>CM037852.1:78201493-79452308 GCA_021234595.1 Delia radicum
TGTAGTTGTTAATATTTTTTGTATAAAAAAAATGTTTAATATACCGAATAAATAACTGTCAAAAACAATAGTTTTTACAACTTATATAGTCGTTTTATGTTAATTTTTTTTATTTTATGCATCCATTTAAGGTTAGTTGTTTTAAACGCGTCGTTAGTCGTTTTTTACTACTACTGTAGTTGTTTTTATCAATATTTAAAAATTACTACATGGTTAGTAATTTTAATGACAAATACAGTCATCGCCTTTTTGACTACATTTGCAGTCATTTCAACTGTCATTTTTAGTCATTTGTAACTTCTTAATTTTCTGAGGGTGTGTACAAATAAAACGAATTTCGTAAATTTTAGACATGTTTACTTGCAAAATTATATTCATTTTTGTCCCCAGTCTTAACTCTTAAACTTGACAGCTAAAAAAACTACGTGAAACTTTTTTGCTGCTCTACAACCTATCCAAAGTTCATTAAAATCTGTGTGTTCGGGTTGGGATGCCTTCCTTGTGAGTTCAAAAATACAAAAATTGCAAAGGTTTTATTCTAATTTTTCTAATTGTTTCTTCATTTAAAAAAGGAGTCTTATTTAAGAGAAGCTTTATTAAAAATGACGAATAGAAAAGCAATATAATTGTAACATTACACTGTGCAACAGTAATTTTCACACATGGACTAAAGAATATATACGTGAAACTAGAAACAAGCCATGTATTGTTCAACGGCGTTTTTAGTTTTCTCCATCATGTCGAAAATATTTTAATATTTGTACTCATGATACGAGGGCAGATCAATAAGTCCGTGACTTTTTGAATGAAACACAGTTTTTTTTGGAAAAAAAATTTTTTTTTCCTTTTAGCTCAATACACTTAGTCCAACGTTTCTCCAATTTTTGTATACCTGCCAAAAATAGGATTTTTCGAGGTCAATAAAATAGGCATTTTTTGACCATATTGGTCGTTTTCTTTTTAAATACTCGTTAAATCGGTCCAATAAGTTGGCATAATATTTCCCGTTTATTGTTTTTCCCTTTTGAAGCTAATCGATGTGGATTATCCCTCGTGCATCCCAAAGAACTGTTCCCATCGCCTTATTGGCCACGATTACGTTTATGATCAATTGAGAGCAAACGCGGCACCCATCTTGCAGACAGCTTTCTTAAACCCAACTGATCATTTAAAATCTAAACCACACTGCCATATGAAATGCCTATGGCATCAACAATCTCACGAACTTTTACTCTTCGATCGGCCAACATCATATTGTAGATTTTTTCGACATTTTCGGATGTCTTGGCCTCAATTGGCCGTCCAGAACGTTCAGCGTTATTTGTATTTGTGCGACCACAACGAAAGTCAGTAAACTACTTTTCTACCATTGAAATCGATGATGCAGAGTCCCTATAGTATTTATCAAGCTTTTCCTTGGTTTGATTGACGGTTTTTTTTTTCGCAAAAAAATAATGTTTAATGAGCACTCGAAATTCACTTTTTTCCATTTTTTAAAAAAATCCACGAAGTTGTATGTTTTGAACAGCTGTTAAACGCAAAGTAGATGACGGAACTTACTCAAAATTTGATAGTAGTGGTGATAACAGGTGGTACTTGATGGGAGCTGTGTTGCATTTCATATAACTACGAGGAATGTTCGAAAAGTTACGGACATATGATCCGCCCTCATATGACTTAAATATTGGTATAAATGAAAGGTTAAAACCTCTGCTTTAAAATAAAAATATTCATTATAAATTTGCTGTATCGAAGTTTTGAAAAACGTCTTTTTAAAAAGTTAATCCGTCAAAATCCTTTGTTTTTCATAAATTTTTTCGAAATAAAATCTTTCTACCATTTTTTAACTCTGAGCAATTTGATTTTTTTTTTATTAATTTTACCAAAAGAAATTAATTTTTCTTATAGAAAAAAAAATCTAATAGGTAAATTCTTGATGTAATTAGTAGGCAGCAAATTATTTATTAAATTAAATAAATTTTGTGTCGAAAAAGCATTTTTGTAAAAATAAAATATTCACCTCTGGCGCCTGAAAAAAAATTTATTTTATTCACTAGACGCCTAGCGATGAATTTATTCTGAAATACACCAATTTCAATGCAACATTTAGAATTGGCTAATTTTTTTTTTACCAAAATGTTCTGGGAAAAACTGAGCAACGCCGTTTGCGTGTTCGTTCCGAATTTAGAATCATCAAGGATATTGAAGGATTACATTTTTAAATGGACATTTGCTAAATTTTTATTCACGAACATACATTAATAACAAATATATTTTTAAAAATAGCAAAGACTTTTACCCTTTATTTGGCATCCATATTGGCATCCTAAAATAATTACAAAAATATTAATACTTTATGAAAAAATTGGTAATTTTAAAGGAATTTTGATGTGATGGCGAAAAACTGAAAACGCAGTTTAGCTTTATGTGGTCTCTAGTTTCTCGTACACATTGATTTTTCCATGTGGGGAAAAAACAATTGAAATTTCTTGCAGGTTGTGTTATCCTTAGTATCTTTTTGTAACATTTAAAATACTTAAAATACCCACAATTACCTTTCCAAAATAAAAGTGATGACGTCTTTTAAAATAACCTCCCTTCTGATCAATGATCATCAAAAAGATAATAATCTTTTCAAGCATTGAAGCATGGTTGGCACCCTATCAATACAGTAAACGCATATTTTAAATTAACCGGAAAGGACATGCAATGGTCATAAAAGGAAACTTCTCAAAAACGTTCTACAACAAATACCAATATCCGTTTATTTCCAGACAATGTGTATGTAAGACACATGGTCCGAACACCCACCTTATCAAAAAACCAATATCATTGCCACATATGACACCTGATCCACCAATACTCAAAGCATTCAAGCATATTAAAATGTAAATGGTAAATTGGAGTTAGTAAAAGAAAAAACATAACGTCACGTGGCGGTTTTTTCTTTCCACCTATTCAGGCAATTTGCATTACAAACTCAAAGAATTTTCTTTACAACAACTACCTGTTCATAGACTGACGCACTGACATTTGTCAGTTTGTCTGACGAAAGACAACCAACCCTTAAGAATTTAGAGGTCTTACTTGCTAAAGGACTTTTATATGGATTACAATTCATGCTTAAACATGAGTTAAACGTTTTTCAACGCTGAAAGCAAAAGAGAAGGATAAATATTAATTGCCTTTATTACTATCATTATAATATCGTAAATGAATGCGAAAAACATTATGAGAATTATTATAGACAAACATATGAATTGATAGACGAGTGAATATTAGGGTTTCATTTATATTTTACGTACACTGAGAGAACTATCTGGATGATATCCATGCATTTTTTTTTATTAGATCAATGAATTGCCACTGGAAGTCGTTTATTGAAACTTTTCATTAAATTAATGCAGTTTTTCATAACATTTAATGAAAAATTTCATATTGTTTATTAAAAATTTAATACACTCAGGGAACTTCTGCTTCGAAAATATGTAATTGTTTGGATCGTAATACAGTTTCTTTATTTTTAATATAAATGTCAATCATTTGTAGAACAAATTTAATTGTTTACTAACCTCTTAGTTTATTTAAAAAATCAAACCACATCAAATGACTGTTTTATGAGTTTACAATAATTTTTTACAATTGGTTATTTAAAAGAATAAAAAAAGTAAATGTTTGTTTATTTTTTTTTACTAACATATGTGTTTAATTTTTACTATAATTGTTAGTAGTTTTTTGAACAGTAAAAACAAATGACAAATGTTAGTTGAATTTAATGAAATGTTAGTCGTCCTTTCTTCAAGTAAAATTTCATTTTTTTCCACAATTGCTGTTGTCTTTGCGTACATAATATCCTTAGTGAACGACTAATGAAGAAGCTTCATTACAACTTGGGTAACGTTTTTTAATGAAGTTTAAGAAAGTTTTCATTCACATTGTGAAGAAAACTTCATTAGTTTAGTGAAAAAATTGCATTAAAGCTCGTCCAAGAAATTCTCTATGTGTAGAATATTCAAAGAAATTTGACATCACAATAAGATCTTACAGATTTTTTAAATAAAAAAAATCAGTTTTAATAATCTTCTGTATAATTGCATTATATCTTTATTATCACGAGATTTCCCATAAATTTTTTTTTCAATAATCACTTAAATTTGACTAGATAATTTATAAAACTTGTCAATGAGAATGAAAATTATTCAAGTTCGAGGCCATACTCTATATTTCTTTTCAATTATTTTTTGATCAATTGTTACAATCTTTAACTTCAAGCTCATATGTATATTAGTTCTCATGTAGTGAGTAAACTAGTTTATATGAATGTTTGATGTGTGGCATGGTATTGTTACCGCTTTCAAAACGTTTCTGATGATGTGAACCTAGAAAATTCCCGAAATAGATCTATCAACACATTCCTGAAAGGATGATGTTTACGAGATAATCAAAACCGCATCAAAAGCATGTGAACAGTTTTGAGACAATTACAAATCTTATTGCTAAAGCACTTACAAATCTTGATTGTGAATGGGGTATTAGTCTCCCCGAACTTGTTAGTTGATTCAAAGCGAACCTTAAATTGTGATTTCTTTACTGACATTCTTTTTCTATTATCGAAAAAATACTAATTTAGGGTTTTTGAAGACAAAATTATTTATCAGTAACTGAGAAACCAGATACTCTAAATTGATTTTGGAAAATTGATAAAAAAAATGGAATAATCTGATTTCAATAAACAAGTATGGTTTGTGGGTTCAAGTAACAACCCGATCCATGCGAGTATCGATTAATGAGCTTGATGACTCTGTTTTAAACAACCACATCACAGTGCTAACTCTAACCCGAAACATTGCGATTTCTAATCAAATCTCCTAGCCTAATATCTCAGGCAATTCGTCTAGCATATGGTTTCCTAAAGTTCCGGATCTAGCGCCACTATATATATATATTCCGTCTCTTACACTTCATGTATTTGACAACAGCGAGACGATGGTTTTTTTTTCCGTAATCCGAGCATATGCCACCAAATCTCTCAATGACCAGTCAACATGATCATAAATACATCTACTATATCATCGGACATCCGCCACGGTAGACTTAAATATACTTTAAAGTCAACAATATGACATTGATGTCAGAATTGATGATCTGCAGTAATCAAACCCACAATTCCCAAAAATAACAAAAAAATCAAAAAATGGGATTTTTTACATTTTTATTAAAGTGGTGATATTTATTTAAAGCGGTGATTGGAAGAGACTTATCCAATAAATTCGGTATATGTTGAAGTATCTACAACCGCCTCTGCTTCCTATTTGGAGGAGTGTATATTTTGGAATAGTTGGTTAATGTTTATATTTCCCTTAAAAATGTGTAAATTTTAGAAGCGGCTGGGAGGAAAAGTGTATTCAAATCAAAGATTTTTGTACACAACTAGCTTTTGTATAAAAAAAAACCTTTCAGTATAGCATGCATACTTTAAATGTTTTGAAAGGAAATATTTATCTGGATGCAAAAGACTGTTGGTGCTTTTTGGGGAAAAAAATCGGAAAAATTAGATTTTTTTTATTTCTACTTTAAACGAATGTAGTTTTTGAGTAGCACAAGATATTGCATTCATATTTTTTATTTAATAAAGAATGTATTTAGCTAACCAATATTTTAAGAAATCGGCACCAATTTGGAACCGGACCTGAGTCGGACCAAATTTAGAATTTCACATTTTCAAATGCGATTATCTCGGGAACTATAGGAGATAACCCACACAATGTTTTTTGTTAATCCCTACCAGCAGATTACAAATATGCTAAGTTTTTGAAAATCGGATGAGAAACAAACAAATAAGGAACACTCAAAATTTTTTTATGGAAAAAGTGCCCACTTTGGGGGGTTATACTGCCACCCCCGGGGGTTGGCAAGATTAAAACTTAAACTCGATACGAATTTTGCAAATTCATTGCAATCGGTTTTGATAAGTGCTGATGATTTTAAGAATGTATTCGTATTTAATGATGTCAGGCTGCTGTAATGACACTGTCAGGAAAATCTGTGAAACCAAAGATGTTCTTAGAATGCGAGGAGGAATAAAACTGGTTAGGTTGTTAATCTTTCTGTTAATCTTTATAATCCTCTTTATAATGGCCCACCAACATGCACAGGGTTTTGAAGTTAGGCAATAGGAATCTGGCTAATCTAATAAAAATCCTAATAGAGCACTGTTACTCTAGGGCTTGTGAGAAGTACGCTAATACCTTGAAGCACTTTCTTTACTTTTGTTCACAAAACTGATGAACAACTTGATGTATACTAAATTCTTCAGGTAGACCGGAATGTACCGATTATTTGCCGATGCCGAATCATAGTAAGTTACATATCCCAGTATATTTCTGAGGCATATCAACTATCAAGACATTTTTTTAAATCACATCTAAAAAATTAATTACCAACCTAATGAACATATTCATACACTCGGCACTGGTTTTCAGTTCATGGATAGACAGACAAATGTCAATCGTACTAATATATATTTGATTGTACATCAAAACCATTTAACATTCAACTATTTCTGTTTTATTTGATCTCTCCTCCCCCTATTTTATCCAAATCAGAACCAAAACACATATTTGTTTAAAGGCTTACCCTATATAAATTTACATACATTCGGTTGGTTAATGAGAAAAAAAGTTCATAAAATGTTACATTAAATGCGTTTTTGGTTTAAGTTTTTTACTTATTCCTTTTTATGTGGGTGTTTTTGCGCTACTAGTCAGTTCATAAGCACAGAAAAGCAGGTGAATTTCTTCGTATTATTATTAGGGTGATGGGGTCTTTGCTGGAATGACAGATAATTGTAAAACTATGTAAATTTATATATGATTTATGCACGCAATCTATATTAATATTATTCTTTATAAGTGGTTTTGTCTTTGTTTTTCTGTTACAAATTTGTAGTTTTCTTTAAAGTTTTTCGGATGAATTTTTCGATCGAAAACCTTGAAAGTGGTTATGTGCATTTTAAGGAGGTTCATTAAAATGTTCTTAAAACTAATTAGCAAGATAAGTGGAGAGTGGTAGTTCACGGCCTCATGAGTGCTAGGTGGAATCTCAGAAAACTTTGATTTGAAAAACTAGATCCATTCTGGAAGGTTAGGATAACGGATAAAATCAACTAAACCTATTTCCATATCACTAACTGGGTTTTTTTTACCTGTAGACCAACACTCAGGGGATGACCCTTACTAATTCAGTCCATTGTGTTGATATCAGGAAAATAGGTTATGGCGACGAGGAAATACGGAGTAGTTGGTATGTATATTTGACTTGAATTTTTCGAAAGTGTCAGAAAAAACGTCTGCTGGGAGTTTATTCCACATACGGGTGGTTCGACTAATGAACAAATTATCTCTGTAATGCGTTGTGCCATCCACTGGTATATCGAACACAACATGATGAGATCTACTAGACAAGCGCGTGTTACGAACAAAAACACGAGCTCTAGAGATAACTTCACTTATCTCAGCAGAACACTTCTCATGGTAGTATTAATATAACAATGAATGACACACAACCCACATTCCGACGATGCTCCAACGAATCAATAGAGCTGGATACCCCACTATCGTTAATGGCACAACATCAAGAGATTCAGATTCCTCAATATTGATACTACCCATGTATACAGACGTCATTGGTGACCCCATGTCGCTATGGGTCAACAAACAACATTGGATCTTACGAGCATTAAATCGCATTCAGAGATTGTTAGGAATTAGGTCTTCATTGAGTGAGTCATTCATAATGTGCCTTTTGCCTCCAACCTCTACCAGGCTTGGCCTGTGATCGAAGGAAAATGAATGACAAATGTTGCTGTCGTCTGCAAAAGAGTAGATAGGATTGGAAATTAGACAGAGAATGTCGTTTAGAAAGATAAGAAAGAGAGGAGAAAGGACGGAACTTTGAGGTATCCCTATTTATTTAACTGAAATTCATTGGATGAGATATAACAACTCTTATAGTGCTAAGAATATTTTAACACATACTACATCTGTACACTTTGTTTCTGGACAATATCAGTCTAAATATACATACCTTTTACCACATAAAATATCTACGGACAAAGTGGGCGCGGCAGTAGCCCAACACCACCCATTATTGGTGGGAAAATTAAAGACTTTATCAATATCTTTAAAATTATATTTTGTCGTTCTAAATTGCCCAAATGTGACACTGTGAGCCGTGCTATTCTGAAAATTTCAGTGTTTACTTGTTTATTTTTAGGTGTGGTCGAAAGTGGTAAAAAATACAAACAAAAGGTTAAACCCTTAAAAAAATCTTTCAAAAAGTGGCAACATAGATATTATATCAAGAGGCAACTTATATCCTCACAAATTTATATCCTCGGAAATTTTTCAACAGCTTTTAATATACAGTAACACATAATCCTTCTATTTCAATAGTTTAAAGTAGTAATTTATTTTTGAACAACAAGACCTGCTTAACGCCTATTTCCACACAATCCCAAATTCGCCTATAGATATAAAATCTGATTTATCCCGACACTTTATCCCAATTATTGATTATTTTTTTTTAAGGATCTGACGTTGAAATGTTACAAGAAATGTATTCCAAGCTAAACTCTTCGGTTTTAATGAAACTTGAACTTTCTAATACCAAAGTCAACTCATATCTAAAATCCAATAATCTAACGAAAAGTTAAATTCCTTTGACATTCATAATTAGCAACTTGTTGAAATGTAAAAAAAAAAATACAATAAAGTTTAAACAAAAGGAGCAAAATTCCTTAAAACCTTGCAAAAGAACAACAGTTTTTTAAGTTAAACTCCGAAAGTCATAAATTATTTACACACATTTTTATTTACATATAGAAACACACACATACAATTGCATATATGTAAATTTACACTCACGTAAATTCATCTAAAGGCAACTCAAAAATATTTTACAAAAAGCACTGTTAAACACTAAAAATGCATCGGAGATACGGGTTATCAATTGTGATAGATTTTGGTACATAGATAACGAATGTGAACACCAAATTTTAATATTAACTATACTGTTGGAAATATTCGCGAATTAATAATTTAATTTGTGGAAATTGTGGTGTAATGGTTAGTGTGTTGTACTGTTACACAGATGGTTCCAGGTTCGATTCCCGGTGACGACAACATCAATTTAGAAAAGTAATATGTATAAGTTTTCTATCCCTCATATGTTCGGTGTTCCCATAGCACTTAAAAAGCTTCAATAATTTCGCCAACTCTCCATCAGGTGGCGAGCAACAACTGTTCTAAGACTTATCATTTCGAGCAATTGCAGTGTTACCATTTCTGAAGCCCTTCATCTTTCCCCACCTTTCATCTCTCCACTATCCTTTTTCCAAAGAAAGCAGCACATTAATAAATAGAAAGAATTTCCTGAAAGTTGCTTCTCTTTAAAAAAAACAGAAAACATTCTTTCAAAGTATGGACTTTGACCATTAAAAACCATATCAATTAATTACGATTGGGTGAAGGATGTAGGATATCCTTGCAATTAAAAGAAAAGCTTCACTTATGTTTCTTTTTTGTGAATATTATAAAATCCCTTAATCGAATTTGCAAAATGATATTAATTTATATTCCACCTAATTAATTTCCGCGAAAGAACCATCGCTTTCATATCAAAATTTTACCAAAATTCATTTGAAGTTAAAAATTTTGAAATGGTTTTTAAATCAATTTAAATGAATGCGGAAAATAAAAAAAAAACACATTTTTGTGAACATGTATCATTTAAAACCGATATTTTTTAAGAAAACGCGCTTCAATTAACAGTGACTTGGTTGGTATTGATTAGAAGAAATGTCGCTCATTTACTAAAAGACTGACATAACTCAAAAAACACGAGCTGTGGGAAAACACGTTTAAAGTTTTCATCCATATCTGACTCGCTTGACGCTCTATCTATTTATTTGGTCACGTTTTTTTTAAATAGGGTTTTTATAGCTTTTTTCTCTTAGTGAGAGTTGGGTGCGAGTTCGCTACTTAACGAGAGATCCATGAGTAGCATAATTTTTTTACTAAATACATACTATTTGCACCCACTTGCCAGAAAAAATAAAATACATTCTCTTCTATCGTGAACTGTGTAATCATTTATTGTCTTGTAGAATTATACCACATATCTAAATATTAACCCTGTAACCGGCAAGCCCGCCCAGAGGCGTGGTATTTTAAATTGGCCATAAGTGCCCCGAATAAGGTTTTTATAATATGAATTTAAGCTGCTTCGATACAAAATATTTTATGAAGTAATTTTTTGTGTGCATGGCACGGTTTGGAAGCGAGAAAGCGTTAAAGTTAAAACTTCGTAATTTTCAAAAATCTTGTAAACACATTTATGTTGACTAGAAACCGTGAGTACTAAACACAAAGTAAGATTGAATTTGAAATCGCGTTTTTCGGAAAACGAAAATCGCCATAACTTCTTAAGTAAAAGCACTAAAAGTGTAATTTTTGGACTGTAGTTATATCTTGGTAAAAGGAATAATTTATGCCTAAAGTTATTTTTATGGATTAGTTTTTGAGATTCTCTTCTAAACCATATCTCCCAAAATAGGCAACGAAAAAAATTTTGGTAGAATAACATATTCGATACCCACATCACTTTGCCGTTGTCGACTTTCACCACCCATGATTCGATACATTCTAAAATACGCGCGAAGAATTATCAGTTAAAGCTATCAAATTTTAACCATCTCTAAGAAAAATATACAAAAACAGAGAATAAGAAGCACAAAAACATTAAAAAATTTTAATTTATTGATTATATTGCAATTAAATTGATTTTTTTATTAGTTTTTATAATTTTTATGTGTTTTTGCCAAAATAAATGATTTTATTCTCAATGCTTAAATCTTGGCAGACAAAGAGACACAAATTTTGTTTTTCAAACTTTACCTTGTTATTCTGCCGGAGTTGATTTTTTTGCACTTTTATTATTAAAAATAATTAAATAATCAAATAATAGTAAAAAATTTAAAGAATTGTCACGTTTTAATAGAAAAAAAGGCATTTTCTTGTCAAACGCGTCAATGTTGGCGACGACCAAAGCTGATGGAAAATCGCATCGATCTTGTATTATAGTGTGTATCGATGAACACCAAAAACATATGTTTTCTTCTCATCACCGTATTATATAGGGTCCGCCAAATAACTTTTTTTTTTTGAAAATGCTATAAAAAAAATAACGGAATATTTTCTCAAATTTCTTTTTTATTTGAAAGGATTGTACTTTCCGGTTAATAATGGAAAATAATTTCATTCAAATGGCTGCCTCGGCTGGCCATGCAGTATGAGCTTCTTCTGAAAAGATGTTTTTTTTTTTGGCAAAATCGGCATCGAAAAAAAAAACGTTACATGGCGGACCCTTTAGAATAGCTCCAGAGCATATTTATGGTGAAGTGACTACTGAAATAGACACGACTGTGTATTTTTCGTGCCGAACAAGCAGAAATTTCTTTGCATAAAAGCTTAGGTCGGCTTAAGCGTTAACATTGCCAAATTGAGGCATTAAAAAATTTAGTGCCCTTAATCAAATTTAATTCAGTGTCCATAATTTAAATTCTCTTAACAACGGTTGCAATAACAAATAATAATAATAATCATCTTCATCGACAAAAACCAAAAACATTTAAAAGTTTTTGTAAACAAAAGTGAAATGTTTTTAAAACAAATTAAAATTCCTTAACCTTAACTATTCGTTTTTCTTTAAATAAATTAAATTTTCAAAGATTTTCGTACAGATTAAGTTTGAACAAATTTCTTAAAATACATCAGTATGCATGTATATTAAAAACAAAATGGCGTTTGATTTTGTACAACTACTACTTACCTTATCCATTGGTATATTCCAGATACAGTTAGTTCACCCTTATCCTCAAGGGCGTATTCAATGAGCTCAGTGTAGGTAAATGGTGGTTTTTTAGGCCTTCATGACGACGATGATGATTTTATTTGTATTTTTTGTGGTTTGTAGTTGGCAGCATTTTATAATCAAATAGAGGGTGGAAAGTTGTGCACAAGAAAAATGGGGGAAAAGAGGGGAAAAGAAAGAAAAGTTATTATAGAAAGAAGGAATTTTATATAGAGATTATAACAAATCCTTGGCCGGTCTTTACAAATTATATACCACTAAAAAGATTTTTTGTTCTTAAGTTTTTATGAAATTCATGAAACGAATGAAAATTCTTCTTACAAAATGAACGCAAGATTAATTATAACAAAAATCTTCATGAATTGTATAAATGCCATAATTAGAAATAGATAATGCATCATGCGATTTCCCGTCCCTGGATTCCCGAGAAACTTGGCTATTTTCTGTTCCCACAATTCCGGGAATTTGGTCCGGGAATACTTGGATTTTATAATAAGAAATGTATAATAAAAAAGTAAAATATTTCGCGTTTTTAATCCTAAACACTTTTAATTACGAAATATTGTCCAAATTACGTTTTTAAGGCAAACTATATTGATTTGATAGTTTTTTTTTTCAAATTCTTGAAAATTTTTGTTAAGCTTACAATATATTGATTTTTTTTAATCAACCACGAAGATTTGAAAAAAAAAAAACAGATCTATAATAAGAACCTATTTTTATGAAAAATATAAGGTCGTGTTAGACATTTTGCTCACAAAAATATGATTTAATATAAAAAGTTGAATGATTTCTACTTTGAGCGGGACCGCTGGAATTTCGAATAAATTTCCCGCTTTACCGGGAAATAAAAAATGGCGGGATTTTGCATAATTAAAAGTTCTTGTGAAAATTACCAAATTAAAGAAATACTTTTTTTTGGTTAAAATAGGATTTGTATGGAAATTGAATTTCTGTTATGCCTTTTCTGAAACATGAACCCTTTAATGCACTTTTCCAAAAAAATGTTTGTTGGTTATACATTCATTAAAAAAGTCTATTCAAAAGTCTGTTAAACATGTTCTAATTTAGTTGAGCTAATATTTTATGTTGTTATCATTTAAATCAGTAATTTAAGTAGAGTTATTAGTTAACTTAGTTTACCTCAAGAATAAATTTCATTCGTATTTGAACTAATTTTTCGACCTAAAATTTAGTAATTCGTGACTCTCAAATTTACAAATTTTGCCAGTTAATTTAAACCACAATTGTTTTCAAACCATTATTTTTGTATGTCTCCGTTATTAGTCTCATCAAATAGGTTATATCTCGGAAATTAGGCAAGATAGAACAACATGGACCAGTAATCTTTACTCTATTTTAACTACATATGTTCCTTATAAAAAATGTATACCTGACTCTGGTCATAAAATTTAGTTCTTTTAAAATTTAGGTCACCTAAATTTAGCAGCCTATGTTTCTTAACATCATTGTAAATTCTGCTGGCGCAAATTCAGGCACTATTTTCTGTTGTCTTAGCTGAATTTTCAACTATTTGTACGGACTTTTTTTTATGAGTGTATTAATTCATTAATTTGGAAGAATATTTTTTTAAATAATGTTATATTAATATCTACACTCAAAAAAATAAGTTAGTAGAAAAGTTAGTAAAACGTCTTGTAAATCAGGTATACAATTTTTTAGCAAATTTTTTGCCAAAATTCTGTTTTAAGCTAAAATTTTTGTTATACTTATTCAGCACTTAACTGTTTTGAACTAATGTTTTACTAATATTATACTAATGTTTTTCTAATTTATTTGCTAAAAAAAATTGTGCTGATAAGCACATTAATAGTGTGGACGACAACCAGATTGAAAGATATGCGCAGAATGAAGCAGATGTCGCGGCATGTCAAGATGTAGTAGAGAAGAGGGAAATGATACTAAAAAGTACAACTCTAATAAGACATATAAAAAATCAACCATGGAAGATTTTTGTATCTGTTTTTCATACATAAAACAAAATTGAGGACTAAAACAACTTAAATTTTGCGTTGTCACCGGCTTGTGAAAATAATTGTCTATTAATTAAATAAAAGACAAAATAAAATATTTAAATTTAATATGTATTTCTAAACTTAATGTTTATGGATTAATAATCTAGTGTGGTCAAATTGCAAACAAACAAACATATACAGACATGTAGACAGAGTAAAGCGAAAGACAAAGACACACATCTTAGGTAGATTTTTTTGGTTCCATTTTCGTATTGCAAAAAAAGGGTTGTTGTTTTCGTTTCGTTTGTTTTTGTTTATTTTTTCGTTTCGTCCTTCGGCAGTTGCGTCCTTTAAAAGATAGCATCATTTAGACAACCATTGATGTAAGTAGTTGAAAGAAAATTTTTGTTATGTTATATACATATATTTATTTCTATATATTTTCAGATATTAAATTAATTCATGTCGTCAATGTGGGAAAATGAAAATTTTTATATTTCGTAATTATTGTGAATTATTTTTAAATGAATCACAAAAATATGGATTATGATTTTCAGCAAATAAATTAACTAAATTACAATTTTTCTACAAATTTTTTGCGTTTTTTTCAGTCTACTATAATTCAGCAAAAAATTTATTAATTTTTAGCAAGGCTTTTTTATTTCTAATATTTCTTTTTTATTTCTAATCCACTAAGTGCAAAAGATTTTGCTAACATTAGCAATTTTTTTGCAAGCACCCTCCTGACTAAAATTTTGCTGACTCAGCAACATTTTTTGCTGACTCAGCAAAATTTTTTGCTGACTTTACAAACTTTTTTTGAGTGTAGTAAACCGTAATCTCATTTTAAAACATATCGTTTAACATTATGTGGCTGTTAATTGAATATAAATCAGAATTTTAAAGGAAAAGGTTTTCTTAAAAAAAATTGTTTTCTTAAAAAATTGCAAAGAGTTACAAAATCTGGCAAAGTGAAAATAAGGCCCAAATCTCAATCAATGTTTTGTGATTTTTCTTATAACAAGCATTTTCTATAAATATTTTTTTTGTAGACCTAAATAAATTGACAATTTTTTTACAAAAACATTTTTTTCTGGTTTAAATGAAACACTTATTTCTTTTTTCAGGACGTCAATTTGTTAAGACTTTTTTAATAAAAAAAAATATTACACTGTGCTACACAGAAAATTCACACGTCTAGCTGAGTGCATTACAAAACCGGTTTGATAAGTTGCAATATAGGGTAGGAGGGAGAGGTTTCGCCACTGGGGCACATATGCCACCCCCGATTTTCGGTGTATGTAGAAAAGTTATTAAAATGTTTCTTTCCATAATTTGTGCAGCTATTGATCACTTTTCATGTCCCCAAATTTTACACTTGTACTTCACTTGTGGTCTAGGATACCAATGCTTTTATGGTTTTTGAGTTCAAAAAAAAATAATATAGAGTTAGTATATTTGGGATAACTTCTTAATTTCTTGTATTAAAGCAAAATACCCTTAAAGTTGTCGAAGCTTTGACATTAATTTATAATATTTACACGAAATTTTCAGATTTTTTTCGAAAAAGTGTAAAAAAATATAAAATTATGTGAGCAGCTGATCATGGGGCACATACGCCTGAACACCAGCTGGGATAGTTTCGTCAGCAAAAATTGGTAACCTAGCAGGCTAGGTCATTGGAAATGAAGAAAATAAATAAAAAATAAAAAACGTATACGTAATATTAATACGTTACATGGTTATATGTGTTGCAAGGGTCAGACGTAGTTTTCTTTCAACAAATTCGAAGAAAATAAATTTTTAAAAATTTTTTCCTAAGATTACAATATTTATGATTGTTTAACATAAAATATAAGTTTTCCAACAGAACCGTTATATTTATAGCTGACAAATGTGCAACATCAATTCGGCAGTTTAGCCGATTTGAGTTACTTTGGAAATCTTAAAAAAATAAATATAAAGAATAGAGATAATTTATGCTGTAAATATACAAACTAAAATTAAAATGTGTAAAATATTAGATTAAAAAGAGTTTTTTCAAAAAAAAATGAATGACTTTTAACCTATTTTGGCCCATATTGCCTAAATTAGGCAAAGAAAAAAATTTTGGTAGAAAAACATATTGTTTATTTTTCGTGGCGAACAAGTCGTGTAAATTTAACTGCTACAAAGCCACAGCTTTTAGCGGTTTGCGCGTAAAAGTGTGATTTTTTTCCTACATTTGGCTTGTTGGTGAAATTTAAATACCTTTACTGCGCTGTTAAAATAAAATTATAGATTTTGATTAGAAAATTGGATAAACCCAGTTACCATCCAACGAAGTGTATTTATTTAATTATATTTATTAGGAGAGTTTGAAATGAAAACTTAAAAAATTAGCAGATTTTAATAAAAATAATTTTTAGGGTAGTTTTTTGGTGGTCTAGGGGGATTGTGAATGTGAAAATGAGTTGTTTTTCTTTTTTTTTTGTTGTAATTATACTTTACACGAGTTTTTTTAGTACGCCCGCTCACGAAATATTTACGATATGGTAGTCCTTCGGCGTTTTCTTAAGAAAAGTCTTCAAAGTGGAAGGGTCATAGATCCGCTGGACATTTTCCTACCAAACTTTGCGGTTATTTAGAAACATGCTTCATTAATAAATTGTTGTAACTTTTATGCCTTAAAGTGCCCGTTAGTGAAAATATTTGCAACCAAAGTTTAAACTTTAATTTTGTGTAATTAATTTTGTATAATTCTGCGAACAAATCTTTGTTAAAAAATATATCGCACTTGATCAACAAGAGGGTATTAACTCAAAATTTTTAAAATCTCACTTTTTTCAAGAAATCAACTAACAACATCAATAACTATCTATTGTAAAAATTTCAACGTATTCCGATTACCCTTTCATCTCGAAAACCACTTTTGAGACCATTTTCATGATAATGTAGTGATTACCTTTATTTCAACAAAAATGTATTATTTCGAGTTTATACAAAAGTTCAAATAGAAATGAATCGTATATTTTCATAAAAAAGATATTATTTTGATTTGAGCCTTTATTTATGTTAAAAATAATCAAACTGTTTTATTTATATTTGGTTGTATTTTGAGTTGATACTGTTTTGTTGATAAAGTTTGTTTTATTCTATAAATTTAAATCGATAAAATTTCAAAAAAATGGTATTACTTCAAAAAATTGATTTTTTTTTGCAATGAGTAGTAAAATTTAAAACAAAAACAATGTATATATATTTTCAAATGGAATTTGCTTATTATGATATGTTTGAATTTTAAAATTCTATTAAAATGTGGCCATAAACAGTTTTTTGACTCTACTGAAAATTTTAAAATTTTGAGTTAATACCCTCTTGTTGATCAAGTGCGATATATAAATAGTTTTTTAGGTTAACCGATTTCTAAAGTTTTGTTTGTTTTGTTTTGTTGTGGTTTTAAAAGCATTTCTAAAATTGGCATATGGCAACCCTGAAGTTATAATTTTTAAAAGTTTAGTATTATTTTAATAATTCATTCATTCAATATTTATATTTTGAGTGAACAAATTTTGGAATATTTTAGACTTTGTGTATTGGAAAAATTTATTGCCCGATCGGTCGGAATTTCAAAAATTATATACAATCGATGAACTAATTTCTAGCACAGAAATACATTTTCATATATTTGCATCAACATAACAGTCCAAAATATAAAACTTAGGCTTTTTTATATTTTTAAATAATTCTAGATAAAGGTCCCATCAAAAAAGGTAAAATTTTTATTCACTACTGTCGCCAAGATGTTGAATATTTTTAAGGTTTTTAAATCGCTCAATTATCTTTATCCAGTCAAAACAAGCCGTTAAAAGGAACACTGTGTCAGTAATGAGATAAAAAATATCGTAGAATGTTTAAACAAAGTTAAATTGTCCTAACTTCGATTCGTCTGAAAAAGATTTTTTAAATTTCATATAAATTAAAAAAGTCACCTCTACATCCCAGTTTTTTCACACCAGCTTACTCTCTGCATTACTTTAACATAATAATCCTTTAACACAAATATATACTAATAACTGGTTAAATTTCCCATTATTTTAATACAAAAAATAAGTCGTAGCCATAAGTACGGATTTTTGTCATTGTTTTAAAAATAAAATAACGATCTAAAACATTTTATTAAAATCAATTTTTAGACTTATTATTTGTCTAACTCTAGTCAGCACATATATAAGTAAAGGGTCCGCCAAATAACTTCTTTTTTTTTGAACTCCTGAACCAATTGGACTTTGTATGGCGTCATACCAAGGTCTTTATGCAAAATTCGTCTCAATGATGTCTCCGAAATGTTCAATTGTTGAGAACGACGGTGAATTGATGTTGATGGCGATTCACGCACACTTTCTGCCACAGCAGCAATATTCTCGGGTGTACGCACTGTTTTTTTGCTTTTCACGCTTTGGTTTATCGATGAGGATGCCAGTTTCTTTCACTTTTTTCACAAGATAACGAACATACGGACCATATTCGTTCAGCGGAAGGATAAAACTAATTATCTGTCAAATCAGACATGAGCTAAGTGTTACCATTCACGAAATACGCACTAGTTGAAAAAAAAAAGTTAGATGGCGGACCCTTTACATATTTCTGTTTTTTTGTAGGATGGAAAGTAATGATATTTTGTGCAAACAATTGATTTATATTTTTATCTATCTAGTATAACAAGTCGAGATAGCTCAGATGGTAGAGCAGTTGACTGACAACCTGTAGGCACGGGTTGAAATCACGTGCACGGGCACATTTAAAAACAAAATTAAGATAAAAAAATTTTTTTATTAAATTAAATTTTTTTTGAAAATGAAGTTATTCAAGTTCGAGGTCGTATTCTACATTTATTTACCAGAATATTGTCCTAGTAAATAAATTATAGAATTTTTTAGTTTTTCAATTTATTCTTTGACCACACCTTCAAGAATTTGTTGATAGATCTATTTCGGGGAGTTTCTAGTTCCCCATCATCAGAACAATTTAGAAAGAGTGGTAACATCATCATGCTTAATAACTAGTTTTTCTAACAAAATGAGAAGTATTTGAAGTTACCAATAATAATCAAAAAACAAATTGAAATACTTTATGTTTTTGTGTAGTACCCACCTTTGGTAGATTAAAATACACATTTTTCGTTCATGTCTCCCATTTTATTTAAAGGGGAACTAACAAACTAAGACCATACTATGTCTTTTTACAAATGATTGATATAATTTTTATTGTTATTAACAATGATTGATATAATTTTTATTGTTATTGATATAATTTTTATTGTTATTAACAATGATTGATATAATTTTTATTGTTATTAACAATAAAAATTATATCAATCATTTGTAAAAAGACATAGTATGGTCTTAGTTTGTTAGTTCCCCTTTAAATAAAATGGGAGACATGAACGAAAAATGTGTATTTTAATCTACCAAAGGTGGGTACTACACAAAAACATAAAGTATTTCAATTTGTTTTTTGATTATTATTGGTAACTTCAAATACTTCTCATTTTGTTAGAAAAATGAGTTATTAAGCATGATGATGTTACCACTCTTTCTAAATTGTTCTGATGATGGGGAACTAGAAACTCCCCGAAATAGATCTATCAACAAATTCTTGAAGGTTTGGTCAAAGAATAAATTGAAAAACTAAAAAATTCTATAATTTATTTACTAGGACAATATTCTGGTAAATAAATGTAGAATACGACCTCGAACTTGAATAACTTAATTTTCATTGCACAATAAAGGTCGAATAAATCATAATTTTTATTAACAATAAAAATTATATCAATCATTTATTAAATTTTTTTTAAATTTATTTGTAGACGCAATATTTTTGTCCATCCTGGTAAGCATATAGGTAATCATATCTTTTTCTATTTTTCGTAAGGTAGTTAGTAATGTTATGTCATTATTTCGCGCGACATCCCCATATAAGAGTAATGAGATTTGTAATGTTAATTGTAAGTACTTGCCATTACCAAATATGTACTTATATAACCACTTATATGGAATATAAGTACATATTTATGTTTATATAAGTTATATAAGTACATATTTGGCAATGGCAAGTACTTGCAGTAGTCAGCAAAAATCATCACTTTTGTGTGGGGATGTCGCGCAAATTAATGACATATTAGTAATGATAAAAATATGTTGTTACCTTTATGCTTACAAAAATAATGAGTCTAAAAATAAATTTAAAAAACAAATAAATTTAATAAAAAAATTTTTTTTTTGAATTTTTTTTTATAAAATCGCGTATGGCGATTCGAACCCGGGCCTCCAGGTTATCAGTCAACAGCTCTACCACCTGAACTATCTCAACATGTTATACTTAATAGATAAAAACATAAATAACTTGCTTGCACAAAATGCCATTACTTTCCAGCTTACAAAAAATCAAAAATAATAATGTACTTGCTAGAGGTGAAAAAATAATGAGTCTTAAAAATAGATTTTAAAAAATTTTTAGATCATTACTTTATATTTAAAATAATGATAAAAATATGTAACGCATTAGTTGTTGTATTGAAATAATAGGAAGATTATATATATGTTTTAAGGTAATGCAGAGGGTAAGCTGGTATCATTACTGGTAGTAGGAAAATAAATGATATGTCATAACCGTTTCTGCACTGGGACAAGGATTGTTCTTTTTTTTGAAAATTTTTCGGTTTCACGGAAAAAAAAAATACAAATTAATAATAATTAATACTTACGCTCTGTGAGAAGATTCCTCAATTATAACATTTTCAGCAACAATCATATCATTACCATCCATTTCGGAAGTTACCTCCATAACTAATTCCTCAAACTTTTTACCCGTTTTATTCGAATTCTTCGGAGACTTGGATCTTTCATTCACTAGTAAACCATTATGACAATTGGAGGGTAATGAAGGAGATGCCGAAGGTTTACCATAATTCGTAGATGAGGAATTAGAAGATGTTGTAGAGGTGGTAGTGCTGGTAATAGAATATCCACTACTATTTTGGGTTGTGGGCGGAGAACTTGCACTGCCATTTGCAACCGGTAACATCTGGATTTAAATGAGGAAATTCATCAAATTTAAAATTCAATAACCAGGAAAGATTCTTATCTTCAAAATCACAATCTTGTTCTAAGTGTTCTTGCGTATAAGAGATGGAAGATGAAGAAATGCAGGAGGAGGATATTGAAGTTAAGGATGAAGATGATAAACGTTTAGAACCCGTCGGGGAACTGTTGGTAATTATAAGCGGTTTTTGTGGTAATATAAATTCAGAATTGAGCGATGAAGACTCTTCACCAGGTTTTAACGAAACCGTAGGATTAAGCTGAGTAATCTCCGTTTGTAGACTTGAATTATAACGATGGTCCAATTCCAGAAGATCTGATGCTTGCCAATTATCTGCATTATGATCATCATCTTCATATTGTCGATTAGTATTGACACATACCGTAGAGGGGGTACTAAACATGGACTGATCTGTCGATAAGACAGTTTCACTTGAAACTGGCACTATTAAATTGGCATCGTAAGCAAATAAATCATTAATAAATGTACTATTGCTATAATATTAAAAGTTCCCGATCCTGTATCCGAGGCTTGACCGCTCCCACTGTGATTGTATTCCTCTGGGTTTGTGGTATACGTTGTTTGTTGTATTCCATAATTTTGCTCTTCTCCATCGCTTTCGAGATGACGCTTTTTCCAATTGTTATTATGATTTCTTGGAGTTGTTTCGTAGTTAGAGGCTTTTGAGGCACTGAGATTATGACCGATATCATTTTCAGTATATTTACGTTTTAAGAAATTACTAAATTCACTTTGACTCGCTGAAGTGGTAGAAGTTATTGCACCGTTATTAACGGGCATATTTAAAATCATTATTGTAATAATTTTTTTTTAAAGAAAATTAAATTTTATTTATTATTTTCTCTTTTTTAATATTTTTTTTTGAGAAAATATTAATTTTATTTGTCAATTAAATAATAACAATTTCCAACACTACTTTTCACTTTTTCTTTATTTTTATTTTACTTTAGAAAGAAAATACAATTCTCAATTATCCGTTTTTGAACCGTTGTTAATTTCTTAACGATGTTTTCATTACCCGAGTTCTTAAACAACTAAATTTCCTTTTTACAATTTTCTTGCACCAGAAGTAAAAACAAATTTATCAATTTCCTTTAATTTTGTAATAATTTTGCGCAATTTTTCTCTTTTTTTTGTACCCTCCACCAATAGTAGGGGGTATATTAATTTTGTCAAGCTGTTGGTAACGTATAAAAGACAATGGCTTAAAATACATTAAATTAATAACACTTTTTATATGAAATAAATGGATGTAAAATTTCATTAATTTATTTACAATGTTTTTTTTTTTTTTAATTTAATGAAAAAAAGAAAACAAAATAAAAATTTGATGAAAACTTTTATTAACAGCATAACAATGTTCATTGGTTTAGTGAAACTTTTCATTACAATAAAAAAATCCTTATTTTGATTATTATTAGCAAGAAAAGTAAAATAATTCAATGTAAAATTTCATAAACTTATTTCAAATTTAAATTATTTATGGAAAATTTCATTTATTTCGTTGAGTTAATTAAACATACAATTTTATTCATTAAATGCAACATTTCATTACTTTGGTGAAAAATTGCATTAAAATTATTGACTTAATGAAAACTGTTTAATTAATGAAAATTTTAATTAAATCAATGAAATGAATGAATTAAATTTCATTAATATATTGAAAACTACTTAAAATTGATTGAAAAGTTTAGTTAATATAATGAAAAGATTAATTAGTTTAATGAAATATTATTAATTAATAAGTTTATATTTTCATTTAACTAAAAAAAATTACAGTAAATTAATGAAATTTATGTTAAATTAAATTAAAGGTATTAATGAAACTTTTAATAAGTAAAGAAAATTTTACATAAAGTTAATGAAATATTACTTTGAATAAATGAACTTTTGCATTAAATTAAAAAACATAAAATTTATATCAAAATTATTAGATTTTTCATTTAAATTTCCCATTAAATTAATAAAACTTGCCGCGCTGTTAAGAAAGTTAATGAACATTTTCTATTAATAAAAAATAAACTATTGAACATTTATTGAAGTTTTAATAAATAAAATAGGATTTTTTATAAAACTTAATAAACAATTTTTATTTTATTAAAAATTTCACATTTATTGCAATGAAAAGGTTAATTAATTTAAGTATAATTAATTTATTTAATGAAATGCTTAATTTATTTAATTTAATGAAAGTTTTGTTTAATTTAATGTACTATTATATTATTTTAATGTACACTTTAATTAATTTAATGTAAAAGTTAATTAATAAAATCTTATTAATTTAATGAATGTTTTGGTTAACTTAATATAAAGTTCTTTAGTTTAATGTAAAATTTCATAACTTTTTAATATAAGATTTAATTAATTCAATGAAAAACTTTATTAAATAGTTCAAAATTAGTGAATTTTATCGTTAATCTATAAGTTTATGTGTGAGATTTTATTCGTTCGTTTTGAGATCATGACAAATTTTTCTCTAAATTAACAGAAAAAATTTTTAGAAATTTTATGTAAAAATTTCATAATTTTAATGAAAAATTTTATAGTTTTATTGAAAACTTTAATTGTTTTATTGAAAAGCTTTATAACTTGAATGAAAAGTTTAAATGGCTTAAAAACAACCTAGCTCTATAGTTTTTGAACCATAAACACAAAAAAAAATTTCCAATAAATTGGGTAAATTAACTACACTGAAAGAATTATTCTTCATTATATTAATGAGAGAATTTCAAAGATTTTTTTTCACAGATTCAATGAAGAATTAATTATTTACAAGAAAGTTAAATAATATTTCATAAAAACTTCATTCGATTTCATCAACTATCTCTTCATAAATTTTATAAAAAATTTCTTTAGAGCAATGAAATAGTTTTAAAGACTCGACTTTTAAATTTCATTATTTCATTAACTGTCATACATTTAAAACTTTATATTTAATATTTAATTCTCAAGTCTTCAACAAATCACATAAAGGTCTTTATTAATTCAACACACATAATGCTCTTACGGTAATTATATGTAGGTTATTCGGGCAGTAAACAGTAGTAGTTGTTTTAACTTCTATTGTTGTAATTATTGTACGATAATATGAAAACCGACTAATTTAGACAGTCATTTAAAAAAATAACTAACCACAAATACTGTAACAGTTGTTTTGAGTAGTTATTTTAGTATTTTAATAAACAACTACCAAATTAGTAATTTTACAGCAAACAGTTAATTTTGTTAGTTATTAAAAAAAGAAGATTTTGTCGAGTTTTTAAAAAGTTTGCTTTAGTTTATAAATGTGATTATTTATATGTTCATAGTGTGCAGATAATAATTAGAAAATTTCATTGTATCTTCAATTAAAAAACAACGTCATAACTAGAATACCGTTTGTAATTTTGACTTTGCATTTTAAATAGGACGTAGGAAATACAAATTTTTATTATAATTAAAAGAAAAACATAAATTGTTTTTTAAAATAACGAAAAAATAACTGTTAAAATCAGAAAATTTTTACTACTTTTTAGCCGTTTTTTGTGAAGTTAACACACCTTGGGATGGGCATATCTCAGGAAGTAGGAGGAGCTTATCCAAGATTATGGTAACAATCTCTTCTTTGGAAGATTCTATAGCAGATTAATGCATAAAACATTATTGTAGCCCGCTTTTAAGGGGTTCATTTTTAATTTCAAAATAGGCTTGGTTTTATGTCCATTGTCTTTATTGTTTTGTTGCTCGTTTTTATGGTTTATGCATTCAGTTTAGCGGTTTTTGACCGCTCCAAAAGTCGTTTTTACTACCATAGTAGTTTTTTTTATCAATAGTTAAAAATGACTACATGGTTACTAATTTTTATGACAAATACAGTTATCGCATTTATGACTACATTTTTAGTCATTTTACTGTAATTTTTAGCCATTTCTACCATCTAAATTTCCTGACTGTACGTTTTTATATTTTTACTAAAAAAATTATTAAACTTTAATGAAAAATTTAAAGAAAATTATCACTGAACTCGTTATTTGAAACTTTTCATAGAATCTATGAGACAGTTGTCATTAGAATTACATTTTATGAAAAGCTTTGTATAATTAATGAAAATCTTCATAAAACTAGTGAACTATTTATACACTAAGAAAATTATGCAGCTGAAAGGTGCACAGTACATTTCCATTTAAATCAACTGCAATGTGTAGTTATTTTTAACTGTTAAAAATTAACTGTCGAATGTAGTAAAAACAACCATCATGCAGTAAAAACAGCATTAACAGCATTTTGAAAAATATTAATGAACAAAAACTTTTTGTAAATATTCTGATTTTATTATTTAATAAACACACTTTTGTAAAAATATATTTACATAAAATATCACTTTAAATATTCACATTTCACGGTAGTTTTCCAAATTGGTTCTGCCGCATGTCAGTCTTCTAGACATTTAATATTGTTTCTTTGATTTCTTTACATTTCATTAATATAAAAAAATATATATACATATTTACATAATTAAATTTTTCATTTAAATTAACTTTACTGTTAAATTAATGAAACTTATCATGCTTACAATGAAATCACTCTTTTAAATAAAGTTTTCTGAAAGCAACAAAACTCTATAGATTTTATGAAAACTGAACCAAATTCATTAATTTTTCATAAAACTTATTAAAAACATTTTATTTAATAAATATTTTAATAGTAATGAAAAATATGATAATTTTAATGGACATATTCTTTATTTTAATGTAATTTTTTTAATAAAAATATTTAATGAAAATTTTTATTAATTTTATGAAAGTGTTGTTTAATTTAATGTTAAATTTCATTAATGTACAATTTTATAATTCTATAAAACATTTATAATTTTAATTTAATTTCATTTATTCAATGAACGAGTTGAAAAATTTCATAAGTTTAATGAAAACTTTTGTGGGTTTAATGAAAAATGTCATAGTTTTAATTACCAATTTTATTTTTTCAATGAATTGCTCAATTAAATGAAAGAATAAAATTATAAAATTGACATCAACTCTAAAATACTAGATTTTTTTTTTTAGCATTTTTTATTTTATTTTTTTTAAAGGAATAAGAAATTAATCTTAGCGGATCCAAGGGGATTAACACAACATATACACAACGATAATTTTCTTGGACGTTTTTATTGAAATTTTTCACTAACTAATGAAGTTTTCTTCATAATGTGATTGTAAAAGCTTAACTTTTTTCATGACATTTTTTTTTTAATGAAACGTTTTCATTAGACCAATGAAATTTTTTATAAATAAAATAAATTTTTTCATAAAATTTTCTGAAAACCTGCATTAATTTAATGAAAAGTTTCAATGGACGAGTTCCAGTGGAACTCATTAATTTAATGAAAATTTTCAATGGACGAGTTCCAGTGGACCTTCATCTAATGCAAAAATTCAATAATAACATGCAGACAATTCCCTCAGTGTACGCTTTATTTTCAATAGAAGTTGCCTTTAAAATATATTAAAAATATTTTCAAATTTGAAAAACTTTTTCAAAGAAGGCTTTCTGTAGCTTTATTTATTTCAAAGATAAATAATTGCAAAGGGTATAAAGTATTCGTTTTGGCCGCATATTTTACTCTTACATATTTTCTTTCTATAATATTAGCCACTCTTTAAATACATGCTCAGTCAGGTTGAAAATTTCTAGCGTTTAATGTAAAATATCCTTTTGAGAAAACAAACGTTTAGTGTAAAAAAGATAGAAATACTTAATTCAACCTGTATTCATGGTTGGTCGCACTTTATTTTCTTCTTTTTAGCCATATCAATTGCATTTGGCTAACAAAACATATGCTTTTATCTAGCCCTTAATACAGGGTGTTGCTTAACCAATCAACCGTATAATTTATGGGTCAGTCTTTGTTGTTGGTTTGTAATTTCTATAAATAAAATCCTTTAATTTGTTAAACAGGTGTTGCTTTTTTTCAAAATATTTTTTAAGGACTTTTTAAGGATTTTTTAAGGATTTATTTGTCAACAACTTTTAAATATTTTTATGAGTACACTGACAGAACTAGCTGCATGATATTAGTGAATTTTAGGATTACATCTTAGAAGTGTCACTGGAATTTGTCCATTGAAACTTTTCATTTAATTTAATTGTATAAAAACTTTCATTTTATTTATTAAAAAAGTTTCATTAAAAATACACTGATAGAAATGTGTGCGTGAATTCCTTTATTAATCCCATAAATTTTTTCATAAGAAAGTCCGCAAAGAAACGTTTCATTGAGTCAATGAAAGGTGTTTCATTAAATCAATTTTAATGAATGGTTTCATTGACCCAATGTAAATTTCATAAAGTATACAATGAAATGTTTCATAAAGTTCATTAATTCTAGCCTAATCGTTATGAAAGTTTCATGTGCTTAATGAATAAAATTCATAGTTTGTATGAAATATTTTTGTTGATATATAATAATTTGCACTTTTTATGATTATTTTAGCATAGCATTAATTTGGTGGTTATAGAGAAATTATCATTCGTTGATATTATTTATAAGGTCTGGTCTTTATAGGATCTATAAAATATTTTTATAAAAAAAGTTCGAAAAGTTCGAAAGTAAACATCACAGGCTGTTCTGCAAATGCGAGGGCAGATTTTTATTAAACTCAGCCTGATTCAGCAACTTTTCGTTACTTGGAATAGGATGACATGTAAAAAAGAAATCTAACAAGAAAGGTTTTCCCGGGGCCACCCACCAATGTTGCACAGTGGGGAAATTTCTATTGTTTTTCAACAATTTTGCTAAAGGCCATTATTTTTGACGAATTCGAAAAATATAAAATTTGAAAAGTAGCTGATTAGATTTCAGATCGAAAATTACATATTTTGAAAATAAATTTTTTTTTTTTTATTTTATTACTTAATAATCATATAATTACAAATTATATCCTATTACCCTAACCGAGCACTAGCTACTATGGCCTTCGGTGCCTCTGGTGGTAATCGAACCCACGACCCCCGCACTTATAAGCCAGCACGCTACGAACTAGCCTACCGGGGCTCACGGTTAAAATTTTTTTATCCATAAAAATCGTTTAAATATAATTAACAGGCACTAAAATATTAAAAGCTGAACTAAAAAAACATTTTTAATTTATTTCTTTTTCTTTACATTCAATCTTTCTTTACATTTTTTATAATTTGTGTTAAAAGATGACATATTTTCTTATATGTCGGTACAAAATATGTAATTTTTTATCGATCTGGCTTGGAATTCTGTAGAACGATAGACGATTACAGTCCACTTTTTGTAGTTAAATTACGACCGTATTAGATAAAAATGTTAAATATTGTTAACAATGTTGTTAAAAAACAAATATTTATTATCTTTTAGCAAAACGTTTTTGTGTAACGTAGTCAAAACGATAACAATTTAGGTCTCGTTTTGAACAAAACTATATCGTTTTTCTTAGAGAATCTGTTCCCTGGAATTTAGTGACCAACTATTCAAATTCGTCAAAAACTGTTAGCTCTAGGCAAACTTAATAAAAAAAAAATTATTTATATAAATGTTTTGGTTAATTCTGTTTAAAAGAAATTTTTCAGTTTTTTTTATTTCAAAATGATAGTACAAACAAAATTTTTTTTCTTATTACGAGTCAAAATTTTTATTGAAAAAAATTTGAAAATTTTTCATTGATTTAATGATTTTTTTTATGAAATTATGAAAAAATCATAAAAAATGTTAGTGAAAAAAATACCAATATTAATGAATTTTCATTCAGTTAATGAAATTTTTCATTAAACCAATGAATCCATTTTAATGAAACCGTTTCATTAATGCTACGAAGGAAAATTCTATTAGTGTAGTTTCATAAAAATAATGAAGCTTTTTCATAAGGTCTAACAAATTTTTCATTCACTTTGTAAAGAAAACTTCCGAAAATCTCAGTGTATTGTAAACATTTTTGTTGTCAACACCAACTAATATAGTATTTGTATGGGATTTTTAGTTATCAATGGGATTTTTTTTATCTCAACTGGTTAATGATTAACAAAGTGTTACTTTTATCCATTAAAATATTAATTTGAAATTTGTGTGTGATTACGATCTGATTTGAAAATTCCCCTTTTTTATCAGTTACGCATCATCATCAAATGTTAATTTAAAATGAATTTCCTAAAATTAAGGTGATCTTTAAAATACACATATATACACTCAGAAAATTAGGAGTGACTAAAAATTACAGTTAAAATGACTACAAATGCAGTCAACAAGGGGATGACTATATTTATTTATTTATTATTTTAAAGGAAAACGGCATCGAACTTGAATAATTTTCATTTTCATTGCACATTTAAAGGTCAAACTTTTATTTTTTTAAGTTTGAATTTAAACGTCTTTTTCAGACAATTGCAATTAATACTATAATTAATATGCAATTTTATTTAATTTTAATTGTGAAAGGCGTGGTAGAGAAGAATGAGTGTATTTTCTAAAAATCATAACTACATTGTAAATTTTCAATTTTCTGAATCAGACTGCGCAGTTTCTGGTATTGAACCTTCGTCAGTGACCCTGTTTTGTTTGAATAATATAATATTTGTTATGTTTTTATTTGTTCGATTGCATCTATATGAAATTTTCTGTGCAATCACTGACCGTGGTATAGATAAACTGATTTCTAATGCCACATGTACTCGCACTACACGTTAGACAGAGCGCTTTAGCCCACTGATCTATCGTTAGGTCGAGTTTTGTTGTGATTAAAACTAGTTTTATTCAATACACGGTGTTTTTGTTCTTGCATACATAATCTCAGAAGTACAACTCCAACAACACAACAGTTCTATTTTTAGAAACTTACCTCACTTTAATGTCCACTGTTTTAATCACAACAAAACTCGACCTGACGATAGATCAGTGCGCTAAAGCGCTCTGTCTAACGTGTAGTGCGAGTGCATGTGGCATTAGAAATCAGTTTATCTATACCACGGTCAGTGATTGCACAGAAAATTTCATATAGACGCAATCGAACAAATAAAAACATAACAAATATTGCATTATTCAAAAAAAAAAAAAAAAACAGGTTCACTGACGAAGGTTCAATACCAGAAACTGCGCAGTCTGATTCAGAAAATTAAAAAATTTACAATGTAGTTATGATTTTTAGAAAATACGCCTTTCACAATTTTATTTTTTTATTTAATTTTTTTTATTTTATTTTATTTATTTCATTTGATTTCCTATACAACACGACTTATAATCTTATGATTAGAGTATAGGAGGAGTAATAGTAACTAGTAATGAATAAAAACATTTACGAGTACAATTAAATTTTAAACAATAAATTAAAAACAGGTTAAATAAATTTAAATAAATACAAATTTAAACATAGTTAAAAACAACTAAAAATGGAAATACGAAATTAACAAATTACCGCAAGGTTCTGTTCTTAATTTTATTAATGACCTTCTTGGTCAGACCTTCAATCCTATCTACTCTTTTGCAGATGACAGCAACATTTGTCATTCATTTTTATTCGATCACAGGCCAAGCTCTTTGGAGATAGAGGGCATGCGGCAGCACATGAATGACACACTCAATCAAGACCTTTTTACAATCTCTGAGTGGGGTCGCGCGAATAAGGTCGATTTTAATGCACGCAAGACCCAGTGTTGTATGTTAACCCACAGACGGGCTGTGGAATTAACATTGTCATCTGTAGCTATGGATTGTAAAGGTATTGATTTATGTTTTGCTTACTTAGTTAGTTTGGTTAGTTAACGCTTGTACCTACATAAATTTGTATGTAAAACCTTATAAAATTTTTTATGAATGTTTTTTATTTTCGTTTTGTTGTTTTTTATATAAATTCTATTGTATGAAATAAACAATTAATAAAAATAAATTAAATCATATCTGGTCTTTGCAGTTTTCAACAATTTAGTTTACCTGCACTTTAAGGCAGGTAACCAATTTGAGTTAGCAGCGCTTTTGGCTTACCAGCACAAAAATTCGTGCAGAAGTTGGTTGTGCAGCTAAGTCAAAACTACTGTATGTGTGTTTTTTGCAATGCTGAGTCTGTTTGTGTGTGTGCTTGTTTTGTTTGTTAACTTCAAATGTATTTGGTATTTTATACTGAAAATTTTCTATTTATGCATACAGTGTATGAAAAAATAATATGATAATTGCGTCTAAAATAAATATGTATTTATACATATAGAGCAATTCCATATGAAAACGATCAAAATTGGCAAATTTTTGGACGACCCCTCTCCGATTTTAAAATAAATAGTCTCAATCGATTGCCCAGCAAAAAATAATGTACCTACATATTTTTTTTTTTTTTATAGTGACTGGTTTAGTGGTGATGTGCACCACTGTCATGTGACAAAATTGAAGAATTCTTCATAAGGGACCTCATTGAAAGTTGTTTTAAACAAAAACTACTAAAGCGATCGCAACGAGTGATAGCTCGTTGGAAAGGTATTGAATCAGGCTTTAATTGAAAAATAAAATTTTCCTAATTTTTCTTGTTAAATAATTAAAAATAATTCAATTATAAAAAATATAAAAACAATGAGAACAAGGTGGTCTCTTAAATGCTCTTCTCCTGTCCAAACAAGGAGTCGGGGCCCATTTTTTTATTGCTGATTCTTAAAGCAAAAATTATGAGGAATCCAAAAAAAAAATAAAATTAGCCGGAAACTTTAGGAGCTTCTGTGGAAAATCGGAAAATTTAATTTTCATGGGTAAATTTAATTTTCATGGGAAAATTTAATTTTCATGGGAAAATTTAATTTTCATGGGAAAAAAGGTAAATTTCTTAGAAAAATTAGGCAAATTTTATTTTTCAATTAAAGCCTGATTCAATACCTTTCCAACGAGCTATCACTCGTTGCGATCGCTTTAGTAGTTTTTCAATGAGGTCCCTTATGAAGAATTCTTCAATTTTGTCACATGACAGTGGTGCACACCACCACTAAACCAGTCACTATAAAAAAAAAAATATGTAGGTACATTATTTTTTGCTGGGCAATCAATTGAGACTATTTATTTTAAAATCGGAGAGGGGTCGTCCAAAAGGTGATCGCTTTCATATGGAATTGCTCTATATTTAAAAGTCAATTAAAATATTAATTTATTCAATTAAATATTTGCTTAGAAACAAACTAAATTCAAATCAAATCTTTAATTAGATATTTTAGGTTGATAATTTTTTCTGTGTATATCCGGCCGAAAATGGAATACAACTCTCATTTATGGGCAGGGGCTTCATTGTCTGAAGCTTCTGGACCGTGTTCAGGGGGAGGGCGGTGAGGGTTATCAATGACAATAGTGTATCCAAATCTATTTATTCATTGGAACATCGTCGGAATGTTGGTTGTGTGACACTTTTCTATCGATATTACCATGGGGGTGATCATCTGAGATAAGTGAATTTATTCCACGAGCCCGAGTTTTTATTCGTAATACTCACTTATCTAGTAGAGCACATCCGTTTGTAGTTGATTGTTCTGTGTTGCGCACAACGCATTACAGAGAAAATTCGTTTTTTAGTCCAACGATTCGTATGTGGCAGAAACTTCCCGCAGAAGTCTTCCCTGTTACTTACAATTTAGTAAAATTTAAATCAAATATCAACAAACACTACTTCCTCTTTCCTCATTCCCCATACCCAATTTTTCTGATCAATACAATGCACTGCATGAGTCGGAGGCATCCCCTGAGTATTGGTTAATTTAAAAAAAAAAAGAAAAAACAATAAACATGAAACGACTACATAAGTTGTAAAAACTATTGTTTTTAACAGTTATTTTTTTTTTTTTTTTTTGATATTTTAAAAATACTTTTTAATAAAAACAATATTTTTTTTTTTGCTTTTAATTACAACAAAAATTTTGTATTTCCCACACACTCTTTAAAATGCAAAGTCAAAATTCCAAACGGTATCCCAGTTATGACGTTTTTATGCATTGTAGATACATTGAACTTTTGTAATTATTTGGAAACTATTAACATATCAATGTTAACAATTAAAAACTCGACAAAATCTTCTATTTTTAAATAACTAACAAAAATTAACAGTTTACTGCAAAATTACTGTTTTGTTAGTTGTTTATTAAAATACTGAAATAACTACTCAAAATAACTGTTACCGAAGTACAGCATTTATGGTTAGTTATTTTTGGAAATTAATGTCTAAATTAGTCGTTTTTCAAAAAAAAAAAAAACTAGTTGTTAGTAAGTCCTTATTATTTGTGATAAAGTAATGCAGATAGTAAGTTATTGTCATTACTGGTAGTGAGAAAAGCAATGTAATGTCATTACCGTTTCTATACTCAGTTTATATGCTCGGAGGCTCGATTTTGTAGTTTCGTTGCAAACTTTTCTTAGAACTTTCCCTAATGCTTATAGTTGAACTCTCCTCTATTTGAGTGAAAAATGCAGGTTGGTTTCTTTATTAGTTTCTGAGAAAATGGTTGGTTTCCGAAAATGCCATTTTTTTACTGAGTTGACATGTTTTCACTCAATTATGAGAAAAGAAAATTTGTAAAAAGTTTTGGGTTCAAAAAAATTAGTAAAATATTTTGCAAAAATTAGCAACGAAAATTAGTAACAGATTTTTTAATTCGTAAATTTAGGAATAATTTTTCAACAACAAAATTATTGTGTACTAAAAATTAGTACAAAAACTGTAACAGCAGCGACACAGTGCAAAGGTTCCATGTTTTGTCTATGCAATTTGACATTTGATTTCGAGCACCGATTTCCGAGAGAGATAAAACTTGTTTTATTTTCTGACCGGAATTTCTTATTCTCTTGTTTTTATACTCAAATTGTTTTACTAATGTTGCTAATTTTCACAAAATTATGCACTATTGTGAATGGTTAAAAAAAATAAAAAATAACACTACTCAACAGCCAAAAAAAACTGGTTTTGAAACACATCTTTTTTTTAATACACATATGTACGCTGAGTCCAAATCATCCCATTTTCCGTACAATTTATCGCAAAATCAAGAAGAAATATAGTATACACAATATAAATATAAATCTAAACAAAATTATCTTTAATTTGAGTACAATCATGTCGGTGTTTGTATCATCATATCTTACTGGTATTGCAACTAAGTTGAAAATTGTACTTTTTTAGTTTTATCCTTATACATTTTATGCATTCTAAAAAATGCTAAAACAGCGACATGATTATAATCAAATAAAAGATAATTTTGTGTAGATTTATATTCTTAAAAAAAATCCTGAGTTTGCGATTAAATTCGAAAAATTAAGCAAAATGTGAGGAAATGATGTAATATAAAAACCGCGATATTTCAAAACCTGCAAATGAAAAAAAAAAACAAATTTTTAACACATTTGGATTCAGCGTACCTAAGTATATTAAAAAAAATATGTACTTCACAGACAAGTTCTGTAAAAAGTTGAAAATTGTTGAGTAGTGTAATTGACATTTATTTTTCAGTATTCCGTTTCCGTTGCTATTTTGTTCATTCATTTTTCAGTGAATGTGCTAATTCAAAATTTGGAAATAAAACGCTTTTCAAATTTTTCTACTAACTTTTTTATTTGAGTGTACTTTTAAATAAATTTAGTTTGACATTTTGTATTTAGGGATTTTATTGCAATGGAAAATAAGAAAAAATCAGTTACAAATCAAGCATTTAGTAATCGTCAGCAGCATAACTTTGAATTAGAATTGTCATCGATTAATACCAACACAAATTGCGAAAATAAGTCCATTACTGAGGATTGTTTTGTAGATTTGGCACCTGGAACTTCAAGTGGCAGTGAAAATTCGGGGAACAATAGAAATTGGGTAGAACATTTATCTAGTGGATCGTTAGACTCCGTTAATGATGATATCATCTCCTTGCGCTCCATAGATTCGTTTGTTTGTCGCATTTGTCACAATAATGAAAATCCTGACAGATTAGTGTCACCCTGTCTGTGTAAAGGTTCCTTAACTTATGTTCACATATATTGTCTTGAAAGATGGATTAGTACGTCGCGTTGTACCATCTGTGAATTGTGTCAATTTGAGTATAATACTCAACAAACTTTAAGATATTCTTGCTTTGAGTCTTTACGTCTGTGGTATTCAAGATCCATGAGTCGCAGAGCTTTACAGGAAGACTGTCAAATGTTTTCGTTATTGACTTTGGTAGCTTTCGGTATCATTGGTACCTTATTGGTGGCTGTTCAATATTATATTTTACAGAGCAGTGTTAGTGGTTTGAGTCGTCTATGGACTAAAGGCTGGCTAATATTTATCTTATGCACCACATTGGCGGTTTATTTGCTTAATGTCTACATGATTGTAAAATCCCAATTGGAGCCTTGGTATCGATGGTGGCAATCAGCACGTGATATACGTTTAATTTTGGAAAACCGTAAGCCGTTTACAATAAGCCAGATAAATAGCCAACGAAATTCAAATCAGAGACGACAATCTGAATCAATAGAAACAACGAATCAACACCAGCCAGTTTCTCAAGGAAATCAACTACAACAACAAGAAAATAATTTAAACTGAAATTCAAAGAATTTTAAAAAATGTTCTCATACAAATTTCAACACTATTTGTAAAGCCAATATTTTGGATTTCATTCTAAAATTTTTAAGTTTTTTTTTGTTTGTTTTTCATAAAAGAATTAAAATTTTGGTCATAATAAAAAAAAATGCTCTAAACTGCGGATTTTAGAGGACAGATTTTTATTTGTATGAAAAAAAAACTGAAAATTTCACATTTTTGTACAATAATATTAAACAAGTTTTGGCTAAACTGGAATTTATGGGGCGTTCCTCAAAAAAATTAAAAGTAGGTGGACCCCTAGAGCCCAAAAACATATTTTTTATACTATTTAATTAATTTTTTTAAACATTATAAATTATTTTATAAATACAAAATCCAATTATTATTGTTGTGGCACCCAATTGCCAATGCTAGCTTAAAACCCTAAAAACCCAGTTTAAAACCCAATTACTGTCATTGGTACCCAGTACATGTACCTAGTACTTTAACATTTTAATGTCACTTAATAAAACAACCACCATGATTATTAATTCCCTTGCTTTCACGTCTTCTTCATTAAAAATTAAAATTTGTATTCTAAATTAAAATAGTTAAGAATTAAATATTAAAATAAACGTTACTATATTTTAACTTTAACTCGAGTAAATTCTTTCGCGGCAATTCTCCAAGAAAGCAATTTACCAAATATTCCTTTAATTCAGAAAAATAAACTCTTTTCTTATTTTACTCTTTTTACTCTTGAATACTTTTTTATTAATTTATAACTACACGTTTATTCTTCTTTTTAACCTAAACCTTTCTAAATAAAATTTGTCAAATGCATATTAATTAAAAATTAATTGCGACTGTCTATATGTCGTTAAAATAATGTCTTAACTTAAACGCAAAAATTGTCAACACTGAACGTAAAAAAAAATACTTCAATCTGGCAACGTTGTGAAATAGAGAGGGATGAGATTAGAAAAATAAACAAAAATCTAAAAATAGAATATTTGTGTTGGTCACTTCAGAATATCTATATATATAAAATAGAATGTGTGTTTGTTTATTTGTTTGTTTGTATGTATGTATCTTATAGGAGACCAGACCACTGGACCGATCTTCCTGAATTTTTCACAGTATGTAACTGGAACTCCGGAATGGTCAATAGGATACTTTTTTTTGGCCACGCCCACTTTTACGCCCACTATTTCATTATTTGAGATTGTATACATATGATGCTTTAGCCTTGGGATAGAAAGCTAAAATTTTCACCATGTGTTCTTTGGAACATGACAAAATTTCCTGTACTTTTACTTTTTAAAATTTTGCCCAGGAACGTGGTAAAAGGGGGTATAAAAGTGGGAAAAAGTCTCCCCATTAGCGGCCTCACCGAACCCTTTACGATAGATAGCTGAAATTTTCACCATATGTTCATTCGGATATAACCCAACTTTCTGCAGTTTTACTTTTTGGAGTTTTGCTCAGGAACGTGGTAAAAAAGGGGATAATAGGGGAAAAGTCTCCCCCTTAGTGGCCTGACCATACCACTGGACCGATCTTCCTGAAATTTTCACAGTATGTAACTGGAACTCCGGAATGCTCAATAGGATACTTTTTTTTGGCCACGCCCACTTTTACGCCCACTATTTCATTATTTGAAATTGTATACACATGGTGCTTTAGCCTTGGGATAGAAAGCTGAAATTTTTACCATGTATCACCATGTATTGATATTTGGTACCCAGAAAGAGATGTCACAGATAAGCACTTTAAGTTATATCAAATTTAGATATTGTGGGCGTGGCACTTTTACGCCCACATCTTCACTATCTTCTATATGGCTGATCAGATTTTATTGAAATTTGGTACACAGATATTGGGATGACTCATAAGCACTATTTGCTATAATAGATTAAGACATGGTGGGCGTGGAAGTTTTACTCCCACTTTTTGTTATCTTTTATATGGCTTAAAGGATTTTATTAAATTTTGGTACACAGATAGTGGGCAAACTGAAAAGTAATATGTGCTGTATTTGATTTCGATATGGTGGGCGTGGCACATTTACGCCCACTTTTTCGCTATATTCGATATGGCTTATGCTATGTAATTGATATTTTATACCCAGAAAAAAATATCACAGATAAGCACTTTCAGTTATATTACATTTAGATATTGTGGGCATGGCACTTTTACGCCCACGTTTTCACTATCCTGATTAATATTACGCCCATCACGCCCAAACGACTGAACGGATTTTATTGAAATTTGGTACATAGAGAGTGAAAAAAAAATTACGATATGGTGGGCGTGGCTATTATATGCCCACTTTTTCTGTATTTTATAAACGGCCGAACCGATTTTATTTAAATTTGGCATGTAGATAGTGGAAGCTCCGGAAGTAAATATATTCTATAAAAAAATTCGATATGATGGGCGTGGCCTTTTTATGCCCACTTTTTTCGTATCTAATAAAAGGCTAAGCCGATTTTATTGAAATTTGGTGCATAGATAATCTGTCTACTGACAGCCACTATAGGCTATATTAGAATCCGATACGATGGGCGTGACAAAAGCCTAGAGTGGGCTAAAGCGAATGCACTCCGTTTATTATTATTGTAATATTTCTTAAATCTTTTTGAAAAAGTTTTTATTTGAATTAAGCCAAGTTTATCCATCATCCCAAAAACGAGGTCTAAGGCACGCTACCAACGTAGCGGGCTGCGCCCGCTAGTAATAATATACAATAACAGAAAAGCTAATAGGAAAGAAAACTGCAATTTAGCTGCAGTACATTCGAGGCCATACTTGGGTGTGATCTTGGGTGTGATCTTGACTTGGTATTGTTACGTTTGTAATGTTAAAAGAAGCGCAGGTGATTCTTACAGTCACAGGTTGTTGAAAAAAATGTATCATATAGAGACAATCTGACAATTATAAGACACAAATAATAATACAATTTAAATGGAAAATCATTGATGACGCCTGTCCATAAAAAGGCAGAAACTAGGCTAGTCTGATATGAAAATTAATAGTGTTAATAATTTTTAGAGAAAAACGTTTATTCTTCCTCTTAACCTCAACCTTTCAAAACATTTGCATAAATGTTTCTAAATATTTTTGTATTACGACGTGTTCATTTCACTTGTCTATTTTATACTGACACAATTTAAAAAAAATATACAAATATTGAAACGCTAACATCGCATTACAACGTACTCTGCTAGTTTTGAATATCAAGATAATATTTTTAGACTTTTGTAAATTCAGCAAAAAAAGAAATATTAGTTAAAAATTTAGTTTTTCCTCAAGTCAAGCATAATTTTTAACTAAAATCTCAATTTGAACTAAAAATTTGTTTTAAAACTTGCAAAATTCGATTACTAACGGCTTTCCTAAGTTTTCTACTAACTTTTTTTCTATGAGTGTACTAAATATACGATTTTCAATTAAAATATATGTATTTTAATTCAAATCGGGACTACTAAGTATTAATGAAAATACAGTGCAAGCTCGATTTACGCGACTAATTAAAAACGAGACCTGTCGCGAAAACTGAATTTTCGCGATAACAGAACCCATAATTTTATTGAAAAATTGTATGTAATTTTTAAAATTAGAATTGTTTTTATTGATATATTTCCATATTAAACATTTTAAAAGAAATTGGAGATGTTGAGTTGCGTCGTAGACCGTTTGAAGCCAAAAATTGTCGGACCTAAAAAATGTTTACTTGTGAACAACTTAATTTTACTAATTGGTGAAAATTAACTTACGTGGTGAACAAATTCGTGCTGGAACCAGTTTTTGAATAGAAATGATGTCATCCAGGCGTTATTACTGGACTTGTATATTACAGGATTATTGAAAAAGCATTTCGCGTTGGTTTTTCGATTTTCGAAGAACCAACAATTTCAGTTTGCCTGTTTCGCATTTGAACAGGGCTAAAAAGTTATTCGCTCTTTACATATTTTTCTTCCGGGAACCGTTTTCTCATTACACGTGACAAGAATGTGATTTGGAAGCATCCTATAATATAAACCGGATTCGTCGGCATTGTAGATTTAGTGAAGAGTCAACCCGTGCTCATCAACGTAATCCTTAAACTCTTTCACAAATGCATGAGGTTTCGAAGACAATTTCTCGCCCGTAATTTTTAAAAATCTTATTCCATGTCGACGCTTAAATTTCTTCAACCATCCTTCACTGGCATTGAAACCTGAATTGGTTTGATAAATTTTGATAGTAAAATCTCTGCTGATATTGGAATATTTTTTCCCCTTTGTTTTACTTTCTTTAAGGTGCAACGTTTGCCAGGGCCACTTTCTGTTGTACGTACGAACTTTTTTAATGAATTTTCTTCCTTTATAATGAAGTAAACAGAAGACTTATGAAACTTGTAATTCACGCAAATTGAATTTATGGAATCTCAACTTTTAAATTTTTTTAAAATCTCTAATTTTTGAGAAATCGTTGGCTTTAAAATATGTTGAACTTTTTCCATATTAAGAGATCTATTTACACAACAAATGGCACGAATAATCTGATAAAATTGAAGATCAAAAACATCCAAAAAGGTAAATATACCAAAAGACGGGGATTTCCCTTTTTTGGTTATAGACATTGTAATCAAATTTAAAAAAACAGATAAAAGTCTCGAAAATGGAACCGGTTTTTTTTTGTCGCGATTATAGAACCTGCAATGTTAAAAATTAAGCCGTCGCGATAATGGGTAGTCGCGAATACCGAGCTAACACTATAGTTTGTAACTGTTAATTTAATTTAGTTTCAATTCAGATTTTATTCATATCTATCAAAAATTCAATTGAATATCTTTTTGTTTTTGTTTTTAATAAGCTAATAGGGCGTATAGTTGAATAAATAAACCTATTTATTTAATTTTTTTTTAATTCCACACAAAAATTTTAGTAGGTATAACTTTAATTGAAATTGCAAAAAGTCGCTAAAAAATTAAAAAAAAAATCATCAACATTAAAAAAAAAACGCTAAAATTTAAAAAAATCGTCAAAATTTAAAAAATCTACGAAATTGAAAAATTTAAACAAATAGCCAATAATTAAAAAAAAACGCCAAAATTATAAAATCGTCAAAATTAAGAAAAGTCGCCAACATTAAAAATAAAAAAGTTGCCAAAAATTGGGAAAAATCGTTAAAATTGCAAAAATTAAAAAAAGTCACTTAAATTGAAAAAAACACCGCCAAAATTAAAAAAAAAACAAAAACATCCAAATCAGAAAAGAAAAGATCACAAAATTGGAAAAATTTTAAAATTTAACAAAAAAAAAAAATCGCTAAAATTTAAAAGTTTTTTTTAGTTTGATTTTTACAGGAATAAGAAGAAGAAAACATTTTAATTGAAAAATTTAACGGACATAATGGATAAGCCAGACTGCCGCAGTTTCGTCCTCTCCATGGACTCGTCAGTGGCTAATTTATGTGTCAATTGAACAGAGTATTTTATATTGTTAAATTGCTCTCTATGAAAAACGTTTTACTTTGTGTCGTTGTGAGTTTCAAACCAACAGCCATACAACAGGCTATGATTCGTAGCATAACAATGAGTTTTTTAAATTATTTTATTTTTTTTAAATTCAGACGATTTTCTTTAAATTTTGTCGATTTTTTTTTTGTTGGTTTGGTGATCTTTTTAAATTTAAACGCTTTTTCAATTAAGTAAATTTATTTTTTTAAATTTTAGCGTTTTTGTTTTTAATTGACGATTAAATTTTTGTGAGTTTTTTTAAATTTTGGAGATTTTTTTTTTTGGAGATTTTTTTTTATATAATTTAATTTTTTCAGTGTAAATTTACTTTCTTTTTCTGTATTTCCAGGTAAGCTGATTCAATTAATAAAACAATAAATCTGTAAGTATTGATATTAATTAAATTATTTTAATACTTTAGTTTTTGGTTTTAATTTTTTAAAATTTAAAAGTAAAATATTTTAGAAGTGAATTATATTTTTATATGTATTTTTTATATCCCAGACAGAAAAAATTGGATACTTTTTCTAAGGGTTTTTATTCTATGAGTCAAAAACTAATCAAATAAAACATATGTTTTCGAAATGTAAAAATTTTATTGTCAAAAATTACAAATTTTTTGAGCCTTCCAAAAAAATGATTAAAAACACTAACATTTTAAGAAAATTATTAAATTCAAAAACTGGTTGAGATTTGACTCAGAAATGTAAATTAATTTGTATGAATTTTAAAAAATTTAAAAAGCCACAAAAAAAAATTTTTTTTTTAACCTATAATATATTTTAAATATATTTTTAAAGTAATTTTTAAATCGAAAAAGAATGCTCTTTTGGATAAACCACTTTAATAAAAACGTTTTAAAATTTGATAACATGTTTTGAGCCCATTTCTGAATAATTTTTGAGCTTGTTGGCTTGCAAGAATACTACAATTTTTAGATGACCTACTTCAAAAGTTTTCGACACTAGTTGAAACTGGCTTTAGATACCTCTTTTTTCTCAAGGACTTATAAATTGTGAGGAATGACGGACAGGGCTATGTTGACTACACTTAAAAATTATGACGTGCAAAGTTTCGCGTTAAAACGTCTTCACTAAAAGAAGTTATTGCAATTTAAAAGTCAAAAAATTAAAAAAAATTACTTTAAACTTTTTTATTTATTTTTTTTCTCGTAGTTTTTTATCTTTCGAATCCAAACACGTACAGAATAAACTCACTAGACTTAAGAGATACATTCACTGAAAAAGTAATTTCCATCTTTCTGCTTGGTGAATAGTTGCAGGGTGTATTACAACAAGTGGAACTAAAATTTTTTGATTTTTAACCTTTAGCAGTTTTTTCCATAGACGCCGTTTAATGGAATTGAGTTTTGAGAATAGTAATTAAAAAATGGTGTAATTTTATATAGCTTGAGGTATACCAAGCCGATGTTAGTCAGCGCCCCAATAACGGGATACAAACATCACTAACTTATAATTAATTGGTGTTATTTTTGTAAAATTTACTATTTAAATAATGAATTTTAAAGTTTTTCTGTGTGACCGGCCTCCGGTCGGGCTAAGGGGTTTTCTCCCACGTGATAGGCAGTTTAGTAGCTTCGCTGAGTAAAGTTTTTCTGCGTGGCTTAGGGGTTTTCTCTTATGTGATAGGCAGTGCGTGAGCGGCCTTCGGCCGGACTTAAGGAATTTCTCCTATGTGATAGGCAGTTTAGTGGCTTCGCTGAGTAAAGTTTTTCTGCGTGACCGGACTTTGGTTGGACTTAAGGGGTGTCTCCTTTGTGATAGGCAGATAAGCGGAGTAAAGTTCTGCGATTTTATTAAAAAGATGTATTTTGGTGTTTTCGAAAATAGCGCTATAAGCTAAATTTGTAAATGGGAGTAGATGGCGTTGCATATCATAGATCATAAAAATAATATAATTTTTGTAATCCTGCGGAAATTTCCTTTCACTTACCCACACTTGCTTATTACTACGCGTACCGGTACCCACTGGCCCCGGGCCCATTAACCGAAAATCGAAAAAAAATTTCTTTTTTAATTTTGGAGGGGACCACTTACTTTTTTTTGGAGAACGTCCCATAAAGTACAGTTTAGCCAATTGGGATTAATTAGCTTAATACTAAAATCGAAAAAGGCATCAAAAATTCTAATTTCTAACAAAATTTTCATAACATCAAAAAGCATTGTTATATAAACTTTTTAATTTTTTTTTTTTTACGTTGAACCAACACTCAAGGGATGCCTCACTAATGCATTGCATTGTGTTGATATCGGGAAAATAGGTTATGGGGAGGAGGAAAGAGGGAGTAGTGTTTGTGGACATTTGACTTGAATTTTTCTAAATTGTCATTTGCAGGAAAGACTTCCGCAGGGAGACAATTCCACATACGGCTAGTGCGACTGAAAAACGAATTTTCTTTGTAATGCGTTGTGCGATTTGCCGGGCTATAGACAACAAAGGGATGAGATCTACTGGACTAGCGGGTAGTACGAACACAGACCCGGTCCCTCGGGATGAGTCGGCTTATCTCAGCAGAACACTTCCCATGGTAATATCTATAGAACAAAGTCACACAACCCACATTCCGACGATGCTCCAACGAGTCAATAGAGTTCGAAACCCTACTGTCGATGATAAGCAGCAAAAAAATCAATTTTTCCAAAATAATTACGGTTTTCTTTTTAGGTTTTAATGTAGGACAAAAAATTTGTTTGAGTGTATTTTTATATTTTTCGTTATAAATGCAATGAGATTTATAAATTGATGAAGCATTTATATAATCTAAGCAAAAATTGTAATTTTAATATTTGTAATTACACACAGAGAAATAATGTGCCAACCGAATTGAGAAGTGCATTTTAATGGTCACAACTTATAAATTCATCTAGTACAACGATATTTATATTAGATTTCTGAATATTTTAGGAGTTGCAACAAAAATTCTGTTGAATTAACCGAAATTTGTTGTGAAAACTAATGTTAAGTTGTACCCAACGACTGAAATTCATAATAACCGAATTTAAGTCGTAGTAACCGAATTTCAGTTGGCAAATAGCTTAATTTTTCTCTGTGTGTAGCTTGAATAATTTTTGTGCCGTTAAAGATAAATGATTAACGCGAATGTATTTAGCATGATCAAACATCGGCTAACATACACGCAAGAGGTTTATTCATGTCACCCAAAATTTTTTTTTTTAAATTCTTTACCTCAAAGTACCGAAAACTTTTGAAGTTCTCAAATATAATTTAATTTTACCCAAGAAATGTTAGATTTGTGATTCGATTCTAAAAAAAAAAACGTTCTATAAGATGTTATCAATCATATTTAAAATTTTTTTTTTCTTAATTTTATTTAAATTTAAAATTTTACTATCTAATTTTTAATAATCAAAATTATTCTAAGGATTTGGTGACCAATGATCCCAATCTTGTATTTCATTGTATAAAATTAAACCGGGACTTTTGGTAGATATTACTTGGGAACCAGCATATAATTCATAGTTTGGATCTAATTCACCATTTTTTACACCACAATCCAAAAGTTTTTTAGCCGCTGTTAAAGCACGGGCAGTAGGCAATTTCGCTGAAATTGAAAGTGTAATAAAGAAATTTAAAGAAAATATATTCACCCATTAAAAACATTTGGTATTTGTAGCCAATCGAATAGTTCGGTTGTAGCTATCAAATTTGTTTGCTAGTTATCACCGAATTTCTATTTAGGAATTTCTGTGGTTTCCAATTGAATTATTGCTATCACAACCGATATATTCGGTCGCAACAACCGAAGCATTCGACTAGCAATAAATACGGTTGCTACTATTTCTATGAAAAACTTACCACTAAAATTGCCTATAAATGCAATGCCGGTACCATTGGTGTTATAACCATAAGTATGGGATCCCACAACACGCCAGCCAGTACCCTCATAGACTATACCATCGTTTCCAATAAGAAAGCTAAAATTAAATGAATAAATATTTCCTTGAGACGACATTTTAAAACGGTAAGTTTTTGGCCTCCGACACTTTGATTTTGTTAAAGTTTGGCATACGCATACTCTAGAATATCTAACACTCACTACCGTTCCTTAAAATTGTGTAAATTCGCGTTTTTATTCTCGCTTTTATTTATAAAAAAATCAAAATTTTTTGAAAGTAGTGAACTTTGTAGAGTCATATTTCCTAAAGTAGACAGACTATTTCTAAAATTTAAAAAATCATATGGAAGTTGCAATTGACTACACTCAAAAAAATAAGTTAGTAGAAAAGTTAGTAAAACGTCTTGTAAATCAGGTATACTATTTATTAGCAAATTTTTTGCTAAAACCGTGTTTTAAGCTAAAATTTTTGTTATGCTTATTCTAATGTTTTACTAATTTATTTTGCTAAAAAAAATTGTGTTAATAAACACATTAATAGTGTGGACGACAACCAGATTGAAAGATATGCGCAAAATGAACGAGATGTCGCGGCATGTCAAGATGTAGTAGAGAAGAGGAAAATGATACTAAAAAGTACAACTCTAATAAGACATATAAAAAACTCAACCATGGAAGACTTTTGTATCTGTTTTTCATACATAAAACAAAATTGAGGATTAAAACAACTTAAATTTTGCGTTGTCAACGGCTTGTGAAAATAATTGTCTATTAATAAAATAAAAGACAAAATAAAATATTTAAATTTAATATGTATTTCTAAAATAAGTGTTTATAGATTAATAATCCAGTGTGGTCAAATTGCAAACAAACATATACAGACATGTAGACAGAGTAAAGCGAAAGACAAAGACACACATCTTAGGTAGATTTTTATGGTTCCTTTTTCTTATTGCAAAAAAGAGTTGTTTTTTTCGTTTCGTTTCTTTTTGTTAATTTTTTCGTTTCGTTTCTATAATTATCTTCGGCACTTGCGTCCTTTAAAAGATAGCATCATTTAGACAACCATTGATGTAAGTAGTTGAAAGAAAATTTTTGTTATGTTATATATATTTATTTCTATATATTTTCAGATATTAAATTAATTTATGTCGTCAATGTTTGAAAATAAAAATTTTTATATTTCGTAATTATTGTAAATTATTATTCACAAAAATATGTTTTATGATTTTCAGCAAATAAATTAACTAAATTACAATTTTTCTACAAATTTTTTGCGTTCTTTTCAGTCTACTAAAATTAAGCAAAAAATTTATTAATTTTTAGCAAGCCTTTTTTATTTCTAATTCACTAAGTGTTAGCAAAACTTTTGCTGAATCTACTAATTTTGTTGCTAAAAATCAGCTCGCTGATTTTCAGCAAAAGATTTTGCTGACATTAGCAATTTTTTTTGCAAGCACCCTCCTGACTAAAATTTTACTGACTCAGCAAAACTTTTTGCTGACTTTACAAACTTTTTTTTTTGAGTGTACTTTACGATTTGTAATTAAAAAATAACCACCTTTTTGCGAAAATTCATTCATAATGCAAATGTAATTTTTGAGTGCATTTTTCAAAAAATAGCTTTCTACTGTTTTCCATATAAAAAGAAAATTTTTTAGTATTTAAGTTTTTTTGTTTGTATAATTTTTAATTATGTCAAAAAAATCATAACAGCGCTGAACTTTGAATAACATTATCTTCCTGTATATTTATTATTTCAATAATTTTAAATGCGTCTGAAAGCTATAGCTATAACGTTTCGTTTCCAAAAATGCGTTTTAAATACAAGTTTCATTAAAAAAAGCGCATTTGAATCGAAAATGCATTTTACATAAAACTCACGATTCTTGAACCACAAATCGTAAACTAGACAACTACAGCTTTCAAATGATTATTAAATTATGGAAATACTTTAGAAGATAATGCTTTTCAAAGTTTAGATTATTTATTTAAATTATAAGAAAACTTTTAATTATAAAAAACCAAAAAAAAAAAAAAATGTCCTAAAAAGTGGATATTACCAAATAGTATACTAGAAAATTGTATACTAGAATTGAAGCTTTTCAAATATTTGAAATAGTGCATGTACTTTAAGAAATATGACTTTTAAAAGTTCACTACTTTTAATTTTTTTTTTTGATTTTTTAAAAACTGAAAACAGCAATAAGAAATGACCACCGGTCAGATTTTCGACGATCTATCGTGGAATAGAAGATATTTTATAATAAATTAATCAAAGTATTTTTTGTTATTAAAATACTTTCATGAAGTGATAACTTAAGGGTCTAAAAATAAGCTTGCAAATATGTGAATTTTTAAGGCGTTTACATTTGCACTTTTTGACATTAAATGATAATGAAAACGTCTACAAAATAATTGTCAGTTTGTCAATGTAATTAATTAGTTGAGGTTTAAAAATTTGAGTCAAAGAAACCTTTAATATTATTTTAAATGTTCGTATTGTTGTAACTAACTGTCGAATTAAATTAACTGTCGAATGTAGTAAAAACAACCATAATGCAGTAAAAACAACATTAACAGCATTTGGAAAAACATTAATTAACAAAAACTTTTTTGTAAATATTCTGATTTAATTATTTAATAAACACACTATTGTAAAAATATATTTACATAAAATATCACTTTAAATATTCACGTTTCACGGTATTTTTCCAAATTATTACTTCTACATGTCAATCTTCTATACATTTAATATTGTTTCTTTGATGTCTTTACATTTCATTAATATAAAAAATATATATATATTTAAATATTTAAATTATTCACTTCAATTAACTTTACTGTTAAATTAATGAAACTTTTCATGCTTACAATGAAATCACTCTATTAAATAAAGTTTTCTGAAAGCAACAAAACTCTATAGATTTTATGAAAACTGAACCAAATTCATTAATTCATAATAAATATTTAAGTATAAATGAAAAATTTCATAATTTTAATGGACATATTCTTTATTTTAATGTAATTTTTTCAATTAAAATATTTAATGAAAAATTTTATTAATTTTATGAAAGTGTTGTTTAATTTAAAGTTAAATTTCATTAATTTAATGTACAATTTTTATAAAACATTTATAATTTTAATATAAGATTTAATTTATTCAATGAACGAGTTGAAAAATTTCATAAGTTTAATGAAAACTATTATGGGTTTAATGAAAAATTTACCACCACTTTTATTTTTTCAATAAAATGCTCAATTAAATGAAAGAATAATACCGATTATGTCAAAATAATTATCAGTTTGTCAATGTAATAAATTAGTTAAGGCTAAAAAATTTGAATCAAAGAAACTGTTTTTAAACCTCCCAGTAAAACCACACATTACCAAATCATGGGTAAAGTAATGTATCGCCATAGGGCTTCACGCATTACATTACACCTTACTTCACTGATTAATTTTACAGGCGATGAGCCTAAAAGTAATGGGTGTACTCATTACCTTGTAGGGGGTAAAGTAACTGTTTACTTATATGATTACATGGTGGGAAAAAGTAATGTGTCTTTAAATAGATTTTCATAAAATAATGCATAAAACATTTTTTTTTACAGATATTTTTTTTTTTATTAAATAAATAACGTGGTCATGCTGGGATTCGAACCTGGGGTTTCTGGTATTTAACAATTAGTTAGGCGAGAAATCTATCAACTGAGCTATCGATACATATAATATTGCTTAAAATTTAAATGAGTTGTTGTGCTTTGTGTTTTCGTTCGTGATATCAAAAATATACACCTTACCCTCATGCTTACAAAAACTCACAAAGTAATGTGTTTATAAATAGATTTTCAAAAATATATATTAATAATTACTTTACGTTTATAATTCCTGCATTATGTAATTGATGATCGGTAAGTCATTATTTTATGCTTTGCAGTAATGTAAAATGTAATGAGGTATCATTACAAGGTAATCAATGAGTGTTCAATTATCGGTAGCTCATTACTTTATGTTGGAAAATAATGATACAGGTTAGGAGTACACATGACAAGGTAATGCATTACTTTATCGCACCCATTACCAAAGTTTTGCTGGGCTTTAATATAATTTTAAATGTTCGTATTGTTTCACATAATTCCCTACAACTTTTAAACTTCTCCATGTATTTTCATAAAATCCGTTTGTTTTCCTAAAAGGGCGATTCACACGCTATCTACCGATATATAATATTTCCCATTATTGGTGATACAAATTCTCTTTTGAAAATGACAAATTACTGGGAAATAACAGATGCGCGCGGAAAGAGTGTGAATCAAGCTTAAAAAGTAAAAAAAGAATTTAGGCTTTAAACAAAAATTTGTGAAAATATCCCACATTTTGTGTTAAAAGTTAGCAAAACTTTTGTTTTTCTTTCATAACATTGTTTATTTAACATTTTTATGTAACAAATGTTGGCGGTATGAAACAAGATCCCAATTAAATAAGGCCCCAAACCGAAAAAAAATTGGGGTGTTATTTCATTTTTTGGGACTTTATTTCATTTTTTTTTGGGATTTCATTTCATAATGAAATAAGGCCCCAATATGAGAAATGAAATAAGTCCCCAAATAATATTATTGGGGTGTTATTTCATTTTCTTAAAAAGCACAATTTTTAAGTAATATAAGCAAATAACCGTTATAATTACTGCATGAATTATCAAGTTATTAATGTAAATAGTTATTTGCTATTAGTAAGTGAGATTATACCGTGTAGTAATTTTGAAGTTTCTTTTATGTCGCACGCAGAAAAAAACTTTATTTCGCGAAGCCGCCTGCCTCGTTCTACGGAGAAAAAAACCCCTAAGACCGGCCGAAGGCCGCCACCCAGAAATCTTGTTTTTCAAATCAGATGTCGAATCCGTTGAAATCTTATATTTTTAAGACATCAAGTAATTTGTAAAAACAAGTTTTTCTGTGCCGCTCTTAGGGGTTTTTTCCTCCGTAGAACGCGGCAGGCGGCTGCGCGAAATAAATTTTTTTCTGCGTGCGATTATACGATTTATAAATTTAGTTTTATTTTGTGATATACTACTAAAAAATATTAAAAAAAACTGTCTTGATATACTAAATATTATTAATCTTTTTATTTTAAAAAGGCTGAAAAAGAAATCGCGCAATTTTTTTTTTCAGCCTTTTTACTATGTATTAATTAGGACTAAAGAAATATTTCAAAGTAATATATAATTTTGTTTTTTTTTTTTTTTTATTGGGGCCTTATTTCATTTTCAAAATGGGGCTTTACTGCATTACTAAATAAAGCCCCAAAAATTGGGGCGTTACTTCATATTGTTTTGGGGTGTCGTTTCATTTGGTTGGGGGTTTATTTCATTTTTTTTGGGGTATTGTTTCATAATGAAATAAAGCCCCAAAAAATGGGGCGTTATTTAATTTTTGGTTTGGGGCCTTTTTTCATTGGGGTGTTGTTTCATACCGCCACAAATGTTACCTAAAAATTAAAATTTTATTTTAAGTCAACCAAAAACTAGTAAGATTTTCTGCTAAATTGCAAATCCATTATTTTTGCGGAAATATTTTATTCCATATATTGCGCTATAACTGTTTACTTCGTAAAAATGTGTAAAAATAAACTTAAGATGTGTAAAAATAAACTTAAGCTTAAAGCTCGTTATAAATTGAAAATAACATAAAAATAATCTCGATGTATATAAAAACAAAAAACTAATATAACTGTAAAAAATATTACTTGAGCCAGAGTACGCACTAAAAATTTTTTATATAAATAGAACATTTTTGGTCTTCAAAGTTTTGTAACGTCATGATGCTTGTTAGGAAAAGACCTAACCACGTGCTTGATTACTAAGAAGACAAGAATGGAGCAAAATTGATGAAGTTCTGTTAAAGTTCTGCCTATTATGGAGGCTCTAGCTTTTCTAAAACTTCGGGTTCTGATGAGATCTTTAGCCAGATCGAAATACTAGTATCAACCTAGCTAATATGTTTGATTTGCTTTATTTTTGTAAATATACGGAGGTTGAAAGCTCGTTATAAATTGATAATAAACTTAAAATTACTTATCTGTATTTCAACAATAATATTCTTAAATTTCGGCTTTAAATAAATTTTCTTAAAATACTATACATCAATTTGTGTTAAAAATTAGTAAAACTACTAATATAATAAACAAAATTTGGTTAACAGATTATATTTAGATTGAAAAAACTTTAATACAAAAAGTTGTATATTTATTTCAAGAAATTTTTTTTAAATAATAAAATTAAAATATATTTGTTAAATAACAGAAAAATTATTTTGAGTGAAGATTTTGTTGCATATACGAGTAATTTGCTATAACATTGGAATTAATATGTGGATTTTGTTGAAGTATGCTATCCCGACGAAAAAGGTTTATATATATAGTCCTATATGTCTTGACATATGTGGCCATATTTAACGATATATATTGGAAAGTTTATTACCCGATTAAAAAAAATGTATATCGAACTTTATGTAGTCACCAATTATGTACACCAAATACAAACCGTATTATGAATACCACCAAACTTTTTTTTTTTGGTAACTACCCAAAAAAATCTATAATCGAGTTTCAATTAAAATAATTGTTAATTTTGTTTAATTGAATTTGGTCCTTTTTGTCAAATTGAATTCGTCTTATTCAGCCCCATTAAAGAAATTGTAGTATCAATTTGAATAATTTGTAACTATTTAATTGATTTAGTTTCAAATAAGATTTTACTCATATTTATTAAATACTTAATTGAATATAATTTTAATTTAAACAAAATTTTAGCGGATTATATTCAAACTTTAATTAAAATTGAAAAAAAAACGAAGAAAAAACTAAATTTAAAAAAATCTTTAAAAAATAAATGCCGAAATTGAAAGAAAAAATAAAACAAAATTGGAAAAAAATATACAAAATTTAAAAAATCGCCAAAAATAAAAAATTTCTAGTATTAAAAAAATGGGGAAAATCGTCATCGGAAAAAATAGCTAAAATGATAAAAAAAATTCAAAAAAAAAACAAACGACAAAATTATAAAAACAATAGTCAAAATTGAAAAAAAAAATCGCCAAAATTTAAAATTAAAAACACACCATGAAAAAAACCACAAAAATTAAAAAAATTGCCTAAATTAAATTTAAAACGTTCATCACATGTGGTCTAGAATTAGGTATGGACAAAAAAATACTCTACAAAAAGTGAAAACAATATATTTCCGACTCAGCCTCATTTTCACAATGACCCGCTAGCTACTAACTGTGACTTTAACTGATACATTTGTTGTTGTTTCCCATATAAATTTTCAATTTAACTGTTGGTTAAATTTTAACTGGACATTCAGTAATCGGTCCTTAAAAGTAATAACTACACAGACCTACAAAATTTAAAAAATGTCAAAGCCCTAGGACTAAAACATATTTTTCTAAAGGCTTGAGGTTAGCTGAATCCGAATCTAAGAATTTCTCCATCACATCAGGTTTTCGAGAAATCTTAACATAAGGTTTAAAAAAAGACGGTTTTTGGATTTATTCGGGACGTTATAACATTACGTATTATGACTTTATCACAACATTTCTTATGTAATCTGAAATACCTCCCTATTATTTTCAAAACTCAGGTTTAAAATTTCTGAAATCTTACTTTTTTTGTCAATACCTTATTTTAGATCACAGGTGACATATTTCAAAAACATTTTTAAATTTTTGACATTTTCTTTTTTATTTATTTTTAGATTTTTTTTTTGAAAATGTTAATATTTTTTTGTAATTTATGTATTTCTTCAACTTTAGCGATTTATTTAAATTTTTGGCATTTTTTTTTTTAATATTGACGATTTTTTAAATGTTGACGATTTTGCTTTAGTTTTCTAGATTTTTTCAATTCGGTAGATTATTTTTAAAATTTTGGCGTTACTTTAATCGATTTGTTTAATTTTAAAATTTTTAAATTATAAAATAATTCAGAATGATTCAGAAAAATTGAAAATTTACAATGTAGTTATGATTTTTAGAAAATACACTCATTCTTCTCTACCACGCCTTTCACAATTAAAATTAAATAAAATTGCATATTAATTATAGTATTAATTGCAATTGTCTGAAAAAGACGTTAAAATTCAAACTCAAACAAAAAAAATCAAACTTTGCTCTCTGGCAATTCTACCCTAACTACGTAAGCGCCATCTATCCAATATACAAAGAATATATCATAGATATGGCATCACTTACAACATATGGGAAAACAGTGGACATTAGAGTGAGGTAAGTCTCTAAAAATAGAACTGTTGTGTTGTTGGAGTTGTACTTCTGAGATTATGTATGCAAGAACAAAAACACCGTGTATTGAATAAAACTAGTTTTAATCACAACAAAACTCGACGTGACGATAGATCAGAGGGCTAAAGCGCTCTGTCTAACGTGTAGTGCGAGTGCATGTGGCATTAGAAATCAGTTTACCTATACCACGGTCAGTGATTGCACAGAAAATTTCATATAGACGCAATCGAACAAATAAAAAAACATAACAAATATTACATTATTCAAAAAAACAGGGTCACTGACGAAGGTTCAATACCAGAATCTGCGCAGTCTGATTCAGAAAAATTGAAAATTTACAATGTAGTTATGATTTTCAGAAAATACACGCATTCTTCTCTACCACGCCTTTCACAATTACTTTTTTTTTAAATTTTGACATTACAAGTATTTTTTTTCATTTAACGATGCTGTTTTTAGTTTTCGAGATTTCTTTAATTTGGGCGATATTTTTTTAAATTTTGGCGGTTTCTGTTTTAAGTTTTGGCATTTTTTTTTAAATACTAACGATTTGTTCAATTTAAACGAATATTTTTTAAAATTTTTTCAAATTTTGCGATTTTTTTAAAGTTTGGTGATGTTTTTAAATTTCGACATTGTTTTAAGTTTGTTGTAATTATTAACTATAAGGACTGGAAATGTTTTTTGTACCATATTATTTTTCGATTAAACATTTAATAGATATTATTAAACTTTTAATTGAAATTGAGTTTAAAATCAAACGAAAGTTTAATTGAAATTTTATTGACATTATTTTTTTTTGTGCAATTTGTTCTCACATATACTCACTTATAACCAATATCATCAAATTGCAAATCATTTCTATGATAATGTTGCATATTTTGTAAAATTTCTGAGCATTTTAAAAATGTTGTACATTCCGCTGTCACCGTATGATGTATAATTACATATTTTATGGGTATGGGACGATAATTTACATTACGACTTAAGTGGCCACCCCATTGTCTTTTCAGTTTAATGCGTGGACAGTCCGTATCTGAACGACTACCGTAAACAATAAAGCAAAATGCCAGAAATACGCAAATTAATTTAATCATTATTTTATTTTTATTTGCAACTTTAACGTTTGCATACTTAATTCAAACTAAGCTTAAGTTCTTAATGCTTTTTAATTATATAGAATTTTGTAATCTTTTTATATTGAATTACTCATCAAACTGTTGTGAATATCGTTGCCAGACGTCCAGCTTTCGGCTTGATTGTCCCACTTTTTGTGGGGAAAATGCCAACAAATTTCCGCTTTTTACAAATTTTTTGATAACTCTTAGAACTTTTCAAAATTTTTAAAAATTACAAATCACATAATCCATGAGTTCTTTGATAAATAACATTTAAATTGACACACAAAAAATAAAACCTATTTCAATCATAAAAACCACCATTCAATAACTTTAATTGCTGAAATTCCGCCAACCAAAATTTTTTTTACGGTTTTTATTTTTAAAAAATCTAAAAAGAGCTCTATTTTTGCAAGTTCTAATCGGATTTCTCTGATTCAAAAACCGTCCGATTCATTTGTTTGTCCTCTTTAAAACTTATGCAATAAAAAAATACATATAAAAAAAAAGCATTTTTGATGCAAATGCAATTTTTAGATGCATTTTTGAAATTTTTAAAAGTTTTTTTAAAATTTTTTAAACGTTCTTCAAAGAAAATTTAACATTTTTTATATAAAATTAAATGACGCTAATCCTTAAAATATCGGTTTGCATTAACATAACCTGAATAACTAAAATAACTTTACCCTTAAAGTACCGTTACCGAAATAACTGAAAATCGTTATCCCTAAAATAACGTTACCAAAATAACTAAAATACCGTTACCGCAAAAATACCATTACCGAAATAATTAAAATATTAATTAACGCTAAAAAAAAAATTATTTTCAAAATCAAACAAAAATCGCAAAAAATAAATAATCGCTAATATGTGAAAAGCAGCGGTAAAAAAAAACCAAACAAAAATCGACAAATTAAAAAAAATCGCAGAAATGCAAATGAAACAATTCCTATGAATTGAAAAAAATTGCCATAATAACAGAAAAACGCTAAAATTCTGGAAAAACCTGAAAATTGGATAACAATTATCAAAACTCAAAAAAAAAAAAAAATCATTTCGATTTAGAAAACGCTCAAATTGGAAAAATTAACAAAATTTAAAAACTAGTTTATGCTTACAAAAAAAAAATCGCCAAAATTAAAAATATCACATAAAACGTCTATAGCGAAGTTTTTAATTTAATGGATTTTTTTTCAAATTTGGAGATTGTTTAAATTTCGGCATTTTTTTCCTTGTTGTCATTATATGTTACAAAAACTGGAAATTTTGTGTGCACCAAATTTAGTTTCAATGAAATATTTAATACATGTTATTAAACTTTTCATTGAAAGTGAGTTTGAAATCAAAAAATAGTTTAATTGAAATTATTTTGACAATATTTTTTTCTGTGGTAATGCAAATTTTAATTTAACTTAAAATTTAAAATTCTTTGTCCCACCATAGTTTTTGAAAGCCCGTAATTCTTTTGAATTTTTGAACATTATCCCCCCATTTTCGATAAAAACATTTCTGGCAACACTAGTGGTGAATAATTAAAAACGTAAATCTCTTTTATAATTTGAGTGGGAATTTAGCATGAGTCTATTGGTTTAATCTTAATTTAACTCTTTTAAGTCTGCAAAATTTTCTGGCTTACAACTTCGCTTCTCTAACAATTAGTTCCGCTTAAGAGCAGTGACTTTTTTTTGTATATCCCCGAACATCAACTACAAATTATTGTTTACTCATTATATAAGAATAAATAATGTTACTTTAAAAAAAATCTTAAATGATTGATTTGAAGCTCATTAATTGAAGAACACCAATCCCTCGTTAAACTACTTTTTCATTCTTGACTAAATAACTTTACATACGTATTTATATTAAAAATTATACTTGCAATCAGAAAAAATAGTTGGTTGTAGATACACCAACATTAGAGCGACTTAAGTTGTATGGAAGCGAAATTCGTACCGGAATCGGTTGTAGATACACCAACGTTAGAGCGACTTAAGTTGTATGGAAGCGAAATTCGTGCAAGGTGTACCCCCTCAAAATAAACATTGGTATTTTTTATGATGACATCTAAAATATTTCGGCTCTAGCTTTGAAAATGTTTTGCTATGCCGCCAAAAAGTCGTGGATCATTTTTTTTCTTTCTTTAGTCCTATTTTCATCCATACATGATCTAGAAACTAAATCCGCTATCATCAAACGAAGAGTTACCACCCATTGCATTTTTGTCAAAACTAGCACGAATTTCAAAAAAAGCTGAGACCCGTATTTAATTAAATCGACTACAGATTAAAATATGTTAATTTGGCATTTTTATTACAAACAACCCCCGAACAAAAAATTCAAAAACCGTTTTTTTTTTTTACAGAATGTAATTAAAAAAAGGACATAGACTTGGACAAATTGTATATACGACGCGCCTTTAAAAAACCTTTCTTATGATACCCATATTTTTAGGAAGGTACATCGAGCACTTTTTTTGGTGAGTCACTCTAACCAACATATACCTAATTTATTGGGTAAGCCTCTTCCAATTCCCCTTAAGAAATGACAAAAAAAAATGTAAAAAATCCCAGTTTTGAATTTATGTATTATTTTTTTGGATTTTTTTTTTTTTATTTTCGGACATAAATTTCACATTTTTGATTTAAAATCCTATTTAAATCCTAATAGAAAGTAAACATTTCAGTTTTTGGTAAAATATAAATTTTCACCATTCAATAAAATATTTATTAATAGACTTAATCCAATGATTTGGACTTAAATTGACTTTAAGTCAACAATGTTAAGTTTATGTTTATGCTGAATCTACTAATTTTGTTGCTAAAAGTCAGCACGCTGATTTTCAGCAAAATGGTGACTCAGCAACATTTTTTGCTGACTTTACTAACTTTTTTTGAGTTTATATATAACATAAACAAAATTATCTTTCAAATGCTTACATCAATGGTTGTCTAAATGATTCTATCTTTTAAAGGAACGAAAATGCCGCAGATAATTATAGAAACTAAACGAAAAAATAACAAAATATATTTGTTTGCAATTTTACCTCACTGGATTATTAATCTCTATAAACATTTAGTTTAGATATACAAATTTAATCTGCATTAAATTTAAATATTTTTTTTTGTCTTTAATTCAAATAATAGACAATTACTTTTACAAGCCGGTGTCAACACAAAATCTAAGTTGTTTTAATCCACAATTTTGTTTTATGTATGGAAAGCAGATACAAAAATCTTAAATGGTTGAATTTTTTATATGTCTTACAAGAGTTATTCTTAAGTGCGAAAAATGATAACCATATAAATTTTTTTTGAATCAGAGAAATTTGATAACAACTTTCAAATACAGAGCTCTTTAAATTACATACTTTTCCGATTTTTTGATTTTTTTTGAAAATTAAAACCATGTTTCTTATGTGGAAACATATACATATACCGATATATAATTATATATTGACCTTTATAAAATGAGCTATTAAGCATATGTGCTATACATATTAAAATATGGTTGATCTATTGTCATATATAATAATACATTCTTATATATAACACAATATGTAATCACATATGTTGACATATAAGTTATATAATTTCAAGATATATCGTCTTATACAAAATATTTTTGTGTGTGATATAAAATATTCTTATATATGGTGCCATATGTATAATGCAATTCAAGATATAATTATATATGACACTAAATGATGTAAGATATAATTATGTAAGAAGCCTTATATGACACAATATTAACAATTTAGTTTGATATATGAGATACATGTAACATAATTGTTATATATAACACCATACATAATTATATATTACTTATCTTTGTGGATCTTATTAGATCCAAGTAGATAAAAATGATATATATTTTGGATCAGGATCTTAAATTAGATAATTTTGAATACCCCAATTTTAAGATAAATTTTGATCCAATTTAATTGACTAATGACCTAATCGGATAATACTGGATACCCAAATTTTGAGATAAACTTAGATATGAATAAATATTGACGTCTATATTAAATGAGATCTGATTTTGTATTTGTATTTTTGTGATGTAACTTTATTCGATCGGGTATTGAAATATTTTTCGATACTAAAATACGAACATCTTTTCCCATCCCTGTCTTTTATATTCAACTTTTTTGTTGCTTTTTTAAGTCATATGGTTGTGTTCTGTGCTGGTAAACTACACTCTATATGTCGAAATCTGTAGTTTTTCTCCTGGCATATCGATTTTTATGTTAAAATTTCTCTGCTAAAAAATCCCATGTTACTGTATTCAGTAAAATATAAATTTAACATTTATTTACTTCTACATGTTAACTAGTGATGCCAATCGCTATTGATATTCAAAAATCCTGGTATTCGGGATTTTTAAAAATCCCAGGATTGTTCGGGATCTCAGCATTTGTTTTTGTTAACCAAAAAATTTGGTTGGCAGAAAATTCGATTTTCAGCACTAACTTGTTGTCTCTGTCTAGCTTTTGCATGGTATTTTCGGTAATTTTTATGGTAAATTAGCAAATTACAGTGAACAAAAATATGCGTGTTTTTTAGAAACATAATTATGAAAAAATATGATGAAACTCAATAAAAACATAATTCATTTTAAATTTTACCAAAAAAGCAAATACCGAAATCTCGAAAAAGTTTCGGGATTTAAGAAATCTCGGATTTCGCGATTCGGGATTTCCCGTTTAGCTACCCTAATGTTAACATGTAAAAACATGATGTTTCTGTTGTTTTACTTTCCGGATTAATTGATCCAATTTTATTTCTTGAGTACAGTAAAACCCGGTTAAGACGAACTTCCAATGACCTAAAAAATTTATAGTTTTTTTTTTATTTGTATAATACAGTAGTCTTGTGTAGTAGATATTTTTTAACCATATATGGCCCTCTGGGCTCGGTTATTTAAAAGAATACAAAATTAAAAAAAAAAAAAAATAAATCCGTTATAACACGAACCGGGTTAAAATTTCTTTTAACCTTCTTTAATTGTAATTTCAAACAAAATCTTTAAAATTTTAAATCAAATTGTGAAAATCATTCGATTTCTTAAATAAATTGTTATAGCCCTGGTAAAAATTTTCATATATGGATCCATACGCATGCATTCATGCCCCTACATGAATACATACATCTCCATGGAGCACGGTTAAAACGAACATCGATTATAATGATTTGTCTAGTCCCAAAGCATTTACTGACATATTTCATACAAAATAATATGGTTATAACGTACATCGTTTATACGCACAGAGAAATAAAGTACCAACCGAATTGAAGAGTTTATATTAATGGTAACCACATATAAATTCAGTTAGTACAACGACATTTACATTAGAGTACTGAATATTTTGGGTATTGCAACTAGAATTTAGTTGAATTAACCGAATTTGTTGTGAAAACTTTTGTTAATTTGTGCCAACCGTCTGAATATAGTAATAACCGAATTTAAGTCGTAATAACCGAATTTCAGTTTGCAAATAACTAAATTGATCTCTATGAGTAGCGAACTTTTTATATAACGAACTAATTTTTTGGACCCTTTTGCGAATTTTCATACAATTTTTTACGCTTCTAACGAATACATTAACAAAAATCTGGATTTTTAAATGAAAAATGCGCTGCAAATTTTAAAAACTTTAGTTTTTTTACTTGAAACTTCACTGAAAAGAATTAAAATTTTTATGAAATGTAACTTAATGAAAGAATGGTTTTAAAATTACAAAGAAAAATTAAAAAACTAGGGGAATTAAAAACAATCCTTTCATTTTATTAATTTCTGGAAAATGTTTATCACGCGTACAGCGAACATCGCTTATAACGAACTAAATTGTCAGGTCCCTACGAGTGCGTTGTAACAGTGCTCCATTATACCTCTATACATGTGAGTTTATGTGTGGATCATACATGTAAAGGGGGATTTTTTAGCAACTTTCTTTTTGGCAACACTGTTTTTGGCAGCTCAGCTGTTTTCGTGTAACATGTTGCTGTTAAACATGTTCAGTTTGATCTATAATTTAACCATGAATCGACTTACAAACGAACAACGCTTGCAGATTATTGAATTTTATTATCAAAATTAATGCTCGGTTAAGAAAGTGCATCGTGCACTTCTTCCAATTTATGGTCAGTTTGGGCAACCTTCCGAGGCGGCTATTCGAAATCATGAGAGTAAATTTCGCACCAAATTTACAGAGGACGGAGGAAAATATTGCAGCTGTATCCGCCAGTGTTGATGATGACCGTAAATTATCGACTCGTAGCCGTTCGCAGCAATTGGGCCTCTATTTTAAAACCTTTTAAAATACAGCTGGTGCAAGAATTGAAGACACTCGACCTACCACAACAGCTAACGTTTGCTGAATGGGCGCTGGCAAAGTTTTATGAAGATCCATTTTTTATAGGAAAATTGTGTTCAGCGACAAAGCTCATTTCTGGTTGAATGGATACGTGAACAAGCAAAATTGCCGTATTTGGTGTGAAGAACAGCCAGAAGCATTACAAGAACTGCGAATGCATCCCGAAAAATGCACTGTTTGGTTTGGATTATGGGCTGGTGGCATCGTTACTATGAATGGCGAGCGCTACCGAGCGATGATTACATTTTTTTTTGTGGTTTAAACAAGACGGTAAAACAATGGCCCAATTGAGAGGCGAGCTCGGTGAACAGTTTATTTCACGTTTGTAGCCGGTCAATTGGCCGCCTACATCGTGATATTTAACGCCTTTAGAATATTTTTTGTGGGGCTATGTTAAATCTCGTGTCTATAGGGACAAGCCCGCAACGGTTGACGCACTATAAGCCAATATTGAAGAATTTATTCGTGAGATACCGGCCTATACGTTGGAGAGAGTATGCCAAAATTGGACCCAGCGTATGAACCATTTGAGGCGTAGCCGCTGTCAACATTTACATGAAATCATCTTTAAACATTGATCGTTCTATTGACTTAAATAAAGATACATTTCTCTAAATTGTATGTGTTTTTTTTTTAAATCAAATCCGAGAGCTCTTAAAAAATCACCCTTTATATAAAAAAACTAATCATGCAATTTACATAAAATTAGGTATATAGTTTTTGAAGGTAATGGTAAACGTTATCAAAATGTCAACTCTATAAATAATGACAAGTGTTTAAAGTTATAAGCCTAAAAGTATGTTTTATTTATTTCTCGCGCAGCCAGACATTTTTTCTCAAATGTATCGACAAATATCTATTTATGAAATCAAATAAAAGAATTTCCAAATTTTTTAAAAAGTGTATAAAAATGTTTAATGTTTTGTGGACAACAAAGAGTTGTAAAGAAATTTTACCCCGGTTAATACGAAACTCGCTTATAACGAATTACTTTTGTTGGTCCCTCGGACTTCGTCTTAACGGCATAAAATTATCCGATGTATTGCGACCCGTTGAAAAGTTGTTAAGCTTTAAATGTAGATTTTTTTAATCTGTTTTTGGAATCTAATAAAGTTTTAATGTTAAGAAAGAATAATACTCTTTGTAGAAAAAATGATATACAAATGACAGTCCGTAAGAGTCCCTTGCTGGGATTGAAATGAAAACTATTACTAATTACATTTCAAGAATAATAACCAATTTGCAAGTAAAATTACAGCTATTATTCAAAATTTACAAAATTCAAGATACATGGAATTATAGAATATCCTTACAATTATTTTATGAAAAAAAAATTATTTTATAATTTTGACAAAATAAAAAAAAATATTGTGACAAAATCGGATGATTTTCAAAAGATTTATAGCCCTTTTAGAAAAAAGGACATATGAGAGCAATACGAGTCCTTGCTGCGATTGAAATGAAAATTTGCACAAATATAACTGATGCCTTTTCGAAAACAACTACCAATTTTTGAAACATTGTAAGGATAATTATAGCTTTTATTTAAAATTAATATAATTCAGGATATATGGAAATTAGTTGCAAGAATGTGTAACAATCGCATGTTTTTCAAACGATTTCTAGCGTTTTTATGAAAAAGGACCAAAATATAAATTGGCACAAAAAATACCTACTTTATTTCTAGAACAATCAACAATTTTTACTACATGTTAATGAGAAATGTAGCTTTTATTAAAAATTCATAATTCAGGATGTATGGGAGGTGCGCGTATCCTTGCGGCGATTTTCTTGAAGATTATGTTTTGTTTTTCTAATTTTGATACAAGAAGCTAACATACCAATTTTCATGCAAATACGACAACTTTTTCGATTTTGGTCCATACCTTATATGGGGACAAAGCACTGTGTGTCGTATCCTTTACATATGGTTTGTGTCTTTAATAACTCATATGGCATTTTGGAGGGTCAACATCTGACATTTATTATCACTTAGTCATTGAAGGATATAGTGTATACAACAAATTTTTTTTGCTTTGAAAATGTCGAATTTTGTGCCCACATTTGAGGGAAAAAAGAACAAAATTTGAACAAAAGTGCAGCTGAAGTACATCGGATTTCTCACCAAAGATTATCAAACATGATCGATTTCAACGTGCGAGATGTTGTTTTGTGCGGTTCAGAAGCATGGATGTTGACACGGAAAACAAATACTTTTTACAAAAGTGTCCCATCTATTATGAGCTGCTAAAATCGTTCCAGACGATCACAGGGGACTTGTACCGAACACAATAGATTAAAAAAACGACCGGAATATGGGACAAATTCATAAATTTGCCACAAATCCTGTGTTTTTATGTAATACACCTAATAGATTGTACATTTTAAGAATTCCGCGAAGTCAAACTGGATAAATCTTTTAAAATCATTTAAAATTTTTTAAAAATGGATATTTACCATATTCTGCAACGGTGTTTGATACTGGAATGCTGCTGCTTTCATTTAAAGACCGGAGGTTTTTTTGTGTGAAACTAAAACTTGTGAAAATATCATCTTGGTGTTATCCACAGTAAGGTTATTATGTAGTTAAAAACAAATGAAATTTCACTTAAGGAAAGGACAACTTACATTTCAGTAAATTCAACTAACATTGTCATTTGTTTTTTAATGTTTAAAAAATGAACCACAATTGTAGTAAACCGCATGTTAGTAAAAAATAAACAAACATTTATTTATTTATTATTTTAAATAACAAAAAAGGACTAGAAAAAATGAATGTAAACTCATAAAATAGTCATTGCATGTGGTTAGTTTTTTTAATGAACTACAAAGTTAGTAAAAAATTAAATTTGTTCTACAAATGACTGACATTTACATTAAAAACAAAGAAACTGTATTACAATTCAAACCACTACATATTTTTAAAGCAGAAGTTCCCTAAGTGCAGTTAAAAAATCCTTATAAATGAACAATTTATATCCCCAAATGAAACTCAATCTTAATTTTTAAGTTGTCGTAATTAGGGAGTCACTCACTATATATGTTTTAGCATGTACATTAGGAGAAAAATTTAAAAAAGGGGTTAGAGTGTCTTTTGCGATGCTTAGCAGTTTTCCTTGTATTGCATATGCAACTTCTTTGATCCTCCAAATTAAGTTTAATTTTGCAAATGAAAAATTTTTCCACCAATTTTAATTTAAAAACATTTTTATGACCATATTGCATATAAGCGATCAATGAAATATGCGCATGTTAAGATGAGTTTTTAATGCACTAAATGTATTGCTTCTATGGTAAAATGTATTGAAATCATTGCGTACACTCTTGTAGGAGGTCTTAAATATTTAAAAATATTTTGTTATCCTTGACTATTTCTTTGAATGATAGAATGGATTCACTGCAAGTTAAAATATTTATTTTATCCTTAGGACTGAAAAAGGATGCAGAGTGCATTTTTGCATTTATGTTAAACTTTGTACTAACGATTTTAAAAAAATTATACAAACTAGTATTTATTAATTAATATTTTTCAAACAAACTCTATTTTCGTTTCTTTTTTTTGTTTGTTTTGACACATAAAACAAAGTTCTTTGACCTGTATGCTGTGATGTTTTCGTTCTACTTATTTATGTGGATTTTTAATCATACTTCATTTCAGTTTGGTTATAAAATATTAACAAATTTCCATGAATGTTAACCGATTCGATGCGCGTATCGGTAAGGGTATCGCTATTTTCGTTTATTTAGGTAACGGTATTTTTTAGCGGTGACGATATTTTAGTAATTTCGGACATGGGTTCTTAGCGTTAACGGTATTTAACTTATTTCGGTTTTGATATTTTAGCGGTAACGCTATTTTCGTTTATTTCGGTAATGGTTTTTCTGTTATTTCGGTAACGGAATTTTAAGGATAACGTTATTTAAGTTATTCAGGTAATGTCAATGCACATCGATAATTTTAGCCTCATTATGTCCGAATTCTAATCACTAGCTTGTTTACGATCAAGCTTTGGGAACATATATATATATTTACAGCGATTTGTATTTCTGATTTTGCCAGATTATTTCGGTAACGGTATTTAAAGGATAACGCTATTTCAATTATTTCGGTAACGTCATTTGTGGTATTTTAGTTGTTTCGGTAACGGTATTTAAAGGATATTGGTAGATTAGTTATGTCGGTAGCGGTATTTTACGGATAACGGTATTTAAATTATTTCGGTAACGGTATTTGAGGGACAGCAAGATTCAATTGGAAGGGTTTTAAATCGATAATGGTATTTTTACGGTATTGCCTGCCATCATTGCAAATTTCTAATAATAACTAGAAATGAGAAAAAGGATTTTTGTTATGTATGCTTTGGTTCTTGCGTTGACTGTATTGTAACTATGTTATCCCTAAGTTTTAATAATTTTTTAATTTATTTTCTAAAATCTATTTTTCAAATTAATCTCAAAATATGCAATTCTTTGCTTTTAAGAGAACATGATTTAAAAAAAAAAAATCATTAGTTAACAATTACGTGTTGGTGTATAAGCCAAAATATTTGTTAGTTTGCAAGTGTATGCTTAAAAGATACTAAAAGTGACCACAGCACTTTTAATATCTTTTAACTTGTTAACTTAAAAGAATTTTAGTTATGTGAATTTAGTTAATTGCAATAAGCAATTTCCTCTGCTAAAATTAGAAAAAACTTTTACTAAATATTTGTAGACTCAAAATAGCAAACTTGTGAAAAAGAGATAGGATTAAGAAGAAAAAGCATTCTAGTTGAGAAATGAATTGTGCATTGGTATTAGCTAATTCTGTCTCTTCTGATCAAAACAATACTTGTGTGTACGTAGTGTGACCAAACTCCAATTTAGTCGCAGTCAACGCTGTGTCGACCGTGGCTCAACTGGTTAAGAGGTGAGATTACGATGCATAGCTTTGATGCTAAGACTGTGAGTTCAAATCACAGTACGACACCAAAAAATAAAAAGTTTTTCATATAGAGCAAAATTAACAATATAAAATACTTTGTTCAATTGACACATAAATTAACCACTGACGAGTCCCAGGAGGGGGACGAAACTGCGGCAGTCTGGTGTATCCCTTGTGTCCGTAAAAAAAAATTTTTCAATAAAAATGTTTTCTTCTTCTTCTTCCTGTAAAGAGACTAACTAAAGAAATATTCTACAGTAATTAATATAAAAAATTAATTACGATTGTCATTATCTGACGGTTGCAAAACACTTTCTAACAAAAGCTGTATTATTAACACAATTTTTGCTGTATTTACCTCAAATTTAGTAGAATGCAAATGCAAAAAATTGTTTATTTTGCTAAAATCAGTAGACTTTTATTCGCATTAAAAAAAAGAAATAAAAAACTTGAAAAATTTCACATTTTTTAATGATTTTTTTTGTCTACTAATATTTAGTAAATGTTTTTTTTTGGTTTTATCAGATTAATTTTGTTACTTTTAATTAACTAAAATTTAGCTCAAATATAACTAAATATTTGTAAATTCAACAGATTTATTATTGCTATTCTTATATTACTAATATTTAGTAAAAAAATCTGCTAATTTTTAGCAGTTTTTTTTTGCAAGGTAATTTTTGTTTTTGTTTTTAAACAAAACAAGTGTGAAAACAAAAAGAAGAAAAAAACAAAAAACGTGTATTGCATATCTACCAAAGGTGGTCTACCTTTGCACATAACAAACAAGTTTTCAATTTATTTTTGATCAATGGTGATAATTTTTAACTTTGAGCTCATATATTAGTTCTCATTTAGTGAAAAAACTAGGTTATCTGAATGTTTGATGTTTTGCATGGGATTGTCACTTCTTTCAAAACGTGTTCTGATGATGGGAATCTAGAAAATTCCCAAAATAGATCTATCAACACATTCCTGAAAGTGGTCAATTAATAAATTTGAAAACAAAAACTCTATAGATTATTTGTTAGGACAATATCCTAATAAAGAAATGTAGAGTATGGCCTGGAACTTGAATAATTTTCATTCTGATTGCACAATTAAAGATCGAAAAAAACATAATTTTAATTTTTAATAAAAATTATATCGCACTGGTAATTTTTAAATTATTTTTAAAATTTAAAATAATAATTAATTTGAAAGGAACACAATTTTTAAAAACCTCAAAAACGCATTTCAAATTAATAAAAACCGTTGATAATAAACACAAAGTAAGATTGAAGCTTAAGCTTTTATATGAGGTCCTTACCCAGCAGAAAATAAACTCGATTTGGTAAGCAGTAACTACATTTGTATGCTTCCAAGGAAGCGCTGAATGCATTTCTTTTGAAGCAATAAATAATGCGTACAATGAGGCAGTAGAGAATGCATGCAATTAAGTATTATTGTTTTCAATACACAAAAAAGCGCTTCTTATTTCCTACGAAGGCATGAATTTATTGCTTTTTAGAGCACATGAAGGAAGCGCTTTTCACCTGCTAAAAAGAGATATACCAAGTGGAACATCGCGAACAAAAATCATGCCTTCTGGAATTGTTTTAGAAGCGCTCGGTAATTTTATTAATTTATAATTTATAATGCTTTCCAGAATTGCTTCTGATGAGTACTATTTTTTCCTGGGTAGTTATGTCCTATGCCACACGGTATTCGATTAGGATAAATTTAAGGGACATCCTGCTAACTTAAAAACGAATAGACGAATTATTAGGAAATATGGCTGAAATAATGCATTTAGTATTGTTAATAAAGCGTTTAGGTTTCAACAGTATGTATCGAAGATAAAGTGCGTATTCGTTGAATTTCGCTTTTTAAGAAAAACGAAAATCGCCATATCTTCTTAAGTAAAAACACGAACATTTTAATTCTTGAATTGAAATTATATCTTAGTAAAAAAAATAATTTTTGCCTAAACTTACTTCTATTCGTTCATTAGTTTTCGAGATATCCTCGAAATATATTTTGGCAAATATCGCCTAAAATAGGCAACGAAAAAAAAAAAATTGTAGCAGAATTTGTTTTTTGTTTTCAATGTCGAACATGTGGTAAAAAACTCATTGCAAAAACGCGTAGGGTCGGTTAGAGGATTAACTAATTTTTAGTAGCTTTTTCTGATATTTTAGAAGGTACGAGTATAAATTTTGGATTACAGCCATGAAAATTTTTTTTCTCAAAAACTAAAATTGTTATACATAACACAAGGCAACAATTTTGAAAAAATTTTAGGGGCTTTGAAAACCACTATACAATTTTGATGTATTGTGGTCCCAGTAGTACAAATATGGTTCAATTTTGAAATTCTATGGAGAGGTTTTTTTTTTAAAAAAATTTTAATTAAAATTATAAATTTTTTTAGACGTGTCTCCACATAATTAATGATAACTAAAAAAAAATTAGTCCGATATTATTCAAATAAATTTAGAAAAACTGAAATTTACATAGCCTTTAATCCGTTAATATATTGCGTTTCAATCGGCTCAGTAGTTTTGGAGTTATAATAAAAAATTGAGGGAAAAAATATTTTTTTTACGTGAAAATAGCAAATTTTTTTGGTTAAAAAAAATCATAAAAAATCGAAAACGGCAAAAATCGTTCAGATTTATTGCTTTATCGCAAAGCCACATGTAATAGGAACAAAATGAGATATCGATCATAAAAATCGATTGATTTTTTTCGAATTTATTCACAATTAAGTGAATTCGCTCATTTTCACCAAATTTTAGTTTTTTGTCTGATATACATAAAATTGAGTAGTTAATGTTCTTCTTTCGATTGATTGAATTTTGAAAACATTTTCCCCATGCTATGTACAAATTTTCACATCAAAAATGCATTACATAGTAACATTCGTGTATTTTTTGGCAAAACCCTACCTAGAATATACTGATTCTATTCTTCGGAAAGACATTTGTGTTGGATGAGCTTAAATGTAAATAAATAAATAAATTAAATAGTAGAAAATTTATATTTTATTATTCACATTTATTATAATAAATAAAACAAGAAAATAAATAAATAAATATGTATTATAAACTACAAACTCTGAAATTTTCTTTTAGTCGATTTTCTACTATTGTTGAATAACGAAGTGTTACTCTGAATACTCCAGCAAAAATCAGCCATCATGTGTGCATCCCAGCGATCCTGGTATCGTTCCTCCATTGTCCGGATATCTTGGTGGAATCGTTCGCCCTGTTCTTCACTCAAGTCTCCTAGATTTTCAGGAAAACGATCTAAGTGACTGTGCAGGTAGTGTAATTTGATGCTCATGTTGCATCCAAGATTCTGGAAGTGAGTTAACATCTCTTCAACGTGCGCAACGTAATCATCACCCTTGTTATTTCCTAAGAAATTTTGAATAACCCATACAAACGAATCCCATGCATTCTTCTCAATTTCTGACATTGAACTGCCAAATTCAGTATCGTTCACCAATTTGCGAATTTGTGGGCCATCAAATATGCTTTTTGTACTTAAACAAAAATAACACTCGGATGCGTGGTTCGCTGTTTCTCTCCATAGCATAGGCTTCAAAATTTCCAAGTGTCGTCTGTAAAATGAAAAAAAAAATTGAAATCAGGAATATGAAGAATTCAAATTTTAATTAAGAAATATTGTAATTATAAAATATTCCAAATCTATTAATTTATACTTACTTTACGTTAGAAGACTTCATAGATAAATTCAATCGACATGGAATGCATATAGTACTCGGTGTCCAATGCTGGTTCAAATTGTGCGGATAGATATTATAGCAATCTTGATATGACTTTTGCAATGAAGTTAAGAACCACTTCCGTTTTTTCCCGGTGATATATTGGCCGCACACATAACAAAATAAATCTGGATCGTTTTTACATGAAAATGTTCTGGCTTTCTGGCTCATTTTTATTAATATTTGAAAATTGTTTTTAACTTCTAAGCTGTATGACTCTAATTTTTGTGTAGGTATTAAATGATGTTTGCGTTATCGCAAACACTTCTTGAATGAAATAAAAAGGGTCAAGGAGATCTTATAAATACTGATACTATAATTTGGGATAACCCTTTGTGTGGATACAGTTTGTGTGTGCTGCAAATTTTTTATTATTCCCAAGAATCCTAAAAAACATTAAGGACTTTTATGAAAAAAAAAAAATTATCCGTTACAGGTAGCTAACGGAAAATAAGAGCACTTCAGCGTACACGCACATTTATGAGCGTTTTATTACTATCCTACCGCAATCGTAAAAATTAAACAATCTTTTGTTTATTACTTATTTTTTTTTAATTATTAGAATCATAAAAATGTCATAGAGGTTTTTCCCAAAGGGGTTTTGCCAAAATGCGTGTCGTAAAATGCACCTGAGTTTTTATGTTCTGCATTTTCATTATGTAGGTACAATTTTCTACAGTGCTTGTAAATATGCGATACCTTCAATTAATTGTAAATAAAAATGTAAAGCATGCATCGATTTTTATGATCCATATCTAGTTTAATTCGCATGATATGTAGCTTTACTACAAAAAAATAAAAAGTAATATTTTTTGCAGTTTTCGATTTTTTCCAGATTTTTGTTTTTCAAATTTTTTTTTTTTTTTAGCATTTTTTTTTTTTTTTGCTAACAATTTGTTTCATAACTTTGAAACTATTGATCGCATTAAAAAAATTTGTACAGTTCTTTAAAGATATTGTAAACCTTAATTTTTGTAAATTTAATTTGACAAAATCGGACTAGTTGTTTTTGAGTTATGACAACATAAGTGGAGAAATGGCTCAAAATATTGTCAATTTTAAAAAAAAAAATTTTTAAAAAAAAATTATCCATAGAATTGAAAAATTTTACCATTTTTGTACTTAGGCAGCCATGATGCATCAAATCTATATAGTGGTTAGTCAAGCCTTTTTTTGCTGTTGACCTGTGTAATTTATAACAAATTTTAGGATATCGTACTAGTTATACTCAAATATTGGAGGGTTGCTAAATTATTTTCGACCTATCTACGCTGGTGCTTACAACTAAATTCGAATCTCCTCCAGCCACTTTCACAAAACATGGAGAATTACAAAAAAAAAACTACACTGAGAGAATTATCTTCACTTCAGTAATGAATTTCTTTATAGCTTTAATGAAAATTGTCGCTGGAACTCGTCAATTGAAACTAGTCATAGACTCTGTGAAACAGGTTTAATTAAAGTCAATGTTTATGAAATACTTGTAGAATTACTAAAAATTTTCATAAAACTAATGAATCATTCCGACAATGAAGCGTTTATAGAATTTATGAAACAGTTTCATAACATTTTATTATTAAGAAGTTCTTTGAATTAGTAAAACTCTACATAAATGTCTTGAGAAATGCATTGATTTTTTAAATAATTTCATAGAAATTCAAAGTTAATAAAAGGCTATATTATAAAATATGTTGAACAATTACATAAAATCTTAAAACTAAAGTTTGAAATGTATAAAAATTAATGAAATTATGAAACTCTATGAAAAAATTAAGTTTTAGGTATAATTTCATAGCTCTAAAGAAAATTTTCGTTAAATTTATGAAGATATTCAGTCCAATTCTCAATAACAATTCCGGGAGAATTTTTTCCCTATTCCTTGTTCCCCTATTCTTAATAAAATCTACCCGGGGATTTTTCCACTTTTCCCTTATTCTTAACGAATTTCGAAAATGGGAAAGTCTTCCCCCGGAAAAAAGGAGGTATTATGAATGTCAATAATAGGGAGAATTGTGGTAGCATTTGTATGAATTATTCAATTATTCAATTAATATTCAGCCCGATTATGAATATTCTCTTGGATTTTTTCCTCTGCGGATTTTATTTTCTGGAGAAAAAAATCCTCCTATTCTAAACAGGCGGGTAAAAGAATAATAAGGGAGTGAGAATTGAATAATATTAATTGAATAATTCATACAAATGCTATCACAATTCTACCTATTATTGACATTTATAATACCTCCTTTTTTCCGGGAGAAGAGTCTCCCTTTTTCGAAATAGAATAAGGGAAAAGGGAAAAGTGAAAAAATCCCCGGGCAGGTTTTATTAAGAATAGGGGAACAAGGAATAGGGAAAAAAATTCTCACGGAATTGTTATTTAGAATTGGGCTGATTATTCAATTCTCTCTCCCTTATTATTCCTTTCCCGGCCTGTTTAGAAAAGGAGGATTTTTTTCTCGAGAAAATAAAATCCGCAGAGGAAAAAATCCGAGGGAATATTCATAATCGGGCTGATTATTTATGAAATTGAATGAAAAAAAATGTATTAATGTTAATAAAGTTTCTGGGATATAATGAATATGAATAAAATTCTATGAAATTGTTTCGATAATAATATGAAGGACAATTCTCTCAGTGTACATTACAACATTTCGATCAATGTCATAGTATGGTACGTGCCAAAGTCATAAAAATAAGATTAAACGCGAAAATATGTTTAAGATTATTAAAAACAAAAATGATTAATTAAGATACATTTTTAATATTGCAAACGATTACAAATATTATTAGATTTAATATTAAACATTAGGATGTCCCTTAGAAACAATTTGTTAATTTCGTGATTTTGTTTATTACTTTTCATAGAATCTATGAAACAGGTTACATTAAAGTCAATGTTTATGAAATGTTTGTTGAATTAATAAAATTCTTTATGAAACTAAAGAATCATTCCTACAATGACGCCTTTATAGAATTTATGAAACAGTTTCATAAATTTTTTTAATTGTTTTACTTTTACATTTTAAAAAATTAAAACTAAAAGTTTATTTTTCGATCTTTTAGCATAAATTATGATGTATGCAAGATTATTCAAGTTCAAGATCATTTGTTTTTTGTTAAACAAATTATCTTGAACTTAAATAATCTTGCTCACATCATACATTTTTTAATATTAAAGAGTTTCCTTGAATTAATATAACTCTTCATGAATGTCTTGAAAAATGCATTGGAACTAAGCCAATGAACGGTTTCACATGATTTTTCAATAATATCCAAAATTAATAAAAGGCTACATTACAATAAAAATCACTTTATAAAATATGCTGAATAGTGAATTAAATCTTAAAACTTAAGTTCGAAATATATGAAAATTAATAAAATTTTATGAAAAAATAAAAAAATTAAGTCTTTGAAATAATTTCATTGCTCTAAAGAACATTTGCATGAAGTTTATGAAGAGATAATTTATAAAATCGAATGATTTTTTTTTATGAAACTATGACAGTTTATGAAAAAAATTTTATGAAAAATTTCTTAATATTTGTAAAAAAAATTTGAATATAAGAAATTCTTCATTGACAATACGAAAAAAATTCTATGAAATTGTTTTATTAATATCATAGAGGATAAATCTTTCAGTGTATAGAAATACAAAATAGACACCTTAATTTTTTATATTTTTATTCCTTTAATATACTTCAGATTACTTGAATATGATTCAGATATTAACCTTGAAATCAAAACAACTTTTATAAATAAGTTAAAACGTGGTTTTTAAAATTAGTTTTAGAGATTTTTTAAAATCTGTAATTTGGAGATGTCGATTGATATAATTTGGCCGATTGTATATTTTTGGCCGAACTTAATGTAATAGTTGTAATTAAAAAAAAAAAAAAAATTAAAGAAATAATTCTTGTTTGTGTATGGAGTGGCTTCTTTCGAGGACATTTTATGAAAACTTATTATTTTGTCAAAAGTTGAACAAAATTTGAATGTTTTCATCAAAGTTGGCATAACTTTCGGAAAGTTTTCCAAAAAAATATCGATTTCTTCCATTTGGGGGTGTAATGACAAATCAATTTTTAAGGGACACCTTAACAAACATATATGAATTCTTATTTCGTTAAAATAAAAATCAACTCCCATAACCAAGATATACAGTGGATATACTCACATTAGGTAGGCTTTAATTTGTCAGCTTATTTCAGTTTTAGGAGTCGACACATTCCATATAAAACCATAAAAAAATCGAATTTTTGACAATTTCAATCAAACTTTGTGCGTTAGATAAGTGTCATATAAATAGAACATAGTTCAAATTTTAGGTTGGTAGCTCTTACGGTTGTAGAAATATCGCAAAATTTAAAAGATGTATTCGTACATAATCGTCAGTATCTTTTTAATGAGTGAAGCTACGTAATTCATTGATACCTCATTTTAAAGCTACTGTTATTGTGCTTTATATAAAATTCGAAAAATTTTAAAAGTAAAAAGTCTTTTTTCAAAATCCGCAGTTCAAACCGCTGTATTTAAAAAGAAATATATGTTTATTATAAATTATTTTTCTATACCGTTGCAAAATCTCTATATGGTTAACGTGACCAACTATTTCTGATCAAAAAGCGGGACACGGCAGACAAAAATCGGGATTTTGCTGCAAAAAGCGGTATATATAAAATGTTTGTAAAAAATTGCAAAATTAATAACAATTTGCGTTATGTAAATTAAGGTGACCGTTCGTTCTCTTTTCTAGAGGACAATCATCTATTTGAACTGGATGTCATCTATAAAATTTGTATCCTCTTTCTGTCATATTTTTTCATAATCTGTCATCTTTTGTCATCTTTATTTTTAAAAGCAGGATCAATATTTGTTTTTATTTTTATAAATTAAAACAAATATTATTTCACGCCGGTCACCAGATTTTCTGTCAATCAAATGGAAAATGTGGTGCCGTGCTTGTTTTGTTCGTACTCTTACTGAACTTTCGCTTTTGAAAATAAATGGTCACTTATTTTCTTTTTGTCGCCCCGGCTACACCTAACATTATGTAGACATAATGTTAGGTGTAGCCTAACATCAGTGAATTAGCCCATACAACACTGAACAAATATTTCGAACTTAGGATTAGGTTAAAGGTATGCCGTCAGTGGGTATATTTTTCACCCCTCCTAGCAGGAATTTCCATAAATCCCGTCTGAGGGGATGGAAGAATAAACTTATCAAGTTTTTTTTGCCAAATTTTTTATTGCGTTCGTGGAAATTAAAAAGAACCTTAACAATAATTTAAACGGTTTTACCAGGCGTCAATGGGCATACAATAATTTCCAAAATCTCTTCTAATGGGATGTCTACGCGGCATTAGGAACACACAAATCATATTTTAATATCCTCTCTTAAGCGGTTAAAGAAGGGATAGATTTAGTTACTTTAACCCATATTTTTACCACGATTCTGGACTTACATTCAAATTTTTTGGTCAAAGGGGTTTGGCCGTCAAAGGGGAGAATTTTAAAATTTTTCACCTCCCTGTAAAAATTTTCAAAAATACGCTCTATACAGGTGTTTGCATGTGTTAAGTACCCACATAACGAATTTTCAAAATTCCGCTCTACATAGATGTCTAGGAAGAAAAGTGAGGCATTCCCCTTTTCGCCCCTCCTCGCAGAAATTTCCAAAATTTCCGCCAATACAGAAGTCCGCTCTACTCCTGATAAGGAACCCACATGCCAAATTAAGAACCTAGCATAAAATTTCTTACCAAAGGGATTTGGGCAGGCCGCCAGTGGGGCGACTTTTACGCTTTATGCCACTCCCCGATGGAATTTCCGAAATCTGCTCCATACATATGTCTACATCTGATTAGGAACTTATGTACCAAATTTCAAGTTCCTAGCATCATTGGCCAGACCGCCAAGGGGAAGTTTAAAAATTTCCTTTTTTACTGACTTTTTTTGAGTGTATTAATATTCGAGTTGAATTTTAGTTAATTGCAAAAAGCAATTTCCTCTGCTAAAATTAGCAAAATCTTTTACTAAATATTTGTAGACTAAAAACAGCAAACAAAAACTGCAATATTAACAAAGTGTTTGCTATATTAACATTAAATTTAGTATATTTTGCTAAAATCAAAGAGGAAAGATTTTTGAGCATTAAAAAAAATCTAAAAAAAACTTTAAAAATTTCGGATTTTTATTTTGAGATGTTTTGGTCTACTAATATTTATAAATTTATTTGCTGTTTTCAGTAAATTAATTCGTTACTTTTAATTAACTACAATTTTGCTCAATATACTTACGAGGGCGGTCCCATAATTAGTCGACCTAACAAAGAAAACACAACAAATTAGGGAAGAATTTTCGCTACTTCTCAACATAATCTCCGTTTTGCTCGATACACTTTTCCCAGCGATATTCAATAGCTTCGATACCCTATCTAGGCTCTTAAAATAGCCATCAACCGAAGACTCCACGTCTTCATTGTTAGCAAATCTTTTACCACGGAGCAATTTCTTTGTAAGTTTGGAAATAGAAAATGATCCGAGGTAGCTAAATCTGACGAATAATTCGAACTTAATGACGGAGGAGATTAGAAAAATAAACAAAGAAATCTAAAAATAGAATATTTGTGTATTTAGTGTTGTCACTTCTGAGTATAATATACAATAACAGAAAAGGCTAATAGGAAATAAAACTGCAATTTAGCTGCATTACATTCGAGGCCATACTTGGCTGTGATCGCTAAACGGTCATGACTTGGTATTGTTACGTTTGTAATGTAAAAAGAAGCGCAAGTTTGATTCTTACAGCTGCAGGTTGTTGAAAAAAATGTATCATATAGAGACAATCTGACAATTATAAGACACAAATAATAATACAATTTAAAATGTAAAATCACTGATGAACCTGTCCATAAAAAAAGGCAGAAACTAGTCTAGTCTGATTTAAAAATTAATTTTAGAGAAAAACGTTTATTCTTCTTCTTAACCACAACATTTCTAAAATTAAATTATTTCATTTTGACCATCGCAATAGTGAATGTGTGAACTGGTGGTGCATTGTCTTTATGAAACAACACTTTCTCGTTTATTGTTTTAAGTTTTAAATATAATCAATAAAATTTATCAACGCGCATCCCAAAAAAACAGACTCCATGACATTGCTTGAAGATGTAACTGCCTTCGCCTGCTTTGGACACGATTCTCCCATTCTAGTCCACTGCTTTGACAGTTCCATTGTCTCAGGTGTGAACTGCTCGACACATGTCTCATCCATGGCTACTCGGCTTTATTGCGGTGAAACATCGCCAAACACTCAATCTTCACCACTCTGTTTTTGTGCTATCTTGCGCACAGAATTCTCATCTACAAATTTTCGGTCGATATGCCACGTATAGCTCTTTTTAAAATGCGTATCATTTCAGCCAGCTTACTGACGATCATCCAATACCGTTTTGTGGATTTCCCTAGCCGTTTCTAGCGTGGGCACCTCAATTTTTTGACCACTACGATGTTCGTATAGGCAGCTCGTACGGCCTCGTTTAAACTCTGCCACATAATTTTTTATAGGCGTAAACGAAGGAGCAGAAACTGCTCATATAGAAATATTTTAATTAAAACTCGATTTTAATTTTTTCTGTGAACGTTTACTCAAAATTTGTCATCTATAATTTGATGTCAAATTTGTTAAAAAAAATAAGTATTTTTGTTAAATAAGTGCCTACCTAATACACATCATTTAATAAAGAACATAATCGTATGTTAAGGTTCAATAAAATTTCTTATGATGTGAGTTTAAGTATGAAATTTCTTTCATTGTTTTTTTTTATCCAATAGATTCTGTTTAGTTCATTTACTTGATGGTATGTTGATCGATCTTCTATGTCTCACCTACTCTTTCTTTGTTTTATACAAACTATATTTTACTGTACATTTTTATTAATAACTTCACTTAGAATTCGTAATACAACAACTTTTTCTTTTACCGGTTTTTATTAAAAAACCGCAAAAATCTTAGAAGATATCATAACCCTAGCCAATGAAACTAACTACTGTTTTTTCAAGTTTTGTTTTTTTTTTTTTCTCATAACTTTTTACTATGATTGATGATATCAAATATCGAAGATGCTCAGTAATATATTTTTACTTGTATATCTTTAATTATAAAAATCATTCTATAAATAAAATCTTAGAAATTCTCATTGATAATGTATGAATTCATTCAACCGAAATCTTGTTGGCAACATGTAAATCCTAATTATTGAACATATTAACAAAATTTCCTTTTTATACATTTCTCATTGAAATGCGATATTGTAATAACTGTACATTTGTTCCAGTCACACCTATCTGAACACTGAAAGATTTTAAAAATTTAAGGTGTTTCGATGTTACATTTACCATAGTTTGGGGATTGTAATTATTTTTGTGGGATTTTAACATTTAGAATTGCGATATGGAGTCAAAAATTTCAGTTACATCTTAACATTTGTCTTCAATTTGCATAAATTACAACGGTACACTAAAAAAGTCCTTAAAGTTAGCAAAAAAGTTAGTTGAGTCAGCAAAAATTTTTGCTGACAAGATCCTTGCAGAAAAAATACTAATATCTACAAAAGTGTTTTGCTGAACATCAGTGAGCTGATTTTAAGCAAAAAATTAGTAAATTCAGCAAAATATTTTGCTGACATTAAGTTTAATGCAAATTAAAATCGACTTGTTAAAATCAACAAAATTTGTTGCTGGAGCTTAGTAGATTGAAAATAAAAACTCAAAAACTTACAAGGGAGTTATCCCGACCCGGACCGACAGATCTTAATGAACTTCGGATATGTCGTAGAGAAAGGAAATTTAAGGGACCCGTGTTTATTTAGCTGCGCAATGTCATGATTAGGCGTTACGTTTGTGGGGTCAAAAATTACCCCATTTTATGCCTTTTTTGGTTTACTTCGTTCTATTAAAAGTAACTATAGACAAATTTGATATCGTATGAAAGGTTTTTTGAAAACACACACACTAGTCTACAAATTAAGCCCAAAGATTTTAAAGTATTTTTGTTATTCAAAAAAATGTGTTTTGAATAACATTAAATCTTGTGTGTTATTAAGGATATTTAGAAGTATTAAGTTAAAAATAATGTATATCAATGCTTATTTAATTTAATGGAGGGGCTGTCTTATCTTTTCCCGATATTTGAAACCGTTCGGTTTTTATGCGACTTTTCCCGAAGAGCCTTTTTGTTTTACCATTTTTCAAATAATTCAGAAATGTGGCAACCTTATGCCCACTATATATGGTATATGGGTATCAAAATTTTAGTTTTCTTGAGTATTTGAACCCTGCGTACAAATAAATCTTATTTTCGTAAATTAAAGATAAGTTTTCGTACAAAAGCAGATAAATGTTTAACCGTACTTTTTAACATTTAAACATAAGATTGGGCAAAAAATACATGTCTCTCTATTTTTGCTCTTTTACACCATATCCAAAGTCCATTAAAATCTGCGAGTTCGGGTCGGGATACCACCCTTGTTTGTATAAAATTTTTACTTTAGTTAATTTATTTTGCTGAAATTTGAAATAAACATCATATCGCACACCTAGTACAAAAGTGACTCAACTCAAAATTTTTAATTTTTCAGAAATCGAAAAAAATATTTGCATTATACAAACTGAAACATAAAGAAAGACATAACTGTTTTTTAGCAACAGTTAACAACAACAAAATACATTGATATTTTTTTTATAGATAAGCATATAGTTTAAGCATATAAAACCGAACAATTAAAATTTTGAGTTGAGTCACTTTTGAACTGGGTGTGCGATATATTAGTTCTCATGTAGTGAGTAAACTAGTTTATATGAATGTTTGATATTTGGCATGGGATTGTTACCGGATTGTGGGCGTTGTGGTGTAATGGTTAGCGCGTTGGACTTTTACACAGAAGGTCCCGGGTTCGATCCCCGGTGCCGGCAACATCAAAATAATATGTATGAGTTTTTTCTATCCCTCATACGTATCGCAAAGTCCACCTTCGGTGTTCCCATAGCAATTAACCCCACCGAAGTAAAATAATGAATCAGGGCTATGAACCAAAAAGCTTCAATAAGTTCGCCAACTTTCCATCAGGTGGCGAGCAACAACTGTTCTAAGACTTATCATCTCGCGCAATTACAGTGGTGCCATGTCTGAAGCCCTTCATCTTTCCCCACCTTTCATCTCTATACTATCCCTTTCCAAAGAAAGCAACACACTAAATATAGGAAGTATTTCCTGAGTGTTGCCTCTCTTTTAAAAAAAAAAAAAAAAAAAAAAAAAAAGTAATAAATTTGAAAACAAAAAACTCTCTAGATTATTTGTTAGGACAATATCGTAATAAAGAAATATAGAGTATGGCCTGGAACTTGAATAATTTTCATTTTCATTGCACAATTAAAGGTCGAAAGAACCATAATTTTTATTTTTAATAAAAATGATATCAAACTTGAAATTTAAATCTGTTTTTGTGATAGTTTAAAATATATATATATATAATGTCAGGACTTGAACATCGTTAACATAATGCAATTAAATAACAAATCTGGAAATAAACAATATATTTTATTAATAACAATATGACCAAATCATAATAATTCCCAATTACTTACATCCAAGTATGTATGACACAATTTTACATTCTTCAAATGAAGATAATTCTAAAATACAAAAAAGAAATATTCAAAATATCGCTAAATATCATAAAAACGTTTTATCTTTTAAAACCAGCTACCTGAGACTGGCATTTATTATCTGACCAAGGCGTAATTTATATTTTATTTTTGCCTGCATCCTCAATTTATCGAAATATTGTTTTGCACAGCAGCACCAAAGCGTATTTTAGTTTTGACTGCATCTTTAATTTTCACATTTATCGAAACATAATTTATTAATTATTTTTTTTTAAATTATTTAATTGAAGAGCTTATTGTAAAAACTTGATAAGCCACATTTTATTCTTACTTTGTTTTTGCATTTTAAAGGCTAAAAGATGCAAAAAATATGACTTTTGCACGGCGTTTATACTCTAGGTACTTGCAATAAGCGCATTAAGTAAGACTGCTATTAAATAGCAATCAATGGATGTCTAGAAAACAGCGAAAATCCACAAAACAATAAATGTGGCTTATCATGTTTTTACAATAAGCCCTTCAATTAATTTATTTATTGTTTTATTTATATTTTTTTAATATATAGAATTTGTATGTGCACAGGCGTGCCTTTGTTTGATATGTAGTATACAAAAGAAAAAAATTAAATGAACGAACTCAATCTCGCTTGCATTTTCTGTAAGTCTTATAATGGTTGTGTTTGTTTGTATCTTTTCTCTACTTCGTCCATACAAGCTACAACCAGTATTGCCAGGTTTGACGATTTATCGTCATTTTGTACCCAAAATCAATAAATGACGATTGGACGATTTTTGCAACCAAAATGACGATTTTTTAACGACAGTTTAATATGTCTATTCATATTAAATCCAAAGATTTATTTTTGGGTTTATATTATTTCATTAAAACAAAAATGCTTTTTTATTGAAATCTATCACTTATTTGCTAATATGATGTAAAATAAAATTTAGCAAAAATGCTAAAACTAATTCAATTTCTGTGTTCACATTTTTATAAAATTTTAATGTAAGAATTAGGTAAAAAAAAATATTTTTTATGTTACTAAAAGCATGGATTAGTTTGCGAAATTAAATAAATCCAAAAATGATTTATTATAATGTTCTATTTATATTAAAAAATTTTAGTTTTTACTTTAGCTCAAGTAATATTTTTTTACAGTTTTATTAGTTTTTATATACATTGAGATTATCTTTATGTTTTTTTTTTATAATCTCGATGTATATAAAAACTAATAAAACTGTAAAAAATATTACTTGAGCCAACGTAAGAACTAAATTTTTTTTTTATATAAATAGAACATTTTTGATCTTTAAAGTTTAGTATACGTCATGATGCTTGTTAGGAAAAGACCCTATACACGTGTTTGATTACTTAGAAGACAAGAATGGAGCAAAATTTATGATTAATAGGGTTTTTGTTAAAGCTCTGCATATTCAGGGGGCTCTAGCTTTTCTAAAACTTGATTTGATTTATTTTTTGTAAATATACGGAGGTTGTAAGCCCGTTATATATTTAAAATTTTTGGTTTTTACTTTTTTTTATTTAAACTTTATCCCACTTTAAATAAATACTTTTTTATTATGACGATTTTTTTTACAATTTTTTGACGATTTTTCAAAATATTATCACGATTTTTTCTGGTAAATTTGACGATTTTATGCTTAAAAAACCTGGCAACACTAGCTGCGACATCTACATCTAGTCTTTTTACATGTTTTCCATGCTATTAATGTTTTTATCAGCACAATTTTGGTAGCAATGTAAATTAGTTAAACATTAGTTAAACATTAGTTCAAAATTTGTTTTTTTTTTATAAAAGCGTTTAACTAAAATTTTAGCTGAAAACGCGATGTCAGCAAAATAAAAATGCTGAGAGTTAGTTAAATATTTTAAATAGACATTTAACACAATTTTTAACTAATTTTTTTTTTGAGTGTAGCTTTAAAATCGTAGATTTAAATAGTTTAAGTTCAAATTTAAAAACAAATAAAGGCTTGTCTTTAAGATTAAATCATATCTTTTGGTCTTTAGTGCGCTATTAAGTGGAAGTGTAGCATTAATGATTCATTCATGACTTAAGGGGGTCTCCAGGTTGGGAAAAATTTTTCTTAGATTTTTTTTTCATATTTTTTTTTAGCTTAGATATTCAAAAATATTATTCTAAAAGGATTTTTAAAAGTCGAAATAGTTTGGGAGACACAGCCATTTTTGTGTTGCAATTTTTTTGCCTAAATGAGGCATTCATTGTGTACCAGAAAATTGAACTTAACACTAAAACGCGTTTTTCCCGAAACCACATTTTTCAAACTGGTACGCAGGATTTCTCAAGTTTTACTGAACCGATTTTGATGATATAGGAGTTAGTCAACGCAGAATTAACGTAACTATCATCCATAAATCATGCTGAAAAACATGTTAACTATTTGTAGCATGGGACGATAAAGTCATTCAGCAACACGCACTTTCTTATAAACCCAACTTTAGAGGCCGAGAACTTTTGAAACAGCCCACATATTGACATATTGACAAGTTGTTAATTTTGTATTTGCTAGATGAATTGTGCAACTAATTACAAAAAATCATAATTAAAAAATCTTTACACAAGTTTTTAAAAAACAGCTAAAATTCAGCCGTCGAAACAAGAAGACCCCCTTAAGTCATATGACAATTTGTTATGCTAATTTTATGTTTAAAATGGAAACTTAATACAATGGCAATGTTTAGCCAAGTAAAGGATTACTTAACCTCTTGTTAAATTAACACACATAATTTTACGATGTTTTTAAACGCCTTTTTTCAAGGAACTACATATTTTTTGTTGCAAAATTTTAAATTGAACCGTTTCTGATTTACATAAAATTATGTATAATCCCAGTGTATAAACGGTAATGACACTATACTAAAATACATTACAAAATCTGCCACGTGGCGATGTCTCAGCAAAAACACAAGTTGTCTACTCTGTACGTAAAAACCGGCGTCGATCTTGAAAATGAATAGCGTTTAAAAGTTTTAGGCTAGTTGGTAGCGTGTTAGCTTAACAGGGCAGGGGTTGTGGATTCGATTCCCACCAGAGGCAGTAGTCTGTTTTTCGCTACAACTAGCCGAATGCCAGTGCTCGGTTAGAATAATAGCATATAATTTGGAATTATATAGTTATTAATAAAGAAAATAATAATTTTTAGAGAAACACGTTTATTCTTCATCTTAACCTCAACCTTTCTACATATCATTACTACCAATAATGACACCAATGACTTACTAATAACTAGCTGATTTTCTCATTATTTCAATACAAAAAATAATGCGTTATCTATAAAAACTTTTTTTATCATTCTTTTAAATATAAAGTAATAACTTCGAGCTCATATATTAGTTCTCATTTAGTGGGAAAACTGGGTTATATGAATGTTTGATGTTTGCATCTGATTGTCACTTCTTTCAAAACGTGTTCTGGTGATGGGAACCTAGAAAATTCTCGAAATAGATCTATCAACACATTCCTGAAAGTGGTCAAATAATAAATTTTAAAACAAAAACTCTATAGATTATTTGTTAGGACAATACCCTATAGAGTATGGCCTCGAACTTGAATAATTTTCATTTTCATAAAGTAATAATCTTAAATTTTTTGTTTTTAATTATTGAAAATCTATTTTAAGACTCATTATTTTTTCACTTCTAGTAAGTACATATACAAGTACTTATTTTTGATTTTTTATACGCCAGAAAGTAATGACATTTTGTGCAAGCAAGTTATTTATGTTTTATCTATCTTCTATCTTCTTATTATATATATTAGAGTTAGTTTTGAAAAATAGATTTTTGGATATTATCACTTTTTAGAAGGTTTTTGTATCAATAAAAATAATGGCGTATTTTTTTTTTTTTAATTTCAACTCCTTGCCGTGCCTATAGGCGACTCAAATCGCGGATTTTGCGTCCCTTTTCCCATACAACAAAAACGGCTAAATATATGTCAAATCTGACTTCAGTATTCGATTCTACGGGAAAACTTAGGCCCATAAGCTTTTTTTTAGTTTTTGGAATGCACCAGAATGCATAATTAGAGTGGTCCAAAAAAATAATTTTGTAAATAAAAAATTAAAATATTTTTTTTTGTTAATATACAATGAAAAAACACTTACATCTGACAAAAATGGTTCAGAAATTTTAATTTTGTAGTTGCCCGTTCAAAAGTTATTAAAGTTTAAAAATTTAATTTTTCTTTATATATACAATGAAAAAGTACTCATAGCTGAGAAAAATTGTGCAAACATTTTTATTTTATAGCAACCCGTTCAAAAGTTATATAATAAATATAATTATAAATATAATAAATGCTATATAAAAAAGATTTTATAGAAGTAGAAGAGGGAGAAGAAGTGGTTAATAATGTTGTTGATGCAGCTAACAAGTTGGCATATTTTGATTCCGCTTTTAGTAAGTCACCGTTTGATTTTATTACTCTTCAAAGTTTAAAAACTCTGGTTAATTTTGGAATTAACATATCCTTTATGCTTTATAACGCTGTTGAGTGGCCAGCCCAGAAAGGTTTTCGTAATGCAATCGAACAAGCTAAAAATATACAATCAACAAGTATTTACACCGAACAACTTGTTGGTATAATTTCGCGCCTGAACAACTCGTGTTTAGTTAAAAATAAAGATAATTTAAATTGTTTAGCTTTATGTGCTGTGGAAAGGAATATAATTAATTAGAATTGTTGTTAAATAGAAATTACAAAACCAATAAATTATTTTGTGTTTACTAAAAAATTAATTTTTTAAACTTTAATAACTTTTGAACGGGTAACTACAAAATTAAAATTTTTGGACCATTTTTGTCAGATGTAAGTATTTTTTCATTGTATATTAACAAAAATAAATATTTAAATTTTTTTTTAAAAAATTATTTTTTTGGACCACTCTAATTATGCATTCTGGTGCATTCCAAAAACTAAAAAAAAGCTTATGGGCCTAAGTTTTCCCGTAGAGTTGAATACTGAAGTCAGATTTGGCATATATTAAGCCGTTTTTGTTGCATGGGAAAAGGGACCCAAAATCCGCGATTTTAGTCGCCTATAGGCACGGGAAGGAGTTGGAATTAAAAAAAAAAATACGCCATTACTTTTATTGATACAAAAACTTTCTAAAAAGTGATAATATCCAGAAATCAAAATCAAAAAAAATTTGAAAACGAACTCTAATATATATATATATATAAAATGGAATGTGTGTTTGTTTATTTGTTTGTTTGTTTGTACCTTATAGGAGACCAAACCTCTGGACCGATCTTCCTGAAATTCACAGCATTTAACTGGGACTCTGGCATGATTAATACGGTACTTCTTTTTTGACCACGCCCACTTTTACGCCCACTTTTTTAAAATTATGTAATTGCTCCCGTATAGTTTTTAACAGATTTACTTCAAATTGTTTACACATTATACTCCAGGCGAGGAAGAAATAAACATTTCTTACGCCACGCCCCCTTTCACGCCCCTTTTCACGCCAAATTTAGTTTGAAAGTTTTAAACTTTTGTTCTCTGTGCAAATTTGTTTCTTCCAACGGATTTTTTTTTATTTGGTAGTATATTGCTCCTAATACGGTTAACGTCGCCATATAACTATGAACCACGCCCACTTCACCGCCCCCTTTTTTTAATTCAGATACTTACTTATACCACTAACAATGTTTGCTATACAAAATACTTTTTTTGTAATATGTATTTACCTAAAGTTTTATACACTTTATATCTACAGGTAAGGTAGCCATACATTTTTTTATTACCAAATCCCCCTTTTTCGCCCCATTTTACCTTAAATTATAATTAATCTGCTTTCAATATGGTATATATTTGGTGTCTTTAAAAAGTGTTGATGCACAAAAACATTCTGAAACAATTTTTTTTTAATTATTATCAACACAATTAAATTTGAATATTAACATGAGGTGCAATTGCCAACGCGTGTTATAACGCTTACCATACCATTTACATACTTACAATTAAAATTATGTATATGGCAATTCATTTCACTAATTAAGAACGCTTCTGATTGGCTGCAAGTTTGTGGCTTAAATTTGTCAAATCCATGTTTTTCCCATGGACAGCTTTACGTTGCATGCTCCCGTGTTTGAAAACCCAACGATTTGTTTGTTTATGCTCAGAATGGACAAACTAAAAACATTGTATATCCTAGAGCGTTACAATAGTTAATTTATAATAAAATTATTTATTTTTCACTATATAAACACTTTATTTCATTTCACTATATAAACACTTTATTTTAATGATGGGGGTAGCACACCGGGTTCAGCCTTTTATTATAAAAAATATATATCATTGACACGAAATTTTTACTTATAGCGTTTTCTTTTCTGACAAAAATGTCACATTTTTTTTGCACTTTGCCTTAAATTTCCTTATTTGTGTTCTTTTCTAAAATGAGGTGAACACTCTAAGAGGGTACCGTGTTTGTTTCTAAAAGTGTTGCCTTATAAAAGGCAAAAAATGCAACATTTTCTGCCCTCAAAAAATTTACAGGGTTGGATGTTGCCTTGTTTTTTTTGGCTTATCAATCTCATGTGTATATATTGCAAAGTTTTTGGCGAGAAAACTCTCACCTTGGTAGCAGAGTGGTAGTGTGCTGGCTTCTGATACAGAAGATCCCGAGTTCGAACCCATATTGGTATCACATTTTTTTATATTTTTTTTTTTTATTAAATTTAATTTACGATTTTTTTTAATTTGTTTTTGCTATTTTTTTTTAATTTTTTCTTTTTGTAAGTATTTAATAATTTTTTTAATCTGAAATTCGCTTACAAACAAAATTATAAAAAAAAAATTAATTGAAAAAAATGTATGGAGCTAAATCCAAATTTTTTAGATAATTAAAAAAACAAAAATTAATTATTAAAAAAAACATTAAATTTTTTTTAAAGTTTGCTGGGATTCGAACCCGAACTTTAACAACACTAAAAAACAGATTTGTTTAAATAAATGTAATATGTGATGAAATTGTGTTCTATTCTGATTGTAAAAATGCTTCATTTTAATGGGGCGAAGGCAAAATTTGAAAAACGGCGCACATTAAGAAGGCAACTCTTTTCTCCAGAAAAGAAAACACCATTAATTTTGTACTTATTTTTAATGTATTACACATTTCAATTATCATTTTTAAATTTTAAAAACGATCATAAACAAACTAAGACCACCTAACTTATCTCAATGTCACCAAAGTTTAGTGATAACCATAGTAATGAATGTTAAATTTATTTGAAAATATCTGTGGTTAATTAAACTCTGCTATTTTTAGAAAAGTTATTAGCCTTAAATAAAATTTTAGGCAGGACAACGTCTGCCGGGTCAGCTAGTCAAGTATAATATGTCGAGTTAGCTCAAATGCCAGAACGGTTCACTGACAACCTGGAGACCCAGGTTCGATTCCCGTGTGGGAATAAATAAAAAATTAATTAAAAAATTATTTTGTTTTAAAAAATAAAATTTTGTTTTTTTTTTAATTTATTTTTAGACTCTTATCCACATTATATATGCAACCTCATATTTTTCGATTTTTCGTGAAGTGGTTAGTAGTGGTATGTCATTATTTTGCGAGACATCCGCATATAAAAGTAATGAGATTTGTAATGACATTTGTAAGTACTTTTCCATTACCAAATATGTATTTATATAATCATTTATGTGTCAATGCTTTTCTATACTGGGCTACAATGTAGTTTGAGATAAAATTTTATGTAGTTTTTGATTTTTTTGCGACACAATTTATACATTTTATTTATTTCTACAAATGGGTGTGACTAAATTCATAGAAAACTATATTTAATTTATTGCTATGGAAGGGGAATAGATTTAAGAAAACACCGTAGACAAATTTTAGAGGCTTTTAGAAACTTAATACATTTGAAGTTTACAGATTGTTAAAATTAAAAACATACACATTTCTAAAAATCTGTAATTTTTATTGTTGCCATTTTTATGTACCGATCTGAGCATATTAGTTAATTTTAAATTTCTCTTAACGTAACCAGCTTAAAAAATTTAACAAGCGTGCATTTAATATATTTTTTTTACTGATTTTTAAAAAATTATCAAAAAATATTTTTTTAAAAAATATTTTTTTAAGGCAAACACTTTTGCTAAATATTTGTATAGAAAAACAGCAAACAATAAATGCAAATTACAAAAATATTAGCAAAAAAGTTGTCTTCTGCTGAAATCAGAAGGGCAGATTTTTATTCGCATAAAAAATCTAAAAACATCTGAAACTGTCGCATTTTTTGTGATTTTTTTCTATACTAATAATTAGCAAAAGTTTTTGCTGATTTTAGCAGATTAATTTGAAACCTTCAAATAAATAAAAATCAGCTTAAATAAACATTAATTGTTATTGAACTTTATATTACCACTTCCCCCCAAAATTTCTTACTTTACTCAAAAATCTACTAAAAATCAGTTAACAATGCAATTGCAGAAAAGTTGTTAAAATTTAAAACATACACATTTCTAAAAATCTTTCGTAACGAAACCAGCTTAAGAAAGTAAACAATCGTGAATTTAATATATTTTTTTACTGATTTTTAAAAGATTTTCAAAAAATATTTTTTTTTGAAGAAATATGGCAACACTGGGCTGATAATTGCTTGGACATTTTTCTGCCGTAGAGATTGCCAGCAAAAACTGCTAAAATAAGCAGTTTTTTTTTTGCTAAATTTAGTAAGATAGAATGGAAAAAAATTAAACTGTTAAATTTACAAAATTTGAGTTAAATTTTTGTTAAATTGAAGAAGTAGTTTACAAAATGTTTGCTATATTAACCTCTAATTTAGTAAAATGCAAATAACAAAAATATTTGCAAAAAATGGTGTTCTGCTGATTTCAAAAGGGCAGATTTTTGTTCACATAAAAAGTCAAAAAAACTAAACTGAAAGTTTCATATCTTTTGTGATTTTTTTTCTCTACCAATATTTAGCAAACGTTTTTACTGATTTTAGCAGATTAATTTGTTATTTTCAAATAATTAAAATTCAGCTTAAATAAACATAAATTGTGATATAACTCTTTTTTTCTATTTTGTTCTGATACTTTCTTTATATTACCACTTCCCCCCAAAATTTCTTACTTTACCCAACAGTTTAATTTTTATAAAAATGCAGTTATTTGCAACATATAAATAGGTAGTTGGCAAATTAGTTTACAAATAACCTTTCTGTATCAAACGGAATATTCGAAACTTTTTACTTTTTTTTGTATACTAGTGTAAAGGTCATCCAAATGCCTTTCATTTGATGTCAAATTTGAATATTGTTTCTTTGAAGAAGCTTAAAAATACTCAAATAACGGAAAATTAAACTTAACCCTAAGGTAGTGATTTATCCGGTTTTGCGAAGAAGAAACGCAAGAAATTTTTTTTTTCTTTTGTTTCATAAGCTTTTTTTTGCAAAAAATCTATTTTGCCGACCCCGTAATACCCATCGAAAAATCTGAAAAAAGTATACGAAATTTGTTTGTGGACACGCCCTAACCCTCTAAACGGCAATACCGCCTTCAGGCGGGGTATTTTAAATTAGCCATTAATACGCCAAATGGGTAATTTATGATAATAAATTAAGCTATTTCGATAGAAAACCAAATTAACAAAATATATTGTGAAGTAATTATTTGTGTTCAGTGGACGGTTTGGAAGTGAGAAAGGGTTCAAGTTAAAATGTCGCATATTTTCAAAAAATAAATATTGTGAAATAAACACAATTTTCAAATATTTTAAAAAGATATTTACGTTAACTTGAAACCGTTCATCGTAAACACGATGTAGGATTGAAGCTTAAGTTTTTTAAAAAAAATATTTTATTTTGGCCCAAGGACATCGTCTTAACTTGGAAACGTATAGACGGATTTTTATGAAATTCGGAAGAAAGATTATATTTAGTATTAATAGCAAAGTCTTTAAGTTTGACCGATATATATTGAAGTTAAAGTGTTTTTTTCGCTTAATGTTGCGTTTTTCGAAAAACAAAAATCGCCATATGTTCTTAAGTAAAAGCACAAAAAGTGTAATTTTCGTACAGTATTTAGATTTTAAGCAGAGAAATAATTTACGAATAAACTTATTAATTTTTATGGATTAGTTTTTGAGACTCGGCCTCAACATATTTTGGCCCATATCGCTTAAACTAGGCAACAAACAGTCCTAACCCCGCAACTTTCATTCGCAAAACATGTTAGTAAACGTAACATTCTAGCTAAAAGCAGTATTAATGCAACCTGGCAAAATTTTTTAAATAAATCTACAATCTCACTAGAATCAAAATGGCGTCTATTCCAATCTGTATGCAGATCTGTACAGTCGTATGGGGCCCAAGTTTGGGGATATAGTCAGTTTGAGGAAGTAGATAAACTACAAAGGTATTTCATCAAGAGAATATTAAGGCTGCCCGATTTTATACCAAATTATGCATTATCGTTGGAAACAAATTCGGAAGACAATCATTTTTATACCCTCAATTTACACCTTAACTACATTTTAATACGATCTTTAAATACAGTGATGACAGACTACCACATAAACTTACGCTCATGATACTTAACAAACAAATATTTTGGGCTAAAGAACTCAACGATTTAGGATCAGATTATAATATATCATTTGATTACGTAAACATGCCAAGACAAGAATGGATCAGAAGAGGATCGGCCTTGCTGCAAATTCTAAAATATAGAAGTTATTGTGAAATGAAAGAAAAAGCATTATCCAGTGAAACGCGTTTTTATAGACTGCTAAATCATGACATTGGTGGAGAATATATAAACCATAAATGGAACCAAAACAAAATATCTGTAATTTTCAAAACAAGGTGCGATATACTGCCTTTAAATGCAAATAATTATAGAAATGCAGATAACAAAACCTGTACCCTGTGTAATATGAGGGAAGATGAAACCCTGCAACATTTTATTTCAATATGCCCAATTTTTAAAGAATTTAGAATCAGATATTTTAGAAAAGCGATCATTGAAGAGAATGAGTTGATAAATATTTTAAATGGGAATTTTTGTGATGGTTGGAATAAACTTTTTTATTATGTTACTAGTGCTTTAAAATATCGAAGTAATATACTAAATGAATTTATATAATTTTTAATTATTATATATGACAGACGACATAATTGTCATTGTCATTAATTAATGTTAATTTTTATTTTGTATTCAAACTTAAATATATCCTATACTTTGTAATGATATGTAAAATTTTTTAAAAAAAAAAAATGCAAAATAAAATACTATCTATCTATCTATCTATCTATCTAAAAAAAATTTGTAGAAGAACATTATGTATATTTTTTGTGCCGAACATTTGCATCGATCACAGGACAGGTCACTGTATACCTAATTTTAAATTTTAAATGATAGCAACCGGTTCGTAACCTGTCTTATCACCTCAACCCAACCCTCTGAGCGCGGCCTGAATCATAGGTAGTTCGGGCCTCCAAAGTAGTAGGGCAATTGCAAGCATGAATCGTTACCTAATTTAAATTGGCGCCCAACGTGGGGCACTAATTCTTTTTTTTTTTTTTTTTTTTAAAGAGAAGCAACACTCAGGAAATTCTTCCTATTAATTACTGTGTCGCTTTCTTTGGAAAGGGGATAGTGGAGATATGAAAGGTGGTGAAAGATGAAGGGCTTCAAACATGGCGCGAGATGATAAGTCTTAGAACAGTTGTTGCTCGCCACCTGATGTAGAGTTTGCGAATTTATTGAAGCTTTCTGTTTCATAGCCCTGATTCATTATTTTATTCGGTGGGGTTAAGTGCTATGGCTACACCGAACAATTTTAGTTGTCATGATAAATTTAAATTGTTAAGAATTCTAAATGGAAACAGTGTAGTTTAGTTAATTCAGTATATTATAACTCTTGTTTTGATATATTCATGACGATGTGTTTAAAATTTGTGATTTTATTGTAACCAGGCGCGGATCCAGCTTTTCCGTTTAGATATTGTACTAAGATAGAATTATTTGCATGATATTAAAGAACTCTAGCATTAAATCAATGAAATCGCACTGGATTTCGTGCATTAAAACTTTTCATTAAGTTAATGCAAGTTTTCATAAAATGGTATGAATAAATATCATTTTATTTACGAAAATTTTCTTACACTCAATGAAGATATATCTTTAAGAAAATGGTTTCATAAAAACTATGAAGTTTGTGAGATTTTATTTGTTCGGTTTGAGATCATGACAAATTTTTCTCTAAATTAACAGAAATATTATAATTTTGATATGATAATTTACTTTGACTATTAGAAAAAAAAACGCAGAAAAAGTTATTAGACACTAGCATGAATGGAATGCAATTTCTGATCCACTACGGTCTTAATTTAACTCACACGTTAAAGGAATTGGGTGACTTTAAATCCCACATTACTCTGTGTGTTGAGTTAGAATGAAATTTACCACGAACGATTTATATTTATAGTGTGCTTGTTTTTCTCTAGTCATTATCATAATTGCCAGTTTAACTTTCAGTTAAAACTTTTTTTAAATGGCAATTCTTTTTCTCTAATGTCATCATATACTATCCTTCTACATAAGCAAAGCATATCAACAAACATTAAAGATTTTTTTTTTTTTTTGTTAATACATATGTCGAGCATATACATTAAACGATTTTTACACTGTACCTTGTGAGTGGTTTAATAGTGAATTTTATCGTTGATCTATAAGTTTATGTGTGAGATTTTATTTGTTCGGATTGAGGTTTTTCATTAATTTTAAGAAAAATTTCGTTTATTTTGTGAAGACAGTTTCACTGATTAACTGAAAAAGTTCCTTATTTTTCGTTCCACAAAATTCTCAATACAAATCTTTGAAAATATGTTTTTTATTTAAAATCAATAGACCATTACATTGATTTGATAAACAAATTTATTGGATTTTACTAAACGTCAATAAAACAGCAAAGACCAAAAATCGTCATGACTGGAAAAACAATGAATTGTTAATTGAATTCAATTTTTTTTACAAAAAAATTCTTAAAGGTACAATTTCATTACTGCAAATTTTTTGCTGTGTATATTTCGAAACCTTTTTTCAATAGATAAGCCCAAGCGATTGCACACAGAGAAAAATTTAGCTATTTGCCAACTGAAATTCGGTTACTACGATTTAAATTCAGTTGTTATGAATTTCAGACAACTTAACATTAGTTTCAACAAGAAAGTTCGGTTAATTCAACTACATTTTAGTTTCAACACCCAACATATTAAGAAATCTAATGTAAATATCGTTGTACTAACCAGACATGGGCGGCGTCAATTACATTTCAAAATCATTCACTTGTGAAATTTGTCATATAATTAATAATTTTAGACCTACGCTCAGACTTGTTGGTAATTGGCCTGTAATTAAATACACATTTATTGGAATTATGTCCCATGTCTGGTATTGACAAAATTGAAAATTTTCCAAGGAAGCGTTTAAGCCCCACAAGTGTGAGCGTATGTCTAAAATTATTAATAATATAGAAAAATTTCCCAAGTGAACGATTTTGAAATGTAATTAACGTCGCCCAAGTCTGGTAACCATTAATATACACTTATAATTCGGTTGGCACGTTTGATATAGTTTTTATTAAAAATAATAATTATGTTTTTTCGACCTTTAATTGTGCACTGAAAATGAAAATTATTCAAGTTCGAGCATTTTATTTCTCTGTGTGCCAATAAAATAAATTTTTTTTTTTTTTTTGGAAAGTTCAGTCGAAAAAAAAATGTTCTCCTACAGAAATAGGTTAAGGTTTAAACGAAGTGGAAAAAAAGAAGAGATACAAACACACAGAACCATTGCAAGACTTATTCAAAATGCAAGCGAGATTGATTTCGTTCATTTAATTTTTTATTTTGTATACAACACATCAAACAAATGCACGCATGTGCACATAAAAAGTGTGAATATTTAAAGAATATTAATAAAACAATAAATACAGTAATTAAACTAAAGGCCTGTTTTTGTAAGACGTGTCACTCAAAATGCTTTTTAACAAAAAGTTGTAATAAAAACGACTATCTTCATTATCACTGACACTGGAATCACTATCAAAACCCATGGCAATTGACCCGATTATTTTTATTTGTAAATGTTTTTGTTTTTTTTTATACAAATTATATTTTTATCACCACTTTTATTGTTTTCTAAACAAAATAAATAATTTTTTTCCAGCAAAAATCAGCTGTTTTTGTTTATATTTCATTTGCAGTGTTGGGTTGCCATCTACCAACGAAAAATGAGTTATTTGTATATGAAAAAAAGTAAACAAAATGAGAAAAACATTATGTTGGCAATCTTACTGTTTGACAAAACATAAAGCTCTACGCAGTCAAACGTTAGTCAGACGAACGAAATACTCATTTCATTACGTATTCGTTCGGGTGCCACACGTTCGTGTGGTAGTATACACGTCTTGTAAAAACAGGCCGTAATTTAAATAAATGACTAAATCCATGATATTTTGATAGATTTTAAAATTGAAGATGGAGGCAAAATAAAATACGAGATGGTGCTACTGTACAAAACAATATTTTGCTAAATTGTGTAATATTAGTTTTTCCTAGCCCCCCCCCCTAGATCCGCGCCTGATTGCAACAAACTTTAATACGGGATTAACAAGGAACAAAAAGCGTTATATATGACAACAACTTATAAATTTATATTGTGTTAAATAAATTAATAAAATTTTGTTGCAATCTTTTGCATATAAATCGGATTTTAATAGCGTTTCATATTTTGTATGAGGGTTGTCGATTGAAAGTGTGTCTAAAAAACGGTGGTTAACACCTTAAATTGTTAATAATGATTGAAATTTTATTAAATGACTCCATGTTTCCATGACTGTTTTAATGGCATTAGTTAGACAAGAACTAAATTTTGATGTATGGGGACATAGAAATAATTTTTGTCTTTCTAGTTTAAGCTAAAATTTTTCTCAATCTTAAGTTATGTGAAAAAAAAGAACAAGATTTTTTTCTTTAACAAGAAGATGCTCTAGAAAATCGTAGCAATTTATTAATAATAATGAAGATTTTATAGAATTGTGTCATAACTTGTCTGACAACAGCAGCTAAAACTACAAAAAGCTAAAACTAGAAGAACCGCTCAACATAGTTTTCATACATTTGCGATAGTACAATAAAGTTTTCGTATGTTGAGTGATCTTAATTAATGTAAGTCGAGTACCATGTACTGCAATTTACTTCAAATAAGATTAATGAAAATACATCCAACATGCACTTCATTTATTATAATAAAAAGAGAAACGGTTTAATAAATTAAAACTTTTTTCGCAATTCAAATTTCTTTTATGTTTTTTCTTCAGAAACTCAACCACGTTTAGAAATTTTTAATATGAACGATTGAACATTTTGGAATTGAAGTTTCAAGTTCTATTCTCAGTTGATTGGTCAAAATCTATATTTAGAAATTTGTCTATGTTTCAATATGCTCTTTTTAAAATATGCATATTTGAAAATTTTGAATTTTTAACATTTTGAATTACTTATGTTTTAAAGTATTGCTAGTGTTAGTGTTAACAGAACGTTAACATTTACGTAAGAAATGTTAACATAAAATATTATTGTTTAAATTTATTTGTTTCTCAAAGATGCATATTGTGTTCTCTCTTTATTTGTTTTCTTTTGCTTGAGATATTCGTAAACAAATATGGCGTCTGATTTTGCAAGTATTTGTTCATTTGTTTATATTAAAAAATTATACCCAATTGGAAATGTCCACTCATTTATTTATTTTTTATTTATTTTCTTTTCAATAAAAGAAATATTCACTTAACGAGCCACAGTGTGTTATTTGAGAAAAATAATGGCAAGGAATATAGAACTTCTAAACTATTGATCCGATCGGTACGAATCAAGTTGGAAATTATAACAGCGGTGGTAACCGTTTTTAATATTGTGATTTGGTCACCCTGTTTTAGTAGCAGTGTGTACTTACAGGTTGTCAAAGTTGACTACCTCGTGTATAAAAAATCTTTTATAGGGTGAAATCTTTAATAAATGTAGACCGATTTCTTTTAGCCTGGAGTAATGTAAATTGTAAGATAAATGAAAAACATGCTTGTAGTTATAGGTTATCTCCTCTATTTTAGAAATTACGGTTTACAAATAAAAATTTGGTTTTTTTGCCATGAGTTTTTTGGTTAATCTACCAAAAAAAATTTTATTAAACAGGGATGGCAGGCAATACCGCTAAAATACCGTCATCGATTCAAACCCCTTTCAACTGACTATCGATATCCGTAAAATACCGTTACCGAAATAATTGAAATAGCGTTACCGACATAACTAAAATATGTCCCTAAAATACCATTACCGAAATAAGCAAAATACTGTCATCGCTAAAATACCGATACCGAAATAATTGAAATAGCGTTATCCTTAAAATACCGTAACCGAAATAATCTGAAAAAATAGAAACAATAATCGCTGTAAATAGCTATATATTTTCCCTAAGCTTGATTAAAAACTAACTAGTATTTAAAATTCGTTCACAATGGGGCCGAAATTATCGATTCGCATTGACATTACCTAAATAACTTAAATAAAGTTATCCTTAAAATTACCGTTACCGAAATAAACGAAAATAGCGTTACCGATACCGAAATAAGTGAAATATCGTTAACGCTAAAAAAACGTTACCGAAATAACTGAAATATAGATACCCCTAAAATACCGTTACCGCTTCGAATCGGATACCATCCATGTTTAAAACAATAAATTCTCCGTGTTAATAATACTTTATGATAAAAGAAATAGCAAACTTTTTGAAATTAGCTTTAATAGTTTAATCGTGGAGGATGTTAAGTTTAAAATATAAAAAATTTTTAAAAATTTTTATTTTTGCTCAAAGAGGAATATATATTTCTTAATAGTTTTTTTGGAATTTTGTTAAAAACCAACACAAATTTTAATATTTTCTCACAATTTGGGCTTTGAAAAAATATTTAAATGTAATTTCACTAGCTGTTGGAGAAGCATTTTACACCTAACGATTGAGGCCAAAAAATATTTGACACTAGAAATAAAGTATACTTTTCTGAAGGCTTTAATTCTGCTCTTTAAGATCCTATGCATCTAACGAAGAAGTAAGGATGCAGTAAACGGTTTTTACTGCTTCAAATTTTCTGCTGGGCCGCTTAACAGACTTTTGGACTAACTTTTTTTTATGAGTGTGCCATGTGATATATTCGGATGAGGACAAAATTCGGAAAAACTATCAAATCACTACTAATTGTATCTAAATAAGTCAAATATGATACAATTAGATCTAATTTGATAAAAATTTAATCGGGCCATTTTTCAGATGAAATTTTATATAACTGCACAGCAAAAATTAACCACGCTTTGGTAAGCATTTGTATGCTTTCAAAACAGCGCTTCACAGCCTTGCATACAATAAAGCAATTACGGAAGGCATTCTGTTGTGCTTCCCTAAATGCCTTCTTTGAATCAGTGTATAATGCTTACAATGAAGCAGTAAAGGATGCATACCATGAAGCATTAACGTTGTCAACACCCAAAAAAGCGCTTTTAATTGCCTACGAAGGCATGACTTTATTGCTTCATAGAAAACATGAAAGAAGAGCATTTCACCTGCTTAAAAGAGACATACTAAGTGGGACATCGCGAACAGAAATCATGCCTTCTGGAATTGTTTCGGAAGCGCTCGGTAACTAAACAATACCTTCCAGAACTGCTTCCGGGTAAGCACTATTTTTTTGGGTGTGTTTTGGGTTCATATTAAACTAGCTCCATATCAGTTTTTTAAACGGGATGCTTTCATTTTATTTTTTTTTTTAAAAGCAATTTCTAAAAATTTTACGGTCCTTATTAGTTTTTGGCAAAGAATTATTAGTTTTTGGCAAAGAAACACTACCGTAACCGTTATAAAAACCTTAACCGTAACCGAAATAAAGAATAAAATTAAAAAAGTCCTAAAACCTTAACCGATATTTGTTTATTTGGACATCTTTGTACACAACTATAACCGCGTAAACTCCGACTTACATTGATAACCGTAAAAAACCTTATTTTTCAACATTTTTTGTAGAGCTATTTATTTGCAATTGAAGTTCGAATCCCATTGTGAGATTCTCGGAAATCCTAAAACTTTTTTTATTTCCAAAATTTTGAGAATTTTGTGCAGGATTTTCCGGAATGTTTTTTATTATTCTAGCTTGTGCTAAAGATTTGATGGTGTTATTATATTAAAAAAAACATGTACAGTAAAACTCGCTTAAGACGACCTCGGTTAAGACGAACTCGGTTAAGACGAACCCTCGGTTATTACGAACTGCTTTAAGCAGTCCCAGAAACTCGTTTTCATACAAATTACCATGTTTAGTACACTCTTTATCCGTTTAATGGGATAGACCTAATATGAATTTCAAATCCGTGGATGACTTTCTAGATATAGATGCTAATGTTTTGACGTCACATACTTTATCAGGTGAAGAAATATTGGAAATTGTTAATCCTGCCGATGTTGAAAATTTGTCAAGTGATATATTCGAACAAAATCGTGTGTCGAAGAAGCTGACAATCATATTTTGGTAATAGAAAAACTTATAACGAATGAAGTCGTTAATTCAGTCATTCAGAAAAAAATAACAGATTTTTTTTTTTTTTTTAATGAAGAATTTTAATTGAATTTTTAATTGTGAATGCATGAAATGTTAATTTCATTTTTTAAAGGGTCTGTCATCTAACGTTTTTTTTCAACTAGTGCTTATTTCGTGAATGGTAACACTTAGCTCATGTCTGATTTGACAGATAATTAGTTTTATCCTTAAGCTGAACGAATATGGTCCGTATGTTCGTTATCTTGTGAAAAAGGTGAAGGAAACTGGCATCCTTATCGATAAACCAAAGCGTGAAAAGCCAAAAACAGTGCGTACACCCGAGAATATTGCTGCTGTGGCAGAAAGTGTGCGTGAAGCGCCATCAACATCAATTCACCGTCGTTCTCAACAATTGAACATTTCGGAGACATCATTAATACGAACCTCGCTTAAGACGAACCAATTTTTTTGGTCCCTCGGAGTTCATCTTAACCGGGTTTTACTGTATTTAATATTTTTTATGGCTGACAGCTGTAGCGCTTTTTTAAACTATTTTGGTAAGTTCAAAACAGTTCCTACAGGTACGATTAAAGATAATTTTTTGATTGTTTCTTGTATGTATTCAGTGTTGCCAGGTATGTTGAGCATAAAATCGTCAAATTTTACAATAAAAATCGTCAAAATCGTCATTATATTTTCAAAAATCGTCAAAAAAATCGTCAAAACAAAAAATATTTGTTACAAGTGGGATAAAGTTATAATAAAAAAAAAGAATTATAATGTAATTCACATTTCAAGTGCTCATGTACTATCGGTGTAATATAATACGATTTTTTAAACTTTTCTGTAATTTAAACTTCGGAAATCATGATATTTTATAACGATAGCACTTTAACTATTAATTCCTTCTACATAATTCTGTAAACACCACTTCAGTAGCATACTTTTTAAATCTTAAATTCTTTTACATAGTTTAGAAATTCTTTAACAATGTTATTTCCTTTAATTATTAAATTTGGACTTCCATTAACGAATTAAAGTTTCAAATTGCATTATCTGAATATCTGAAGTTTCACTTTGGAACACCTTATTTATATTATTATTAGGCCTGTTTTTTAAGTACTTGATTCATTTTTGAACTTATAAATCAAAATATTCGAACTCGATGTTGGTTTCGCAAAAACTTGGACGATTTTTTTAATTAAAAAAATATTTTATTTTTATCTCAATCTTACACTAATTAAATTTTATAAAAATATAAATATTAAAAAAAGCAGGGTTGGCATTCAATAACTGTTCATAGAAACGATTGGATAGCACAGCATTAATAGCCGAATGGAAATTTAAAAAAAGCGATTCTATTAAAGACATGTTTCTTCTTATGTAAACGGTTTTAGTTTTCTATTTAACCTGTTTGATTTTGAAAAATCTTAAACTAGAAGTCAAATAACGCTAAAATACCGAAACGACGATTTATAACGTTATTTTGTTGATTTAACAAAATTTAATGGGTAGAATTTTGAAATAAACCCTGTAAATACACATGCCACTATTGGAATCGTAGTTTTAAAACGTTGACATCGGTGTGTCCGTGGCAGGCAACTGCCATTGTAATGAAAAGGTAGCGCTTGCCAATTATGAAAAAAGTAAGCACATACTCTGGGTACTTCTGCTGTAAATATTTGACGTTGTTTCAGTTGTAAAACAGTATCTTTATTTTAAAGTGAAAAAACTGTCCTTTGTAGAAGAAATTTAATTTTTGAAAAACAAACCACATTAAATTACAGTATTATGATTTTACATTCATTTTATACAGTATTTTTTTTTTTTATTTAAAAAAATAAAACAAATTAATCTTTGTTTATTTTTTACTGCACTGACTGAACCACTCATTAATAATACAATTGTAGTGAATTTATTGAACAGTAAAAAACAAATGACTATGTTAGTTGAATTTACTAAAATGTAAGTCGTTCTTTTTTCAAGTGAAATTTCATTTGTTTTTAGCTACATTTGCAGTGGTCTTTACCTTTATTAAGTGCAGAAAATAAATTAAAATAAACCTAACATGAATCCATAAAATAACTTTTTTGCTAAACTTTCAAAATAAAAAATAGTTTTTAATTTTAACGAAATAATAAAAATCCAAAAATAGATCCGGTCATTTTTTAATAATAGCAAATAAACATGTTTTGCTGACATATTAAACGTTTGTCAAAAAATCGTCGTTTTGGAAGCAAAAATCGTCAAATCGTCATTTAGTAATTTAGGTACTAAAAATCGTCAAAATGACGATAAATCGTCAAACCTGGCAACAGTGTATGTATTGCCGGTTTTCAAGAGCAACAAGTATTAAAAAAACAGAGTCAAATAAATTATGTAAAAAAATACATTCTTAATGTTAAATACATTCTTGAGGCAATGTCAATAAATTACTATCTTTGAAAAATTACTGTTAAGTTTAACAGAAAAAGGTGTATTGTGAAATTGGTAAATAGTTAACATAAACTGGTTGTTACATTTTAAAAAGATCGCTAATGTAATGTACTTTAACATATAGAGACTGGCAGAAACAAATGTTAACTTTACGTTATATTAATATGATGTTAACTAATATCATATTTTAACATTACTTGATTTTAAAGAGAGCAACATTGAAATATAAACAATAAAACCAGATATATTTTTTTGTTTTCGGTACTTTCGACGTCATCTACTATGAATTGTTTACATTTCATGCCAATACGTACAACGGCATAAACGTTGATACCGGGAGTTACGCTAGCTGTTATTCTGGTATTATAGAGTTGGAATTTGTAATGAAATTTTAGCGGTTTTAAAGGTTTATAATTTCGAACTTACAAATGTGAATACATATCATATGGGCATGCTGATGTTTAACGAATGTGTAGTAAATTGGAATTTGAAAGACAACTTTCTATTGATTAGCCATTGATATGATTTTCAAAGAAAAATATATTAAACAAAAGATTTAAAAAAAAAATAAAAAGCATTTTACGTCTAAATAACACGTTTCGAAGTATAAAAACGAAAAATATCTAAAAAAAAAAAATATTTGAAAAAAAATTAAACTAACAAAAATTTTGTTTACGAATGCAGTTTTAAAAACAAAATATAAAAAATAGTTAAAAAAAAACATGTGTACAAATTTTGAAATTAAAAATAATTTATATATTTTTTTATTACAAAATAAAAGTGTAATGTTAAAGAAATTATAATAAATTTGTGAGACAAGGTGAAAGTGTGTGAATTAATGAGAAAGAAAAATAATTAATTTTAATTATTTAAATAAAATCGTATAAAAAAAATTGTAATTATTTCCTAAGGAAATAAAAAAATCATTACTAAAACATATTAAATACTACAAAATAAAAACAAAAATTATATTTATTTAAAAAAAAAAATTCAAAAAATATAAACCATATTTACTATATTGTGCAAATACGGAAGTCATTAATTGCTAACCAATGCATTTTATTGAGTGTAACGAAATTCATTAAAAACTAAAAAAGAAATATATATTAAAAATAGACTTAAATTAATTTTAAATAAAAAATAAATCATTAATCATCATTTTGTTAATAAGCGCATTCAAATTCAATTACACTATTAAAGCCATAAGATTTTAACTGGTTTTAAGATATTGAAATTTATTTCAAATATTTGTGTGTTTGATTTGAAGACACCCTTAAACTTTATGGTTACCACCAACTCTTCCTGTATGTAAAGTTGACATTTTACAATTAACCTGTTACATCCTGTGCTCTGCGTTGACATACTGAAATCATCAACACCATTATCAAAAAATTACCCTTTTGCGGTTTTTTGGTTTTAGGCTTAAGGAATACTTCAACAACACTTTAGTGGATTATTTAATATTGAAAGGAAATAAAGGTAAATAAAAAAAAAAACTACATATTCAATTATTTTGGTATTGACAGTATCAGCTGAAATTTTCAACAGCTGGAAATCTGATTAAAATCAATTTAGGGAGCAAAATCTGCGACAAAAGCAACAACTCACAGATCTTTAAATATTTTGACAAACCAACTGTTGTTTGTCTAACTTTCAGATTTTTTTTTTTTTTTTTTTTTAATTATAGACCCACACTCAGGGGATGCCCCCTACTAATGTAGTGTATTGTGTTGATATAAGAAAAATATGTGTTGGGGAAGAGGAAACAGGGAGTAGTGTCTATGGATATTTGACTTGAATTTCTCTAAATTGTAAGTGTTAGGAAAGATGTCTGCGGGAAGTTTATTCCACATACACTCAGGGAACTTCTGCTGTAAATATTTGCAGTTGTTCGAATTGTAATACAGTATTTTTATTTTTAAGTGAAAAAACTGCCATTTGTAGAAGAAATTTAAGTTTTGACTACAATTGTAGTTTATTTAAAAAAAAAACAAACCACATCATATTACTGTATTATTATATATATATATATTAGAGTTAATTTTGAAAAATAGATTTTTGGATATTATCACTTTTTAGAAGGTTTTTGTATCAATAAAAATAATGGCGTATTTTTTTTTTTAATTCCAACTCCCTCACGTGCCTATAGGCGACTCAAATCCAATAAATTGTATTCACTAAAAAATTAAATTTATAAACTTTAATAACTTTTGAACGGGTAACTACAAAATTAAAATTTTTGGACCATTTTTCTCAGATGTAAGTATTTTTTCATTGTAAAAAAAAAAATTAACAAAAAAAACATTTTAATTTTTTTTTTTTAAAAATATTTTTTTGGACCACTCTAACTATGCATTCTGTTGCATTCCAAAAACTAAAAAAAAGCTTATGGGCCTAAGTTTTCCCGTAGAATCGAATACTGAAACACGATTTGACATATATTTAGCCGTTTTTGTTGTATGGGAAAAGGGACCCAAAATCCGCGATTTGAGTCGCCTATAGGCACGGGAAGGAGTTGGAATTAAACAAAAAAAAAAATACGCCATTATTTTTAATGATACAAAAACCTTCTAAAAAGTGATAATATCCAGAAATCAAAATAAAAAAAAAATTTGAAAACGAACTCTAATATATATATTATGTCCTGTGGTTCCTATTGGGAACAAACATTAACATTAATTTTATACAGTAGTTTTTTTTTATTTAAAAATAAAACAAATACATATTTGCATATGTGGTTCATTGTTACTGACAATATTAGTTGAATTTACTGAAATGTAAGTCGTCCTTCCTTCAAGTGAAATATCATTTGTTTTTAACTACATTTGCAGTGGTCTTTACCTACATAGTATTCATAGTATACGAGTGGTTCGATCCACTGGAATATCGATCACAAACGGATGAGATCTACTTGACAAGCGTGTGTTACAAACAAAAGCACGGCCCTAGGGATAAGTTCACTTATCTCAACAGAACTCATCCCATGGCAGTATCGATAGAACAACGACACACAACCCACATTCCGACAATGCTCCTACTGTAATTAATGATCTCCAACGCCCTCCTTTGCACACGGTCCAGAAACTGCAAATTGACTTTAGAGTCCCTGCCCATATATTGGAGTTGTATTCCGTCTTTGGCTGGTTATAGGTGCTATAAATAGTAAGAAGATCAGAGGGAGTGAAGTAATTCTTGCACCGTTTAAGAAATCCAAGAGACTTGAATGCTTTCTTCGACACTTGAATAACGTGAATATTGCACGTTTAGGATAGAGATATGTAGTGGCAACAAAAAGTCGACGTTTAGACTTTTGTAAAATTTTTAAAAGTTGACTTTTCGTCTATTCGACTTTGTTGTTTTTTCTAAAGGCGACTTTTCGTCAAGTAAAAGAAAGCATCGTCTTGTTATATGAACATTTCTAATTCGCGAAAACACTTATTTTTTAGATTGTTTTGTGGTCAATTAATTGTCATTTTTACGTAAAATGTATGCTTTATTGATAATGATATTGAAGGACCATTTAACAAACTTGGCCTAATAGTAACTATATGAAAATCGAATTTTACTAACGTTAAAATATGTAACATTAAAAATAAATATAAAATATGTAAATGATTTTTTGACCTCTTCTTTATATCAAATAAAAAAAATTGTTAAGCTCGAGGTCTGATTTTTTATTAATCATTTTTTTTATTTATTATCGATATTTCGCAATCACATTGGATAACATCTTCTGGAAATAACGAGTAACAATAATCAAATACACGACATCAAACAGCATTAACATTGTACAATATTCCATTCGTATCGACCATCTCCGATTTCAATAAAATTCACCATAATTGTCATACTCGACAAGAAATCAACGAAACAAAAAATTTCAGATTCGGTTTCTGAAATATGACAAAATTGACTATAACTTTTAAACTATACAAGATACAAAATTCATGTTGGCCTTATATTTTAGGCTAAAGTGTACTCTTTAAAATTATATGCTTATTGATTTTTTAATTGGAAGGTCTTGAGTTCAAATGCGCATATATCAAAATGCAAATATTTTTTTTTATTCCAAAAAAAAAAAAAAATAATTGCTTATAATTGAACTCTCCTCTACATTTGCGGGGAAAATTCAGGGTGATATCTCGTATCTCAGACCTCGTGATATCTCGGAGAATCGGCCTAGCTTCTACACTCAAAAAGTCAGTAAAGTCAGCAACAAATTTTGCAGAGACAGCAAAATTTTAGTCAGGATGGTGCTTGCAAAAAATTGCTTGTATCAGCAAAATCTGCTGAAAACCGTAAAAAAATGTTTGTGATTCTTTAAAAAAAAAAATTACAATACATTAAGAAATATAAAAATGTCTGTACATTGACGACATGAATTCATTAATTATCTGAAAATATATAGAAATAAGTATAGAACTATAACATAAACAAAAACATATTTTTAATTTATATAACTTCGGTATATTAACAAAAGTAAATCAAACATATTAACTAGGTTGATACTAGTATTTCGATCTGGCTAAGGATTTCATCAAAACCCGAAGTTTTAGAACAGCTAGAGCCTCCAGAATAGGCAGAGCTTTAACAAAAAACCTATTAATCTTTACTATTGCTTCATTCTTGTCTCCCAGCAAAAATGTTGCTGAATTTACGGACGTTTTTACACATATACTTTTTTGAGAATTCACTGAAATGGATTACATGAAAAAAAGAGGCTATGAAACAAAGTTTTTTAATTGGTTTCCTCTTGTGCTTCGTTTTTACAAAAATCATACTCAAGACTTTAAGCATGCTAACAAAATTTATTCGGGGTAAAAATTCTTAGTTTAAATGTTACTTCAGAAATAGGCGTCGTATTGTCGTGAAATAAGTCTTTGAAATACCTTTAATTAGATGCCAAATTTGAACTTGTTTGCCCAATCTAAGGCAAACTATGAAAAAATAAATGATTTTGTTTCGACTTTATAATTTTTTTTTCAATATTTCTCCAGAAGTTTCAGGAGAAAGACTGTTTTCAAATTAAAGGTATTTGAAAGACTTTTCCACCAAATTTAGTTTCCCTCCAATACAATGTTCTGAAGCTATTGAAGTTTGAGTTTTTTTTTACAATTTGAGGTCATCAGATTGGCCTCAAATGAGAATCGAAATAAATAATTCCGTGACTTTTCGAACTTCCCGCGTAGTTACACTGTCCCCGAGTACCATAGGCTAAGAAAGATTTTTGTAAAAATGGAAAGAAGTGCTCATGAGAATCGAAACTTTTTTAAAATAGAGATAACGAAAATTAAATAAGTCCGTGACTTTTCGAACTTCCCGCGTAGTTACACTGTCCCCGAGTACCATATGCTAAGAAAGATTTTTGTAAAAATGGAAAGAAGTGCTCATAAATCATGATATTTTGCGAAAAAAACCGTCACTCAAACCAAGGAGAAGCTTTATAAGTACTATGGGGACTCTACACCATCAACTTCAATGTTAAAAAAGTGTTTTACTGAGTTTCGTTGTGGTCGCACAAGTACTTGTTTCGCTGAACGTTCTGGACCAATTAAGGTCAATACGTACATCCGAAAATGTCGAAAAATTCACGATATAGTGTTGGCCGATGGGAGAGTAAGAGTGCGTGAGATTGGTAACGCCATAGCCATTTCATATGATATTGCGGTTTCGATTTAAAATGATCAGTTGGGTTTCAGAAAGCTATCCGCAGGATGGATGCCGCGTTTGCTCTCAATTGACCATAAACGCAATCGTGTGACAACTTCAAATTATTGTTTGGAGCTATATAACCATAATTCGAATGAGTTTTTGCTGCGTTTTGTAACTGTGGATGAAACATCGATCCATTACAATACACTGGAGACCATGCAGTAGTCAAAACAAGATAGGTTTGTCATGGAGTCGGTTTTTCGGATGTACGCGACATAATCCATATTGAATACCTCAAGAAGTGAAAATGATCTAAAAAAAAGACCACAATTAGGCAAAGAAAAAGTTATTTTTCATCAAGAAATTGCACGGGTGCACGCACACGTGTATAATCTCAAAGAAAAAATTCCATGAATTAAGCTACGATTTGGTACCTCATCCGCCAAATTCTAAAGAATTACAATGAAATTATTGCTCAGACAAATTTCTATTTTGAGGGCCTCTCGAAATCTTATTTTTTTGGAAGGAATACCAATATAGAAGAAATGTACGGGACTAAATGTATTGAGCTAAAAGGCGACTATGTTGAAAAATAAAAACTGTGTTTCTTACAAAAAGTCAAGGACTTATTGGCCCGCCTTCGCAATATTTCCCAAACTTACAAAAATTAAGTTTTGTTTTAAATATCAGCAATGTTTGGTTGAAGAATGAAGACATTACCTTGCAAGAAAGTTCAGTTTTTCCAAATAATTTAGTTAAATAAAGTTAATAGAAGTTTTATTTTGATTTCGAGAACATTTCGCACCATATAAGTTTAAAGTTACTATGATTTTCCTATCTTAGACTTTCTTTTTTCACCAAATCCTAAAACAAATATCTAAAAATGAACAAAAACAAAATCAAAATTCGATAAGCGGATATTGTCGAAGTGTTACCAAACTTTCTATCATTGATTTGTGGTTAACAACTTTTTGCGTTTATTTAAGTTTTTTAATTTTATTTTGTGAACATCCACACCCAGCATAATTTCAAATATGATCATGTCCATAATATACTCGTAAGCTTGCAATACGAGCTCAAAGTAAGTACGTTTATACGTACACCTAAAGAAATATGTTGGTGAAAAAAATTTAAATCTGTTTCTTATTCGATTCGAGAAATTTCAGTAAAAAATAATATCTATTAATTTTCAAAATATTTTATTAAAAATGTTGGGTTTATGCTATCAACCCGATAAATTGCTCCATAACCCAGTGTAGAAACGGTAATGACATGGTATTACTTTGCTCACTGCCACTAAGGACACCAGCTTACTCTCTGCATTACTTTAACACGAATAATAAGGACTTACTAATAATTAGTTAATCTTCCCATTATTTTAATTCTTAAAGTAATGCGTTACCCATAAGTACTTATTTTTTTATCATTACTTTAAATATAAAGTAATGATCTAAAAGCTTTTTGAAAATCTATTTTTAGACTCATTATTTTTTCAACTCTAGTAAGAACATAAATAACTACTTATTTTTGAAATTTTGTAAGCTGTAAAGTAATGAAATTTTGTGCAAGTAAGTCATTTATGGGTAGTTAAGCAGGCTAAAATGCAAAAATATTTTTCTACGTATGATACGCAGAGTTGGAAACCACCGATTATTTGCAAAAAAGTTTAGCTCGTTTCAGAAGTTATAAATTATCTAGAAGGTAGGCTCAAAATTCAGTACTATAAATTTTAACACAACTATTACACTGCGCAACTCGAAAAAAAACAAGAGTACCGACCATTGATCCTAAATATTTTTTGCACCCGAATTTTAATGGCGTACCCAGTTTTTTCACTTATGATCTAGTTATTTTAACAAACACTTTCATTGCAGTGAAAGTATTTTAGAAAATATTTTAAATATTTTAAAATATATATATATATATATATTTTAAAATATATATATATATATATTTTAAAATATGTTGTAGTAGACAGTCACTGTAATAATGAATAATGTGTCTGTTAAAATAACTTTTTTTTTTGTAAGATCATGGGATTCAAACATGGCAACACTGAAATGGCGCGAGATGATGAGTCGTAGAACAGTTGTTAGTCGCCATCTGATGTAGAGTTGGTGAACTTATTGAATCTTTTTGGTTGATAGCCCTAATTCATTACTTTACTTCGGTGGGGTTAATAGCTATGGGAACATTAAAGGTGGGCGCTGCGATACATATGAGGGATAGAAAAACTCATACATATTATTTTTCTAAATTGATGTTGTCGTCACCGGAAATCGAACCCGGGACCATCTGTGTAACAGTCCAACGCGCTAACCATTACACCACAGCGCCTACAAAATATAAACTTTTTTGGCGGAATTTTAGTACACATAATTTTTAAGCTAATTATATGTTATACTAAATGATGAACTTATAGGTTGTCCTTTTTCGCTATGCTGTCATATATATTTTAAGCACATTTCGCGTTTTTCCCCTGAACCGGACTTTCTTTTTTTTTTGTCATTTTTACACAAAATAATTGGTCAGATATGGCTCTTTGCTTATGCATCGATATGATATGATCGATTGCAAAATGGGATGATAAATTGTTCAAAAATAGTAAAATAATGTAAAAACTGAGAAAAAAAACTTGGATTTAATTGTAAATGCCGCACATTTATTAAGCAAACTTGATGTCCGAATGTTAATGAAGATCTTTTATGTATTTCCCATACAAAAGCTAAGCTAAAATATTTGTTTTTTAAAATTTTATGTATAAAAAACTGAGTTAAATCATGCATTACTTTAATTCAAATTTGCAAAAATTCTGGCTCATAAGTGAAAAAAATTGGGTACGACATTAAAATCAGAGTGGAAATATTTAGGACTCTTGTTTTCGATTTTAGGGGTCAATATTGTAGAAAAAAATTTCTTTTGTTTTTAAGTTTTTTTCTAATGTTTTTTTTCGAGTGTATTTAATGCAATGTCCCCAATAATTGTCTACCGAAACCACTTTTCAGCATTATTGTGGCACAAAAGTCAATTACTGTTTTACACACTGTTAAAAATTGTTTTTCCAGACAAAATTATTTTTTTTTCTTTGGATATGCTTGTATCCATCAAACTTGTAGTATAAATTGTAAAATACGCATAAAAAACGATTTTCACCTGTTTTGATAAAAAGAAGACAAAAAAAACCAAACTTACAAGGCAAGTTTAAAAGACAGACTTGCGTACGCACGAGTATTAAAGAATGCTTAGGAAGAAATTTTTTCATTTTGTATTCATTATAACTTTAAAAAACGAAAAGCTACAAACAAGTATTATACATTAAATTAAACACAAACCTTTAAGGATTTTAAAAAATAGATAATATTTGCAAGAGGCTTAGCAAATTTTCGTCAAAAGATACCGTTATTATTTCTGAACACTCTTTTTTTTATCGTTTTTTTCAAATTATATCTGAAAACTTACATTTCATTTATGACAAATGATTTTCTTACTTTTCATACTTTTTCATGAATTTCAATTATTTCAACTCAAAAATTTTGGTTTGTTATAGTAATGGTAGGTTTTAAGTTTCTCAGAAAAATCTCAGTATTGGGCTGTCATTAGCAATAGAGCCTACTCCATATAAATCGGCGTCAAAACTCATTTTTTTTTTGTTTGATAAGGTCGTTTTTGTAATTAGTTTTACAAAAACTCAACAAAATTGTACAAACCCGTACCAGCTGCGTTACAAAAGCAAATAAATAAACGTTTACCAAATAATTAGTTATTCATGTACTTATAATAAACTAAAATATATGTGCTTACTAGTGTGGAAATCAAATTTTACGAATGTTTCATGCTTATCAAAATCGCAACTTTAAAACTAGTAAATTTTCATAATATTTAAGCAAAATCCACGCTTTCTGATTGATCTTTGTGTTCAGTCCCTCCACTTAGAATATTATTTATGTAGGTAAAGACCACTGCAAATGTAATTAAAAACAAATGAAATTTCACTTGTAGAAAGGACGACTTACATTTCAGTAAATTCAACTAACATTGTTATTTGAACCACAATTGTAGTAAAAATGAACCACATATGTAGTAAAAGTTAAACAAACATTTATTTGTTTTTATAGTAATTAAATGTGCTAAAGTCCCAAAATTTATTTAACAAATTGTGAAAAACAATCTGATGTAGGCGTGTCCCTATCCGGATTTCATTCCTGCCCAAGGAAATCTTCAGAGGACTTTGTTATTGGAATTTCTAGAGATATTTGTTATGTTAAATCACAAACTCAATGAGAATTTCTTGTCCTCGTCTAGGAGCGAGATCCAAAATTTAAAATATCAAAGAAAAAACAACAACAAAATGTTGCCACAATTGGCTTTGTCATCTTCCAAATACTACTCTGTTTTTTTGACAGACCTAGCAATGTAGTGACGTTTATTCAAGTAAATCAACAATAGAAAATCATATGTTTTCTATTAGTGTCAGTTACATTTAAATTTGCACAAGCACCTGCATATTTGTTATTTAAATTTATTTTCATCGGGATAAACATTAATTGCATTTATAGTAATTAAATGTGCTAAAGTCCCAAAACTTATTTAACAAATTGTGAAAAACAATCTGATGTAGGCGTGTCCCTATCCGGATTTCATTCCTGCCCAAGGAAATCTTCAGGGGACTTTGTTATTGGAATTTCTAGAGATATTTGCTATGTTAAATCACAAACTCAATGAGAATTTCTTGTCCTCGTCTAGGAGCGAGATCCAAAATTTAAAATATCAAAGAAAAAACAAAAACAACAACAAAAAATTGTCACAATTGGCTTTGTCATCTTCCAAATACTACTCTGTTTTTTTGACAGACCTAGCAATGTAGTGACGTTTATTCAAGTAAATCAACAATAGAAAATCATATGTTTTCTATTAGTGTCAGTTACATTTAAATTTGCACAAGCACCTGCATATTTGTTATTTAAATTTATTTTCATCGGGATAAACATTAATTGCATTTATAGTAATTAAATGTGCTAAAGTCCCAAAACTTATTTAACAAATTGTGAAAAACAATCTGATGTAGGCGTGTCCCTATCCGGATTTCATTCCTGCCCAAGGAAATCTTCAGGGGACTTTGTTATTGGAATTTCTAGAGATATTTGCTATGTTAAATCACAAACTCAATGAGAATTTCTTGTCCTCGTCTAGGAGCGAGATTCAAAATTTAAAATATCAAAGAAAAAACAAAAACAACAACAAAATATTGTCACAATTGGCTTTGTCATCTTCCAAATACTACTCTGTTTTTTTGACAGACCTAGCAATGTAGTGACGTTTATTCAAGTAAATCAACAATAGAAAATCATATGTTTTCTATTAGTGTCAGTTACATTTAATTTTGCACAAGCACCTGCATATTTGTTATTTAAATTTATTTTCATCGGGATAAACATTAATTGCATTTATAGTAATTAAATGTGCTAAAGTCCCAAAACTTATTTAACAAATTGTGAAAAACAATCTGATGTAGGCGTGTCCCTATCCGGATTTCATTCCTGCCCAAGGAAATCTTCAGGGGACTTTGTTATTGGAATTTCTAGAGATATTTGTTATGTTAAATCACAAACTCAATGAGAATTTCTTGTCCTCGTCTAGGAGCGAGATTCAAAATTTAAAATATCAAAGAAAAAACAAAAACAACAACAAAATATTGTCACAATTGGCTTTGTCATCTTCCAAATACTACTCTGTTTTTTTGACAGACCTAGCAATGTAGTGACGTTTATTCAAGTAAATCAGCAATTGTTTTATTTTTTTAAATAAAAAAAAACTACGGTATAAAATGAATGTTAAATCATAATACAGTAATATGATGTGGTTGGTTTTTTTTTTTAATAAACTACAATTGTAGTCAAAACTGAAATTTCTTCTACAAATGACTGTTTTTTTTCACTTAAAAATAAATATACTACATTACAACTCAAACAACTACAAATATTTACCACAGAAGTTCCCTCAGTGTACTTTTTTTATAACTTTATAACGATTTAAGCTTTCATTAACACTAAAATTTTGGGTTGTTTTTAATCGATGTATTAATTTTTCTTAAAGATTTCACTGGCAAGGTGGAAAATTTTAATTTTGAAACGTTTTTTTTTCGTTTTTGTCGCTGGTGTGTGGTCTAAAAGTCACTAAACAGCGAACCTTTTGAGGGTTTCAAGATTTGAATAAACTATTCTAACAGATTTATAACATAACATTTAGCTATTTCGTTGCTTCAGCTAAAAGCAACGACTGATTTTTAGTAAAAATGTGTTTAAAACCGGCTGGGTTCCCTTTAGGCAAAAACAGACAATTCGCTACATTTTGCTTCGAATTGCCATTTTTCCGGCGCTTAACATTTTTAGGTTTTTTGGCCGAATTTCATCTATAAATCTTGTTTTTAACTTTTCATTTCAAAAAGTTGTAAGTCAAACAAAGTGTAAATTTTATTTCGGAAGCATTCTTTATTATGTGTTTTGTTGGTGATAAACTGAGGAAAAGAAAAAAAAAAAAAAATACAAAAAAACATGTTAATATTATGCGTATAATAGAGAGCTTTGATAGCATGGGTTTGGTTTTTGGAAGTTTTTTTTTTTTTTTAATTTTAATAGTGGTTTGATTATTTATCAGAATTTAGACAGTAAACATGTTTGATGTTTTTTTTTTGTTATGGTTGGAAGGAAAACATTTTATTTTTTTTATTAAATATATCGAAATTAATTAAGGGAAAATGTGATATTTTTAATAGACTAAAGTTTACTCTGCACATAAAAAGTTATACTCAATAAAAATTCAATTAAACTTTTGTTTGATTTCAAACTCATTTTCAATTGAAAGTATAATAATAGCTACTAAATGTTTAATTGAATATTAATTTGGTGCATTTTTAATTATAAAAAATTAAAAAATTAAAAAATTCCAACATTCCATATCTCAAAAAGTGATAAAAAAATTTATCATTTTTACTTCACAGAAATTTATCACTTCCAATTTTCGTTTATAGCGATTCTTATTTTTATTCTCATTATAAAAAATATTGATGTTATGAAAACTATCTGTCAAATTTTTTGTCTCATTAAACTCGTTCCGTGATATATAATCAGAAAAAAATAGTTCTAATAAAGTTGTGTTTAACTACACCATTTCCACTTGTTATTTAGAAAATTTTTCTATCAATTTAAAAAATAGCAATTGTAAAGGGTCCGCCAGCTAACGTTTTTTTTTCAACTAGTGCTTATTTCGTGAATGGTAAAACTTAGCTCATGTCTGATTTGACAGATAATTAGTCTTATCCTTCCGCTGAACGAATATGGTTGTGTATACGCTTGAACAACGCTGGGAAATATTGCGATATTACTTTGAAAATCATGGTAATGTTGCAGAATGTGTTCGAAAATTGCGTACGGATTTTGGAAGAAAAGAAGCAGAAGAATTTTTGTTCACAAAATTGAAGAGGAGGATATTGGCAACATTTGGTTCCAACAGGACGGCGCTACGTGCCACACAGCCGAAGCTACACTCGATGTTTTGCGCCCTGTTTTTGAAGATTGCATTATCAGCCGCAGAGCTGATGTCGTTTGGCCACCTCGGAGCTGCGATTTGACACTGTTGGACTATTATTTGTGAGGTGCCGTCAAAGATAAGTGTTACGCCAATAAGCCAGAGACAATTGACGCTTTAAAGGACAATATTCCTGAAGCCATTGGTGAAATACAGCTGCAGACAATCGATAACGTGCTTAAAAATTGGACCGATCGTGTAGGCTCCCACCCAGCATTTTTTGAAAATTTTAATCATATTCAAGTCTTTTATGATACTTCTGCGCGACTAAAAAGCTGGAATATGCTCTCATTTTCTGATCATAAATGATACATTTGTCGGTAGAAAATGGTACCCTAGCCGCGACTCTTCTTGATGACTCATTTATGATACTGTTTTTTTGTTAGTTTTGGGTCATTTTATAGTCTTTTTCGAATCGTTTTATGGTCATTTATGAGTCTTCTTCGAATAAGCTACGAGTCTTTTTTGAGTCACTTATCATTATGTTAAGGAGTCCTTTTAGAGCCACTTATCACATTTAAAACACCTGCATTATCTATTTGCGATCAAGCAGTTTTCAATATTCTAGATGAGCAAATTGTGATCTTATATAAAGAAAAAAACAATTACATTTTAAACACCTAGAAGATTGATTTGCGAGTGCTATATAATATGTTGTTGCGTTTCAAAACAAGCACTTTTTACTCATAAGCGCGAAACATTTTCGAGTCCCTTTTTAACCGAGTAAGTGATTAATCAGTTATTGATCACCAAAAGTACTCGAAAAAGACTCGTTTTGGTGATTTATCAAAAAACAATCTTCCAATTGCTAGGCGGGCTACTGCATGGCCAGCCGAGGCAGCCATTTGAATGAAATTATTTTCCATTATTAACCGGAAGGATTGTACTTTCAAATAAAAAAAGAAATTTGAGAAAATATTCAGTAGTTTTTTTTTTATAGCATTTTCAAAAAAAAAAAAGTTATTTGGCGGACCCTTTAGTTTCAAATTGCATTTGATTTTCAGAAAATACCAAATGTAATTCCGAAACCACAATTGTAATTTCCAAATTGCATTTGTTATTCAAAAAATACCATATGTATTTCAGAAAATTGTTTTCCATAAAATCGCATTTGTTTTTCAGAAAATACCAATTGTAATTCAGAAAATACAATTTGAAATTCAAAAAAATTCCAAAATACCAATTGAAATTCAAAAAATAGCAAATGTAATTTAGAAAATAACAAATGTAATTCAGAAAATACCAAATGTAATAAAAAAAAAAAAATACCAAATGTAATTAAAAACAGAAAAAACACAAATGGAATTCAAAAAACACACATTCACGACAACACATTCAAAAAATACCAAATGTTATTAAAAAAATATCGATTGAAATTCAAAAAATACCAAATGTAATTAAAAAAAAAACTAAATATTATTCAAGAAATACCAAATAATATTTGGTATATTTTGAGTTTCAATTGGCAGTTTTTGAATTTCAATTGTTTTTTTCCGTTTTTTTTCTTTTTTTGGTATTTTTTGAATTACATTTGGTATTTTATGAATTACATTTGTTATTTTTTGAATTTCAATTGGTATCTTGTGAATAACATTTGGATTTTTTTTGAACTGCAAATGGTATTTTCTGAATTACAATTGGTATTTTCTGAAAAACAAATGCAATTTTATGAAAAAAAATTGTGATTTTTCGAATAACATATCATATTTTTTGAATTACAAATGAGGTTTTTGAAATTCAATTGATATTTTCTGAATTACAAATAGAATTTTCTGAATTCGTTTTGCAAATTTGAAATTACATTTGTGATTTTCCGAAAATCAAATGCAATTTTGAAATTACATTTGTTATTTTCTGAATAACAAGTGGAACTGGTGTAGTTGTTTTTTTTTTACAAATAAAGTATACAAATAGTAAGAAAACAATTTAGTTTTGTATGTGACAAGTTTTGCTATCCTACACTCACAATAATTTGTAGTTAAAAACAAACTATTAAACATATAGTTAAAAACTGGTCTACTCATTTTCTTTTAAATCAAATGTATTTTTAATTTCTTTTTTAACTTTTAAAAAATTAACTCAAAATCCTTTAAAATAGACGATTTTAATTTATTTCAACCATCAAAAATTAACTCCCAAATTATTAAAAACCAACAGTTTTTCTTTTTTGTTTTACTAACACTGTGTGTAATTTTTTAAGTCATGGCAAAATACCCATATACGGACACCACTATGTGATAAAAGACAAAAACCCAATTCCTGGGAATTGGGTTTGCTACCTATGCACCTGAACAGGAGAAAAAAGGAAAAAAAAATGAAATTAAAAAATTTGTCACTTTTGCGCGCTACCTAAACAGTGTAAAGAATCATCTCTAGGAAGTTTATATGTTCTAGAAACTTGTTTATTGAGATCTGAGGTAAATTTTTGTAGTTGATTGTTTCCTTGAATTTTGAACGGTTTGCTACCTATGGACCTGAACACGGGAAAAAGGTAAACAAAATCGAATTTTTTTAAGTTTTTGCGATTTTGATCTGGAAGGTGAAGTTTTTTTGATTTTATATGTTCGCAATTTTTGTTCTTTATGACAAGAACTACAACTTTGCCATAGAGAGTAAATCGAAATTCTGAACGGTTTGCAAGATATGAGCCTGAGAAAATGATCACTTTTTTGCGAAAATGATACCGAGGCCCCAAATCTTTGGCGGCCCATAAACAAAAAAGGAGATGACGTTGGGAAAAATTGGGAGACACGGGTCTTTTTTTTTTAGTCTTTTATCACGTAGTGGTGTCCGTATATGGTTATTTTTTTTCGTGTTGCACTGTGTAATGTATCATTAACTAATTGGTTCAAATAAAGAATTTTTTGTAAAAAGAAAATTTTAAATGAAAATAATAGAACAGAAAAAAATATTTCTCTAATTTTTTCAATTAAATCGATTTATTGAAAATTTTAAAAGCTATCAATTAAAAATTAATTGAATCAATAAAATATTTGCTCAAATTCGGAACTTGCTTGACATTTCTTTATTCTATCGCTCAAAATGTATTGTTGTTTTTTTTTTTTTTTAATATTATTATGATTAAGTATTAGTAATAAATATTTTAAATCCATTAAAATTAGATTTTATTAATTACTTAATTAAGTTAAATAATTTAATTACAGTTGTTTAAATGTGAATATTAATTTATTCTAAAACATCTTAAAATTGATAATATAATTTTTGAACATAAATTTTGTTGTTTTTTTTTAATTTAAACGAGCTTAAAATCCTTTTTTTTATAAATTATAATTATTTATTTCCAATATTTCGTCTCTACATTGGGTGACTTCTTCAGGGAACAATTATTATAATTTGTTAAAAATTTTGTTAAAACAAAATTTTATGGTGACTTCTTCAGGGAACAATATTATAATTTGTTAAAAATTTAGTTGAAACAAAACTTTATCAATTAAATTATTATACGAGGCCGGATCAATAAGTCAGTGACTTTTTGAATGAAACACAGTTTTTTTTGAAAAAAAAAAAATATTTTTCAACATAATCTTCTTTTAGCTCAATACACTTAGTCCAACGTTTCTCCAATTTTTGTATCCCTGCCAAAACATAGGATTTTCGAGGTCCATAAAATAGGCATTTGTTTGATCAATACTTTCATCGTTGGAGCTAAATCTCTTTCCACCGAGCCATTTCTTTAGGTTTGGAAATAGGAAATAGTCACTGGGGACTAAGTCCGGAGAATATGGCGGATGAGGTACCAATTCGTAGCCCAATTCATGGAATTTTGACATTGCATTGGTGAATTTGCATTATATTGATGAAAAAGAAATTTTTTTCTTGGCCATATGGGGTCGTTTTTTTTTAAATAATCGTTAAATCGGTTCAATAAGTTGGCATAATATTCGCTGTTTATTGTTTTTCCCTTTTGAAGGTAATCGATGTGGATTATCCCTCGTGCATTCCAAAAAACTGTTACAATCACCTTATTGAACTACACACTTAATGGCCTTCTTCGGAGCCGGTTTACTCTTCGATCGGACGACACCATATCGTAGATTTTTGCGACATTTTCGGGTGTATTGACCTCAATTGGCCGTCGAGAACGTTCAGCGTCATTTGTACTTGTGCGACCACAACGAAAGCCAGTAAACCACTTTTTTACCATTGAAAGCTCTTCCTTGGTTTGATTGACGGTTTTTTTTTCGCAAACAATAATGTTTAACGAGCAATCGAAATTCACTTTTTTCCATTTTTAAAAAAATCCACGAGGTGCAAAGCAAATGACGGAACTTGCTCGACAGTAGTCTATTAACAGTTGGTACTTGATGGAAGCAGTGTTGCATTTCATATAACTATGAGGGAAGTTCGAAAAGTCACGGACTTATTGATCCGCCCTCGTACACTATTTTTCTACAAAGGGACATTTTCGGCGGGTTAACGTTTTCGAAACGGGTTAACGTTTTCGAAACAAAAAAAAGTTTCTTCCATTTGGGACCATTTGTAATAAAACGGGAGGGGTGTAATGACAAATATATTTTTAAAGGACATCCGTGGTTTTGTCATACTCCCTACGTTTCAATAGAAAGAAAAAAATTAATCAAAATTTATTCGAATTATTAGTTATTCGAAAATCATGTTTTTTAAGTTGTTCGTTCGAAGTTTCTTTTTGTTTGTTCGATTAATCGAAAAATTTTTATTCTAGTGACAACCGTAATAAAAACTATACTACGAGTGATTTAAACGGATCAATGCACTTGAAATAAAATTTTTCTATTAAAATTAAGACTAACGCATGCATAACTTCCATATTAAAATCGACTAGAGTGAGTAAAATATTTATTTTATTTCTTACTCGTAACTATTATTGAACAATAAAAAAGATATTAATTGGACAGTAATAATTACTCGTAAGGGGGAAAAAAAAATAAAAATTGCCCCATAATAGTTATAAATCAACATTTTTCTCATAAAACTTATAACAGAGCCAAATTTAGCTAATTGCCAAGAACTCGACTCAAATTACGACTCAAATTCGGTTACTACGAATTTCAGACGGTTGGGAGAACTCAACATTAGTTTTTACAACTAAGTTCGGTTAATTCAACTGAATTTTAGTTGCACAAACCAAAATATTCAGAAATCTAATTTAAATATCGTTGTACGAACTGAATTTACCATTATGTACACTTTTCGTTTGGCGCTTTATTTCTCTGCGTGTATGTCCTTGTCACAAAGTAATATAAATGATATGAAATTCTGTAACATCAATTAAATATAGTATTTGATGTATTTTTATTTTTAATTTTAAATTTAATTTTTTGAAATAATATGAATCGTTTATGAAACGTTTCATAATATTTATGAGACATTTCAAAAAATTTTGTGAAATATTTCATAAACATTTATAAAACTTTTATAAAAATTTATGAAACTGCTTCATCCTATTTATGAAATATTAAATAGCATTTATGAAGCGTTTCATACAAAATTATGAAACTTTTGCATCATGAAAAAAAGTAAAGAAATATAGGCCACACTCAATATTTCTTAATTGGGATATTGTCCTAACAAATAATCTATAGAGTTTTTGTTTTCAAACTTATTAATTAACCACTTTCATCATATTTATGAAACATTTCATAAATATGAAGAAGCCTGTCATAAATTTGCCCTTATATGAAACAGCTTCATCATATTTATGAAGTGTTACATTAGACGGATATCAACAAAAGTTTTCATCAAACATATTTATGAAGTTTTCTTTTTCATAAATATGATGAAGTTTTTTCTCTGAGTGCAGTTCAAGTGATTATTCTTAAATTTAAATAAATTTTTATAACATAACTTAAAAATTTGTATATTTATGGACACTAATTTATTTTGGTTTGATTTTTTTTTATATAAAAGTGATTGCCTTTCACTTTCAAGATTTCAATCCTCAGTTTAATTTTAACTTTTTTGTTTTAAATTTGGTCACCTTAACATATTTTATTTCTAAATTCAATCCATCTCTCTGCTTGATTGCTTGTAGTATGAAAAATTCGTGGTGGTTATAGTATTTGTCGTAATTTAATATGTTTGAAATTAACAAAATTTCAACTAAAAAAACCTTGACTAACAATTGAGGTTTCATAGATATGACTTTCACAAATTGGTGTCTTGTAGTTTAAAGTACTTTTTAATTACCATATGAAGTACATATTTAAACACTTTTTTGCAGATAATTTAAAATAATTGTTGTTGCTAATTTTTGAAGTGGTAGCATATGTAATAACTAGTTGTCAATGCAATATGTTTTGACATTGAAATTTAAAACTAAAGTAAAGTTTTTATTTCTGTTTTTTGGTTTCTATGACATGGCATCAAGTGAGTGTTAATTTTCTGTCTCTAAATTTTAATTATATATATAAAATGTACGTATTTTAAACATAATTGTTAAGTTTACATTAAAAAACAGTGGTAAGATTAAGAAATGGGGAAGGAAACACAGAAAATATTTTTGAAGTTTTGGAACCATGAAAATTTTCATTAAAATAATGAAAAATTACTACACAAAACGAACATCAAATTTATTAAAATTTGCAAAAGCTTCATGTCTTAAATTTAACAATCTATTTATGAAACCATTTTATTATGAAACTTTTCATACAAAAAATCAGTTTAATAAAAAATTGTATTAGTTTAATGGTTCATTGGTTGAATTTCACCCAAAGTTTTTTTTGTTAATTAAAGAACACACCTCGACAAGCTTCCTTGGTGATTTATATACCGATAAGTGACTTATATACTCTTTGATGTCTAGATTCCAAATCCGGCATCCATCACGTCACAATTTTGAGTAAACCGCGGTTAAAGTTGCCAAAAATGACTATTTTGGGTCTTTTTACAGCCTTTTATCAAACGATTGACGCTTTCTTATGATTCAGAATAAAGATAAGTGCAATATTAGAATACACTTTACTCGTTTAGATACCGCAATGAAATTTTTAAAGCATATTGTTTCAATAGCGTAAAAATAGATTTATCAAATGCCTTCTGCAGAATAATATAAATACATTTTTTATATGAAATTGAGAAAAGACAATTATAATTTCGTACAATTTTAGATATAGCTTCTTATGAAAACTTTGGTAATGGGTGCGATAAAGTAATGAATTACCTTGTAATTTGCTCCACTTACCTGTATCATTTGTTCCAGCAAAACGTAACGAGTTACCTATAATGGGTTACATAATGCATTGCTTTGTAATGCTTACTCCTTACCTTCAGCATTATTTCGAAACATAAAGTAATCTGTTACCAGTAGTTGGTTACATAATGCATTGTATTGTAATGTATACTCCTTACATTCAGCATTATTTTAAAAGATTGAGTAAAAGGATACCGATAATTGAACACTCGTGGATTATCTTGTAATGATATCTCATTACCTTTTACATTACTTCAAAATGTAAAATAATGGCTTACCGATAATCGATTACATAGTGCATAAATTATAATCGTAAATTAATTATTAAAATATCTTTTTGAAAAACTATTTATAGACACGTTACTTTGTGACTTTTTGTAAGCATGAGGGTAAGGTGTATATTTTTGATATCGCGAACGAAAACACGAAGCACAACAATTCATTTAAATTTTAAACAATGAAATTTTATATGAAGCAATATTTGTTAGCAACCAGAGACCCCACGTTCTAGTCCCAGCGTAACCACGTTATTTATTTAATTTAAATAAAATATTTTTAATAATTTTATTTTATCAAATGTTTTTTATGAAAATCTTGTCTATAACACATTACTTTTTCAAACTATGTAACCATATAAGTAACCAATTACTTTACATCACACAAGGTAAGGAGTCCACCCATTTGTAAGGCGATACATTATCCATTATTTGGTAATGTATGGTTTTGCTGGGTTATATTTGAAATGCAATTTTAACAAAGTTTATGTAATAATTTTAACGTTTTTCGCCGACATTAAAAAAAAAAGTTCAAAGTTTATATCGTGACCCTAAAATAAATTAAAGCTGGTTCGATGCATGGCCTAGGCTACAAAATTAGCCGACCTAACGTATAGATGGCGGCAGTAGTTTAAAAAAAAACACTTTTGTAAAAAGTGACAACCTTATAAAACATATGTTTTAAGTTTCAAGGCGCCATGTTGTTAAGTGTTTTTTTTTCTGGAGCCATCAAAAATAAACGATCTCAGTAAATTTGTAAACGCGAGCCAAATTGTTCATTGTTATGTCTGCTCCTTCGTTTACGACTATAAAATACTCGTAGTTAAGAAATATGTATAATGAAAGTAAAAATAAAATTTAATGAAATTTATGAAAAAACTAAAATTTGTTGTGTAATTTTAAATTGTCATACTTCCCCTCATGTAATTTAATCATCAGCTGTATTTTTGCCTAGTAAAAACCTCATTCAATATTAGTTATCATGGCTTAAAGCGGGTGATATTTTTTTTTTTTCATTGTAACTTAAATACACGACAACTAGTGTTAATGACATTAAGTTGTACAAATTGCGAGATATCTAAAAAATGTAATGTTTAGTTTTTCATATAAACATATATGAAAAAAAAAACAAAATAACTTACGAGTTTAACCTTAAAATCACTGAAGTAGTTTATTGCCATATATTTAAAAAAAAAATAATTTTTTTTATACCCTCCGTTTCGCAGTAAATTTTAGTTTTCCATGCCGTTTGTAACTTACAGAAAAATAATTTTTTTTTTTAAATTTGTTTGACTAGTTTAAATTAAAAATGGACAAAATTGGCAGAGAAGTTTAAAAGTTATGAACGAAAATGTTTAAAAGTTCTAGATAAGATATTTATTTAACTCGTTAAGGACGCGTCCGAGACCCACTAGAAATTTTTTAACCAAACTTTGCTGATACACTCATGAAAGTTTTACAGTTACTACATCACAGTTGTTTGTGTAGTAATCAGTAGTAGTTATTTTTAACTGAAATTACAGCTGTTTTTCTATGAAATAAAACAACTATTATGAAAGCAACTATTATGACAGTTATTAAAAAAAAAACAATTGAAGAAAATTATTGTTTTTGTTAACAGTTGTTTTAGCAGTTATTTTGGTATTTTAATAAACAACTAACAAAACAGTAATTTTTCAGTAAACAGTTAATTTTTAAATGGTACACTTACAATATTTTGTCGTTAAAAGCAAAGGAATATGAACTTTAAAACTACTAAACATATAAAGGGTCTGCCATCTAAAGTTTTTTTTTCAACTAGTGCTTATTTCGTGAATGGTAACACTTAGCTCATGTCTGATTTGACAGACAATTAGTTTTATCCTTCCGCTGAACGAATATGGTTGTGTATACGCTTGAACAACGCTGGGAAATATTGGACATTACTTTGAAAATCATGGTAATGTTGCAGAATGTGTGCGAAAATTGCGTACGGATTTTCGAAGAAGAGAAGCACCGTCAGCTCCGTATGTTCGTTAGCTTGTGTAAAAAGTGAAAGAAACTGGCATCCTCATCGATAAACCAAAGCGTGAAAAGCCAAAAACAGTGTATACACCCGAGAATGTTGCTGCTGTGGCAGGAAGCCATTGGTGAAATACAGCTGCACACAATCGATAATGTGCTTAAAAATTGGACTGATCTTGTAGGCTACTGCATGGCCAGACGGATCCTTTATTTAAAATTTTAAACAAATAAACATTTTATTAAATTATTGTTCAAAAACATGATCAAAATTAATTTAAACCTGTAAACGTCTGCAACATGTTTTTATTTGCTTGGTGCTAGTTTACGAAAAAATAAAAAGTGGGACTGAGGTGCTAAATCATTGGGTTTATATGCACCTCAGTCCCCCTTTTTATTTGTTCGTAAAATCGCACCAAGCAAATAAAAACATGTTGCAGGCATTTAGTTTAAATTAATTTTATTCATGTTTTTCAACAATATTTTAATAAAATGTTTATTTGTTTAAAATTTTAAATATAAGCAAAATAAAAGTGAGTGTTTTAAGCTTATATTTTGTTATTTTCTATTAAAATTTAATGTATTTTAATTTTATCTTGCTTATTTCATTGTTAAAATTTTTAACATATAAACAATTTATTAAATTATTGTTCAAAAACATGATGATTGTTCACGGATGGCTCGAAACAGTCGAACATGGATACGGGGGCGGGTGTCGTCGGACCCGGATTTCAGCGTGCTCTGCCCATGGGCAAATATCCCTCCGTTTTTCAGGCGAAGGTCTTCGCTATCTGTATCTGTGTGGAAGAGTGTCTGAGGAGGAGGACACGTGGGGCCACGATCTATATTATCTGACAGCAGGCGGCACTTGGTGCCTTGAGGGCTCAAGATGTGTCGTTTGGTCTTGTTAATGAATGTATCGACTCTCTAAATCGTCTAGGACTTAATAATTCCTTGACACTGGGGTGGGTTCCAGGCCATGAGTGGCATGAGGGCAACGAACGGGCTGACTGTCGACAATTCATTGGCCCGGAACTCTTCTGTGGCGTACCCAATGGGTATGTCAGAGAGAGGCTCAGAAGATGGAGGGAGTCGGAGTTTGGGGCCTATTGGGCCAGATCGCCTGGGCAGCGACAGGCGAGGCTGTTTATATCTCCCTCTGGGGAGAGGTCGCGGAAACTCTTGTCTATGACGAGGGGCGAACTAAGGACCGTGACGGGTTACCTCACGGGACACTGTGGCCTTAGGTATTAATTGTACAAGATGGGGCGAGCCTCTACGGATACGTGCAAGTTTTGTGAATTGGAAATAGAGACCTTAGAGCATGTTCTCTGCAAATGTCCGAGGCTCTCCGACAGGAGTGTGCGTTATTTTGGTGGTCGAATAGTGACGCCATCGGACGTTTGGAACTGTTTACCTGGTAGGATAGTTGGCTTCGTAGGGAGCCTGAACCTATAGGGTGTATTCGCTGGCAGCACAAAATACCAACTTCTGGTCGCGGTGCATAGTGCCATTATAGTCTAAAAAAAAAAAAATTTAAACTTGCAAATGCTTTTTAGTGTAAAATAAAAATGTTTTCATTTGCTTGCCCGAGTTCGGTAGTTTGTTGCTGAGAGGCGTACGAAGTGTAGTCCCTCTATTTGTATATACTCTTTGGCTAAATAACTTACTTTCATTACCACCATTAAAAATACTTAAATTTTTATTAATTTGTTCTAAAAAGAAGAATATTTTACATTTACCATGATTTCTGTTTTTATTTTCATACACATACAGAAAATTCTTAAATTCTCATAGGAAATCAGCAATTAACCGTGTGATTGTTTTAACACATTCTTGCAACAATAATCATCATCGTAGTAAATTTTTTTTCACGTAATTTTGCAACATGTCTTGACCACATACTGACTGTTTCAGACCTTATAAAAACAGAAATAAAATTGACCAATTCCACGATGATAAACATAAAAATAATACAGCTAAAATTCTTTTAGCTTTTTGTCGCTTCATTGGCTTGCAGCAACATACTTTTAACAAGCTGTTGCTGGCTGCGATGCTCAAGATGTAGTACGCGGCCGTTGTTTTGCCGTTGTTGACCTCAAAACCGAAAAAATATATGTACAGCGTAATCTTTAAGGCAAGAAGACACAACATATAACATAAAATACATAGACTATAACTCACATGTGAAGATGATGCGGACACTAAAATTTGTTATAAGAAAAGCATTAACCCTTTCAAGGGTCAAGAAAGAGAAACAGTTTTAATTAATAAAGGAGTGAGTAATAAAATCTTTAATAAATAATATTTTTACCTAACAATACAGTGCAACAAATTTGTTGGGGTGTATTACACCCCAATGTGAGGGCAGAAAGTTGAAATACTTGTTAATTCAGTTAAAAGTTTAACTGAATCTGGTTCTATTAACCCTTTGACGATCGAACTTAAACCTCTGAAGATTTTTTGACGAAACTTCGTGGAGACTTCGGCTTCGGCCTATGACTAAAATTAAATTTTGTGCTGCTTTTGGCACTTTACTGCTCCCCCTATCGGATAAATATAGTACTAAAGCTAATTTATAAATAAGCTGTCGCTCCTTAATGGGTTAAGATTTTGTCTAAGTTTTAATTTTGGTTTAAGTTATGCCTACTCCAAAAAAATAACCATTTTTTTATAAACTTAAAACTAAATTTTTAACATTATAAAAACTAAAAAAAAACATAAAACAATAAAAAAAACGAAAAACTAATTTTTTGACTTTGTGTTGACCTTGTAAGGCTCTGAGACCATTAGGCTACAATATATAGATATCGATATCTATCTATGATCGATCACAATAAGTTTTGTTAAAATCGTTCTGCAGGTTTTCCTTAATTGGCAAAAAGTAAAAATTGGACATATATATTAACCATTTGTCGGCAAAGGGTTAAGGAAATTGTAGCATCAATTAAAATAATTTCTAATTATTTAATTCAATTTATTTTCTATTAAGATTTTCATCATATATATTAAAAATTTAAATGAATATTGTTTTTAATTTCACACAAATTTTTAAATTTATTTAAACATTTTAAAAGGTAATATCTGATCATATATGACCATATATAATATATCTAAAATTTCAGTCTATCCAATTATATCTGAGTTCATCTATAATTATATATATATATTTATGTATAGATAAATATATCTAAACTCTGATATAATTGGATAGACTAAAATTTTGGATATAATTATATATGATATCTGGCCATATCTAAACCTTTTTACTAAGGGAATTAAAATTTTACAAAAATCGCCCAAAATTGGTAGAAAAACTGCTTAAATCTGAAAAATTTCGCTAAAAAATGCCAAAATTAAAAGAAAAACTTGAAATAAAAAAAACTCTAAAAATTGGGAAAATACGTCAAAAAATTCCATACCCAGGTGAAAATGTTTATATATGGCCACATATATGAGTTCATATATGAATCCATATATGTTCGGATCCGAAATTTGAGGGTATATGGTCATATATGTTCATATATGGGCATATAATAATATATGGTCATATATTATTACTTTTAATACAAGCTCGTATAAAAAAGGGCATTTTTTAAGATTTTATCAAAAATATTGTCTTTTTATTAAAAGAAAATGTTTCTATTATATTTCTAACAACATGTTACTGATAAATTAATACATATTAAATTCAAAATGCATTAATAAACATAAATAGTTCAAAGCGAAATTTTTTAAGAAATACAATTTGGGAAAGAATTTAATGAAAATTAATAACAGTCGATGATTTGGAAAATGATGATAACAATAGTAATCAAACCAACCAACAAAAGAAGTCCTTTGGTAGGAACTCTTATAAATTTTATAAAAAAATTTGAATTGTGGTGCAAAAAGCGGGATTTTTAAAATGTATTGTCTTAAAATACGCATTTAAATAAATTGGTAATTTTTTAGTTTGAATCTCTTAAATATTTCTTCAAAAATTGATATATTCTTTTGATTATAAAAAAATCCCTTTTGGCACAACAAATGAATACATTTTAGACTTCGATTCGAATTTCGAAATCCTATAATCATTTCTATGAAAGAGCTCTAAAAATTTATAAGATGTTGAACATTTTCAAATCATTTTATTTTTTTGTAAAAATTCTATTAAGAAAATTCTTACAGGGGGCGAGAAGGGGTGAAAAATAAAAAAAAAATTCCTTAATAGTCATATCTGTTACAAAAATGAAAACGTATTGCCCATATATGGAATAATATATGAATTCATGTATGCATATATATGGCATACATATATGAAGCAATTTATGAGCCAATATATGCAATATATTATCATATATGGTGTCATACATATCCATATATGAACTTTTCCTTTGCATGTTTTTGTCCATATAGGATTCCATATATTACATATATGTTCATATATGACCATACATGGAACCATATATGTTCATATATGCCCATACATGGAACCATATATGCTCATATATGAAAGCATATATGACAATATATGACCATATATGAACTTGTTCACCTGGGTAATTAAAAAAAACTGAAAAAATTCCCGATATTGAAAAAAATCGCCACAATTTAAAAAATATATTTATTCCAAATATGTAGATTTTTTCAATTTTAACGATTTCTTTAATTCTAGATTTAGATTTAGTAAATTTTGGGTTTTTTTTTTGCCATTTGTTTAAATACCAGCAATTGCTTTTAATTTTGTTGATTTTTAATGCCAAACTGGTCAGGAAAATAAAAAAGATTTTCTTTTAAAAATCAATATCGCCATCTATTTATGAAGGACGTATTGGCAACCCGCAGAAGGAAAATGGAACCGTTTGGACAATCGACCTTTTTGAAGAAATTTTAAATCTCAACTGAATCTTTCTGTTTTCAATTTCTATTCTTAAAAGTTAAATTTTTAATGAATTTATCCTTCAAAGGGTTAATAAAACTATTATTTTTTCTTTTCGCTTATTTTTTTTCCATTTTTACAGAAAGCGACAATAACTATGATTACCGGTAACAAAACTGAAAATGATGAATGAATGCTTGTTTAAAAAAAGTTTTATATTTTGGTATTGTACTCATAGATAGTATTTCACAAATCGTGGTTATTGTCTGATACTTATATTTTTTTCTATGAGAAGAAAATTATTTGCTATTATTGCTTAAAACAAAAAAAAAAAAAAAATTACATGAAAATTGGCAGAAAATTTGTACAAAATTATAGAATTATAAACAGAAATACATATATGTTGCTTTCCAAGTCAACTGCTCAGCTACAGGCAATGTCAAATTAACAGAATTGGTTCTCCTATACGAGAGAGAAGATAAATGGAAACACTTTTTAATTTTTTCCAATAAATAGGCGAAGTAGGCTTGGTTAAATATTGACAAATTTTGCGTTTATTTTTAATTTATTATTAACTGAATTTGACAAATATTATGAATACTCCAGGGGAGTGAAAAATCGGAGCATTTTGATCAAAAACTACGCTTTTCCCCAATAATGTAGCTCAAAATTCTGATGTCGGCGAGTAATTCCGATTAAAAATATCTAAACATTTTTTATTAATAAAAAAAAAAAATCAAAAACAATTTTAGGCGATTTTTAGATAAATTGAGTTTTGTATAACTCCAAAAATTCTTAACCTGTTCTGAATTTGTTTAAAAACTTTGTTTTTTGAAATTCCCCATAAAAAATAGCATTTTCAAAATTCAGTTTAATTATTACAAATAATATTCTAAAAATAAGAGCAAAATTTTTCAATATTTAATCATGCCATTTAACCATTTTTTGGAAAAATTGAAAAAGTTGTTCCATGTTTTTTTTTTTGCATCTTATAGGATAACAAAAACTGTTTGTTTGGCATTGCTGCGATATACTTTTTTTTTTTTAGCTGGACAGTTGGCTTGGAAAGCAACATATTCATTCATCTAATAGCTTTATGATGAGAATCTAATAGAAACAGGTATTGATTACCACGTAATTGACAACGGCGTATACAATAAGAAAAAGCAAGTGTAAATTTTGGCTTTTCCTACACCATTTAAACTAAATTTCTATAATTGAATGCAACGCTCGAACAAGGGTATAAAATCCAAAAACCAAATTGTTCAGGAGAGGTAAAAACGTGGGAAACGCTAAAAATATCTAGTTTTGATCAATTTTTGTTTTGCTATTCTATAAATATAGGCCACATTTACGTGCCCTTAAACAATTTTGAGGCGGTATATAAAAAGCGGTGTCAAAGTGTTTGTTTTCGAGGGTAACAAAAAAATGCATTTTCAAACGGTACAAAAAAGTAAGCATTTTTAGAGCGTTGGTTGTTACCGGTACAAAAAAAAAAAAAGAATTTCAAAAGCATTATTTTGGAATGATTTTGGAACGTTCGAAAAAAGTACTTTGGTAGTACTTTCCACACAAAATTTTTAGCGGTTTGTGAAATAAGAACACTGTAAGAACATTGCATTAAAGCGTTTTTCTAACGTGTCCAAAAAATACGTCAGCAGTACTTGTTGAGACACCGTTACTGCCAGAAAAACTGACTGTTTGGTGTGCTTTATGGGCTGGTGGAATCATTGGTCCGTACTTCTTTAAAAACGATGCTGGTCAGAACGTTACAGTCAATGGTGACCGCTATAGATTACTGACATTTTCGTTCATGAATTGAACAACCATGGTGTGCAGGAGCTGTGGTTTCCACAAGACGGCGCAACATGTCACACAGCACAACGACCTTAATTTGTAAGCGAGAATGCTATACAAACGTTTTTTCGACAGTTAAAAAAGCATTTCAAAGTTAATTTCGGCAACGCATTGAGAACGGTATAAAATACCATCCTCTCACCGTAAAACAGGGTTATCATTTAGGTCGTTTTCAAAACGCTTTAAACCTGTAAATTAGAATGTTCTGACAACGGTGTACCACATTTTGAAGTGCTTTTAAAACTCTTTTACGGTCGTTGTTTTCTATCTGGGTAGATTTGTATAAAAATATCAACAATTAATTACCATATTAAATAAATAATCCATCAACTTAAAATGCGCCCATTTAAATTTCGCTTACTGTTCTACCAAACTTTTGTTCATATTAATTTTCTCTGTCTTCATAAAAATTTTGCAATTTTTTTAAATCTTTGGCGTAACAATTGTCATAAAACAATTTTAATAAATGATGTGGTTTAATAGACTTGACATAATAAAAGAAATATCATTAAAAAATCTAGAGCGAAATAAAAAAAAAATTGTTTTTTTTTTATAGTTTTGTGGTAATCAACTGTAATTGTCAAATATGTACAAATAATGAAATGTCAAGTAAAAGTGGGAAATATTATGAATTAATATACAAAAGCGGTGTTAAGATTATAATTCAAAGAAATGTTTTAAAACAAAACCTACCGAAAAAAAACTAAAACATAAAAAAAGAATGTTTAATTGCAAAAAACTCAACAATGTCTTGTTAAAACATTAACTCAAGCTTCAAAGAAGTATTTAAAGCATTTAAAGCATTTAAAGCAATCAATCATCAATTGAAAATCGATTAGTTTAACAGATCAAAGACCAATCATTAAAAGCATATAAGATGTTAAGTTTTCAATGGAAACAAATAACGCAAAAAAAAAATACCAAATAACTGGATCAAAATCATGTATGAAATTAGATTTTTATATTCTTAAGTATTGTTTTTATATGTTTCCAAATAAAAAAAGTGTTGAAATATTTAAAGCCTTTTAGCAAAAATTATAAAAACATACATACTTCTCCCAATTTGTTTTGAATTGTTCAAGAAAATAATTACTATGTAGCTGAAACGTGCCACTTTTAAAAGAAAAAAATATAATTTATTTTAAGCTCAAATGATTTAATACCACATTTTACTAGGAATACAACCAAAAACTAGCAGTTTTTGAAAACTTTTACACATAGAGAAATAAAATGCCAATCGAATTGAATGGCGTATTTTGGTGGTGATAACCTCACTCATTGAAATAAACCTGAAAAAAATATCAGAAAAAGCTATTAAAAATTAGTTAAAAATGGCCTTGCGAAAAAACTGCTAAACTTAGCAATTTTTTTTTGCTAAATATTAATAACATAAGAACAGCAAAAATAAATCTGTTAACAAGTTTGATATAATTTTTATTAAAAATAAAAATTATATTTTTTCGACCTTTAATTGTGCATTGAAAATGGAGTTCGAGGTCATTCTCTAGATATATTTCTTTATTACGATATTGTCCTAACAAATAATCGATAGAGTTTTTGTTTTCAAGTTTATTAATTGACCACTTTCAGGAATGTGTTGATAGATCTATTTTTTTTTTTTTTCGTTAGACCAACACTCAGGGGATGCCCCCTATAATGCAATACATTGTGTTGATATCAGGAAATTAGGTTATGGGGAGGAGGAAAGAGGGAGTAGTGTTTGTGAATATTTGATTTGAATTTCGCTACATTGTAAGTGACAGGGAAGACCTCCGCGGGGAGTTTATTCCACATACGGCTAGTACGGCTGATGAACGAATTTTCCCTGTAATGCGTTGTGCGGTTCACTGGACAATCGACTACAAACGGATGAGCTCTGCTAGATAAACGAGTGTTTCGAATGAAAATACGGGCCCTGGGGATAAGTTCACTTATCTCAGCAGAACAATTTCCATGGTAATATCGATAGAACAATGTTACACAACCCACATTCCGACGACGCTCCAATGAGTCAATAGAGCTTGATACCCTCTCGTCATTGATGAGCGCCGACGCCCTCCTTTGCACACGGTCCAGAAGCTCCAAAATAGACTTTGAAGCCCCTGCCCATATATGGGAGTTGTATTCCATTTTCGGTCGGATATAGGTGGTATAAATATTAAGTAAATCGGAAGGAGTGAAGTACTTCTTACACCGTCTCAGGAAACCGAGACACTTGAATGCTTCTTTCGACACCTGGAAAACGTGCTTATTCCAACGGACATCAGACTGAATCCTCATGCCCAGAACATCAAGAGTATCCGATTCTTCAATATTAATACCACCCAATTGAACAGGTGACAGCGTTAAATCCACGGACCTATGGGTTAACATACAACATTGGGTCTTGTGCGCATTAAATTCTACCAAATTCGCACGACCCCACTCGGAGATTGTAGAAATATCATAATTGAGTGTATCATTCATATTCTGCCTTTTGCCCCCAATCTCCTCAAGGCTTGGCCTACGATCGAAGGAAAATGAATGACAAATGTTGCTGTCATCTGCAAAAGAGTAAATAGGGTTGAAAGTTTGAACAAGAAGGTCATTTAGAAAAATGAGAAATAGGGAAGGAGAAAGAACGGTACCCCGAGGTACCCCTGAATTTAGCTGAAACTCGTCGGATGAGACCCCCTCTATAACAATGCGTATAGTGCGATCTCTGAGAAAGCTCGAAACAAAGCGAGCGAAGTCGTTACCGACACCAAAAGCAATAAGCTTTGATATAAGCGCACCATGCCACACACGGTCGAACGCTTTGGAAATGTCCAGAGCAACCACCTTACTCTCACCAAAACGGTGGATTGACCGACTCCAACGGTCCGAAAGTAGAGCCAACAGGTCACCAGTAGAGCGATTTCTACGAAAACCATACTGACGGTCACTAATGAGTGAGTTCGACTCTAGATAATTCAAAAGATGGTAATTGATCATGCTCTCCATCACATTCGAGAGCCCATCACCTGCGATTGGGCGGTAGTTTTCAGGGTTATTTGCCGCACCCTTTTTAGGTATTGGCTGGACATTAGCAACCTTCCATCACGATGGAAAGATTCCCATACGATACGAAGTACGAGTTCGGGCAGTGGTTGATCGCCATCCGGCAAGAATGAATTTCTTGCAAACATGCCAGCCAAGAGGTTGGCCTTATCAACCGGGAATTTTCTAGGTTCACATCTCATTTAGTTTGATGACTAGGTTATATGAATGTTTCAGGTTTGCATGAGGTTGCCACTTCTTTCAAAACGTGCTCTAAACGTGGGAACCTGGTGAATTCCCGAAATAGATCTATCAACACATTCCTGAAAGTGGTCAATTAATAAATTTGAAAACAAAAACTCTATAGATTATTTTTTAGGACAATATCCTAATAAAGAAATATAGAGTATGGCCTCGAACTTGAATAATTTTCATTTTCATTGGACAATTAAAGGTCGAAAAAACATAATTTTTATTTTTAATAAAAATTATATCAAACTTGAAAATACGAACAGCAAAAATAAATCTGTTAACTTTACAAAATTTTAGTTATATTTAATGCAAATTTGAGTTAATTGAAAATAGCATTTTACTCTGTAAGATTAGCAAAAACTTTTACTAAATATTTGTGGACTCAAAATAGAAAAAAAACCTGTAATATTAACAAAATGTTTTCAAATTTAGTAGAATGCAAGTAATAGTTTATTTTTCTAAAATCAACAGACATTTTTGCTAAAAAAAATTGTAGATTACGGATTTTATAAGGGCAGACTTTTTTTATTCGCATAAAAAAAACTTTACATTTTTTAATGAATTCTTTGTCTACTAATATTTAGTAAATGTTTTTGCTGATTTTAGCAGATTATTTTGTTACTTTCAATTAACTTAAATTTATTTGTAAATTCAATAGATTTATTTTTGCAATTCTTATATTACTAATATGTCGTAAGAAAATCTGCTAGTTTTGGCAGGGTTTTCTGCAACGTAGTTTTTAACTAATTTTTATTAGCTTTTTTGCTATTTTTACTGGCTTATTTCTATGAGTGCAATAAATTCAGTTAAATAGTACAACCATATCCAAATTTAATTTCTTTATGTAGTGGTTGTTGCAATTAAAATTCAGTTGTATTAACCGAACTTTGTTGTGAAAACCAATATCTAGTTGTACCAACAGATTTTAAACGTAGTAACCAAATTTTAGTCATAGGTATCGAATTTCAGTTGGCAAATTGCAAAATTTTTCTCTGTGTCTAGTTTTTGATTTCAAATTTATATGGAATTTGACAAGTAAATGTAAGTACCCAGTCTGAAAAAGACAAACGGACCACAGCTGTTATGACACTTTAGCAAGTGGCACAAGTGCTGGCAACAAGTGCTTTCGCAATCCCAAAATGATGACTTCATTAGACAAAAGGTCCGTCTGTTCAGAAAGAGTTGGACAAGTACTGGAAAAACAAAATTTACAACGTTGGCAAAATGTTGGTAAAACCATGAAATAGGGGGTCTAACAATGTCTTTTCCAAAATAAAATTTAAAAAAGTTCGAATCCCGCCAATGTGGCAACCGTCATCTATAACCACTGAGCTAACGAGACATATAAAACTTGATAGCAAGTAAATTATAAATGTTGGGTAACAGTTGGCTGCTCAAATATGTCAGCACTGGCATAAGGTTTGATGAAAATAACTAGTCAACGTTGGGAAAACAAAAAAAGTTGGTCTTAAAAGACCTTTTCCAGAAACAAAAAAAAAATATTTTATATGAAAAAATATTAAAAAGTATACAAAATTTGCAAAACAAAAAATGTTTTCTTCATATCGGGATCGAACTCGGAACCTTCCCATTACAAACTTCTTTAAACAATTCATTATTGTAATAAAACAAATGATGTAATGATTTAACAGTGGTAATACTTTTGAGCCGTTGGTAATTTCTGCTTGGATAGCACTAAGAAAACACTTTTTCCCAACGTTGGCCATTTTTTGGCAATGTTTTTTTTTGTAGATCACTGAAATTATTGTAAAGCAAATACTGGCAAAACGTTTTTTGAAAACGCTTTACAATTCCTTTACAATTCCTCGGTTAGCCAGTGGTATACCAGTTCCTGATGCTTTGTACCACTGGCAGTTTCTGACTGGGTAGTTTTTAAAAACTACTAGTTTTTGGTTGTAGTTTAAATGTAGAATAAGATTTAAACCAAATCTATAAAGACACTCCTTTTTATGCATGGCATAGATTTCTTAGAAAAAAATGTAGTTTAACTATAATTCTTTTTTTTTTTCAAAATTACCACTAACTTTGACACCATAATTGACCAGCACTAAACTATACTCAGAGTATAGTAAATTATTGTTTTATACTGGAACAGTATTTATGTGAATATATTCGAAAATCACCCACTCTACCATATAGGACCATATGCTATATCTACTGTATACTAAAGGGTAGCACGAATGTCTTCGCAAAACATTTTTTTATACAACAATATTTTTGTTTGCTCTAATAATATTAAATCTTAAAAAAAAAAATGATGAAATTATGGATAAAATTATAGTATCCCATGAAAAAAATTAAAACTTTTTTAAGTGAATTAGTCTGTTTTTGCTATTTTAAGTATAAAAATCGTCAAAACTGGTATCAAAGCACGCAAAAGAATATTTTACAAAACAGTCATGCTACCCTTTACTGTATACATATAATTGTCGTAAAACATTTTTTGTATATTTCAAAATGCAATGTAATTGCCGCCTTTAAAAAAAAATATACTAATAAAACTTTAAACAATCAATATTGATTTCAATCCCATCGATTGTTGACTTTTCAATTTAGACATACTTGGGCAATAGGTTGGCGATTATTTAAATCGGTAATATTTTGTCAAAATATAGAAATATTTAAACTGAAACAAATATTAAAATAACTCTCGTTTAAATATGGGAATAAGAGAATGAGAGATAAATTCATGAAAATTATATCTCGTTAGATATCTTTTGAATATAATATTCATTTGATAGTTTATATACTCTTAGTTCCTCTGCAAGAAATATGCAAAAAATTAAAAAAATCTGAAAACCTCAGTAATATAAAACACAAACTAAAGCCTGATGTTTATGACTTATTGGATAACCATTTTAATTACGTTTCATTTGATACCCATTTATATACAAATAAGTTTCCTCCTATTACTGCTACAAATGAATGAAGTATATCTATGCAAGGCGTGGGAATTAATTTATTTTTTTATTACTTTTTAAAGTCAAACTTAACAAAGAATTGAAATTGAAATAATATTCTATTAGAAATGAATTTGTTTATTTTTTTATTGTTGCTTGTTAATTGTGGTTATATTATTGAAAAACAATTAAAAAAAAACAAATTTTAATAAAAGAAAATCAATTGTTTTGCTTGTGGACACAAATTTTAATTGTAATCACTTGACATTCAATTTGTAGTTCTTTAAATGATTAAATGTTTAAATATTTAGTTGTTTTTAATTGTTACAAATTGATGTTGATTAAAATTTGGGTATTGATTTATTGATTTAAAAAAAAAAAACTCACATAATCAGTGATATAGATGGCCTTTTAAGGAATAGCGTACCGAAAACATTTTAATTTTTTATACTAATTTTTAATAGTTATATACGAATATAAATTTTACTTATTTCATTAGAAATCGCCCTAAAGCTATATACAGACGGTTGTCAGATCTTACAATATTGTAAGATCTGGCAATGTGCTGGCAATGTACTGACAATGTTTAGCAAAAGGTAAATTGTCAGTTCAGATGATTGTAAGAAAACCTTTAATTTCATTGTCAGACAATTGTCAAACAATAAATTTATCTGCCAACGAAAATTGTCAGTTCACACTGTTGTCAGATTCTTTTATGGCAAAAACTGACAGATCTGTTGTTAGACATTGCCAGCACTAATTAATTGATGATTTCATTACAATTTCATTGTAAATATCCTAGGTTTAGGAAATATTCCGAAAGATTAATTTTTTATGAAAAAACAATTATTTTTTTACCCAAAAAAGTACGTGAAAATAAAAATTTAATCACTCAGATAATGGATTGAAACATTGGTCCAAAATGGAACGATATGGAATGAAACGGGGAACGATTGAAATCGGAGCACTGTACACAGTTGTGTTGTCGTACGTAAAAATAAAAATTTAATCTGCGACCTCTTGCCATAAAATATCTTTGGGAAGTTTATACTCAGCGCAACCAGCATCCCATAAACATCGCCGTACCTCAACTTCCTCGATAAGTTTGGTAATACTTTCATGTGACCACACGGATTCCACCTTTTTGCGGTAGGATCTTTGTTTGGGTGTTGGTTTTTTCCCAGCTTTAGAGCCTGTTGGCGACTGGAAGCCTCTTGGCGACTGGGTACGAAACATCAAGTCAGTTGGCTCATAGCTGCAATCTATGACGCAGGTTTCATTAATGGAAATGTCGCCATGCATTTTTTTATTTAATTTGATTTCCTATTTTGTTTCACTTTTGATTTTTAATATTATTAATATGAACTTTTGTTATTTTTCATTATTTATGGACAGTGCCGCCAATAGAAACATTTCTGTGACAATACTGCCATTGTCAGATGCATTAATTTAAACACATCTGCCAATAAAAAATTGTTTACAATGTCTTCCAATTATCTGACAATGGCAACGTAGGGTGTTCACACGAATGTCAGATGTCTGACAATATTATTGTCTTACAATGTACAGACAATGCTTTTTCTGACAATGTTGCAAGACAAAAGTTGTAAGTTCAGATCTGACAACCGTCTGTACATACCTTAAGTCTGACGATTTGCATTATATTAAAAATTTTATATCAAATTTTCGCCTGCAATTTATTTTATTTTTGGTATTAAAAATCGTGGCGATTAATAAACAAAAAACTCAAACTAAAATTTTCTGGTACTTTTTATTTGAGTTTTTTTCATAATGAAAATAACTCTAAACTCATCAGTGAAATAATTAAATTTTTTTGTTTTGGGATTTACTTCAGAGGAGCTAATTTCGTAGTGAAATTTTGAAACTCCAATAGTTTTAGCTAAAAAAAATTTAGTACTTTTCCAGGTCAAGAAAAACAAATTTTCAAGTTAAACATTTACAAATGTGTTTGGAAAATTTTTTTTTTACTACGGGTTCGTTCTTATGAGGTCAAATTTCTTAAAAAATATTGAATTATAGTTCTATGTAATAAAAATCGGTTTTTGAAAGCAAGTACATATCATTTTTAAATGTCGTTTACTATTGCTAAAAAATTACAAAATTAAGTTCCTGCTTTTTAATTGCTCCAAAAAATTAATTCTGGACTATAAAATTTGACCTAAAATTTTTTTAATGTATTCATTTTTCTATAAATATAATCAACTTACAAAATAATTTCCGCTTGAATTCTAAATTTTAAAATGTTTATATAAATTTTAATGCATACACACCAGATCTAATCTAATTTTCCAAAATACACGCCTCTAACCAAATAAAAAAATATATTACTTACAAATATTGCATTAATCGTAACAAACTAACTTAAAAAAAAACGCCCAAAAAAATCAAATATCGTAGGTACCTACTATGAACTAGAAACAGTACTTAAAAGAATGATTTCAATTTGAAGTCAATTACCTTATAACAGAAAAAATACGCCATTGGGAAATTATATTTACACTAAATATAACATTTGTTATAAAGATTTTACGATGTTTTCTAGATAATTGTTGCCATCTGTCTGTTTGCGAAGAATGTAATATTGTTTGTTTTCTTCTCGACTGAAGGTAGAATTTTGATGAAACTATAAAAAGTTGAGAGAAAAGAATAAATACAATATATTTTATTCATGTAAATATATTTAGTTTCAATGAAAATGAAAATTATTCAAGTTCGAGGCCATACTCTATATTTCTTCATTAGGATATTGTCCTAACAAATAATCTATAGAGTTTTTTGTTTTCAAATTTATTATTTGACCCTTTCAGGAATGTGTTGATAGATCTATTTCGGGAATTTTCTAGGTTCCCATCATCAGAACACGTTTTGAAAGCGGTAACAATTCCATGCCAAACATCAAACATTCATATGAACTAGTTTACTCACTACATGAGAACTAATATACGTATGAGTTTGAAGTTAAAGATTATAACCATTGATCAAAAAATAAATTGAAAACTTGTTTGATGTGCAAGATCCACCTCTGGTGGATATTCAATACACGTTTTTTATTTTTCTCTCCTTTTTATATTTTGTTTAGTTTGTAAACAAAACAGGGGAAGTAAACTAGGCGGTACTTTGCCATTTTTACAAGTTTGTTATAATTTTTATTAAAAATAAAAATTATAACAAACTTGTAAATATTTAGTTTCTATTATAAAACAAACGTTAATTAAAACAAACTTTAATATTTAATTTATTTAATATAAGTTACAGCTGCGAAATTGTAACTTTAAAGTTTCTGGATTCTTAAGCTCCTATTTTGGTATAAAGACATCGGATAAAATTTGTTCTTCTTATAGTCCTTCATTATAAATTTCTAAATAATGGTGTTTATTGTTTTGGGACACAGAGAGAGATTTAGCTATTTGCCAACTGAAATTCGGTTAATACGACTCAAATGAAAATTAGTTTTCACAACAAAATTCGGTTAATTCAACTGAATTTTATTTGCAACACCTAAAACATTCAGAAATCTAATGGAAATATCGTTGTACTAAATTTATAAGTTGTTACCATTAAAATACACTTTTCAATTCGGTTGTCACTTTATTTCTCTGTGTATGCGTGCGAAATATTTTTTTGAAAATCACACACATGTAATGAGAAATGACCGTTTTTGTAGTTGTTTCTTAAAAAATTCAAATCAATTACACAGAAAACATTAAGGTAAAAAAATATCAATTAAACTTTTGTTTGATTTCAAACTCACTTTCAATTAAAAGGTTAATAATATGTATTAAAGGTTTAATTGAAAACGAATTTGGTGCACACAAAATTTTCAGTTTTTATAACTCATAATGACAACAAAGAAATAAATACAACAATTTTTAAAAAAATCTCCAAAGTTCATAAAAAATAGCAAAAATTTTAAAAACTAAACCAATATTAAAAATTAAGAAAAATAATCCGAAACTAAAGAAAAAATAGAAGAAGTTAAAAATGTTTTCGTAATAAAGACGTTTTAAATTTTATTTAGGGGCTTTTTTCAATTTTAGCATTTTTTAAAATTTTGCAATTTTTTTAAATTTAGTGATTTTTTTTAGATTTTGTTGATTTTTTCCATTTTGTTTTAATTTTGACAATTGTTTTCCAATTTTGGAATTTTGGAATTTTTTCAATTTTATAATATTTACAATTTCGTGAATTTGGGGATTTTTTTAAATTTCGCCAATTTTTTTAAATTTTGCGGTTTTCCTATTTTTAGCGAATTTTTCCTAAATTTTGATAATTTTTTTTAAATGTTAGAGTTTTTTTTAAATTTTGGCGTATTTTGGTACAGTTTTTTTTTTTGAATTTTTTAAATTATAACTATTTTCCCCTAATTTTTTGACTATTTTTGCCAAATTTTAATTAAATTTTTAATTGTATCTACTACAAATTTGTTTGAAATTAAAAACAATATTCAATTAAAATTTTAATAGATATGATTAAAACGTTAATTGAACATAAAATCAATTAAATAGTTACAAAGTGCTTTAATTGATACTGCAATTTCTTTAATAGAACATATTGTAATTAAACTTTTAATTAAATCAACAAATATTTTAATTGAAACTCGATTTTAGTTTTTTCTGTGCACATAAAGTAAATGTAATGTAGGTTGTTAAAAAAACTGTGTCAAAAAGATAAAAAAATATAGTTTTCTCATTTGTAGTTTTTTAAATATTGCGATTATTATTTTTACATCATTCACAAAACTTTTCATATATTTTGCTTAATTTTTCGAAATTTTATCGTAAAATCATTATATTTTTTTATTTCAGTAACGGTATTTTAGCGATAACGGTATTTCAGTTATTTCGGTAACGGTATTTTAAGGATATTGGTATTTTAGTTATATCGGTAACGGTAGTTTACGGATAACGGTATTTCAATTATTTCAACGGTATTTTAAGGGTAACCATAGTCAGTTAAAGCGATAACGGTATTTTAGCCGTATTGCCTGTCATCCCTGTTTTTTCACTGTGCGTCAAATGATAGACAATTTTGTGTAGATTTATATTCTTCAAAACATTTCATGATTTTGCGGTTAAATTTCGGAAAATTAAAAAAAAATATACGAAAAATGGGATGAATGATTTAAATATAAAAATCGTGATATTTCAAAAATTGCAAATGGGAAAAAACATTTTTTTTTGAGACATTAGGATCTACAAAAAAATTGAAATTTGTAGAACAGTGCAATCTATCGATTCTCAGAATTTTAAAATTGAATAAAATCGTTACTACTAAATACCCAGCAAAATAAGAGCTGAGGAAGAAGTAGTAAAAAACACCACATCTACTGAGTCGGATGTGGTGCAAATTAAGGTGAATCATTAATGATTTTAACATTGTCGTGTCATTGGGCGGATGGAGTGAATATATTACTTCTTTAATAGCATTTTAAACAGTGCATGGAAGCTATTTTTCAATAGTTCATGGAAGGTCTTTTTCAAATATATATTAACATTTTTATTTAATAAAAATGTGCAGCATACTTTAGGGATGTTTCTTTAAATATAAAAAAAAAAAAATCTTTTGGTGCCAGCGAGTATTGAACACACGAATCTGAGTTACGATCTGCTGTATTAAAGTAGACCGCTTTACCATTTGCACCAGAGTTACTTATGCAGTACAACAAACTTAAAACGAACTTAAGTTGAAAATATTGAGATATTTTTATGAAAACAAGAAAAATATGCTACACAAATATATAATAAAAAATATCAAATAATGATTTTTAAAATATTTTTATTATTTGATTTCGTATCACTGAGATATAAATTATTTTTAAAATTTTTTTTTAAGTTTTGACGAGGTTAAAAAAATATTAAGAAATAATAAATATGCTCATTTAACAATTTTGAATTCATTGCAAATTTTAAAATATTTTTTTAATAATTAATTTGACGAGAAGTGTCTTTAATAAGATAATGACAATGAGAAAAAACATATTGGAGAAGTAGTTTAACTACAGATCGGAAAAAGTGGCCTGCAATGAAACGATTGTGCCTTGGAACGTAAGATCTTTTAATGTTTCCCGTATTTTTTCTAAAGATTTGAAGAAAGAGGTCGGTAAAAAACTCTATAAGTAAATTAAAGTGATATATTTAAATTAAGTAAAAGGTTTTTAATTCATTAATTTACTAATTAATTATTATTATTAATAAACTAGCATTCAAAATTTGGCTTCGATATTTTTTGGTTTTGCTAATTTTTTGCGATCCGAAACAATAGAATTAAAAACTCAACTAGATTTTTAAAGCCAAAATTAAATTTTTTTACCTAATTTTTTTTTAATATTGCACACGTTTCAATTGAGGCACACCTGAAAAGTATATCTTGAAACAAATATTCGATAAACTAATTTTTAGCAGTGAAATACATCTTTGCATTTTCTTATCAACATAACAATAAAAAATATTAAACCTTAGGTTTTTTTATATTTTTAAATAAGTTTTACAAAAAGTTCCATCGCAAAGACAAAAAATAGATTTTTATCAAATAATTATTTGTCCACTCTGGATAACAATTTTCTAATTTAATTTGTTATGATTAAAGTCAAGATGTTAATTATTTTATAGTTTTTAAATTACTTAATTCTCTTAAAATACTCAGAAAAACCAAATTAAATAGAAAATACTAAAAAAATTAATTAGAATTAAAAAAAAAATAAACAAAAAAAATTATCTCCCCGGCCCGGAATTGAACTTGCAACCTTCTGATTGCAAATCCAACCACTTACCACCTCAACCTCCATATAAAAAAAACATGTATGAACTTATAAAAAAGTACTTCTTATGATGTTATTAATTTAGATACCAATTAATTTATATGGTGATGCAAATGCTGTTGAAAATAACTTTAATTTACCATTTTTGGCAGTTGTTAACAATAACTTCTATTAAAGTGAAAAATGTGCGTATATCAAGTTAAAGAGGTTCTTAAAGCACTACTTCCACTTTATTTTGCTGGGTAGTAAAGGAATTCGTCCATTGAGTAAATAATACAAATCATATAATTACCGAATTTGGTTATTGAAAGGCATCGATTGAAATCACTAAAAACTCATTCGATTTGACAAAATCAGATTTTGAAATTCAATTACAAAATTTTCGTTCAGAATAAAATTTCAAATCGATAGATTGCATTCTTTTAAAGTTCTGACTGCAATATATGGACTGATTTTTCATCCCAGTCAAGTGTTTTTTTTTATGGCACATGCTGCCCGTGCCTCATCATGTACATGTTTGTTGTAACACATTTTCATTGTTTTCAATTCTATAGTATTTTTAGAAACATTTTTGTGCCTGCCACATTATGGACTAAAAGAATTACTATAACGAGTGCATTTTGAAATACTATATCTTGTATAAAGAGACCTATAATGACTTTTGCTACAATTTGATCATGTTTCGTATTTCTATTTTTTTTTTAAATCACTCTGCAACTGAACTGAATTGAATTTGACTGGACATTGTTTATATTATCCAGAATACACATTTTTTTTTACCACATGAATATTTGAAAATAGGTATAAAAGAAAATTGAAAACATGCCTTAAAACTGCGAGACATGTGTTTTTGTTTTTAAAAAGAAAATCGCATTTACATATGGGCATTTCCATAGAAAGGTCAACCGTAACCGAAATATTAAAAGTGGACAAATATTTCCATCTGACTTGTAAAGGGTCCGCCATCTAACGTTTTTTTTTTCAACTAGTGCTTATTTCGTGAATGGTAACACTTAGCTCATGTCTGATTTGACAGATAATTAGTTTTATCCTTCCGCTGAACGAATATGGTCCGTATGTTCGTTGTCTTGTGAAAAAAGTGAAAGAAACTGGCATCCTCACCGATAAACCAAAGCGTGAAATGCCAAAAACAGGGCGTACACCCGAGAATATTGCTGCTGTGGCAGAAAGTGTGCGTGAAGCGCCATCAACATCAATTCACCGTCGTTCTCAACAATTGAACATTTCGGAGACATCATTAAGACGAATTTTGCATAAAGACCTTGGTATGACGCCATACAAAGTCCAATTGGTTCAGGAGTTCAAAAAAAAAGTTATTTGGCGGACCCTTTAAAATTAAAGAAAAATACTTAAATTTAGTTTAATTAAAAAAATCCAAAGCATATCTTAGTTCCCATGATGATAAAAAGGACTGCAAAGTTGTATTAATTTTTTTAGTCAATTTTTTTAATTTTCAGTAACATTTTCTCTTAAATATTTAATTCTTTAAGAGGGATGATGCAAGTATATACTCCTATCTCAAAATATTTGTTACAACAACGATTAACTCAAAAAAAATGCAACTAAATAAATAAAGATACATTTGTGATTTGCTTTCATTGATGTTTAAATGTCACGTTCGTCACCGCAAAACAACATTTATTATCATAACTTCTGGTGTTAGCAGGTGTTTAAAACTATTAATTTAAATCAAGTTTGTTGTGAATAATTTAATGTAAAAAAAAATCTGGGATATATCAAGCAGATTTAATTTTTTATAATATTTCGAAGTTTGTCACGTCACCTGGCAAGCATCCTTAGCTAATAATAGTAAGGAAAACGTACGGCTGTATAGAGAACAATTAAAAACTGATCCACTTAAGTCACAAATAATATTTCATATATTCTACTAAAAACCCAGACCATAAAAATCTGACCCTGGGACTAGAGTATACTTTTCTAAAGGTGAATGCGCTGAATCCGAATCGCGTATTGAGCTTTATTCACAAAAGTTTTTATATAATCTAAAACTCCTATCTGTTTGGACTCAGCGCACAGCAAACCTTTTGAAAAGTGTTCTCTAGTAAAGGGTGTCCCAAGAAGAACGCAATTTTTAAATCTGGCAACATTCGAAGTGTCATTGTTTGACATTTTAACAATTGTTATTGTTTGCTAGTAGAAGGTACGAGGTTAGTAAAAATGGAGCGCTACACGAATGAACAACGCATTCTCATTGTGAAATTGTTTTACCAAAATGGTGAAAGTTTTGCGGCTACAGTTCGCAAATTGCGATCAATTTGGGGTCACAATAATGCTCCAAAAGAGTCAACTGTAAAGAGATTAATGGATAAATTTGCCGAAACTGGGTCTGTTAGTGATGTAAAGACAACAACGGGCCATTGACCAAGTCGATCGACCGAAAATGTCGCAGCTGTACGTGATGATGTCGCTCAAAATCCATCCACCTCAATTCGACACCGAGCTCAGCAAATTGGTGTCTCCAAATCCACTTTGCAGCGAATTTTGACGAAAGATTTGCATCTTCATGCATACGAAGTTCAATTGACTCAGGAACTGAAGCCAGCTGACCATGGACAGCGAAGGGAGTTCGTTAATTGGGTATTGGAGACACAACATGAAAATGCTGATTTTGCCGATAAAATCATCTTCAGTGACTAGGCCCATTTTCATCTTGATGGCTTCGTCAATAGGCAGAATTGTCGCATTTGGGGTGAGGAAAATCCTCGAGTGATTCACGAGAAGCAAATGCATCCTCTACGTGTCACTGTGTGGTGTGGTTTTTGGGCTGGAGGAATCATTGGACCTTTTTTTTATGAAAATGAGGCAGGTCAAGCGCAAACAGTCAATGGTGTTCGGTATCGTGAAATGATAACCAGTTTTTTCTTGCCTAGAATTGAAGAAATGAATGTGGAGGGCATGTGGTTCCAACAAGACGGCGCCACATGTCATACAGCCAGAGAAACAATTCAATTGCTGCATCAGTCATTTCCCGGTCGTGTTATTTCACGTTTTGGAGATCAGAATTGGCCGCCTAGATCGTGCGATTTAACACCACTAGATTTTTTTCTTTGGGGTTTTTTGAAGTCGAGGGTTTACGCGAATAAGCCGACGACGACTCAAGCCTTAAAAGAGGAAATTGGACGCTGCATTAATGAAATACCGCAGCATTCATGCAAAACGGTCATTGAAAATTTCATTAAAAGATAACCTCATTCTGTCTACTTTACGATATAATAAAGTTTCACGATTTTTTTTTTAAATATCTGTGTTTTATTTAAAATTTAAAAATTGCGCTCTTCTTGGGACACCCTTTATAAGTAACTTGTTGGTCTGTGTAAATTAATTAATTTAACAATTAATTCACATAAAATTTATAATATTTTTTAGTTTTATAAATAATTTTTTTTTTTTAATTATTGCCAACATTTACCTAATATGAAATTTATGTCACGTCACGCATCGTTACGTCACGTTTCCCACTATGGGTTGTAAAAGTAAATCAAAAAGTTTTATTAATTCAGCAAATTGTAAAACAAACTTAAAATATTCGAAATCATATTTAAAAAAAAGGTTTTATCAAAGAAGGCCGGCGTAATTCGTAGAGTTTTGCGTGTTTGTAAAAGACGGAAAAACCAACTGCTAATTTTCTCACATCATGTCAACCTCTTTAATTGCTTATAGTTTTTGACCATGCAGTTTGATGGTTTTCTTATTTTTACTAAATATAGAGCTTCTTACATCCTATACAAAAATATAATGAAGTAAAACAAAATTAAGTTTTTCCTTGTTTCTCGCCTGGGTTCAATGTAATGTATGTGACTATGGAGGTGGCCATATGTCTGAGAATTTTCTCTTATATTCAGAATTTTTTAAGCAAAGTGCCGAATTACACTACGCAAAATAAAACGGGAGTGCCACCCATTGATCTTAAATAATTCGGCCAAGTTAAATTTTTAGGTCGTACACAGTTTTATTGCGTTAAAGCTTAGAATATTTTAACGAAGTTTTTTATACATAAAATTTTAAAAATTAGATATTATACTAAATAAATTAATTAATTCGCGGTTTTTCTCAGTTTTTCCTTTATTGTACTATTTTTAGTATAACTCATCATCCCATTTCGCAAACGATTAAAGACTAATTAATACGCGTAAAAAAAAAAAAAACAAGAAAGTGCGATTCATGGGACGACGCGAAACGTTTCTAAAATTTATATGATAGCAAAGCTCCAAAATTCAGGCAAAAAAGTTAATATTTGCGAAAGTTAGTTTAACAAAAAATTTCAATACTGTGAATGTCTACCAGATATTTCAAATTCTATTTTAAAAATGTTCGCATATTTGCAGGATTTTTAAAATAGAAGTTGAAAATATTCCCAGTAAAATAGTAAAATCCAAATAACAGATTGCAGAACAACTTGAACTGTATTGTAATAGGTTCTAATTAATGTTCTACAACCGACTATTTTTGTATGGAGTTTGTCCTATTTGTAATAGGTTTTTTACCTCCAAACAAGAACAGGTTGCTTTAGAACCATTTATAGAACTGGTTCTGGACAGTTAAACCTTACATTTTGACTTCCAGGAACCTGTTATAGCACTGGTTCCATGCAATCGGTGGTGAAAGAAGCTGTTCTGGAATAGATGCAGAGGTAACCAGTTCTAAAAAAATGTTGCAGAGTTTAGTAGACATTTACTGCAGTGAAAGGTTTAGCTAAAGTAACATTCTCAAATATTAATTTTTTGGTATAATTTTGGTACACTTACTTTTTTAAGCTATTAACATATTATACTAAAAGTAGAACTCATAGGTCCTCCCTTTTCGCTAAATTTTAGGCACCTTTCGCGTTTTTCCATGAATCGCATTTTTTTTTTCTTTTTTACACGAAATAACTGTTCGGATTTGTTTTTGCTTATGCAAAACAAATTTTGATCGAGTACGAAATTGAATGATAAAATGTGCAAAAGTGGTAAAATATTGTAAAAACCGAGAAAAACCGCGGATTTACTTCTTAATGCTGCATATTTATTAAACAACTTTGAGGCCTAAATATTGCTGAAGGTCTTATCAGTATTTACCATAAAAAATTAGGATAGAATATCTTATTTTTAAAAATTTAAGCATAGAAAATTTTCGTTGAAACATGCAAAACTTTAATGCAATTTTGCAAAAAATCTGAACCATAAGTCAAAACAACGGTTTATGTAATTCAGATCATCGTGGACGAAATATTTAGGTTCAGTACTCTTGTTTTCGATTTTAGTTGTCAATTTTGTAACGCTGTGTTATTGTTATTGTTAATCTGAATCGTTTTTTGTTTGAAATTTAAAGTGTCTTTTGTTTTTTTAGACATTTTGATTACAAAATAATGGAAATTTTGTGGTCTAAGAACTAATAATCTTTATGGCTCATTAACAATAATCATTTAAACATTTTTTTGTTAGTGGTTTTAAAAAAAAATCATTAATGCATTTCTTGTCATTTGACGCTGCAGCTACTCCTCTTACACAACGCCCCATGATTTCACTGTTCATGCTTTAACAAAGATGAAGAGGCTTTCAAATTTATTGAAAAATTAATTTATAATCCGTTCTCGGTGTGATATTAAAAAGCAGAAAAGTTTAAAAGTTTTTTAATTACATGTTTCGATAAGCAGGCTTTTGTTAAATTCTCTCAACATTTTAAACATGACTTTACCAAACTGAGTTATTTTTTTTAAAACTACCCAAAGCATTAGTTGGAAAACATTTTTTTTTTTAAATCAAAAGGCGGTTATAGATGAAAGTGAAGTTGGTGGTTGTTTTTGGTTGTATTTTTACACAATAACAAATTACTTTTGTTATTGACAAGTTAGAAGTTTTATGTCAACTAAAACAATTCCATAAAAACATTGAAAGCTGATCAAAAGGCATTTGCGTTAAATAAACAAAAACACAAATAATGTAATGACAGTTCTAAACAACAGAAATGTCATTTAGTTAGTGTTGTAAACAATACACTTGAGACTTTATACTACAAAATGTATAAAAAAAAAACAAACAAAAACCAACCACTGACACCAAACATACTCGTACTTAAGTAATAATAAAATACTTTCGAGCTTGATTAGAAAATTTAAAAAATATTGAGAACTATTACTTGTAAATTTTCAATTTACTATAACTATTAGAATTAATCTGCATTTATTGGAATTTCCAAAACTGTAAGACAAGCTATATTACTGAGCGCAGCGCTATTATTGAAAATTGGTAAACTTTCCCAAGTTTTTGTCAAATGTATGGAAAAAAAAAATATTAAATAGCACAAAATCTATGATAGTACCAATCTTGAATTGTATTAACCAAGTTTTAAGCTAAAATATGTAAGAACTTGGTAATTTACTAAGTTTTTACATAACTTTAAAAAATTTGTTATATTAATGAAATCTCAAATAAACCGACAAATTGGCCCGACAGGGATATTTGAGGCGACATGAAAGGAATATAATTTCCCATTTACTTATATCAAAAGTGGAAGTGTATTATAGATAATGGCTGAAATGTTCCATAAAGTTGCGAACATATTTATATTGACCATTATCTGTGTAATTTTACACATAAAATTAATTAATTGACATATTAACATTTTTAAAATTGTTTAAGTTTTTTACATTAAGTTTTAGTTTTTCTCCCACTACACAAATTTTAATCAAATGAAACCACATATGGCCGATTATAAAAAATGTGTAATGGAAATGTAAGTTTACTCAATTGGTGTTTAAATTTAGGCAATAAGCAGTGTATTACACAAAATGTTAGCCATTTTACAGAAGTACATTTGTGAACACTTTTTTTAGAATCAAATATTATTTGTTCTTCTGTTGATCATGCAATAATTATTATTTTTTTTTTTTATTCCGAAGCAATTAGGTATTAAAACACTGAAGTTCGGAAACTAATTTTGGGCGAAGATTTCAAAGAAATTTGTAATTGTACCAGAAGAGCTTAAGCTAATAAACATGCGCCACTTTTAGGCTGCCAAATATCATATCTAGGAGATAAAACTATGCTAAAATTGCTCAAACCTTTCTTGTTAGAAAATTTTTTATATATTTTACCATTGGCGGGATCTTCAAAATACTCTTCATTTGATAAACGTTTTTTTTATTTTCTTTGCAAACACGACAAAACGAAAAATTCTGATTAGATCTTTAGCCGGATCGAAATACATGTATTAACCTAGCTAAAATAATAAATTTGCTTTGCTTTTGTAAATATACGGATATTGAAAGCTCGTTATAAATTAGAAACAAATATAGTAATTTTTACTTCACATTAAAATACGCTAAGAAGTGGAAAGCAAAGAATTGAAAAAACTAATTTTTCATGCATTTTGTAACATAGCCTATAATATCCAAAATGACCGTTCCCAAAGTGGCAGGGTCTAGTCTTAGGTCGTATTTTTTATATGAAAGGGACAAGCTTTAATATAAAAATTAAACATGGCATTGTCATAATGCTAGCTAGCAGCAAAGTTATATATTTTGCGTGTCTGTTTAAATACAAAAGAAAAAATAAAACAAAACAAACACAGAACAACAACAACAATTTAAATATGTAATGGAAAAGGTAAACCACGATCACTACAAAAAGATATAGGTAAAGCGAATTGATAAACAATCGGTTGACCAGCCACAGGATAGGTCCCTGGAGATCAATTGACTCATTTGTTTGCAGTTTATGTAGTTTTACGTAAATAAGCAAACTATAACAAATTTAAAAGACAAAATGGTTAAACTAACTAAAAATTGCGAAACATAAAATAAATTATAGTTTAAAATTGTTTTTAATTAGGAAAACAAAATTAAAATGCAGAGACAGAATAAAATTAAATGAATCAATTAATATTTAGAAAATTCCCGAAAATTAAACAAAAATTTATAAAATTTGTTAGGACAATATCCTAATAAAGAAATATAGAGTATGGCCTCGAACTTGAATAATTTTCATTTTCATTGTACAATTAAAGGTCGAAAACAACATAATTTTTATTTTTAATAAAAATTATATCAAACATTTATAAATTTCCTTATAATTTAATAAGGGAAATTAAATTTTCAATTGTTAAAAATATAAAAAACACAAAAAAATTACGGAAAGGCAAACTTAAAAATCACAGAAGTTAAGAAATCTAAAATAACAAAAAGTGAAAAAATTAAAAAATCGACTAAGGCCCGATTACTGAATGTCCAGTTAAAATTTAACAAACAGTTAAATCTAAAACTTATATGGGAAACAACAACAAATGTGTCAGTTTAAGTCCCAGTTAGTAGTAAAGGGGACATTCAATAATATGGCCTAAATGTGATAAATTAAAAAAAAATACTTAAAATTAAAAAAATTAAATAATTCTGAAAATATTAAAACTATGAAAACTAAACTAACCAAATGTTAAAAAAACCAAATTGAAAACTATAAAAAAAATACAATTTTGGTTTTCAAAGTTTAGTAACGTCATAATGCTTGTTAGGAAAAGACCCTAGCCACGTGTTTCATTACTAAGAAGACAAGAATGGAACAAAATTTATGATTAACTAGTATCAACCTAGCTAATATGTTTGATTTGCTTTATTTTTGTAAATATACGGAGATTGAAATGGTATATCCTATTTTATCAGTCACGGGGCCAGTTCTTTCAATATAGTTGGCAAGATACAGTTCCCTGTCATATAAGAGACTTATTTTATACAAAGTTTATTTTGAAAAAAAAAATTGAAAGAAAAAATTGTAATTTGGACTGCATTTATTTTAATGTGCTAGACTGTTTACCAAAGTTGATCTACATTTTATTGTTTATGTATATAATTTATTAATTTTGTTTTAGTTTCAAGTTGTTTTTCATATTCGTGACTTTGGCGTTTTGTTTTAACGATTATTAAAAAAAACCAAGTTCTCGTATTTTTATAGTGCGTGCGTGCCTTTTGTTTTAAATATTTTTTTTATTTAGTTTTTAAAGTCGACTTATAAATCTAAAGTTCACCTTTGCCAATGTATTTTTGTTGATGTTTGCTTTTTAGTAAAATGTTAACTAATCTCGTTTATAATAATTTAACATAAATACTAATTTACTATGGATGTTGGTTATTTGAAATATATTTGTTTTTTTACAATATTGTATATCAAGTTTATAAAGTTTAACGACTTTTAGCGGAAACGTTAGTTTTTTTTTTAACCGAAAATTAAAAAAAAAAAACACACACAAAAACGAATGTGTGAAAATGAAAAATGGTTTACAAAATTGAGTAACCTAATTGATTTTTTTTAAAAATTTTTTTAAAAAAATACAAGATTTTTTCATTTTCTCTTACATTTATAACAATTAGTATTTTCTATTTGTAATAGTAACATTTTAATTATGATCTCAAACGTGACAATTTAAAATGAAAACTTTTGAAAACTTCAAATAATTTCAATAACAATAATTTCATTTATAAAAAATGCTAGCTTCATTTATAACCAACTGAAAAATATTAAATTTTGGACATCATCCCTTCCAAATTTTTTTTTTATGCAAGTACGATTGACACACTCCGAAGTAATTACCCTAAATAAAACAGTATTAGATTCTCTCTTTAATTCAATCAAATGGCTTTTGATAACGTCAGTTTTTGTTTAGATTTATACATTTTTTTCAATTAATTTAAGTTAAAAGTCTGCTTCTGTTTAAATTTGTTTTTTTTTTTTTTATAAATTGCATCATTTAATTTATCTAACACCCTATTATCTCTTAAGTCACACTATGCTTTAACAATATGTAGTAGGTGCAAAGAGTATATACAAATAGAGAGACTACAATTCCCACCCCTCTCAGCAACAAAATACCGAACTCGGACAAGCAAATTAAAATATTTTTTACACTAAAAATAATTGCAACATGTTGATAAAAAAATTGTTGCTTAAAACATTCACTTTTGTTTTGCTTAAATTTTGTTATTTTCTATTATAAATCAATATATTTTAATTTTTTCTTGTTAATTTTATCATTAATATTTGATATAATTAAAAATTGTATTAAATTATGTTTTAAAAACATGATAAAAAAAATTTATTAAAACTTTTAAATTTCTGCAACATGTTGTCATTTGCTCGGAGCGAGTTTACTAACAAATAAAAAGAGAGCATATTGAGCGACACTGAGTAGTATGGAAACCCACTGGTAGGTGTAATTATGGGGTCAGTGTTAATGATATGTGATATGATACTAACTAAATAATACTCTATGGCCATATTTTGAAATTTTATAATCATCGTAGAAAAATCTTTTAATAATAGAATTAAATTCATTTTTAACTTCTGTTATGCATAGTAAATTGATATCAATTAAAATTCTTGGAAAACTAAATTTAAGACAGCAACAGAAAAAAAATTGGAACAATTTTCTTAAAATGTTGTTTTACTTCATGAAAAACAGGATATTTTTTTAGCTTGTTTATAAAATGTTTACGGTTTCATATTAATTATGCAACATGCGTACACGCAATATTTTTTTAAGTTGGACTACACAAAAAAGAGATCAAATTCGTATTTATTAATCCTTTACAGAACAGGGATACAATTGTGTGCATTTTTCTTCTTTACCACAAACAGATAAATGTTAAAAATGAAGAGTTGCATTGCCATTATTAGCAGACGGAAAAAGTTTCTATATACTCATTTACAACTTGATATCATTATCTATGCCTATATGGTATCATTATCTACACTCAAAAAATAAGTTAGTAGAAAAGTTAGTAAAACGTCTTGTAAATCAGGTATACTATTTTTTAGCAAAATTTTTTGCTAAAATCGTGTTTTCAGCTAAAATTTTTGTTATACTTATTCAGCACTTAACTGTTTTATACTAATGCTTTACTAATATTATACTAATGTTTTACTAATTAATTTTGGTAAAAAAAAATTGTGCTGATAAGCACATTAATAGTGTGGACGACAACCAGATTGAAAGATATACGCAGAATGAAGTAGATGTCGCGGCATGTCAAGATGTAGTAGAGAAGAGGAAAATGATTCTAAAAAGTACAACTCTAATAAGACATATAAAAAAATCAACCATGGAAGACTTTAGTATCTGTTTTTCATACATAAAACAAAATTGAGGATTAAAATAACTTAAAGTTTGCGTTGTCACCGGCTTGTGAAAATAATTGTCTATTAATTAAATAAAAGACAAAATAAAATATTTATTTATTTAAACTAAATGTTTATATATTAATAATCAGGTGTGGTCAAATTGCAAAGAAACATATACAGAAATGTAGACAGAGTAAAGTGAAAGACAAAGACACACATCTTAGTTAGATTTTTTTTATGGTTCCTTTTTCTTATTGCAAAAAGGGTTGTTTTTTTCGTTTCGTTTGTTTTTGTTTATTTTTTCATTTCGTTTCTATAATTATCTTCGGCAGTTGCGATAGCATCATTTAAACGATAGCAGCATTTAGACAACCATTGATGTAAGTAATTGAAAGACAATTTTTGTTATGTTATATATATTTATTTCTATATATTTTCAGATATTAAATAAATTCATGTCGTCAATGTGGAAAAATGAAAATTTTTATATTTCGTTATTATAGTAAACTATTTTTAAAAGAATCACAAAAATATGTTTTATGATTTTCAGCAAATAAATTAACTAAATTACAATTTTTCTACAAATTTTTTGCGTTTTTTTCAGTCTACTAAAATTCAGCAAAAAATTTATTAATTTTTAGCAAGGCTTTTGTATTTCTAATCTACTAAGTATTAGCAAAACTTTTGCTGAATCTACAAATTTTGCTGACATTAGCAACTTTTTTGCAAGCATCCTCCTGACTAAAATTTTGCTGACTCAGCAAAATTTTTTGCTGACTTTACAAACTTTTTTTTTTTGAGTGTACGCTTATATGTTAATTTATGAACATTTTTTTAATATGGCATAATATAGCATCGTATATCATTGTATCGTATGTTAGATATTAGCAAGTCTTGTATATATCTCATCATATGACATAGATATAGATCGATATACATATATTTTGCCATATATGATCATATGTAAGTGTATATGCCCGAGTTAAAATGTTTATATAAAACTATATATGATGAGATATTTTCCGCTTTTTCCGCTTTTTGCGTTTTTAGTTGCTGTTGTAAAGATTTTGTGGCTTAAAATGTTTTTTACTCTTAGTTTTTCTTAAAAAAAAGGATTTTTCCAAGTTTTTTTTTATAATACATATTTCTTGCAAGTTTTTTACATATTATACTAAAAGATGGACACATATGCCGTCCTTTTTCGCTATGGTGCCATATAAATTTTAGGCACATTTCGCGTTTTTTCGTGCACTCAAAAAAAAGTATAATTTTTCATAGAAGACAAAATGTCTTTAAATTATGGATACAGAATATTCTTTAATATAAGAAAAAATTCTTAAAATAAAGAAAAAATCTTTAATGAAAAGAAAAATTTCGTATTTCTAAGTACAAGCTAAAATTCTCTTTTCTTAAAATAGGGATATTTTGTTCTTTAATTTAACCCTCAGAATTTGTACTTAAATTTGTTCAAAAACTTTCTTAAAATGTGTATAAAATTAACCAATGTAATGATAATTTCCTTATTAAGATTTTGTATACTTAAACAAAGTGAACAAAAAATGTTGTGGAAAAATAGCATTAAAGATATAAAATGACATAATTTCTTAAATTCTTGTCCATAATTTTTGGATTGCTTAAATTGAGTAAAAATTTTATTTAAAATGAAAATTAACTTTTTTTACGTGCGCCCCGGTAGGCTAGTTGGTAGCGTGCTGGCTTATCTTTGCGGGGGTCGTGGGTTCGATTCCCACCAGAGGCACTGGTCTGTTTTCGCTACAACGCGCCGAAGGCCATAGTAGCTAGTGCTCGGTTAGGGTAATAGTATATAATTTGTAATTATATGATTATTAATTAATAAAATAAATAAAAATAAAACTTGCCTTGTGGCGATGTCTCAACTTAAAACCCAAAAGTTGTCAACCCTGAACGTAAAATCCATACGTCAATCTGGTAACATTGTGAAATAGAGACGGAGGAGATTAAAAAAATAAGCAAAAAATCTAAAAATAGAATATTTGTGTTGTTAGTGTTGTCACTTCTGAGTATAATATACAATAACAGAAAAAGCTAATAGGAAAGAAAACTGCAATTTAGGTGCATTAGATTCGAGGACATACTTGGGTGTGATCGCGAAACGGTCAAGACTTGGTATTTTTACGTTTGTAATGTAAGATGAGCGCAGGCTTGATTCTTACAGCCGCAGGTTGTTGAAAAATTTATCATATAGAGACAATCTGACAATTGTAAGACACAAATAATAATACAATTTAAATGGAAAATCACTGATGAGCCTGTCCATAAAAAAAGGCAGAAACTAGTCTAGTCTGATTTAAAAATTAATAGTGTTTATAATTTTTTAGAGAAAAACGTTTATCCTTCTTCTTAACCTCAACATTTCTAAAATAAGAGAATATAATTTGTTCCGAGAAATGGTTCTCTTAAATTGTCTCACTTTGGATCTAATTATATTTAAATATATACAATTTAATAAAACACTATCCAATTCTATCCGAGTTTTGTCCCGATATAATTACATCTTATTATATTATATTTGATATAATTAGATACATAATAATCCAATTATATTTAAATTAAAAGATATTAAGTTAAATGTATCTAACCTTCATAAAACGGGTTCAAAACACAAATGTATGATTGGAATTTGTAAATAACTTAAATTTTATTTATATTTTTTAGGACATAAAATTTTTGTTTTAAACAAAGTTGTTAATTTTTATTGAATTAAAAAAAAATGTTATTTTCAATTTATAACGAGCTTTCAACCTCCGTATATTTACAAAAATAAAACAAATCAAACATATTAGCTAGGTTGATACTAGTATTTCGATCTGGCTAAAGATCTCATCAGAACCCGAAGTTTCAGAAAAGTTAGAGCCTCCATAATAGGCAGAACTTTAACAAAAAACCTATTAATAATCAATTTTGCTTGCAAATGTTTGTCAATTTTAAAATGGCCCAGTAAAATCCAAATAACTGGTTGCAGAACAACTTATACTGTATTATAATAGCTTATAATTTCTGTTTTACAACCGATACTTTTTATATGGAGTTTGTAATATTTGCAATAAGTTCTTTACCTTCAAACTAGAATAAGTTTCTTTAGAACCGGTTCTAGATCCAGTTAAAGAACTGGTTCTAGGACAGTGAAACGGTTCCATGTAACCGCCCAGCCAGAAAAATACGAACGGCAAAGAGTTGGCCCAGTGCTTTTAACGGTGGTACTAGCAATGGCAGAGCGTTGATTTCTGGAGATTTAAGTGTTTTGCCAACCCCAAAATGATAACACCGGGCAGGGCTTGGCCGTTTCTTTTATACAGCGTTAGCAAAGCACAGTGTAAACGAAATAGCCAACGTTGGCGAAACACTGGCAAAACCTAATAATATGTGATCTAAAAATAGATTTTCCAAAATAAAAAAAAAAGTTAATTTAAAAATGTTTTGGTCGTGCCGGGATTCGAACCCTGGCCGCCAGATTGCCAGCCGAGAGCTCTACAGACTGAACTAACGAGACACATAATACTTGATAGCTTAAAACGTAAACAAGTGATAACAGGTAGCTAACTGTTGGTTGTGCTAGTTTGCCAGCACTGGCATAACGTTTGTTGGAAATAACTTGCTAACGCTGGAAAAAAGTTGGTCTAAAACGGATTTTTCACAAACATAAAAAAGCACAATTTTAATATTTTTTAACAAAGTGTAGTAAATTTTTTAAAATCAATGCTTTAAAAGCACGTTTTACTAACGTTGGCAAAGTGTTATAAATCACAACTTTGCCAGTGCTTTAATTTTTTGACGGTTCTAAATTTTATAAATCAAGTACTGCCAAAGTACATTGTGCCAACGTTGGGAAATCGTTGTATACAAGGACTTTGCCAGTGCTTTAATTTGAATTTCTGCCAATGGTACCAAAAATGGTACCAGTGCTTGATTTTTCTGACCATTGGAAATTTCTGGCTGGGCGGTGGTAAAATAAGCATTTTTAAATCAGACTCATAGGTAATCTGTTCTGAAAAATTTTGCTGGAGGGTTTGTTATTTGTAATGTAAATCGATTTCGCAAAATTCTGAACTTTTTTTTTTTAAATATTTTGCGATTTTTGAATTATATATAGTTACATAGAAACTGACTTAAGACATTTTTTCAGTTTTGAATTATATATAAGTATGTATAAAAAGACAAGACGTTTTCGATATTTGGATTATATATAATTAAGCATTGGGTTATATGTAATTTTATAAAAATTTAATCAAATTTATCAACCATGTATTATCATATATAAAATTCAGAATAGTATTTGTTTTTATACATGATTGGATGTGCTTATACATGAAATTTTTTTGTAAAACATTTTGAAAATATTATTATATATAAATACATATTGATGCATATGCTGTTTTATATCATCATATATTTTTATATTAAAGAATACATCGTTACATATAAGTGTTTTATTTGGGAATAACAAATATTTAAACATACTCTAGATAACCACGATCGCCTTAAAACTATTGTTCACTTAAGGGTTAAAGCATCTTTTCAGAAATAACATAAAATTTTCAATATGCAAATATTGTAGACATCATAAATACAGATGTAAATATTTTGTTTGTATGTACGATAACTAAAGTCCTTAATTGCGATAAACATAACGATAAAAATGTTTTTTTAAGGCTGAGTAAAATCGTTTTTTATATTTAAGTTCCCAGTTAAAAGTCAACAAATATTTAGCCATTAATGGACATGTATGAATCATTGATGTTTACATATGAAGACATTCGAGTTCATAAATGTCCCTATACTACCATATTGGATTCAAAGGTGTTCACATGCGATCATACATGTAAATATTACCTCAATTTTTGATAATGTACACATATGACCCTGTATAGACATGTGTGATCCTACATGTAAATATAACCTCAATGTTCGTTAATGCACACACATGAACATATATGGTCCAACATATGAACATGCATGAATCATTTATAAATACATATTATTCATGTATTTATAAATGATTGTGGGCACGTATGTTTAAATGCATGTCTGCTCATGTATGGATCCATATGTGTCGATTTTTAACCGGGTTATCAAATAAAGTTTAAAAAATCTGTCTGTGTTAATTTAAACTGTAATTGAAAAGAGGATCTAACAGGTGTATAGCTGAGTGCGTGAGGTTTTCAAACGCTTATGTTTTTTGTAATTAGAGCCATGCATGGGAATTTTTCATTGCCATTGAAATTTAATTGGCACTACTTGTGGTCAATCCCAATGCCAACAAATTTCACAACCATTCCAATTCCGATGAAATTATTTTTTAATGATTAGACCAATTTGACCAATGGTAACAAAATGGCACCAATGCATAAACAACCAATTCTAATTGACAAAAATATAATTGTTTATAAAAATTGTTTTGTTTTGGAAAAAACGATTAAAATTTAAGTCCTTACTTTAAAAGTAATCGCTATTTTATGCAAGTTTTATCACTATTTATTATTGTTTGGTAACGGATTTGTAATGATTAGGGGTTTTCTTTGTCCTGACTTCATCATTTCCCGGGAAAGCGGGATGCATTTTTTAATTTCCCGGCATCCCGGGAATTCGCGCCCGATTAAAAACAGGATAAAGTAACAGAGTTTCCTTTAAAAGTAACAGAGTTTCCTTTAAAAATATCCTTTCATATGACCAAGCATTTAAAAAGTTGCTTAAAAATCTTATCATCTTCGGCTTATTTATCAATTTTTACAATGCTTTGATACAGAATCAAACAATTTCAAATATTTACATTTTACGCAAAATTACACCGTTTCGTTTTTATTTTTGTTAATACCATGAGCTAAAAGTACGAGTTTTTTTCATGAAAATCCATTTGTAGAGTGATTATAAAAAAAGAGAAAACTCAAAACTCTCAGTAGCTGAGAAAAATGCTAAATTGGATTTTTATGTTTTTTAATTAAATATTGATTGTTACAATTATAAATTTGGTTATACTTATTATAATTTAAGTATCGAATTCTCCAATTCACCTTTGGTTTTAAAAACTTTTCCCACTTCCTGATAGCATCCTCAATATGATTATCCCCCACCAACAGTGAAACAAAAAATAGGTGTGAGGACGGAAGGTTAATATAATAGACTGAGATTAGTATTTTATACTTATTTAGGTTAATTTACAATATCGAAGAAAATACTCAACTAATTTCAGGCCATAAACATGATTCAAGTCATTTCTTATAGAGTCCCTTTGAACTTAAGATTGAATTTTCATTAAATACTGTCCATTGATATCGTTGCCAGTGCCCATTTATTTTTACTAAATTTCGGCAGAAGAAAAAATTAAAAATATGTTCTGCAAATAGAAGTAGAGTTTCTAGGTAATTTTAAAGCATATTTTGAACATCCCAGCAAAACTTTGGTAATGGGTGCGATAAAGTAATGCATTACCTTGTAATGTGTACTCCTTACCTGTATCATTATTTTCCAACAAAAAGTAATGAGTTACTGATAATTGAACACTCATGGATTACCTTGTAATGATTACATTTCTTCAAAACATAAAATAATGACTTACCGATGACCAATTACATAATGCATGACTTATAAACGTAAAGTTATTATTAATATATATTTTTGAAAATGTATTTATAGACACATTACTTTGTGATTTTTTGTAAGCATGAGGGTAAAGTGTATATTTTTGATATCACGAACGAAAACACGAAGCACAACAACTCATTTACATTTTAAGCAATAAAATATTATATGTATTGATGGCTCAATTGGTTAGAGTTCTCGCCTAACTAATTGTTAAATACCAGAGCCCTCAGGTTCGAATCCCAGCATGATCACGTAATTTATTTAATAAAAAAAAGTTATGTTTTTAATTTTTTTTTAATATCTGTAAAAAAATTTTTTTTTGCTGCATTTTAAATACCAGAGCCCTCAGGTTCGAATCCCAGCATGATCACGTAATTTATTTAATAAAAAAAAGTTATTTTTTTTATTTTTTTTTAATATCTGTAAAAAAAATTTTTTTTTTTGCTGCATTTTTTTTATGAAAATCAATTTGTAGACACATTACTTTTTCCCACCATGTAACCATATAAGTAACCAGTTACTTTACCCCCTACAAGGGAATGAGTCCACCCATTACTTTTGGGCTCATCGCCTGTAAAATTCATCAGTGAAGTAAGGTGTAATGTAATGCGTGAAGCCCTATGGCGATACATTACATTACGCATGATTTGGTAATGTGTGGATTTGCTGGGATTTTCATCATTCAATATAATTTTGAATTTCTACTCTTTAAAATAGTATATTCATTACAAAAAAAAATCCCGGGAATTCACAAAGTATTTTGAAAAATGGCGGGAATTCCTGCGAAATCCCGTACCGGAAATTCCCGTGGAAAACTCGATTATTGATTTATCAGCTTTTAATAAGGAGTGAGATCGAAAAAAAACCGACACACATTTTCGCTTACAACTGCTTTTGTGTAAGACAGTGAACATTTTTTCTTGTCACGTTACTTTTAAAGAGTTGTCAGATTATGTGTGCAAAATATTAAAGCGATCGGGTCATTATTTCGCTTACAAGTGTAATCTGGACAAAAAGTAAGTAATAGAGTTTTTTTTGACATCTTTAGTGCCTAAATGACCATTTAAAAAAAAAAATACAGTATTGGGAACTTGTTTTGAAGCCTTCATCAATAATTAAAAAGTAAGAGAGGCTATAGAAAAACAACAGTTTTCTTGGATGTGAAGCAAGCTTTTGACAGAGTTTGGCATAATGGACTGTTATTTAAATTGAAAAATATGTTAGCCGCACCGTACTACCTCCTGTTTAAGTCATATTTAACTGAACGTAGTTTCTATGTTAATATAAACGATGAAGATTCAGCAATTGGTACTATTAAATCTGGTGTCCCCCAGGGGAGTGTTTTGGGTCCTGTGTTGTATACGTTATTTACTTCTGATTTACCCACGAACAATGATGTGTTGATTGCGACGTATGCAGATGATACTGCAATATTAGCTGCCAGAGAATCTGCTGCCGAAGCCTCTAATGTAGTTCAGAGACAACTTAACTTAATTCAAAAATGGTTAAATAAGTGGAATATTAAAGTTAATGCCGAAAAATCTACCCACGTAACATATACCCTTAAAGAGGGAGACTGCCCCTCTTTATCTTTAAATGGAGTCACTATTCCTTCAACTAACTGTGTTAAGTATTTGGGCTTACACATAGACAGACGTTTAACATGGAAAACTCACATAAAATCGAAACGAACGCAACTAGATATAAAAACCAAAAAATGTATTGGCTATTGGGTAGCAAATCCCAATTAAGTTTGCAGAATAAACTAATACTTTATAAAACTGTTTTGAAACCTGTATGGACGTATGGAATTCAACTGTGGGGTACGGCAAGTTATTCCAATATTGATATTTTACAGAAATGCCAGTCGAAAACTTTAAGATTTATAACTGATGCACCTTGGTTTGTTAGAAACGATGTCATTCACAATGATCTTGATGTCCCCAAAATATGAGATGAAATTAAAAGATTCAGCTCAAATTACCTCAATAGACTAAGTAATCATCCTAACTCACTTGCAATTACACTTTTAGACGACAGTAACGAAATAAGAAGACTAAAAAGACTGCACATTTTAGATCTCCCATTTTTAAAATAGGCATTCCTTAGCATAGAAAATGTATTATACTGATCAGTAATGTTTTATACATGTATATTTGTTAAGTTCAATGGAACTTAACTTCTCTGTTATTTTAAATTACTTATACGATTTGCTTAATATTTTTCATATTGTAAATAGATTGCAAATAAATAATAAACAAAAAAAAAATCTTTAGTGCCTAAATGACCATTTAAAAAAAATACAGTATTGGGAACTTGTTTTGAAGCCTTCATCAATAATTAAAAAGTAATCTTAATATCATTTGATTGTTCTGAGTTCTGAACAATTAAGCATAGTTTATTTGTACAAACTTTAAGGGTTTTTTTTGTCAAAATTCTACTTTTTTTGTCATCAGTTTTTGTTCAAAGTCCATTTGTAAACAAACTTCGGATTCACTAATATTTAGTACTCCTAATCCGACGACTTTTTAAAAGATAACTCACAGTAAAGTTCACTTTTAAATATAAAAAAAGTTATAAGTGAAAATCTGTGCCGGGAATTATTCGATCTCATTCCTTATACTCTATAAAATACAAAATATTTATAAGACTAGTACGCGAATAAATGAGTTTTTTCTAAATTTGAGAAAATAAAATTTTCTAGACAATTGTTACAAACGGTTATAATAATCAATTACAACTGTCTGTTAAAGGCATTGGCATTGATTAATGCCAATTAAAACAATATTTAATTTTTTGTAATGCCAAACAAAATTTAATTACCATTGATATCAAGCAATGTCAATTAAATCGTTAATTAATTGGTCCATTCAATTAAATAGTCCCAAGTATGATTAGAACAAATGTTATTAAAATTAATAGTTCCAGTTTTTTAAAGATTTTTTCTCTCAGACAGACTTGATTTTTTTATGTTTAACTAAATTTTTTAGTAATGGTTTTGTCAACTTTATAATAAATTAAATATTTTATTAAAATATATATTTTTTTTTTGATTTCAAGTTCTTAATTTTATTTAATAAAAATGTTAGTTGTTAATAAAATCTTTCAGAAGATAATTTACATAAATTATAGTAGTTTATATAATTATAAAACTTTCTCTTAAAGAATTTTGTTAAAAAAAACACGATGTTCAAAATTTAAGCTTAAACATCTTACAGTCAGAAGATTTTAAGGTTTGATTTTTTTTTTTTTTTCTTTTTTTTTTTTTTTTTTTTTTTCATTATGATTGATTAATAGTGATTTTTTTAACATCACACCCATAGTTTTATTTAAATTATTATGATTTTGTGATTAAAATAATTTATTAAATTATATCGGGTTGTTGGTAAAAAAATGTGCATAAATTTATAATTCATTAAACTAAATTATGCTTAATTTTCATTGTTTGTTTAACAATTTTACAATAAAATGACGTAAATTTGAGTTAAATGACAGTATGTAAGGAATATGGGTGCAACTTGAATAGATTACAATAATAAAAAAAAAAATATTTAAAGCGTCTGTACAAAATCTGCTAAAACTCAAGACCAAATCTTTTAATTAAAAGCAACAATTTGTTTCTTTACACTTAACGATAAAGAAAATTTATATTAATGCAAAAAACAATGTTTCAAAATACCTTTCCAGCAATATATATTTTTGTATATCATTCATTCTTTGAAAGAACATTAAAAAATTTGTAATTTTTGATCTCATGTCTTACGGTTTTCTTTTTATTAAAAACATATATTCTCTATGGAAAATTTAACACATCTACATATTCAGTTTTTAACCTTCATATCATCCTAAAAAAAACTTATACTTTGTTCCGTCTGGGTCGATATTGACCCCCAGATAAAAACAATTTTTGCGCATGAAAAAATTTAAAATTTTTAAAGGCTCAGTTAGTCTTGCCGCTCCATGCCGTGACGAATCAGCTGTTTTGTTTTTGGTTTATGGATAGTGCGTTTTTGAAAAAAGCACATCACATAAACCAATAACGAAACAGCTGATTCGTCACGGCACGGAACGGCAAGACTAATGGAGACTTAAGAAAGAAAACGGATCATATAATTTAGAGTTTGTTTTATGCACCCAAAAAGAAAAAAAATAGAAAAATGTATATCGAATCTACACTCAGTAAATTTAAATAAAGGCATTGTAGTTTGAAACTGAAAAACGTGGTAGGTATTTAGTTAGTTAGTTAACTACCGGTCCGAATCGAACGAAACGTATGTGTAATTGTTAGTTAGAAGTTAGGCTTTTAAAAAAAAATTTTGTAGTCACCCTGTCTTCATACTTGGTAAGCCATTGGGTGGCAACGTAAGTCATCTCGAGAGTATAAATGAGTTTTCACTTTCAAATAAGCAAATATTTTATTGAAACTATGTTTTTCTGATGCTAAATTTCAAAATATTCTTAAACACAAAGCTTCGTTTGTTTCTCTTAAATTGTTAAAGAAATATTAAAAAATTAAATCGTCTATAGGTCGGAAACTACCCCAGGATGGTATGAAGGTTAAAATGAAAAATAGCGATTTTTCACGATTTAAATTTTTAAGAAAATTAAAAAAATTTGAATAGCCGAATATTAGTAAGTTGATATCGGATTTAGGTAATTCCAAAAGCACTCGATTCCTTCAATTGTTTTCCTTCACATTTATGTAAAAAAAATGCATTTTTGGTGCATTTTTAAAATGGAATTACAATATAAGTGGTTATATAAGTACATATTTGGTAATGTCAAATACTAATAATTGTCATTACAAATCCCATGACGTTTATATGTAGATTTCGAGCAAAATAATGACATATCGTTACTAAACACCTTACTAGTATGGACAAAAATAATGAGTCTAAAACTAAATTTTCAAAAAAAATAAGTTTAATAAAAAAAAATTTTTTATAGAACCTTTTTTTTTAATAAAATGTGCCCACACGGGATTCGAACCTGGAACTCCAGGTTGTCAGTCAACCGATCTACCGATCTTGAAATGACTTGCTTGCATAAAATGTCATTACTTTTCAGCTTACAGAAAGTCAAAAATAAGTAGTTTATGTGTACTTACTGGAGTTAAAAAAAACAATGAGTCTTCAAATAGATTTTAAAATAAATTTTACATCATTAGTTTATATTTAAAATAATGATAAAGATAAATACTTATTGGTAACGCCTTATTTTTTGTATTGACAAAATGGAAAACAATTTTTTTTTTAGTAATTTTTGAATAAAATTATGGCTTTTTTGAATGAAGAAGCACTTTCATATACAAATTTTAGATTTTTAAATACATTCTGAGTTCATGTCAGACCCATTTTTGATCTTGTTCGCAGACAGCTAAAGGGTGTCCCAAGAAGAGCGCAATTTTTAAATTTTAAATAAAACACAGATATTTAAAAAAAAATCGTGAAACTTTATTATATCGTAAAGTAGACAGAATGAGGTTATGTATGGAACAATATATCGTGCAGATGGCCGACGCGGCTTTGCTGGCATGCACGCGATCTTTTAATGAAATTTTCAATGACCGTTTTGCATGAATGCTGCGGTATTTCATTAATGCAGAGTCCAATTTCCTCTTTTAAGGCTTGAGTCGTCGTCGGCTTATTCGCGTAAACCATCGACTTCAAAAAACCCCAAAGCAAAAAAATCTAATGGTGTTAAATCGCACGATCTAGGCGGCCAATTCTGATCTCCAAAAAATCTCCGCGAAATAACACGACCGGGAAATGACTGATGCAGCAATTGAATTGTTTCTCTGGCTGTATGACATGTGGCGCCGTCTTGTTGGAACCACATGCCCTCCACATTCATTTCTTCAATTCTAGGCAAGAAAAAACTGGTTATCATTTCACGATACCGAACACCATTGACTGTTTGCGCTTGACCTGCCTCATTTTCATAAAAAAAGGTCCAATGATTCCTCCAGCCCAAAAACCACACCACACAGTGACACGTTGAGGATGCATTTGCTTCTCGTGAATCACTCGAGGATTTTCCTCACCCCAAATGCGACAATTCTGCCTATTGACGAAGCCATCAAGATGAAAATGGGCCTCGTCACTGAAGATGATTTTATCGGCAAAATCAGCATTTTCATGTTGTCTCTCCAATACCCAATTAACGAACTCCCTTCGCTGTCCATGGTCATTTTCGCTCCATTTTTACTAACCTCGTACCTTCTACTAGCAAACAATAACAATTGTTCAAATGTCAAACAATGACACTTCGAATGTTGCCAGATTTAAAAATTACGTTCTTCTTGGGACACCCTTTATAATTAAAAAAAAAAACAGTTTTTCAATGAAAAGTTATAACTTGGTGTCAGATGATTTCAATCTAAAGGACATTTCTTGTGAGAAATTTTACTCTTTATAAGTGGAAACATTTTTGTTTTAAAGAAATGGTTTAACATGACTCGTATATTTTCGTGTATGTTACAGTTGAAAACTGAGGGAAACGCTATTTAGAATCGTTTTTACTTAAGGCCCACAATTTTATGAAACTAAAGAAAAATGTTTCAAGACCTAGTTATTCCCAAACGATATTAAACATTTTTATTTTGTAAGTTTGATATAATTTTTATTAAAAATAAAAATTAAACAGGAAAAAACAAAAAGCGTGTATTGAATATCAACCAAAGGTGGACCTGGCTCATAACAAACAAGTTTTCAATTTATTTTTGATCAATGGTGATAATCTTTAACTTCGAGCTCATATATTAGTTCTCATGTAGTGTGTAAACTAGTTTATATGAATGTTTGATGTTTGGCATGGGATTGTTACCTCTTTCAAAACGTGTTCTGATGATGGGAACCTAGAAAATTCCCGAAATACATCTATCAACACATTCCTGAAAGGCGTCAAATAATAAATTTGAAAACAAAAAAACTCTATAGATTATATGTTAGGACAATATCCTAATAAAGAAATATAGAGTATGGCCTCGAACTAAAACTATATAATTTTGATCTTTTGTCGAAAAAATAAAGCTAAATTAATGCCTTAAAAAATATTATCAATTTATATTGTTTCATTTTATATATTTTCACCTGTAATAAAATGCTAATTTTGATAGTTGTATATATTAACATATTTTTGATTCCAAATTAAATTTTTTGTTTTTTTACCATAATATTAATTCATAAGCCGATAGCACGTGGATAAATTATAAAATATAAAGTTTATAAAAAAAATTCTTAAGCAAATTTCTTATATTTTTTGTGAATCGAGCTACAACCATAGACATAATTTTATATTCGTATTAAATAACAAGCTCCGTTAATTTATTGAACTTCTTATGGCCCGACGAAAAAAGTACCGATATAATCATAAATGATTACACAAGGCAACAATTTTGAAAAAATTTTAGGGGCTTTGAAAACCACTATACAATTTTGATGTATTGTGGTCCCAGTAGTACAAATATGGTTCAATTTTGAAATTCTATGGAGAGGTTTTTTTTTTTAAAATTTTTAATTAAAATTATAAATTTTTTTAGACGTGTCTCCACATAATTAATGATAACTAAAAAAAAATTAGTCCGATATTATTCAAATAAATTTAGAAAAACTGAAATTTACATAGTCTTTAATCCGTTAATATATTGCGTTTCAATCGGCTCAGTAGTTTTGGAGTTATAATAAAAAATTGAGGGAAAAAATATTTTTTTTACGTGAAAATAGCAAATTTTTTTTGTTAAAAAAAATCATAAAAAATCGAAAACGGCAAAAATCGTTAAGATTTATTGCTTTATCGCAAAGCCACATGTAATAGGAACAAAATGAGATATCGATCATAAAAATCGATTGATTTTTTTCGAATTTATTCACAATTAAGTGAATTCGCTCATTTTCACCAAATTTTAGTTTTTTGTCTGATATACATAAAATTGAGTAGTTAATGTTCTTCTTTCGATTGATTGAATTTTGAAAACATTTTCCCCATGCTATGTACAAATTTTCACATTAAAAATGCATTACATAGTAACATTCGTGTATTTTTTGACAAAACCCTACCTAGAATATACTGATTCTATTCTTCGGAAAGACATTTGTGTTCGATGAGCTTAAATGTAAATAAATAAATAAATTAAATAGTAGAAAATTTATATTTTATTATTCACATTTATTATAATAAATAAAACAAGAAAATAAATAAATAAATATGTATTATAAACTACAAACTCTGAAATTTTCTTTTAGTCGATTTTCTACTATTGTTGAATAACGAAGTGTTACTCTGAATACTCCAGCAAAAATCAGCCATCATGTGTGCATCCCAGCGATCCTGGTATCGTTCCTCCATTGTCCGGATATCTTGGTGGAATCGTTCGCCCTGTTCTTCACTCAAGTCTCCTAGATTTTCAGGAAAACGATCTAAGTGACTGTGCAGGTAGTGTAATTTGATGCTCATGTTGCATCCAAGATTCTGGAAGTGAGTTAACATCTCTTCAACGTGCGCAACGTAATCATCACCCTTGTTATTTCCTAAGAAATTTTGAATAACCCATACAAACGAATCCCATGCATTCTTCTCAATTTCTGACATTGAACTGCCAAATTCAGTATCGTTCACCAATTTGCGAATTTGTGGGCCATCAAATATGCTTTTTGTACTTAAACAAAAATAACACTCGGATGCGTGGTTCGCTGTTTCTCTCCATAGCATAGGCTTCAAAATTTCCAAGTGTCGTCTGTAAAATGAAAAAAAAAAATTGAAATCAGGAATATGAAGAATTCAAATTTTAATTAAGAAATATTGTAATTATAAAATATTCCAAATCTATTAATTTATACTTACTTTACGTTAGAAGACTTCATAGATAAATTCAATCGACATGGAATGCATATAGTACTCGGTGTCCAATGCTGGTTCAAATTGTGCGGATAGATATTATAGCAATCTTGATATGACTTTTGCAATGAAGTTAAGAACCACTTCCGTTTTTTCCCGGTGATATATTGGCCGCACACATAACAAAATAAATCTGGATCGTTTTTACATGAAAATGTTCTGGCTTTCTGGCTCATTTTTATTAATATTTGAAAATTGTTTTTAACTTCTAAGCTGTATGACTCTAATTTTTGTGTAGGTATTAAATGATGTTTGCGTTATCGCAAACACTTCTTGAATGAAATAAAAAGGGTCAAGGAGATCTTATAAATACTGATACTATAATTTGGGATAACCCTTTGTGTGGATACAGTTTGTGTGTGCTGCAAATTTTTTATTATTCCCAAGAATCCTAAAAAACATTAAGGACTTTTATGAAAAAAAAATCATCCGTTACAGGTAGCTAACGGAAAATAAGAGCACTTCAGCGTACACGCACATTTATGAGCGTTTTATTACTATCCTACCGCAATCGTAAAAATTAAACAATCTTTTGTTTATTACTTATTTTTTTTTAATTATTAGAATCATAAAAATGTCATAGAGGTTTTTCCCAAAGGGGTTTTGCCAAAATGCGTGTCGTAAAATGCACCTGAGTTTTTATGTTCTGCATTTTCATTATGTAGGTACAATTTTCTACAGTGCTTGTAAATATGCGATACCTTCAATTAATTGTAAATAAAAATGTAAAGCATGCATCGATTTTTATGATCCATATCTAGTTTAATTCGCATGATATGTAGCTTTACTACAAAAAAGTAAAAAGTAATATTTTTTGCAGTTTTCGATTTTTTCCAGATTTTTGTTTTTCAAATTTTTTTTTTTTTTTAGCATTTTTTTTTTTTGCTAACAATTTGTTTCATAACTTTGAAACTATTGATCGCATTAAAAAAATTTGTACAGTTCTTTAAAGATATTGTAAACCTTAATTTTTGTTAATTTAATTTGACAAAATCGGACTAGTTGTTTTTGAGTTATGACAACATAAGTGGAGAAATGGCTCAAAATATTGTCAATTTTAAAAAAAAAAATTTTTAAAAAAAAATTATCCATAGAATTGAAAAATTTTACCATTTTTGTACTTAGGCAGCCATGATGCATCAAATCTATATAGTGGTTAGTCAAGCCTTTTTTTGCTGTTGACCTGTGTTATCTAATAAGTTTTTTAATTAAAAAATTACAAAAAAAAAAAATTAAAAATGTTTTGGATATCAGTATTTTTTATTTTAATCCAATTAAGTGCTACTTATAATTCATTTATAAAACATATAAATATTCATTTTAAAAATTAATGTTAGATATAAAAATGTTTGGCTTTTATGAACCTGAAGTTGGGACATATAATAAATTTAAAGCGCTATATAAAACAAAATCAAATTTTTTGTTTGCAAAAATTCGAAGAATTACAGATTTCTTTAAGAGCTGAAATAAACAGCAAACTTTACCCAGCAAAAACACAAATTACCAAATAATGAGTCTAGTAATCTAAACTCGAATGTTTAGACGTATTACACTGTACAACACAAAAAAAAATTACAAGGTCCGACCGACAAATTTTGATAGAAGAGGCAAAAAAAAAGACACGTGTATCGGCGTTTTGAAAGTTTACATCTGGGTTTCATTTTAGGGGGAGGTAAAGTTTCCCCTAAATGCACATTTTGTATTGTCAATCGGCATAGAAAATCGAGTACTGCTTACGTTTAAAGTATATAGTGTGTTTAGCAAACTTATGTAAAATATTACGGAGAACATTTTTGTGGAATATATTAACCCTCTAACTCCATAAGGTAAGGGTCTTTTTTGTCCTTCTTTTAAAAAACAGCAAAAAACACCATTAAAACGGGGATTTAAGGGGTTAAAATGTTCCGCAAAAATATTCGCCGTGAAATTTTACTATAAGTGCCTGAATACACCAAAACGGAAAATTCAACCAGAAAGTCAGCAATAAGACACAACAAAAGAGAGCTTATTGTTAATTTCGCATTTATTAAGAATTTTATTTTAAAGTACCCCAAAAATTCAGCATGAAAAAAAAAAATAGTTCAAATTTCACTATTATTTTACCTCCTATAGCAAATTTGGATAGGAAGTATTCATTAATTACATTTTTTTTTAGCTATATGCAATTCCACTTCATTATCATACATTGTCCAGCATTTTGCAGCGATAAGCAAATGAATGCTTTTGCCTTTATAGCGTTCTTCAATGGGTGCGCATGTCTGGTTCTCAAAGTAATCCATATGGGAATTTAAAAAATGAACGCCTAGTTTTTCAAAAGCTCTAAGCATGGTGTCTACGTATATTCGAGCAATAGGAGACCGATTTTTGCATAAGACATTGTATATTACTTACTTAATGCTTTTCCACGCATTAAGCTCAATTGATTAGAGCATTTCGTCGAAGTCAGCGTTTTGCATTAGCTTTTTTTCTTGACCGACAAAAACACCTGTTTGTATGATACCAATTTTAAGGCTTTTAACAAGAACAACGACTAGAAGAACACATACATACCTTCTTTAATGTTAGCTTCGCTTAATTTTGGAAACATTATTTCCAGAAAATTCAATGCTGATCCATTTGTATCCAGACATTTAATAAAGTTTTTTACCACATCAAGTTTGATATGCAATGGGGGTAAGATAGTTTTTTCAGTTGTGCTCTGCTAATGTTCCTAATGTTATAACAAATGCAACAGCAATGCTTCGACGTCCACAGTTCATCCGAAAAAACTTCTAGATCAAAATACCTTTTATAGATGTCTTCAACTTTACTATTGAAAAACGTAACTTTATATTCCGATATAGTATGTTTACCGCAGATATAGCAAAACAAATCAAGTTTTTCCAAACAATTGAACATTTTCGCCAAAACAAATCTTACGCGCTAAGTTTAATTGCTTACTTTAATCTTTTGTTATTTTTTAAGTAAAACACTCTAATTACAAAACAAATTATGTCCACAATATATGCACCGCAAATTGACACGTTTTCAGTAGAATAAGAAATATAGCACTTGATTTTTGATTTGATTTGATTTTTGTTTTTTTGTTTTTGTTGTAATGTAACGGATCTAATCTGCCAAAGAACAGCTGGCAATCTATATACTTATATATCTATGAATTTATAGGTCGGTGTACAGTGTAATGAAGTGGTATTGTCTAGAGCTAAAAAAAATGTAATTCATGAATACTTCCTATCCAAACTTGCTATCGAAGGTAAAATAATAAAGATATTACTGATTTTTAGTGAAATTTGCACTATTTTTATTTTCATGCTAAATTGTTGGGGTACTTTAAAATAAAATTCTTAATAATTCTTGTTGTGTCTTATTGCTGACTTTCTGGTTGAATTTTCCGTTTTGGTGTATTCAGGCACTTATAGTAAAATTTCACGGCGAATATTTTTGCGGAACATTTTAACCCCTTAAATCCCCGTTTTAATGGTGTTTTTTGCTGTTTTTTAAAAGAAGGACAAAAAAGACCCTTACCTTGAGGAGTTAGAGGGTTAACATATTCTACAAAAATGTTTTCCGTAATATTTTACATAAGTTTGCTAAACACACTATATACTTTAAACGTAAGCTTTACACGATTTTTTATGCCGATTGACAATACAAAAAGTGCATTTAGGGGAAACTTTACCTCCCCCTAAAATGAAACCCAGATGTAAACTTTCAAAACGCCGATACACGTGTCTTTTTTTTTTTTGCCCCTTCTATCAAAATTTGTCGGTCGGACCTTGTAATTTTGGAAAAAATTTGATTTTGTTGTATAGTGTTATTAGTTTTAAAATTTTTTATATGAAATGTCCCAAAAGTAATGAGTTATGCATTACTGACAGCGTTACGTAAATGTGAATTATAATGGGTTACCTATACAAGGGCATGAATAATAAGCCATTACCAGAAGGAAAAAAATAATATGTCTACAAATAGATTAAAAAAAAAGGATTAAAAAATATTATTAATTTCGATCCCAGGGAATCGATCACGGGGCGTCAGATTTACATGCGACTGCTCTATATCCTATGCCACCGAGACATATAACATTTGATAGTTTAAAACATAATTGAATTCTTCTCCTATGTAAATTCGTTCAAAATATACCAAAACTAACTTACCTTATTCTTTACCTTACAAAAATACGAATTATAATAAGTCTAAAAATAGATTTCCAGAAAATATTGTATCCTTATATTTTGTCTGGAAGTAATAAGATGAATAACCTATTATTGTTCACCACTTATTTTTTCATATTGATAACCCATTATTTTATTCTTTAACATAATGAAGAAGGTAATACTTACTCATTACAATGTAATGTATAAAATAATAAGTAGTCATTACCATGTTTTTGCTGGATACACGTGCTTATTACACAAAATAATTAAAAATAATGACTATACAAGGATATTGTGGATTAATACGATATTTATTTTTATGAAGAAAAAATATCTCTATTTAGTACTTCAGCAATTTTACAAAAAATTATTTTGTTAACCACAAAACAGGATCAGTTGTAGCAAGTAAATTGCCTATAGTGGAACTAAGCAACTATTTAGTTTTTAAAATTGAAAATTTAGAAGCCATTACGCATGTTATAATGGTAGGGTGGTAATATGTTAAAACAAGCCGTTCCAAAAGCTCTCTTCTAAAAACCTGAACTGGCTTTAAGAAAGTTTCGAAAAAATTAATGTTCATGCTTTTCAACAATTTTAATTAAATATTAAAGTTAACTTGTGTTGTTTAATGTATTCTCTGCATACGTTTTGTATAATTAACACAAAATTTATATACTAAAAATTATATATACTGCATTAAAAAACCTCTAAAAAACTGTTTCTCTTAAAACCTGTTGGCATATAAAATTTAGCAGATGTTGACTACCTTGGTTCTTTATCTATATGTTCGTTGGTTTAAAACCTAATAATTATAACTATGGTTTTTAGTACTTTATAGTCATTACAAAACAAAAAACCGCAATTGTTCATGTTTTTTTTGCAGTAAATTTTGAAACTCATTTATATAAAAGTGATCGAATTTTTTTCATTAAATTTTACTATATATATTTATATATAATGATGTGTTTGCCATATCCAATTATATATAAAAGTGATATAATTATTTTTGATTAATTGTACCATATACACTTACATATGATTATATATGGCCATATATAGATCTATATATATTTCAAGACATGTAAATATATAAAATACGATACAATGATACCTGCTGATATATTATGCCACATCAAAAAATTTTCATTAACTAAGCTATGGACATATATCGTAATATATTGCCACACATATAAGCATATATAATGATATCAAGTTGTAAATAAGTATATAGAAACTTTTTCATCGGGGGTATATTAAAGCTTCTTCTTAGTTCCCTTTTTTGCACATAAATTACAATATTTATGATTATATATATATAATTTTATTCAATGCCATACAAATATTTATAAAAAAAAAAACATTTTGTGACGACTTAAACGCCTACGTTAAATAATTTGAATTAAAATTTTTTAATAAAATAACGCTTGTAGAGCTGGTTGATGGACAAAAACAGACATTTAACCAAAACGAATTATTGGAGATGTGAATTTTTTTCCATTTCGTTTTAAGAGCTTAAAAAACACTTGTTTTTTATGAATAATATCGGAAATTTTATTTGTTCTCATTTACTGTTATAAATGCCGAAAGGTGTTACTAATTGTTTGTATATTTAGTCATTATTTACTAAATATGGTATTGAAATATATATACATTTGAGACTATATAAAAATAAAATATTTTATTAAAGTTTGATAAGAAAATCGTTACTTACTTTTACTTATCATGAGAATAAATAATGAAATTTTTTGGTTTTTGTTCGTTTAAATTTGTATAGTAGATTTAAAGAAACTTTGAAAATTTAAATCAATCCATTTGAGAACTTACCAAAAAAAAAAATAACCTTGATTTAGTACACTCATAAATAAAACCTCTAAAAATAGCAAAAAAAGCTACTAAAAATTAGTTAAAAATTACTTTGCAGACAAACCTGCTAAAATTAGCAGATTTTTTTTACTAAATATTAGTAATATAAAAATAGCAAGAATAAATCTGTTGAATTTACAAATATTTATTTAAATATGTGCTAAATTTAAGTTTATTGAAAGTAACGAATTGCTGAATTCAGCAAAAACATTTACAAAATATTAGTAGACAAAAAAATTATTAAAAAATGTGAAATTTTTAGTTTTTTTTAAGTTTTTTTTTTAATGCGAATAAAAGTCTGCCCTTATGAAATCAGCAATCTACAATTTTTTTAGCAAACATTTCTGTTGATTTTAGCAAAATAAACTGTTATTACCATTCTACAAAACTTAAGGTAATTATAGCAAACATTTTGTTTGCTATTTTGAGTTTACAATTATTTAGTAAAAGTTTTTGCTAATTTTACAGAGTAAAACGCTTTTTGAATTAACTAAAATTCACATTGAATATAACAAAATGTTTGTAAAGTTAACAGTTTTATTTTTGCTGTTGTTATTTTAGTAGTGCAGTAGAATCTCAGAAATTAGAACCACTTTGTACATCGGGCAGTTCTAATTTCTGAAAAGTTCTAATTTCTGGGCATTTTTTTTTTACAGAAAATTATAATAAAACGAGTTATGTAAGCTTTATTTTAACACAAAACAATTTTTATTTAATAATATTTAATTAAATGAACGTATTAAATTCATAGAAAAACTTTAAATATTTTTTTTTATTATTAGGTATTTAAATTTGTACAAATTTCACATGCATATGACCGAATTGTACTCACCACGAATAACTCGGGGATTCCCCGTTTTATTTTTACTTCAATGAGCAAAAAATAATTTGTAGTGAAAATACAAAACAGAATAAAAAAAAAACTTTCATAAATTAGAACCACAGGTTCTAATTTCAGAGCGTATTGGAATGGCCGGTTATAATTTCTGGACGGTTCTAATTTGTGAGAGTTCTTATTTGTGAGATTCTACTGTATTTAGGAAAAAATCTGCTAAATTTACCAGTTTTTTCTGCAAGGTAACTTTTAACTAATTGTTAGTAGCATTTTCTGCTATTTTTACAGGTTTATTTCTATGAGAGTAAACAGAAACTTTATTTGTATGCTCCCAAAGTAGCGCTTCACCGTCCTGCATACACTCATCAAAAAGACCGTACAAATAGTTCAAAGTTCAGCCACTAGAATAGAAAAAGGTACCTGAATTTGCGCCAGCAGAATTTTTAATGACGTTCATAATTGTATTCTGCTAAATTTAGGAGACCTAAATTTTGGAAAAAAAAGTTAGTTCAAACTTCTAACTAACTAGACTATTAAATACATTGACAAGACTAGGTAAATTAGCTAAGAATTTAGCTAAACAACAGAATTTTTAAGCTAAATCAATAGAAATTTCTGCTAAAAAGGTGTCTCCGTTTATAACAGGTACGGAGTAACGATTTTTGGTCCATTTGTTCCATCTCTAGTTTTCGAGATATAACCTATTTTATGATTATATGGAAAAATTATGAAAAAATTACGCCATCTAACAGTGAGAGTCTTAGCGGAAGCACAAAAATAGTCTTTTTTGAAAAGAATTATGGCTTAAATTAACTGGCAAAATTTGTGCATTTAAGAATCACGAAGTACTAAATATTAGCTCGAAAAATTAGTAAAAAAATGATGACAGCACTTGCATCAAGTGCTTTTCCAATCCTAAAATGATAACGTCATAATAATACTGACAAAACTCTGGTAAAGCGTCTTAAACAAGGGTTCTGCCATTCGAACCTGGGAGTCCAGGTTGTCAGGTCCATCTGAGCTATATCGACATTTAATACTTGATAGATAAAAACAAGTAATGACATTTTGCCCAACAAATCAAAAATAAGTAGTTATATATGTACTTACTAGAGTTGCAAAAAAAAGGAGTCTAAAAATAGGTTTTCAAAAATTTTGAAATCATTACCTTATATTTAAAATAATGATAAAAATAAGTAACGCGTTATTTTTTATATTAAAATAATGGCATAATTAACTAGTTCAGTCCTTATTTTTTTTTTTTTGTTTAAAGCAACACTCAGGAAATTCTTCCCATTAAGTAATGTGTTGCTTTCTTTTTGAAAAGGGGATAAAGGAGAGATTAAAGGTGGGGAAAGATGAAGGGCTTCAGACACTGCAACACTGTAATTGCGCTAGATGATAAGTCTTAGAACAGTTGTTGCTCGCCACGCGATGGAGAGTTGGCGAACTTATTGAAGCTTTATGGTTTATAGCCCTGATTCATTATTTTACTTCGGTGGGGTTAAGTGCTACGGGAAAACCGAATGTGGGAATAGAAAACTTATACATATTATTTTTCTAAATTGATGTTGTCGCCGCCAGGGATCGAACCCGGGACCATCTGTGTAACAGTGCAACGCGCTAACCATTACACCATTAAAAGTAATGCAGTTACTCTGCTGCTGCCATTACTGGTAGTAAGAACAATATTGACGTTTCATTAATGTTTCTGCATTAGGATGCAACACATTATTTTAGCTCATCTTGAAGCCCAAAATAAAGCGCTTTTCATTTCCTACGAAGGCATGAATAAAGTGCTCCTTACGTCACATGAAAGTAGCGCTTTTCACCTGCTAAAAAGAGACATACCAAGTATAACATCGCAAACAAAAATTATGTCTTCTGGAATTAGTTTAGAAAGCTAAAAAAGGAGTCAAAAATGGGCTCAAATAATATTATTAAAAATTCTAATTTTTGTATGAAAGTGGTTCTTCAAAAGACCCTTCTTTTTGGACTCAAAAATTACTCAGACAAATGAGTGTGTCAAGGATAATTTCCCTCATAAATTGAGTGATTTCCCTCGTAGATTGGAGTTTCTCTTGAGTCATTTATGAGTCCAATAGAAATGCATTTTGGGTCTTGTTTGAGAGCTTTTGAATTCAAAATTATGTATTTTTATGTCTTTTAATTACATTCCAAAAACAATAAAACCACAAGTTAAGTATGTACATTTGCATGTCCACCGATTTTATGGTCTCACTTTCTTCTTTCTAAATCCTGAAGAACTTAAAATTGGATGATATTCAACTAAGTTACAGGCTTATAAGTGCATAAAGGTACGAAAACACAGTTTTTTACTCGTAACTCAAGATGTGGCGTACCTAGTCGGGTAATGTGGAATACTGTTCCACATTACCCGCAATCAAGTCTAAATATTTTTTTAATTACAGAAGATTGTTTTTTTGCAGAGAGAATTTTAGTGGACGAAAAATAATGAACATTTTCAGTAAACTAATAAAACTTTTCTTCAAAAAGTTTCTCAAAACTAATAAAAAGCTTTATACTTTTTATGAAACTAATTTGTTAATGGACATTCTTTATTGAGTTAATGGACATTTTAATAAATAAATTTATGTTTTTCATAAAATTTTAGGAAATCTTCCATTAGTTTAATGAAAAGTTTCAATGTACAAGTTCAAGTGCAACATCATTGCATCTATGCAAAAATTCATTAATATGATGCAGAGAAGGTTCTCCGTGTGTAGAAAAATATAAAAAGTAGAAATTACTCTCGTTTGGATATAAACTTGCTTTACTTTCAGAAATAATTGTGAATTGTGAAAAATTTATTTTGAAGCAATAAGAAATTTCATGGCTTATTAGAGTTCAAAGTTATTTATTTAGGCTAGAGTAGGTTTTTATATTGTTTTTTAATGTGAATAAAAATCTGCCTTTCAGAATTCAACAGTCTACAATTTCTGTTAATTTGCAAAATATACTGTTATTTGTATTCTACTAAATTTAAGGTAAATATAGCAAACTTTGTGTTAATGTTAAAGTTTTTGTTTACTGTTTTTAGTTTACAAATATTTAGTAAAAGTTTTTGCTAATTTTAGCGTACCAATTTATTTTATTTTCAAAATTTTGTTAATTTATCAGATTTAGTTTTGCTGTTCTTTTTTCGTTAGTATATAGCAAAAAAAAATCTGCTAATTTTAACAGATTTTGCCGCAACGTAATTTTTAACTAAATTTTAACTAATTTTTAGTAGCTTTTTCTACTATTTTTACAGGTTTATTTCTATGAGCTTACTTATACTAATTATACTAAATTAAAAACTTTTTCTTATTTTACTAATTCAACTAATTTCACACTTCAGCAAATCTTACTGTAATTACTACTTTTTTCGATAACAAATACTTGGATAGTCCAGATTTAAAACCATTTTATATTATATATTTTACTACTTTTGCTACTTTTAATTATTTTACTGCACTTAAAAAAATTGCGTGAAAATTACAAAAAAAATCTATAATTTTGCACAACAAATTAACTAGCTTACTTATTTTTTTTAGCTGATTTAACTAATAAGGTGAAAATAGCAGGAAAAATTAGTACATAAATTTAGTAAAACTTTAGTAAACGATTAATTGAAATTGGGGTAAATTCTTTGTAACCGTCATATAAGGACAATCGCAATTAAATTTATAATAACTAATTACTAAAGAATTTTTTTAGTTAGATTTTTACAGAAAGAAGAATAAGAAAATATTCTGATTGAAAAATTTAACAGACACAAAGGATATGCCAGACTGCCAAAGTTTCGTCCCCTCCAAGGACTCGTCAGTGGTTAATTTATGTGTCAATTGAACAAAGTATTTTATATTGTTAAATTGCTCTATATGAACAACTTTTTACTTTGTGTCGTAGTGAGTTTCAAACCCACAGCCATACATCAGGCTATAACTCATCATCATCTCTTGGCGAGTTGAGGACAAAGTCGACATAGTGATGAGTGAGTGCAAGTGGAGTTTTGTCATTCACAACATTCACAATGTATTGTGTTAATTAAAAGTGACAAAGTTAACTAATAATGATAAGATTAATGAACATATTTATTTTTCAACATTAATGCTTCCTCTTTTTAATTGTTATCTCTTTTTCACAAGTAATTATCGCATTATGATGCCCTTTATTCACATTCATTAGTTGGAAAAAATGGAAATTGATTTGCTAAAATAATCAAGTTTTTTTACTTAAAACTAGTAAGTTTTTATTTAATTAACATTTATTTTTATAAGGGCATGTTCGCTAATATGGACTGTTTTCTAAAAAGGATATTTCTTGCTTTTGGCGTTTATGGAATGAATATAAGAAAACTGTCAACTGTCATCTTGTTTTTCCTGGTTTTATAGTGTCGTTGCAAAAAAACTCATCATTAAAATAAAAAGGGATTAACAAACAACTTTGAAAGCATTTTTAAAGATGAATTTTTGTAAACGATAAGAATTTTATTCACAATTTTAATAAAACTAATTGAGTGAAAAATTAAATTTTCATAATGTTCCGTAAAATTGTCCTTTGATATAGTTTCTTATTTTTTTTGTTTTTTTTCTACAGTCTTTTTTAAATGCTCTGTACATAACATTAACTACTATTGTCTATGTTGAAAAAATTTTCAACATGTTTCAGAAAAAAATATAGTTTGTTTACCGCAATTAAAAAAGTTAACATTCGCTTGATAACAATTTTATTTGCGATAGGAGAGATTTTTAATTTAGGCCACAATTTAGGATACACACAGAAAAAATGTAACTATTTGCCAACTGAAATTCAGTTAATACGACTCAAATTCGGTTATTACAAATTTCAGTGGCTTGGTACAACTGAACATTAGTTTTCACGACAAAGTTCGGTTAATTCAACTGAATTTTAGTTGCAACACCTAAAATTTTCAGAAATCTAGTGTAAATATCGTTGTAATACTAGCTGAATTTATAAGTTGTTACCATTAAAATACATTTTTCAATTCGGTTGGCAATTTATTTCTGTGTGTGTACATGTTATGTTGCCTGATGTGGACCTTTTGAGATATTTTGAAAATTGTTATGTAACTTTTTCAAATTAGTTGGAACAAGAAAATGATCTATAGTCGAAAAATTTCCAGGGAGATGGCCTATGATGTATTTGGATTTGGATTATTCCACTTAGCTTCTTTATATAGCCCAAATACCAGATGTTAGCTACACATTAGCGAACATTCCCTTCTTTCTAAAAATTTACTAGTTTTACTAATTTTACTACTTTCTATAGTTATTACTTTATTTGCTATTTTAGAAATGCTTGAATCCTTTACTATAGTCTGTTTGTTCGTTTACTTAGATTTTTTACTATATTTACTACTATTTACTTATTTAAATTTACACGGAAATCTCAACACAAAAATGAACAAAATTTTGCAATTGAAGCAGAAATTTTAACAGTTTTGAGTTCAAATTTTGTAGTTCCCTTAGAATACTATGTTGATAAACCCCACTGCAAATGTAGTTAAAAACAAATGAAATATCGCTTAAAGAAAGGATGACTTACATTTCAGTAAATTCAACTAACATTGTCATTTTTCTAACTGTTCAAAAAAAGAAACAACTAATGTTAGTAAAAAATAAACAAACATTTTTTTTTCATTTGTTTAAATAAAAAAAAAACGACTGCAAAAATGAATGTAAAATCATAAAACAGTAATTTGATGTGGTTTGTTTTTTTAAATGAACTAGAAGGCTAGTAAAAAATTAAATTTGTTCTACATGTGACTGACATTTACAATAAAGAAACTATATTACAACCGTTGTTTGGGTTGGGAAATTTAAAAAATTTGCCGGAAAAATTAGATATATACTGAGAAAAATTTTAGCAATTTTCCACTGAAATTCAGTTACCACTGAAATTCAGTTACTACTACAACTGAGTTTTAGTTGAAACACACAAAATATTCATAAAGCACATTTGAATATGGTTGAGCTAACCGAATTTATTGGTTGTAGCATACATTTTTGTATTCGGTTTGCACTTAATTTTTCTGTGTGTAGCTACAATCGAACCATTCGATTGGCTACAAGTACATTTGCTAAGTTCGCGTCTGTTTTCTGGGTGTTAAGTTACAAGAAAAACCCAGCCAGTTTTTCAAATAAATCTATCTTTAATTTCCAGTACTTTACTTATGTCAATAATTATTTTAAACCTTTAAACCACCCAAGTTTTTGCTAAATTTCTTAAAAAAAATTACGTTTTTCATAATAATTTTAACATAATTTTAAATTTGTATTGCATGTTTTATTACCATCTCAACTGCTACTTCGACTGTATAAACAGTTGACTATAATTACACGCATTCAGCCAGTTTGGTAAATATTTTTTGTTATTAAATAATAATTTCTATATTTGTTTACTTATCAACGGCTCTTATTACTACTCTACTGCAAATTATGAAAATTATGTCACGTTTACAATACATAAAATGTTTTGCAGATGTCTTCAGAAATTATTACAATGGAAGTTATATTAAAGGCGCCAATGCGCTAAATTGTTGTAATCAAATTATTTTATTCATGTTGGAAAAAGAAAATTTAGACATATTTGCAGTAAGTCAAAAGGAAGATGGTAAAACAAATTGTATAATTTACAAAATATTAAAATAGAACTTCTCTAAAACTTGTAGGTAAGCATTACTGCCCAGTGTAGAAACGGCAATGACACGTCATTCATTTTCTCATTACACTCAAAAGCTGATTTTTAGCAAAAAAATTTGTAAATTCAGCAAAAGTTTTGCATACATTTAGTTGACTAAAAATAAGATTGTCTCATTGTCTTGCTAAAAATTAATAAAATGTATGCTGATTATTAGAAGGCTCAAAAAAAAATTGAAAAAAAAATTTATAAAAATTATACTTTAGTTAATTTATTTGCTGAAAATCCTATAAAAAATTTGTGATCCTTTAAAAAAAAATTGACAATACATGAAAAGCTATCAAAATATACCTACAGTGACGACATGAATTAATTTAATATCTAAAAATATATAGAAATAATTATATATAACATAAACAAAAATATATTTCCATTACTTATGGATATAAAATGAAGACAATTTGTCTAAATGCAGACAAGTTGGACTGAAGCTAAATGCCGTAGATAATTCTAGAAAAAAAAAAAAAAAAAAAAAAAAAAAATGACAAAATATGACATACACATAAACAAAACTTTTTTTTTGCAAATAGAGAAAGGACATAGAGAAAGAATTACCCAATATGTGTGTCCTTCTCTTGTGATTTAGTCTGTCTACCTAAAGGTATATTTGTTTGCAATTTTCCCACATTCCATAAATCACTACTATAAAAATTTAATTGACAAATAAACATTTTGTTTTTATTTAATTTAAATATGTCATTTTGTCTTTAATTTAATTAATAATTAATTTCTTTGGCAAGCCGGAATCAACACAATATTTAACTTTATTAGATCAACAATTTATATGAATACACATTGTTGGCGTCCTTTTGTATGAAAAACATAGAAAAAAATCTTCCATTGCTAATTTTTTTATATGTCTTGCAAGAGTTGTACTTTTTAGTATCATTTTCCTTGTCTGTACTACAACCTGATATGCCGCTAGATCTACTTCATTCTGCGTATATGTTCAATCTGGTTGTCTTTCACACTATTAATGTGCTTATTAGCACATTTTTTTTAGCAAAATAAATTAGTAAAACATTAGTAAAATATTAGTAAAACTTTAGTTCAAAACTGTTAAGTGCTGAATAAGTATAACTAAAACTTTTGCTGAAAACATAATTTCAGCAAAAAATTTTCTCAGAAATAGTAATTTTACTAATTTTTCTACTAACTTACTTTTTTTAAGTGTACTAGTAATGACACCAGCTTTTTCTCTGCATTGCTTAAACACACATACTAAGGACTTGCTAATACCTAGTTAATTATCCCATTATTTTAATAAAAAAATATTTTATTTTATATAAATTTTTTTATTCTAACCTGGTACTTTAGGTTGTCAGTCAACCCCTGTACCATCTCGACATGTTATACTTGATACATCAGAACATAAACGACTTGTTTGCACAAAATGTCATTACTTCCCAGCTTACAAAAAAAATCAAATATATTTAGTTATATATGTACTTACTAGAGTTGAAAAAATAATGAATCTAAAAATAGATTTTGAAAAAAAATTTCAGATTGTTTATTTATATTCAAAATAATGATAAAAATAAGAACTTATGGGCAACGCATTATTTTTTGTATTAAAATATTAGGATAATTAACTATGTATTATAAGTAAGTCCTTAGTATGTGTGTTAAAGCAATGCAGACATAAAGCTGGTGTCATTACCGGTAGTCCAAAAATAATGTCATAACCGTTTCTACACAGGGTTGTTGTAAGAAAAGAATTTTGAGCAAACATTTTATATGCAAGTTGATTAACTTAACTATTTGAACTTTGTTAGAATTTACGATTTAGCTATTGCTTTTATTTAAAAAGTTTAGTTTTTTTATTTTCCTTAATAGTTTTGCTAAACATTCTATAAGTTGTTAGAGTTTTATAAAAATATTTACATTGCAGCTTATACGAACTTTAGGAATGATAATGATTGTAAATTTTATGCAATTATGTGACAACATCTATTAACATTTCAATAATATGATTGATGATCAGTAAAGAGGAATTTTTAATTTTTAATTGTATAGTAGATTATATTGCATTTTTGAAATATTAATTTGTTATGAATCGCTACAAGAAATTTAATATGGTTAATATCATGCCCGGCTCCCGGGGTAGCGAAAATGGGACATTTCCTCCCCCAAATTAATTATTTTCGATACAAAAATTTAAAAGAGATTAGAAATGTCAATAAAAACACTCTATCCCCGCCGTAAAAATTTTTCTGGACCCGCGCCTGTTAAAATACATTTTTTTTTCTTTAAAGTTTGTTGCTTAAGTCTTTTGTTTTATATACAGGAATGTATACTGTAGAAAGCCTGAAAATGGATATTAAAGTAAATTTGCTAAATAATAAGCACGATACACGTGCACTATGCAAACTTTGATGAAAACATTAAAATTTTGTTAAATTTTTGACAAAATAAGCTATTTTCATAAAATGTCCTGGAAAGGAGTCACTCCAAATCAGTGTTGCCATGTATTTTTTTCAAAAAACTGTAAGAAAAAACTTTAAAAAAACTTTAAATAAAAAACAGTAGAAAAAACAGTTAATATGTGCATTTTGAATTAAATTGCATTTTATTTAAACATAAAAAACATTAAACACATAACATATTTATATACACAGAAAAAACTATTTTTTGTTGTAGACTAACTTTTAATTATACTAACAAAAAAAATATTTTCAAATTTATGTTATTACAAATTGTGCTCTGTTATAAAACTACATTTTAATTAAAAATAGGAATAATATGTTTTTTTTTCTGTGTACTTGTTTAAGGTAAAAAAAAAATATAATATAAAAAAACATATTTATATTTATATTAATTATTTAACATATAGCAAAAAATAGCTACAAAACCATAAAAAAACAAAATAATTCATCACATTTTGAGATCTTACTTAATTACATAAAAATATCAGTTATACATTTTTTGATTAAATTTGATTTTCATTTCGTTTGATTCCACAAAATTTTAACACAAACAAATGCTAAAAAGGGAATTAAAACTTACTACACAGTTGCATTCAATGCGTAGTATTATTTTTTATTGAAACATTTTGTGCAACTTTTGTATTAAATTTATAAATTCAAGTAAAAGAAAGTAAATCCAGCAGGTCGTGGAGGGAGTCAGAATTCTCTCTCTATTGGGAAAACTCTCTTGGCCAACGACAGGCTAAGAGATTAATTTCTTTTTCCAGTGCAGGATCGAGGAGACTCTTGTCCCTCGGGTGGGGTGACTTGAGAACCCTGGTGTCTTACCTGACTGGACACTGCAATCTCAGATACCACCTGAGCAAAAGGGGTCTTTCGGACACGGATGAGTGTAGGTTTTGCGAACTGGTAGCTGAGACATCAGAGCATGTTCTTTGCGAATGTCCGAGGCTATGTGAAAGGCGTGGCAAGTTTCTTGGCAATCGCTTTGTCTCCCCTTCGGACATTATGAAGATTTTGCCTAATAGGATTATTGGCTTTATAGGTAGCTTGAATCTTTAGGGTAACTTTAGGCAGCACAAAAGACCTAAGTTGGTCGTGGTGCATAGTGCCATATAATCTAATCTAAATCGAGCAGGTAAACTGTTAAAAACTGAAAAAAGGCTGAAATTAAACAAAAACTGTTTTTTTTTCATGAATAACTGGAAAACTGTTAAGCATCCTAAAAAACTGGAAAAAAAAGTTAAAACTGGCAATTATACAAACTCGAATTATATTTTTTTTAATTTATTTTTTTTTCTGTAACAACTATTATATTATAAAAATAGCAATCGACATCTGCAAAATAGGCATTTTAAAAAAAACTTTAAAATTAATTTAAAAACAAAGACTTTACTGCATTTTTATCAAATTCGTGGGTCATTTTGGATGCCTGGCTAAAGTGGGGTAATAATATGCGATGATGTCAGAATCACATATCTAATTAATTTTGAGAATATTAAATGAATAAATAAAAAAAAAGTAAGTTTTTTTCAAAATTTAAAATTTTTGGAGTTTTTAGTAATAATACACTATTTTTCCAAAATTGGACATTTTCGGCCGTCTTGCTGCATTGGCCCTTTAATTTGGGACCATTTGTAATAAAATGAGGGTGTGAAATGGCAATTCTATTTTTAAGGGACACCCTAATAATCATGTATTGGTATAGCTGATCATATATATGTCCACATATAGTTTAATGTATAACCATTAGGGTGATTTAAAATTCTAGACGTCGGAAGTTTACACCTTTTTAGGGCCCAATCTTGACTTGACATATTAAAGCAGGGGTGCCCACAGCCTATGCGCTTGGTACTCAATTGTTTTTGTAAAAACACTTAGCTATAGGCTGTGTGTTTTAATACACATATAGAGCGCTCAGCACTAGCAATACGAAATACACAAACAACTTTGTCTTATTAGTTTTTTTGTCTTTCTTCACTTTATACACGCAAGCGCAAAGCAGCAACACTTTCGTATGCTTTGCTGGTAAACATTGAAATATTTTTTTCTTTTTTCTTTGTATGGATTGGTTTTTACAACAAAAAATATTGAATAAAAATTAGTTTTTCTTTAAATGTATTGGTGTTTGCTCTTCCATAAGGAACTTTTGAACTTTTATTTTAATTCTCCAAAACGTATGCAGAGAATATATCAAGTAACACAAGTTAATTTTAAAATTAAAAGTGCGTAAACTGTGTTGAACTGTATTACGGTTCATGTAACACAGTTCAACAAAATCATAAAAATGTTATGCATCCTATCATGCGACCTATCATTTCTAAAAGACTTTTGGACGCTGACGACGAATACGGGTTTAGATTTTAAAAGTTAGCTATATTTAAAGAAATATTTGCCAAACATTTTTTTTAGGAAACTTAAATATTTTAATAAACTTTTTATGAAACAGTACAAAATTGAAATAATAGTAATTAACACCGATGCGTCAAATTTTTGTGATTTTGTTGAACTGTATTATTGTTCATATTTTTAAGCACTTTTAATGCAACTTTTTTGAAAATATGCTCTTTAATTTTATATAGCACACGTTTTGAAAGGTACGATAATATTCTCTATGCATCAATTTAAAGTTGAAATTTCTCATTTTTCACGATTTCGTTGATAAAATATCTAAAACGAAAAGAAGTTTCAAAACTTTAATACCTACATTTAGTGAACATCACTGGTTACTTAATTTGTAAGCAAACTCACAAACTTTCTCTTTTAGTTTAAAAAAAAAATTGCTTAAAATACAAACATTTTATGTATTTTTATGCCTCAAAAATATGGAGTCTGCGACAAATCTTAATTAATTAAATTCAAATTAAAATATTCAAATATGTTTAACACGTGTTTTCTAATCAATACGAAACAAGTTCCAGTTAATTGAAGTGCGTTTTCTTAAAACATAACGATTTTAAATGATGTATGTTAAAAAATGTATTTCTGTATTTTCCCCATAGTAAATACATACAACATTAATTTTAAAAAAATGTAAACAATTTGGAACTTCAAATTGAATTTTCGGCAAATATTGATACGAAAGCAATGGTTCTTTCGCTGAAATTATTTAAGTGTAATATAAATTAACATCATGTGCTAAAATTTTGCAAATTCGATTAAGGGATTTTATAATACGAGGGCGGATCAATAAGTCCGTGGCTTTTCGAACTTCCCTCGTAGTTATATGAAATGCAACACTGCTCCCATCAAGTACCACCTGTTAGTAGACTACTGTCAAATTGTGAGCAAGTTCTGTTATTTACTTTGCGTTTAACAGCTGTTCAAAACATACAACCTCGTGGATTTTTGTAAAAATGGAAAAAGTGAATTTCGAGTGCTCATTAAACATTATTTTTTGCGAAAAACACCCGTCAATCAAACCAAGGAAACGCTTGGTAAATACTATGGGGACTCGGCACTATCGATTTCAATGGTAAAAAAGTGGTTTACTGATTTTCGTGTGGTCGCACAAATACAAATGACGCTGAACGTTCTGGACGGCAAATTGAGGTCAATACACCCGAAAATGTCGAATAATCCACGATATGGTGTTGGCCGATCGAAGGGTAAAAGTGCGGGAGATTGTTGATGACATAGGCATTTCATATGGCAGTGTGGTTTCGATTTTAAATGCTCAGTTGGGTGTAAGAAAGCTGTGTGCAAGATGGGTGCCTCGTTTGCTCTCAATTGACCATAACCGTAATCGTGTGACAACTTCAAAGGATTGTTTGGAGTTGTTTAACCGCAATTCGAATGAGTTTTTGCGGCGTTTTGTAACTGTGGATGAAACATGGATTAATTACAAAACTCCGGAGACCAAGCAGCAGTCTAAACAATGGGTTTCTCCGGTGAACCGGTTTCGAAGAAGGCCATGGTAAGTTTGTCGGCCAATGAGGTGATGGCAACAGTTTTTTGGGATGCATGCGGGATAATCCACATCGATTACCTTCAAAAGGGAAAAACAATAAACGACGAATATTATGCTAACTTATTGCACCGATGTAACGAGGATTTAAAAAAAAAAAAAACGACCCATATGGCCAAGAAAAAAGTTCTTTTTCATCATGATAATGCACTGGTGCAAACATGTGCAGTATCAATGGCAAAATTCCATGAGTTGGGCTACGAATTGGTACCTCATCCGCCATATTCTCCGGATTTAGCGCCCGTGACTATTTACTATTTCCAAACCTTAAGAAATGGCTCGGTGGAAAGAGATTTAGCTCCAACGATGAAATTATTGATCAAACCAATACCTATTTTATGGACCTCGAAAAATCCTATATTTTGCAAGGGATACAAAAATGGGACTAAGTTTATTGAGCTAAATAAAGATTATGTTGAAAAATACTTTGTTTTTTTTTTTGCAAAAAAAACCGTGTTTCATTTAAAAAGTCACGGACTTATTAATCCGACCTCTTATTCACAAAAAAGAAAAATAAGTGAAGTTTTCTCTTTAATTGCAAGTATATCCTAAATCCTTTACCCAATCCCAATTAATAAATATGGCTTAAAATGCTCAAAGTCCACACCTTAAAACCGTATTAAAAGTTATTCAATGGTTATTCCGGTATATGAGTTTTAAAGAAAAAACGAGATTTTTGATAAAAGTTAAATTTGCGAATATTTCGAATGGATCTAATAATTTGGTGTTCACATTCGTGATCTACTTCCTAAAATCCATCACAATTGATAAGTCACATCTGTGATGCATTTTTAATATTTAACAGTGTAATTAACTTTAAGTCCCTCTCTAGGCATACTTTTTTTATTTTCTTTTGAAACTCTCGAAATCCCAGTTCCAATTCCAAAAAGCTGAGTACGTGGATAGTGCTCGGTGAAATATAAAATAAAAAAAACTCTAACTACCCTCCCGAAACCCATTTCCTGGCTCCGCGCCTACTGTTAATCACATACAGTCCATTTTAATTTGGGTTTTTAATTTAAATTATTAAACAATTAGTTGTGACATGATATAGATTTAGGTCTTATTGAATGGTTTTAGCATCAATATTGGGATTAAATCAAAGTTTGTTTTCCAAGTCTTTTGTTTTTGTTAGTATAAATTTATACATTTATTTTGAAAAATTCATATTTTATCTAAAAACCACTTAAAATTTAATTTATCATACTAGTAATTATAGTTGAAAATCCAGTTATTGTTAATAAAAACATTTGTATGTGATTTTTTTTCTCTTCGCAAATATTTCTATTGTGACATATAAAACATTATTCAATGATTTTTAGAAAAAAAACACTACTGCAAGTGGTTTGTAGTTTTTTTTTTTGCAATCAGATTACTCAAAGGCACAAGTGTTTTTCATTCAAAGGCACAAGTGTTTTTCAATGAATGAACGTACATATAAATACAAGTGAATGGCATAAAGATAAACTGGTGATTGTAAATTTAAACATTCAATCAATGAAGCTGTTTTTTTTGTATAAATTTATAGATTTTATATTGAATTTCAATTAAAGGAATTTTTTTCCAACATCTTTAGTATAATTTGTAATTTAGATTATTTATTGATGATGGATTTTAAATGGGACCAGAATTTGAATTAAATTTATAAATGACAGATTTTTTTCCTATTTACTAACTGGATCGAAATATGTCCAAGAAACCAATTTATTAGGGTGATATGGGCTAACTGACTGACTGATGGGGTTCCAAAAATTTACAAAGAATGATCGGTTAGCTACTTATAAGGCAGAATGTATACATTCAGGGCAATATTTTTTAATAATATCATTTGCCACTATACCCCCTGCTCCCGTAATATTTTGTATATTTTTTTTTAATATTTCTTTTTATGGCAATTTTCTAATAATTTGTGTATTATTTTTTTTTTATTTCAGACATGTTTTCATCAAAATAGCATCACATTATCATCATCTGCAATAAAGTCATTATTTTCTCTGAAAATTAATAATGGCTTCCCCAATGTCACCAAACATTTATCGACAAGGTCCTCAAAGTGTTCCTCCCAATGTAGTCTATCAACATATTGGACCAAAACATTATAATATGGGAGCCGTACATAATATGACAGAACGTTCTCGACTCATAGAACTATTAAGGGCACCCAATATTCTAACATCACCTACAATGGAACCACCCTCTAAAGGTTTACTAAATGGACCAGGTCAAAATAATTGTTTTCTCAATTGTGCCGTACAGGTAAGTTTTCATTTTGCTGGAAATTTTTTCAGGTTCTCATAAGAAAATTTTAAAATATCATGTTTTGATTTTTTTAATGTTTAGCATAAAACAAGCATATAATTAATTATTTTTTGATTAGAAAAACCCCCATAGATTTCTTTATCTACATTTTTTTTATGTTGTAGGCCTGCAAAAAACATATGTTATGATTTTCTTTTTAACAACTTTAATAATATGTAGTAAAAAATATGAATTTATTATTTGAAAAAGGTTTATTTAGATCTTCATATGTGTGAAATTAATTCAAAATCATAAACAGGTGGTTATGGTATAAACAAAAACAGATTTGAAAGTTGTACTTACTTTGAGAGTCAGTTTAAATGACTAAAGCATAAAAAGTTTACACGTAATAGTTTCATGGGAATATGATTTTCAATAGCAAGCAAAAGCAGCGGCATAAGACAAAAACAAGACCTTAATCAAAACCTGAAACTATGGGCAGGAAAATAAAATTCGAACTTAATATTTTAGGCGATTTAAGCTGAATATAATGCTTATTTAGGTGGGAGTGGCAGTGGGCTGAAATTATGATAAACGCTAGTTTTCTTCTTGATTTTGAAAGTTTTTTTTTTTTTTTTTTTTTTTTTTTTTAAAGAGAGGCAACACTCAGGAAATACTTCCTATATTTAGTGTGTTGCTTTCTTTGGAAAGGGATAGTATAGAGAGATGAAAGCTGGGGAAAGATGACATGGCAACACTGTAATTGCGCGAGATTATAAGTCTTAGAACAGTTGTTGCTCGCCACCTGATGGAGAGTTGGCGAATTTATTGAAGCTTTTTGGTTCATAGCCCTGATTAATTATTTTACTTCGGTGGGGTTAATTGCTATGGGAACACCGAAGGTGGACATTGCGATACGTATGAGGGATAGAAAAAACTCATACATATTAATTTGATGTTGCCGGCACCGGGGATCGAACCCGGGACCTTCTGTGTAAAAGTCCAACGCGCTAACCATTATACCACAACGCCCACATAAAAATGTTATGCATCGGTGTTGCGACCTATCATTTCTAAAAGACTTTTGGACGCTGACGACGAATACGGGTTTAGATTTTAAAAGTAGCGGCATAAGACAAAAACAAGACCTTAATCAAAACCTGAAACTATGGGCAGGAAAATAAAATTCGAACTTAATATATTAGGCGATTTAAGCTGAATATAATGCTTATTTAGGTGGGAGTGGCAGTGGGCTGAAATTATGATAAACGCTAGTTTTCTTCTTGATTTTGCAAGTTTTTGGTAAAATATAGATGCTTAGATCAATATTAAAAACAAATATTTTCATGTTTCTTATTTCGATATCAATTGATCGGGCGAAAATATTACACAAATCATCATGACCTAAACGAACATTATCGATAAAAACGATAAAATAAATGCAAAAAATTGTCAGATTTTATCTACCTGACAATTTGCACTTATTTGAACGTGACACTGGATGATTAAGCGCTATTAAATTGTTAAATACAGGAAGAAAATATAATTCTTAAAAGTTTTGTTAAACAAAATCGCTGATATACAAAATTTTTATAAACCGCGAAAAAAGTCGCTAATGTTGGAAAGAAAATCGAAGTTAAAGCAATTTTTAAATATATCGATTTTAAACAATTCGAACGATTTTTCCTTACATAGAAAAAATTATTGTCAATAAAATTTAAATTAAACTTTTGTTTGATTTCAATTAAAGTAAAGAAAGTTCATATATGTTTATGTATCTTATTTATATGATCATATATGGTCATACATATTCGTACATACTAGAAAACTGAACCTACATTTTCGTATATGGACAAATATGGTCATATTTGTTCATATATTATTTTATATGGTCATCCATATACGTTCATTCTTTATATATTTTTTGTAATTTTATTTTTTAGAAAAATTTGTATTTTAAAAAAACTGTTAAAAAAACAATATTATTTATAAGGCCTAATTGCAACAAAAATGGGGGGTTAAATGGCAAAACATGTATATTATGTATTTATGTCAGCGCAAACATTATGTTTATTGTCGCATCACAACGAAATGTTTGCAGATAAAACGATATTTTTAACATCTTGAAAACAAAATATAATACGACCACATTAAATTTAAACATTGTGAACAACAGGACCTTACAGATAAAAATCAGAAGTACCCAAAAATTTAAATTGTTTTCTTTTACAATTTAAAAAAACTTTTAATATTCGATTTAATAGTAAGATTTAATTATGATCTTGTACCTTAGAAATTTTAAATGATAATGTTAACTTACAGTTCAACAATTCATACTAAGTGAACTTTTTGAGTATTTCATATTTCCTGTTTAAAAAATCTTATGATCTTAAATTTGTCACCAATGTTATAATTTAAGTAACGGTTATACTTCTAATTTGCACTTCATAAGGTTAACAATAAATAGCTGCGTTCATTGTACGTTACCGCGGTTACCCAATTTCACCATAAACCATTTTTATTGTCAAATTTGAGTGTAAATTGTTGTTGTTTCGGGTAAATTAGGTTCCAGCGGGAACCCGGAACGCGGCAATGACGTCGAACAGACCTTATAATTACATTAAATATAATTATATAAAAAATGAAATACATTTTTTATTTTTGTATGGACTTATTTGTCAAAAATAACAATTTAATTAAGATGGTCGAAACCACTTCTGAATTTAATAAAATTTTAAAATAAATCCTTATGAATTAGATTAAGAACTGATCTGATATACCATTTTTATATGTTTCAAAATATTTTCTTGTCATATACATTAGTCTATATATTAGTTAGTATTTGGTTATACATATACTTCCTAATATGTTCATATATGAGCCCTTTTTCCACATAAGGATTTCGAAATACTTCCATATTCTCTTTTGCGAATATGAAATAACATGTACTTCCACATGTACACATGATAGACGCGGATCCAGGAGGATTGAAAATGGGGCACTTCTTCCCTCAAAATTAAAATGTTTAGTACAAAAATGTGAAAAATATTAAAAAAGTTAATCAAATATACTCTAACTCTCTCCCCAAAACATTTTCCTGGATCCACGCCTGCCTTTTGCAATATGAATATGAAATCTCATATACCCCCATATATAGAAATATATGAGTACCATTTACATATATGGCATCACATACACTTCCGTATATGCCCATATATGAAACATACATGTCCATAGTTGTCCATATACGAATCCATATATGTCAATAAATGTACAGATTTGTACATGTATGCATTTTTTAACCGGCAAATGAAAAAAATAGTCAAAGTTTAAAAAATTGCCAAAATTGGAATAAAACCAAAAATTCAAATAAATTTAAAATAATCGCAAATATTCAATAAAAAAATGTTCACTAAAATTTCAATTAAACTATTGTTTTCAATTAAAAGTTTAATAATTAAGGGTGTTTTTTATAGAGGTATAGAACTTTGAAATGGAATAAAATAAAGATGAAATTTTCAAATTGACATGAAATTTAATTTATTCGAAAGAAAATCTTCTGGCAATATAATTTAAATATGACTTCTGGCATATGACAGCTACGGCTGGCTCGGACGTAGTCTAATCTGGAGGTCCAATTTTCGAGGACTTTTTCCAACATTTGTAGCCGTATATTGGCAATATCGCGGCGAATGTTGTCCTCCAAGTGGTCAATCGTTTCGGGCTTATGGGCGTAGACTAGTGACTTCACATATCCCCACAGAAAATAGTCCAGCGCCGTTAAATCGCACGATCTTGGAAGCCAATTCACGGGTCCGAAACGTGAAACTATGCGGTTACCAAACGTTTCCTTCAATAAAACATATTGGACCGTCTTGTTGAAACCACAGCTGATGCACATCATGGTTGTTCAATTGATGAACGAAAAAGTCAGTAATCATGGCTCTATAGCAGTCACCATTGACGGATAGACTGATTGGGGTCTTCCTCTACGCTACGCTCTACAGCAGCTATGACTTCTTCTGTTTGCACTGTGCGACGTCTCTGTGGATGCCTATTATCATTTAGAGTAAATGCGGTGCGATAACGTTTCATAGTTAATCGTTTAGTTTAATTGTTCTGATGGACGATTATGTTGACCGTAAAATGGACGTAGTGCGCGATACGTATTTCGAACAGAACCATGTTTTTTAAAATAAATTTTCACAATTTGGAAGCGTTGTTCAGGCGTCAGTCTATTCATGTTGAAATGCCGAACCAACCTAAACATAAATCACTTGACAGCTGACAAAATGGCCGCCAGTTAAAGTTCTATACCAACTTAAAGTTCTATACCTGTATAAAAAACACTCTTTATTAAGAAAGTACGATTTATGTCAAAAGTAAATTTAATTAAAAATGTACTTTTTATTTTAAAAAAATTACCATTTATTTAAAAAGTATCTTTTATTTTAAAAGTACCTTTTATTTTAAAAGTACATTTCATTTTAAAAATACCTTTTATTAAAAACGTACCTTTTAATATAAAAGTAGATTTTATTAAAAAAGTGCCTTTTATTACAAAAGTACCTTTTATTAAACGAGTGCCTTTTATTAAAAATGTACATTTTTATTAAGAAAGTACCTTCTATTAAAAAAGCAACTGTTATTAAAAACGTACTTTTTCTTAAAAAAGTACCTTTTATTAAAAAGTACCTTTAATTAAATAATTAACTGTGCGCCCCGGTAGGCTAGTTGGCAGCGTGCTGGCTTATCAGTGCGGGGGTGGTGGGTTCGATTCCCACCAGAATCACTGGTCTGTGCTAGTGCTTGGTTAGGGTAATAGTATATAATTTGTAATTATATGATTATTTTATTAAAAAAATATCTTTTATTTAAAAAAGTACATTTTACTAAAAACGTGCCTTTTATTACAAAATTTCCTTTTATTATAAAAGTAAATTTTTATAAAAAGTACCTTTTATTAAAAAGTACGTTTTATTACAAAAGTACCTTTTGTTGAAAAGTACCTCTTATTACAAAAGTAAATTTTATAAAAAAAGTATATTTTTTTAAAAAATTATCCTTTTTTATAAAAGTACCTTTTAATATAAAAGTATATTTTATTAAAAGAGTACCTTTTAATACAAAAGTACATTTTATTAAAAAAGTGGCTTTTATTAAAAACGTACCTTTTTATTAGGAAAGTACCTTTTATTAAAAAGGCACTTTTTCTTAAAAAAGTACCTCTTATTAAAAAAGTATCTTTTATTAAAAAAATATTTTTTATTAAAACAGAACCTTTTACTAAAAAAAATACATTTTGCAAAAAAAGTGCCTTTCATTACAAAATTACCTTTTATTATAAAAGTAAATTTTTATTAAAAGTACCATTTATTAAAAAAGTACATTTTATTAAAAAAGTACCTTTTGTGAAAAACGTAATTTTTTTTAAAAAGTTATCTTTTATTAAAAAAGTACCTTTCATTAAAAAGGTAAGTTTTGTTAAAAAAGTACCTCTTATTAAAAAAGTACATTTTATAAAAAAGCATCTTTCATAAAAAATGATCTTTTTTTAATAAAAGTACCTTTTATTTAAAAAGTACAGTTTTTTAAAAAATTATATTTTATTATAAAATTACCTTTTATTAAAAAATAAACTTTTTTTTTGAGAAGTACAAATTTTTCTATTAAGAAGTATCATTTATAAAAAAAGTCCATTTTATAAAAAAGTTCTTTATTATTAAAAACTACATTTTATGAGAAACTGCAATGCATTGATTTTTTTTTTAATTAAAACAGAAATTTTCTTCCCATTGTGTTTTGCTGACTCATTTATAAACATGGTTTTAAAAAATGATTGTTTTATATTGTTTTTTTTTTTTTTGCAAATTTATTTTGTATTTTATTTTCCTATTCATACCAACATTTTCTCAAGATTCTTGTTTTTTTCTTTTATAAAACAAAACAACCCCTGTTTTCCATATTTTAAAATATTATTTCTTCTTTGTTTCTTATTGTTTTAGTTCTTAACGTCTTTTTATAATATTTTTTTCATTAATTTAACTTAAATTTACGCTATAATTGTGTACAGCTGTTGTTTCCCTAAGGCTTTATTTAATTCATACTTAAAGTGTTGAAGTTGGAGTGTTTTTTTGTTGATGTTTTCCTAGTGCGGGTGTGGTGGAATTGTTGGTGTTAGCTGCTTTTATTTTATGCCCCTTGGCTTTTATACTAAAAGTTTTTCAATTAATTTTGTTGTCTTTCTTTTGTTGATTACAATATTTCGTCTTGAATTTTTTTGGAGGTTTTTTTTTTACCATTTCGTAGAGTTAATAAAATAATTGTGTTAAAAATAAAATTAAGATAAAAATTGTAGCTGTCATTTCTGGTTAACATTTTGTTGTTGATTGTTTTTTTTTTTGTTGTAGAGAAGTGATGACAGTATAAAATTCGTATATGACAAGATAATGATGGAATCGTTAGCAAAAAGTCATTATATTTATCCACTGAGACTTTAATTTGTTAACAAAAAGATTGTTTTTAGGAAATAAAGTTTATATCTTAAGTCTTTTGTTTTTAAGAAATTTTTTATACAGCTTTTTTTAAAGAAAAAAAGTTTTTTTTTTGTAATTTTAAAAATTTACAATAGTATTTATTATAAATTCAAAATATAACTTTAATTTCATGTGAGATTTAATTTATTTTTATGTCTCTTGTTTTTGAGATTTTCAGAACAAATTTTTATGCAATTGAGTAATTACTTTATTTTATCGTCATGAAAAATTTTTGTTTCTTAAGTCTTTTGTTTATCAGTGACGGTTACTGAAAATCTGCACAATTGTAAAAAATTACTTAAACTTGCATTTCTTTTCATCAATCTTAATTCTTTTTTTATATTTTCATTCGAAATTAATTTTTGCAACCAAATTCTAGTAGAAATTAAGTTAAATAAAATTTTAGAAGAAGTTTGGTTTAATTAAGGTTTTTGACACGATATGAATTTTTATATTCTGCTTTTCCTTTTGATGGTTAAATAATTTTGACTCATTATCTTTTTGGCTTTAAATAATTATTTTGATAACAATCAAAACAGTGACAAATTTTGTTTGAATCCCTTGAAATTTTGCACGTGTTTTGGCACGGTTGAAGAGCACCATAAATATACATTTGTTTTAATGACTTTCACACAACCCATTATTTGTTTGCTATTTTACTTTTTTTGTGTACCTACATAATTGCAAAATAATTATTTTTTTTAACCTTTTTTTTTTAAATAAAAGTAGACATTTTGCTAAGTAACTAAAAAATCCCTTTAATTAACCAACTTTTTTTTTATTATTCATAAAAGTGTTATTATTTAATAAATTACAAAATTATGAACTTTTTTTTGAAAGTAGCACAGTGTTTTTTTCTGATTTTGAAAATAAATATTATAATTCTGAAACTTTTCTTATTTCTATTAGCAATTTATTTCATTAAGCCATATATTTCATCTTATTTCCCACGATTTTTTTGTTGTTATTTGTTTAAGTGCATCAATAGGTTGCATGCATCATGCTATAATGTTGATGGCAAGGTTTTGAGTTTAATATATCATGTAATAAATATAAAAATAATTTACTAGTTTTCTGCAACTTTGCAATTATTCAAGTGTAAAATTGTTGTTTTATGTGAAAAACATTTTTATGATTTTTTTCCTAACATATATATATGGATAATATATAATCAGCTGTGTTATACAAACAGCTGTGAAAAATTACACTTCACTACGAATATTTACATTTTCTGTACATTTTTCTACAAAAACTTTTTTAAAATACTCTGATATTTTCAGTCAAACAAGTTACATAAAATCGCCTTTCCTTAAGGGATTTCAATTCTACATAAAATGTCAGTTTCTTTGTCCATAAATCATTAATTTAAACCCTTAACCACACAGAAACAATTATTGTCAATAAAATTTCAACTAAATTGTTGTTTGATTTTAAACTCACTTTCAATTAAATGTTTAATAATATATATTAAATGTTTAATTGAAAGTGAATTGGGTGCAGATAAAATTTCCAATTTTTATAACCCATAGCGACAAACGACAAATTATAAAAAATTACAAAATGTAAAAAAATCATCAAAATTTAAAAACAAATCGCCAAAATTGGAAAAAAAATCTAAAAAAATGCCAAAATTTAAATCCATCTCTATATTTAAAAACATCACCAAAAATTAAAGAAACCCGCTAAATTAAAAAAATTAAAATTATAAAATCTCCGAAATAAAGAAAAAAAAAGCAAACATTAAAACTGCTTCTATAAAGGCTTTTTAAATTTTATATAGAATATTTTTTATATTTTGCTGATTTTTTAAAATGTCGACAATGTTTTCTTTTTAAATTTTTGGCGCTATTTTGTATTTTTCACGTTTTTATATTCGACGATTTTTAAATATTGGCGATTTTTTTGAATTCTGCCGAATTTATTCCAAATTTTTTGGTGATTTTTTACAATTTTATTTTTTACATTGACGATTTTTTTCAATTTTATCAGTTTTTAATTTTTTTTTTAAATTTTGGCGATGTTTTTAAAAACCTAGTGTAGAAAAGCATTACCATAAGAGTGGTTATATAAGTACATATTTGGTAATGGCAAGTACTTAAATTGTCATTACAAGTCTCATTACTTTTATATTGGGATGTCGAGCAAAATAATGACATATCATTACTAAGCACCTTACGAAAAATAGATAGTTACCCGTATGCTTACCAGTATGGACAAAAATAATGAGTCTAAAACTAAATAAAAAAAAATGAATTTAATAAAACAGTATTTATTACATTTCATCCGAAATATGGTCCCATATAATTGTATCTGTTTGTATGAGTTTTGATATAATCTGATGCAATTAGATAAATGTAAAGTACAATTTTATCCGAATTTTGGCCCGATAAAAATTTATTAGATTGTATCAGTTTATATCTAAATTAATACAAATATAATTATATAAAAACCAGATATGTTTGTATGCGAATTTTGACCTGCTATAATTGTATATAATTGTATGTAAACTGACACATCTAAATAGGCGGTATGAAACAAGACCCCAATGAAATCAGGCCCCAAACCGAAAATGAAGTAAGGCCCCAAAAATTTCGATAAAAAAGAAATTGGGGTGTTATTTCATTTTTTGGGACTTTATTTCATTTTTTTTTTGGGACTTTATTTCATAATGAAATAAGGCCCCAATATGAGAAATGAAATAAGTCCCCAAATAATATTTTTGGGGTGTTATTTCATTTTCTTAAAAAGCACAATTTTTAAGTAATATAAGCAAATAACCGTTATAATTACTGCATGAATTATCAAGTTATTAATGTAAATAGATATTTGCTATTAGTAAGTGAGATTATACCGTGTAGTAATTTTGAAGTTTCTTTTATGTCGCACGCAGAAAAAAACTTTATTTCGCGAAGCCGCGTTCTACGGAGGAAAAAAACCCTTAAGATCGGATGAAGGCCGCCACCCAGAAGAACTTGTTTTTCAAATCAGATGTCGAATCCGTTGAAATCTTATATTTTTAAGACATCAAGTAATTTGTAAAAACAAGTTGTTCTGTGTGGCGGCCTTCGGCCGCTCTTAGGGGTTTTTTCCTCCGTAGAACGCGGCAGGCGGCTCGCGAAATAAAGTTTTTCTGCGTGCGATTATACGATTTATAAATTTAGTTTTATTTTGTGATATACTACTAAAAATATTAAAAAAAAACTGTATTGATATACTAAATATTATTACTCTTTTTATTTTAAAAAGGCTGAAAAAAAATCGCGCAATATTTTTTCCAGCCTTTTTACTATATATTAATTAGGAATAAAGAAATATTTCAAAGTAATATATAATTTTGTTTTTTTTTTATTGGGGCCTTATTTCATTTTCAAAATGGGGCTTTACTGCATTACGAAATAAAACCCCAAAAATTGGGGCGTTGCTTCATTTTGTTTTGGGGTGTCGTTTCATTTGGTTGGGGGTTTATTTCATTTTTTTTGGGGTATTGTTTCATAATGAAATAAAGCCCTCAAAGGGGGGCGTTGTTTCATTTTTGGTTTGGGGCCTTATTTCATTGGGGTGTTGTTTCATACCGCCATCTAAATACAATTAGATCCGATTTTTAGTCCAGTGAAATTGCACTAAATGTTTAATTTTTGTATAAAATTATACTCAATTTCATACAAATGTATATTCATTCTACGAGTATCATATCCGTTAAGTCCATACAAAAATAGTCTATTACTATTACTTTTTTTACGGTTTTCAAAAAAGTTCCGCAGAAAACTTTTACAAGTTTTAATACACATTAGGGTGTCCCGAAAGTTGGCAATTTTACGCAATAGCTCTCAAACGATTTTATCCAGTTGATTATAAGAAAAAAAAAAAATTCAAGTTCGCTACCAATTTTTTTGAATTTTTGTACAGTATTGGGCTCAAAAGTTTTGTAATGTCGAGTATATTTTTGGAAATATATTTGTAAAATATCCATAAATTACTACATCTTTCAATTAAAAACAAGTAACAAATAAAGTTACTTGTTTCAAACTAAATGATGCTGTGGTGGACTAAAATTAATCTATGGAACTGTTATAAAGATTTTTCCCATAATATGCTCAGCAGGCACGTAGCTAGGAATTTGTTTCGGGGGGGGCTTTTCGATTTTTTATTTTGATTATATATTTTTTTCTTTTGCACACTAGAGTAAGAGCTTTTTTTTTTTTTTTTTTTTGTTTGCTAAATTTGTACCTACACGTAATGGGCAATCATGTATTAATAATAGAAATCGCTTTCTCAGGTCATTTTGAAACAAAACCACCCGCATAAAGTGCATTTCCTTAAAATGCATTTTTCATTTTTCATATTGTGTTCATTATTTTGCGAATTTTGATGTCTATATAAATTGGGGTAAATTTTGTGTATAAAATTATACACAAAATGATACAATTAATTGTACTATTGTATTGATGTACATAATACATATTTACATCCAAAATATAATTGACAAATTTTCTAGTGTGACTCTGCATGGGGTAATATACAATTTTATCTAAAATAAAATTGTGTTTTTTAAAATATGATATAATATCAAAATATATATTATTTTGCAATGTCTAGGTATATAAATATAACGTAATTATTAATTGGATTAGTGTTAGCGTATTCTAAATGCAATATACAATTATACGCAACTATATATGACATCATATTAAATTTTTTCTACGAAACTAATTTTATATATGAATTTATATAATTATGTCCGGTTAAATGCACTGGCAGACAAATGTATGCAAACGTTTTAACTCGGGAAATTAAAGATTTATAACCGTCCAAAAAACAAATTAAAAGCAAATATCCTATATAATCTGCCTGAAACTTACAAGGAAGCTTTTCCGATGGGTTCCCTTTGAAATTAATGAAATTCAGATAGGTGCTAAAGCAGCAAAAATATATGAAAAACGTATCTATTTTTAAAATTGGTGGTGAAATTTAACGCATCTTTGCATGAAAATATGTTTAAAGTTAAGTAAATTTAGACTTATTTAAAAACAGCGTTAAAATGCTCGACAAAACACACATTTTGAAAACCATTTTGACACTATGTCGTGGACCCCGGCTGCCACTTATTTGAATTATTTTAACAAATTATTCACTATTTTTTTAACCTTTTTCATATATCCGACTTTTTTAAGATTGGGGGCTATACTTCATGTCTTGTATTAAAAAAATCGTAAATTTTACAAGCAAGCGTGATTGTAGTCTAAAAGAAATAATAATAAATAAAATATAAAATTGGAAAATTTAAAAATATACCTGACATCGCATAGGTCTTATAAATTATGTATTTCCAATTCACTTTGATTTATATTTTGGACAATTTTAAACGCTTTTCTAATTGTCTTTAATTAATTTTTTAAATAAAAACCCTTTAAAATGTTTAAAAAAAAAAACATTGTTATAACACAAAGACTGGTTTAGCTGCTTGATTTTAAAATGTCGCATTACAAGGAGCGCCGATAGAAATTTGTTTACATTTAGTCTAAAAAAAAAATTGAGAAAATTTGAGTCACATTGGACCACGTTAACATGAGGCTTAAATTTGTTTCAAAAGAATTAAAAAAATATATGAGATATCGTAATATATATCGTAAAAAAAATACTGAAAACTATGTTACCAGATGCGTGCGTAGCAAATCAAATTTAAATAAAAAGATTGCACTTTAAGTAAAGTAACGACTTTTACGGCACAAGTAAACTTAATTTTGAGTCTTAGTGTTATATCCATTTTAAAAGATTATGTCAAAATACACAGAAAACATCATTGTGAAAAAATTTCAATTAAACTTTTGTTCGATTTCAAACTTACTTTCAATTAACTGTTTAATTGAAAATGAATTTGGTATAAAAAAATATTCAGTTTATATAACGTATAATAACAACATAGAAACAAATACAAAAATTTTAAAAAATCGCCAAAATTAAAAAAAAATCGTGTAAGTAGAAAATTCGCGTTTCTTTAATTTTGGTGATTTTTTTTAAAATTTTTCGAATGTTGGCGTTTATTTTGGGAGTTTTTTAAATTTCTGCAATTTTGAGGATTGTTTTTTTAAATTTTGGCAATTTTTTTTTCAAATTTTGCGATTTTTTCAAATGGTCTCGTTTTTTTTTTAAATTTTGGCGATTTTTTAAAATTTTGTAATTTTTCCCAATAGTAAACAATATTCAATTAAATTCTTAATAGATGTGAATAAAACTATATGTAATTGAAAATAATATTAATTAAATAGATACAAATTATTTTAGTTGTTACTACAATTGCATCAACACGGCCGAATTCAGTTAAACTTTTGCTGAATCAACAAATATTTTAATTAAAACTCAATTTTAGTTTTTTCTGTGTAGACATATTTAATTTTTAGTTTGCATTGTCTCAAAGAATTTTTTGATTATATTTTAAGTCAAAGACTTTGAAATCTCTTATGAAATGATTTTATTTATTGCTTTTTGTCGAAAATCAACTCTAACAATGATAGCCGCCCATTTGCAGGCGATGTTTTCTTACGAAATTTTAAGATTCGAACCATATAAAACTATTTTCTATTTGATCCAAGTCAAAAATAAATATTTTCATATTAAATTTATCAATAACATTGATACTTTCTAACGAATTGTATTAAGTTTTTAAATTTGTCAAATCATTTCGGGGGGGGCTCTAGCCCCCAAGCCCCCCCCCTAGCTACGTGCCTGATGCTCAGCATTGTGAAACTTTTAAACTCTACTTTGTAAACAATTGTCAAAATACACTACGAAGGCAGTGGGTAACAACTAAACTGTTTGATGTTTATCCATAAACAGCTCAATAATTCCTATCGTTTTAGTACGTAAAGAAATAGGCAAATTTTTTAAACTCGGGACGGACTAATTAAATGCTACAACAGACTTTATATAATAAGATGTGTGACAACAGACGATATATCTTCACATATAACTATGAATAGGTCAAGATATCGTTTTATCCAAAAAGAATTACATATTTTTAAATATTACACCATATGTTGTTATATATAATTTTGATTGTGTTTTATCTTATTATACATGTATTTGTGTATAATTAGACTAACCATATTTAATTGTATATGTTATATACGAATATTTATTAGTCGATATTTAATAAGATGTAGTTATATGTGGTGTCGTATTAAAAAATTACAGGAAAACATTTTTATATATTTGCATAAAATAATGCATGATTAACGTTTTTACTCGGGCATTTAAATTCGAATTACTACTGGCACATTACGAAATAAGAATTTAAAAAATGTTTGTAGTAATGTTAGTCCACTAATGCAACTTTATGATACGTGATAAAAATGAATTTTTAAAAATTGTACTTTATGCGAAATGTTTATGTTTTAAAATTACCCGAAAAGCGATTTTTATTATTATATAGTATTGCCTATCAGGTGGTGATAGGTAAAAAATGTCAAAAAAAGTGATAACCCTAGTGTGCACCAAATTCATTTCCAATTAAACATTTAGTGGACATTATTAAACTTTTGAAGTGAGTTTAAAATAAAAAAAAAGTTCAATTGAAATTTTATGAAAATATTGTTTTGTGTGTAAAGAAGTAAGAATTTATTGTGAGATTTTTGCATTGTGCTTTTTTCATGATTTCACGTTCTGCCGAATAATCCTCAGTAGAATTTGAATATTATTATATGTTTAGTCTTATACAATAGCATTTAATAATGGCCAAATGTTGAATTAAATTATTACGTGGTCCGGTTTGTGCTCATCAGGGCTGGATCTTTGTGTATGGACAACACTAACTAAAATTCTAAATTTCAGCGAAATCGAATGACGTTTTAAGTCGCTAAATATTTAAATTTTTTTTTTGTGGAAATTTACAAATTTTTTGAGAAAACAAAAAATTATTATAATTTATTTTTTTAAAAGTCAGTGTTCACTAAAAAACAGTATATACAATATATTAGTTAATCCTCTTCCTTAAAATATATAATGATGACATACCCATTGCAGTAAGGATCACTTTATCCTGGCGATTTTTCATAAAAATATGAGTTATTTTACCTTTTCCGTAACAACTTTTTATATATGTTTTAATTTAAATACGTTTTAGAAAATAGACTTCACATAGATAACGTTTTTTGGCAGGATGGAAATTCTACGGAGTAAAAGTTTCTAAAAGATCTCCAGTAGAATTTTAATATCATTATTTAATGGTCGAACTGATTTGTAAATATCAATTTGTTTAGCTTGCCAATAAGCTTCATTTGCGTTTGTTGTTGCAAGTTGATTAAGGTTTCAACCCTTTTATGTGCTTCTCATAGCGATAATATTTATTTAAAGAATACAATTTTAATTTATCGCTTAATTGAGGCTCTATAGCATGATAAAGGTTGAAGACGAACTAAGAAATCGAATGGCCACAACATTTAAGTGTTTGCTGAATATCACTATAAGTAAAATAAAGTTTTACACCAAACATTGTTGACGTTGAGTTAATACTTTAAAAGTTGTGGCGATTTTTTCTTTCTTAACCATTGCAAAATTTGGCGATATTGTCACTAAACGTCAATATAGTTCTAAAAATCTGTAAGCTAGATTTTAAGGTACGATTTAGTTACACAATTTCACTTTTATAAGATTATTTTTTATTTTTTCAAAATTTTTGGTAAAGTTTCTACCTAAAATAAAAATCAAAAGTTTTTTATCAATAATAAAACAAAATGTAAGGATACTATTGATTTACTCTTTCTGAATGTTTAAACAAATTGTGTCGCATATTAGATCATACAAAGTTGTTTAACATTAGAGATTTCGATTCTAAAATATATATTTTTATTTTATACACTTTGTATAATTTCAAAATTCAAATGTAGCAAAAAATGCCTCTTAGGGCAAGTAACTTTTGTAAAAAATAACGAGAGTTTAACAATAACCACAAATATTTCCATATAAACTTTTAATTCATAACTATAGTTGAGAAATAAACTTTGGTTTTGCTGAGCTACGTTAGCAGCTCTTAATTAATATTATACAACTTGTCATTTTTCTTTTATATAAAACAAAAGACTTAAGCCACAAACTTGATAAATTACTATGACTCTATTATTTTACTAACCAATTTGTATTAAAACAATAATTTAAATAAAAAAATTCTTTTGTTTCCCACCACTTTAAAATAAATCATCATTTATAAGCATATTACTAACATAAAACCATTACCATTCTTTGGTTAATTTTGTATTTTTTTTATAAAAAAAAAAATTATTATAATATCCATACCAACCCCCTTTTTGATATCAAAACATCTTAAGGCTTAGATGGATACCTAATATCATATGTATAGCTTATTAAAGTGTAGAAGAAGTAGAAGAAAAAAAAAACGGGCACTAAAAGATAGATAGACAGAAATCTTAAGGCTTATCGTGTGAACTAATCTTGACTTGTTTAATTGAGCCTAACTTTGATATAAGAATTGTTATAAGGAATAGAGTATACTAACAAGGAAACTACACAATGGTAAATCCGCAGATATTAATGAAACTTGGATGTGTTCTTAAGAACAAGAAACTATTTGGACACGTATTTATTTTAGTCGAGCAATAGCACGTTTAGGGGTTAAAATGTAGGGTAAAAAATTACATAGGTGTTGCATGAAAACATGTTTAAGGGTGAATAACTTTTCTAAAAATAACCAGAGTTTAACTTTAACCATAGAAATTTCCATATAAATTTCACATTCATAACTATGGTAAAGCACTTGGTTTGTTGAGCCAAGTTAGCAGGTTCGGATGTTTTTATACGCAGCATTAAAGTGCTGCAGAAAGTCAAAATTTTGATAACCATATTGCCTATGCTGTGGGGCCAGGGTGGTCACTTAATTGATTTACTTAAAATATGGATTATAAAAGATCTTCGGGAAAAGTGGTGTTAAAGCCGAGCGAATAAAAAAATTTACAAAAGACAAGACAACCCCACAAAAAAATTAAATAGGCATTATTATATTCCATATTATATGTTAATTTGAACTCAAACCAACAAAAACTTCCCATTCAAATGTGATAATCGAAATAACTATTTTTTGAGTAAAAAAAATATTCGAAAATGCACGGACATGTTGTACAAGGTGGCGCAAAAATAACCTTCCGATGTTTTTTGGCTGTAATTAAAAAAAAAAATGAAAAACTTTGATTCTTCTTGTGGATTATTTTTATTTGGAATTTCAATTTTTTTACATCTAGACGAGAATATGATGTCATGTAAATGACCGCCGCCAGAGTTGATTATCATTTGAGCCCTTTTTATGGCATTTTCCATCACTTTGGCCAAAACTTCCGGCGATAGGTCCTCACATTCTTGACGGATATTGTCTTTAAGAGCTGCAAGAGTCTGAGGCTTGTTGACATAAACCCGCGACTTCAAAAAGCCCCACAAAAAGAAGTCTGGAGCGGTCAAATCAGGCGATCTTGTAACCGTTGGGCCCGCGACGTCTTCGAAGAAAAAAGGTCCGATGACTCCTCCAGCGAAAACAGCACACCATACAGTGACTTTGAGCGGGGTGTAATGGCTCTTCGTGGGTTACACGCGGATTTTCAGTGCCCCAGAAGCGTAAATTTTGCTTATTTACGTACCCGCTAAGATGGAAATGGGCCTCATCGCTCATGATTATTTTTGATGAAAAATCATCTTCCTCTTGGATGGCTTGAGCGTATGTTACACGCCATTGGCGGTCAGCAGCTAACAGCTGATGCACCGTCTGGACTTTGTACGGAAACATCTTCAAATCTTGTACCAAAATTCGCTGTAAAGACCGTCGACTGATACCCATTTGCGTGGCACGTCGTCTGGTCGATGTCGACGGCGCTTCCATGACATCCTCGGCTACAGCAGCAATATTCTCTGCAGAACGGCTACTCCGGGGTCTGCCACGCCTGGCAGCATCTCGTGTTGTGCCAGTCTCTTCGAGGCGAGCGGCTAAACGTCGCAGTGTTTCACCAGTAGGCGTTGGACGGCCAGGAAATCTGCGACGAAATTCACGTTGTGCCAAAGTCACCGACCGATTATTGGTCAAATAAATAGTCACCAATATTCGCGTTCTGGAGCAGTGTAGCGTAACATTGTTTATTAACGTGTATTTCGCATGAGTTTACTACACAAATGTCAAAACAGAACTGACATTAGGGGCCAATCGCAAAATTTATAGCATTTTCTGATAGGAGGATTACTTTTGCGCCACCTTGTATATTCCAATGGAGGCGTCTTTAAAATACCTTTCATTTGATACCCTATAGTTTAATAGCTTTTATGAAAAGTACATTAAAAACAAAACGCCAAATTGAGTCACTTTTGACCACACTTTTTAACCCCTAATCTTGAAATACGAGCTAAAATTTTATGTCCTCTACAACATATCCAAGTTTCATTCAAATCTGCGGATTCATCACTGTGTAGTTTCCTTGTAAGATATGGAATAATAAACTTAACCTTATAATAGTTGGACATTTGAGAGACAAAATGTTAAACAAAAAAAACTGTATAACTAATATGAACAAAAAAAAAATATATATTAAAATGAAGCCAAAGAAAATTGTCTTTAAGCTGAGACAAGTGTTTTCTTACACTTGTTTTAAACTAACACATACACATATTAAAGGCAGCAGCTACTTTAATACATTTGAACTTATTAAGAAGGTAGCCTAGAAAACATTAATGGATTTGAAGTGAAACTAAAGAATGACATAGATGCATGAGTAAAAGAACAATTTAAACAATCAATCCTGTTCCCAAACTATTCAATTAAAGTGGAATTGTTAATTCACCAGGTATTATAAAATACACTATTTTATAGGCGACATTTTTAAGTATTCATATATTTACAGAAACAAATTTTTATAATTTTTAGTATAGAGTTGTTAAGGAGAATTATAAATAACTGCAAGAAAAATAATTGTTCAAAAAATCTGAAAAATTGCATTAGTTCGGGTCCTCGGTACTATAATATTCAAACTCAAATATTTTTTTTAAAGAGAAAGTCCCCGTTTCGTGAGCACTATTATCAATCTTTCTATTCAGACAAATGCATTAATTTTATGCCAATTTTTTCACATTTTGTACATTTCCGACAGGCTTCCAAATAAAAAAAAGTATCACGATTGATCGTTTTTTTTTATACCATTTTTTTATGTCCAGTGTTGTCACTTAAAAATCCATAGGACCTTGAAGCATTTTCTCTTCTATATGCCAATTTTATTCAAAATCGACTTCCATGGATTGGGATGATTCCCTTATTAGTTATACCTTCCCCTTTGTAAGCAGCATAACAAGGGCCAGTGTAGTTTTCTTCTCACTACAAGCGTAACAGTAAGAAGTTTAAATGTTAACAAAATGTAATAAAACCGTCGTATATCAAATATAACCATCTTTAAGATAAAACAAACAAGTTCTCATCAATTTTTGGTTGTTTCTTTTTTATTAATGGAAAACCATGCAACAATGATCCCATGTTTGGTAACGCGGTTGTATAACTATGGAAGGAAGTTAAGGAAGTTACTGTACGTTTCTGTACTTGGAAGTGATATTAAGAAAGGGAGTGTTTGTTATTACAAACAACTTCCAACAACTTCCTTCCGCAATATTTATCTTAGTTAAATTATGTTTATTTAAAATGAAGCTAATTCAAGGTAAAACAAGGTTAACGAGTAAAAATGCCGACTATAGACTAACCTACACCAGTCTGATATGAGTATTTGTGTCCGAAGCTTTAAACGGTTTAACTGGACTTGTATCAATAATTGTCTATTAATTGGCAAATAATTATTTAAAATATTGGTGCCTGTAAAATGAAATCGGTTGAAAATTTTTAGTAAACGTTATAAAAATTTGTCAAAATTTTGGTAAACCCTTCATGGAAGTCGATTTACTAAAATCTGTCAAATTTTTAATCAACATTCCAAAAAATCAGATGAAAAAAGAACGTAGAGAAGTAAAGATGCATTTCAACTCCAGGCTTTAATAAAAGAGCGTTAAAAAAAATTATTTTTTTCCTTAAGATGAACATCGAAGCTTTTAGACATATTGTAAAATAAAAATCAAATCATATAAAAAAAAAATTGTGTTTTTAATTCTACCTTGAGCCGTACAAAAACCGTCACACAAAACTTAATAATTTTTTTATTAAGATTTTGTTTTATTATTGTTTGGAATTTTTTTATATTTTAAATTATAAAAATTTCAAAAAAAAACTTTGCTCTCAACTACACTAAAAATAAAAAAAGTCAGTAATGTCAGCAACATTTTTGGTGGAAATAACGTTGGAGAAAAATTGCTAACATCAGCAAAAAATTTGCTAAATTCAGCGAAATTTTGGCTGAATTTACCATTTGTTTTGCTGATATAAGTAATTTTTCTGCAATGATCCTCCCAGCAAAAATTTTGCTATCTTTACTAACATTTTGTTTTAGTGTATGACAAAGAAAATTCGTAAAATTTTTTTTTTGCTAATTTAAGCAACTCGGGTTTAAGAACTTAGCAATATATTTTGCTAAACTCAGCTACACAAATTAGTTACAATTTTGTAATTTGTAAATAGATAAGAGGAAAAATGTTTACTAAAAACTGATTTTGTACTAAAAATTAGTACAAACACTATAAATAGGTTACAAAGCATTTTAAAAACTTCTGTACGAACTTTTTTGTTTGAGAGTATTACTTTTGGATGACCTTTATATCGAGTCTAACCAAAATCAACAGGCTTTGTCCTTGTGTTTTGTCTTTGGGCCTATATATCGTCACCTAAAATGTAAAAGGACATGACTAACATATTTACTTTTTTACAGGAGAAGCAAAAAACGTTCACAGATATTTTAATAATATCGTTAATAAAACTGATAGTTTTAATCATAAAACCAAACAATTTTGTGATGAAATATAGTTCGATGCAGTGCTTCATAATCACTTAACCGTACTTCAATGTTTTACAGAGCAACAAAAAAAAAAAAAAAAAATCGGGAAAACAAAAACATAAAAGATTCGAACTTTATTTATAAAACTGCTATTAATATCGTAGAAGTCAAAAATGTTGTGTATGCATGTAGTTCAGCCAAATGAATAAAAAATTTAAATAAAACCGGTTTTGGAAACCTTGTTAGTTACGCCCCTTTTGCATTTTAGGTGACAGTATGTATGCCAGTGTGACAAATATCATCATCATCGTATTTATCTTAGGTCTAATCACAAACCGATATTAACCAAAATCAACAGACTTTTAATGTCTAAAAATGGAGCGATCATGGAGCCAATAAAAGTGAGTGTGTCAAGTTTAATCGAAATATCTTGATATTTGCGAACTGTAGCGTGCGCTAAAACATGATCCGATTAGCACTAAACACGGGTCAATCTAAACCGTAATCCACAGACCTTGTCCTTTATCAAAAAGTTTTTATATTTGCGACTTGTAGCGTTCGAATAAGCACAATGTGCAATTTGGGGTGCCATTACAAGTGCACTGAACTGGGGCCAGTCTAAGCCAAAATCAACACATGTTATCCTATGGCATATACTGGCCCTATCATAATATTGGCGATAAGAAAAACTGGAAATTTTTGCCTCCACAAAAATTCGGCAGTCACAACTGAAAAATTCGGTTACTACAACTGCATCATTGGCAACAAAAGCGGCTGTCAACGGTTTTCTGGGTCTATGTCCATTACTTTTAAATGTTACAAACATCCGCATTATCTTATTACACCCTGCTGTGTTACAGGGTACAAACAGTTCATAAATGGTGGTTGTCAAATGATTATTCTCATTAAATAACACAGGTCAACAGCAAAAAAAGGCTTGACTAACCACTATATAGATTTGATGCATCATGGCTGCCTAAGTACAAAAATGGTAAAATTTTTCAATTCTATGGATAATTTTTTTTTAAAAAAATTTTTTTTTAAAATTGACAATATTTTGAGCCATTTCTACACTTATGTTGTCATAACTCAAAAACAACTAGTCCGATTTTGTCAAATTAAATTTACAAAAATTAAGGTTTACAATATCTTTAAAGAACTGTACAAATAGTTCAATAGTTTCAAAGTTATGAAACAAATTGTTAGCAAAAAAAAAAAAAAATGCTAAAAAAAAAAAAATTTGAAAAACAAAAATCTGGAAAAAATCGAAAACTGCAAAAAATATTACTTTTTATTTTTTTGTAGTAAAGCTACATATCATGCGAATTAAACTAGATATGGATCATAAAAATCGATGCATGCTTTACATTTTTATTTACAATTAATTGAAGGTATCGCATATTTACAAGCACTGTAGAAAATTGTACCTACATAATGAAAATGCAGAACATAAAAACTCAGGTGCATTTTACGACACGCATTTTGGCAAAACCCCTTTGGGAAAAACCTTTATGACATTTTTATGATTCTAATAATTAAAAAAAATAAGTAATAAACAAAAGATTGTTTAATTTTTACGATTGCGGTAGGATAGTAATAAAACGCTCATAAATGTGCGTGTACGCTGAAGTGCTCTTATTTTCCGTTAGCTACCTGTAACGGATAATTTTTTTTTTTTCATAAAAGTCCTTAATGTTTTTTAGGATTCTTGGGAATAATAAAAAATTTGCAGCACACACAAACTGTATCCACACAAAGGGTTATCCCAAATTATAGTATCAGTATTTATAAGATCTCCTTGACCCTTTTTATTTCATTCAAGAAGTGTTTGCGATAACGCAAACATCATTTAATACCTACACAAAAATTAGAGTCATACAGCTTAGAAGTTAAAAACAATTTTCAAATATTAATAAAAATGAGCCAGAAAGCCAGAACATTTTCATGTAAAAACGATCCAGATTTATTTTGTTATGTGTGCGGCCAATATATCACCGGGAAAAAACGGAAGTGCTTATTAACTTCATTGCAAAAGTCATATCAAGATTGCTATAATATCTATCCGCACAATTTGAACCAGCATTGGACACCGAGTACTATATGCATTCCATGTCGATTGAATTTATCTATGAAGTCTTCTAACGTAAAGTAAGTATAAATTAATAGATTTGGAATATTTTATAATTACAATATTTCTTAATTAAAATTTGAATTCTTCATATTCCTGATTTCAATTTTTTTTTTCATTTTACAGACGACACTTGGAAATTTTGAAGCCTATGCTATGGAGAGAAACAGCGAACCACGCATCCGAGTGTTATTTTTGTTTAAGTACAAAAAGCATATTTGATGGCCCACAAATTCGCAAATTGGTGAACGATACTGAATTTGGCAGTTCAATGTCAGAAATTGAGAAGAATGCATGGGATTCGTTTGTATGGGCTATTCAAAATTTCTTAGGAAATAACAAGGGTGATGATTACGTTGCGCACGTTGAAGAGATGTTAACTCACTTCCAGAATCTTGGATGCAACATGAGCATCAAATTACACTACCTGCACAGTCACTTAGATCGTTTTCCTGAAAATCTAGGAGACTTGAGTGAAGAACAGGGCGAACGATTCCACCAAGATATCCGGACAATGGAGGAACGATACCAGGGTCGCTGGGATGCACACATGATGGCTGATTTTTGCTGGAGTATTCAGAGTAACACTTCGTTATTCAACAATAGTAGAAAATCGACTAAAAGAAAATTTCAGAGTTTGTAGTTTATAATACATATTTATTTATTTATTTTCTTGTTTTATTTATTATAATAAATGTGAATAATAAAATATAAATTTTCTACTATTTAATTTATTTATTTATTTACATTTAAGCTCATCCAACACAAATGTCTTTCCGAAGAATAGAATCAGTATATTCTAGGTAGGGTTTTGCCAAAAAATACACGAATGTTACTATATAATGCATTTTTGATGTGAAAATTTGTACATAGCATGGGGAAAATGTTTTCAAAATTCAATCAATCGAAAGAAGAACATTAACTACTCAATTTTATGTATATCAGACAAAAAACTAAAATTTGGTGAAAATGAGCGAATTCACTTAATTGTGAATAAATTCGAAAAAAAATCAATCGATTTTTATGATCGATATCTCATTTTGTTCCTATTACATGTGGCTTTGCGATAAAGCAATAAATCTGAACGATTTTTGCCGTTTTCGATTTTTATGATTTTTTTTAACCAAAAAAATTTGCTATTTTCACGTAAAAAAAATATTTTTTCCCTCAATTTTTTATTATAACTCCAAAACTACTGAGCCGATTGAAACGCAATATATTAACGGATTAAAGGCTATGTAAATTTCAGTTTTTCTAAATTTATTTGAATAATATCGGACTAATTTTTTTTTAGTTATCATTAATTATGTGGAGACACGTCTAAAAAAATTTATAATTTTAATTAAAAATTTTTTAAAAAAAAACCTCTCCATAGAATTTCAAAATTGAACCATATTTGTACTACTGGGACCACAATACATCAAAATTGTATAGTGGTTTTCAAAGCCCCTAAAATTTTTTCAAAATTGTTGCCTTGTGTAATACAACATAAATTTTAATTAAAATTGTGGTTAAAGGTGAGTAAAATATACCAAAACCATTAATACGTTGCATGAATATTATTATATGTACACTAAACAAAAAAATAGTAAAGTCGGCAAAAAATTTGCGGAGTCAGTAAATTTTTAGTCAAGATGGTGCTTGCAAAAAAATTTCTAATGTCAGCGAAATCATTTGCCGAAATTAGTAGAGTCAGCAAAAGATTTGCTGCCACTTAGTTGATTAAAAATTAACAAATCCTGGCAAAAAGTTAATAAAATTTTTGCAAGTTATTAGTAGACTGAAAAACACTAGAAAAATTGTAGAAAAATTATACTTTAGTTAATTTATTTGCGGACAATCCCAAAAATTTGTTTGTGGTTTTTTAAAAATAATTTTCAATACGCTAGAAAATATAAAAATGTTCATTCTCCCGCATTGACGACACGATTTAATTTAATACTGAAAATGTATAGAAATAATTACATAAACAAAATTATCTTTTAACTAATTACATCAATGGTTTTGGACATGATGATTCTTTAGAATGAAGACGAATGCAGTAATTGTAGAAACAATCAAAAAGTAACAAAACATAGAAGCATAAAAAATTATATGTCTTTCGCTCGAGTCTGTCTACCTGTATTTATATTTGGTTGCAATTTGACCACACTGCATTTATAATCACTATAAACATTTAGATCCTTTATTAAATTTTTATATTTTATTTATTTTTTTATTTAATTAGTAGACAATTATTTTGACAATACAATATTTAAGTTTTTATATCCATACTTTATATGAAAAAAAGATACAAAAATCTTCCATGGTTGATTTTTTATGTCTTACTAGAGCTGTACTTTTTAGTATCATTTTCCTCGTCACTACTACATCTTGACATGCCGCAACATCTAATTCATTCTGCTTATATCTTTCAATCCGGTTGTCGTCCACACTATTAATGTGCTAACCAGCTCAATTTTTTTTTAGCACAATACATTAGTAAAATATTAATAAAACATTAGTTCAAAACAGTTAAGGGCTGAATAAGTATAACTTAAAATTTAGCTGGAAACATAATTTTAGCAACAAATTTGCTGAAAAATAGTATACCTGATTTGCAGGACGTTTTACTTTTCGACTAACTTATTTTTTTGTGTGTATATAAAGACTGAGATCAAAATAAATATAACACCAAAAAGCCGTAATAATTTTTACGCATTCATTAATTTTAACAAAAGTTGTCATTTGTTGTATAAAATATTATGTAAATTTAAATTTAATTGAAAAAAATTTGTTACAGTTCTGCCTACTATGGTTTTTCTAAAACTTTGGGTTCTGATGAGATCTTTAGCCACATCGAAATACTAGTATCAACCCAGCTAATATGTATGATTTGCTTTATTTTTGTAAATATAAGGAGGTTGAAAGCTCATTATACATTGAACATCAGACATGTGCGGCGTCAATTACATTTCAAAATCATTCACTTGTGAAATTTGTCATATAATTAATAATTTCAGACCTACGCTCACACTTGTTGGCTTAAACGCTTGCTTTGAAAATTTTAAATTTTGTCTATTCCAGACATGGGACATACTACCAATATTTGTGTATTTAATTACAGGCCAATTACATTTGTACGTCTAATTGGGTGTAATTGAGTAATTGTCCTGTAATTAAATACCCAGATGTTGTTACAAATCCCCATGTTTGGTATTAAAATTTTACAAATTTTCTAAGGAAGCGTTTAAGCCTACAAGTGTGAGCGTAGGTCTGAAATTATGAATGATATTTCAAATTTTCACTAGTGAGTGGTTGTGAAATGTAATTGACGCCGCCCATGTCTGTTGAAAATATCATAAAAATAATCTCGATGTATATAAAAACAAAAAGCTAATAAAACTGTATGAAAATTTAGTTGAAGATAAAATTTATTCTCTCTACTGGTCGAAGTACTATAAAGATTAGATTATTTTGGCTAAAAACGTAAATTTTTGTTTTGTGTCCCGGAATTTCGCGGATTGTTATAATGACACTATCCAAGATAATATAATTAATTATGAACATATCGTGGTGTATTATGGAGTTACAGCAGTTTCCTCCTATAAATCTCCCTGTCTTAAGTTTTGATATTAATTGTGTACATTATTTAATCTAAACTGATTTTCTTACATGCCTACAAATGGTCAGCCAAATTAATTCATGTTTAAAGTAATGTAATTTTTTGTGTGCTAAAATTTCATTGATATTTCCTGTAACATTCAGATGGAAAAAAATTATACGTAAAGCCCGTGCGGAGTCCCCTTTTTAGTACTTGTTTGGGACGTCTAACGATTAGGAAATATCATATTTTGCAATTCCTTTTTTAGGGTTTTCCAAAAACAACAAAGAAATTAATTTGAGAAATTAAACGTTCTCACCCTTGCTTTGCCACACATCTATGCAATACCACATTTTTAGATACATTTTTACATATGATTTAATGATTCTTTTGTTCATGAGACAATTAAGCGTTTGACACTTTTTCAAAGCTAACTTGCTTATAACAATTTTAAATTTTTACGTAAAAGAAAAATTAGAAGTGTAAAACCATATTATACTTATTTCGATTTATGTCGTTATTTGTCTAAACAGTCAAAGGTTGTGTTATAAAGGTCAATGATTTTTTAATTATTATACTCGCCTTCATGCTAAGGTTTGTAGCTTAAGTCTTTTGTTTTCTATTCTCTATACACAAAACTATACTCAGCGAAACCATTTGATTAAAAAATTGTTAGTTTATTAAAATAACTACTATTTTTTACACTTTTTATTTATAATAAAAATCAGTATTAATCAAATTATTAAACCTTAACATTCACATTCACATGATATCAATTTCCATACACATGATATTTTTCAAACATTTGTTGCTAACTTGTGGCGCTTCACTTAAGCGTTACACAGATTTTATGTATTATAATAATTTCCATTTTTTTTAAAATTTATACTTGGCTGCATTGAAAGAGCATTTATTTTGTAAAAAAAGTGTTAAAACCTTTAAACATTATTATGCATACTTTTTTTTTAATACGCCTGACTGCCTCAAGTGGGAACTTTTTCTGCTTTTACCATTTTTATAATGGTTTTAAAAAAAACTGTTTAACTTACCAAAGATTCAGTATTAAAATTCATGGTTAATTAAACAAAGTTGGTATAATAGCTGGTTCTTAAATTATATTCATGATTTTATTTAAATCTAGACTAGACATTTTCTAGACATGAAAGTGGGCAGTCTTGTGTAATTATTCAACGAATTCCTTTTTAAATTTTCATAATTTTAATTTAATTTAAAATTCTAAACATGCTTAAAGTTGTTGTAATTATTTGATGCTCAATTGTTTTGATTTTTTTTTCATATGCGTAACGAGGTATTGATTATTTTGTTTAACAAGTTCGTGTCTTAAATCTTTTGTTTTTCGGCTATTGTTCTTAGAATTTATAGATAATGTTCTTGTTTGTTTGTTAACATGTCATTATTGTTGTTGAATTTTGTAGTTTTTGGTGTGAAAAAGGGTGTAAGTTTGAACATAAATGTGTTTTGAATACTAAAATAAAAAGTTTTTAAAACAACAGCTAAGGCAGCAGAGGTTATACAATGGAATTGAAACACTAACATCAAGAAACAAAATTGAATGAAACAGAAAACGTTTTAGGAAGTGAATGTTCCCTAATGTGTCCCTATACCTGATATTTGGTCTATATAAAAAAACAGTGGAATATTGCAAATTCAAATACATCGGCTTATAATTCAACTTCTTGGGAGTTTTCGGCTATATATCAATTTCTTGTGTCAACTTATTTAAAAAAAGTTATATTACAATTTTCAAAACAACTCAAAATTTCAATATCAGGGAACATGTAATCTAAAGTCGACCTAAATTAAAAAAAAACTTTCTACAAGCATATATAATTGTTCAAAAAGGAAGTAAAATCGACAAAAAGTTTTATTTAAATTGAAATTTATTTAAGAAACAAAACGAAACGAAACGTTCAGCACACAATATGGACCATTCCCTTACAACTTGCGTCTTATATTGAGTGTTTCGGTTACACTAATTCTTTGTTTCATTTCTTTTCCATCGCTCTGTTTGGTGTTAATAGTTCCATTGGTTTTCTGCGTTTAGTGTTTAAATTCCGCTAGTTTCCCTATACATCTCACAGTGCTCCGTTTTGGACACTAATAATCCATTTCATTGCGTTTCGCTTTACCTAGATGATGTAAACTTCTTTCTTTTACGAAATTCGTTTTCGTTTTATAAATTCTTATGAAAATTTATCATTAAATTATTTTTGGCATAATCTGGTTCCGATCAATTTTATTGTCGGAATGTGTTAGGCGAAATGTTAAAAATTTGTTCATTAAAATACACTGAAATTGAAACACTAAAATTAAGGAACAAGATGGAATTAAACAGGGAACATTGTACTACGATATGTTCCCTATATTGAATGTTTTAGTAACACTAATTCCTTGTTCCATTCCATTTATTTGGTTGTGTTTACTGTCTCTAATTCATTATGTTCAAAATTTTATTTAATTTCAGTGCAGTGTTCTACTTGCGCTTGTTCTTATTCTATTCTTATTCTGATTTGGGTAAATGTTTCATTCAACTTCATTCGACTCTAGCTAATGAAAACATCGTTCTTTTTCGAAACGTTTCATAAATTTTTATGAAACTTTTTTCTGATATGATTCGGTATACCTCTTGGACCAATTTTATTGTCGAAGGCTTTTAGTACTTAAAAAATTGTCTATCTATAATAAGTTATATGGAATTGGAGCCCTAAAAGCAAGGATAAAATTGAATGGAACAGGAAACTTTTATTACAATTTGTGTGTATGTGTCAGTCGCTCCCTTTCGCATTTAATTTCGTTCACTGTGTTTAGTGTTCCAATTTCCATTCATTTTCAATTCCATTCCATACTCTTCGCTGTGTTTGGTGTTCTGATACCACTAGATTCCTGTTCGGACTAATGTTCCATTCTATTACATTTCGATTTACCTATCAAAGGCAAATCTATATTGTGAAAACTAGTATATAATTTTTCCAAACTAGCTATACTCAAAGGAAAAGCTAGATAATAAAAACATCGTACTTTTCGAAACGTTTCATAAATTTTTATGAAATTTTTTTCTGATCTTATTCCGTATTGAAATTCGGTATTCCATTAATTTTAAATTCTTTTCCATACTCTTCCCTGTGTTTAGTATTTTGATACCTCTAGATACCTGTTCCATTTAATATCGCTTCGATTCGGACTAATATTTCGTTTCGCTTTACCCATCAAATGCAAAGCTTTAATATGAAAACTAGTATATAATTTTTCGAAACGTTTTATAAATATTTATAAAACCAATAATAAACCTGTGTATTTATAACTGTTGTTTTATTAATTATGGTTAAAATGATCCGGTTTGATATTCCCCTTACAAGGGGAGTCTCCCGATGGGTTCTCTCCGATCTTAATATATTTTTAATATCACAGAAAAATATTTTCAGACTTTTTTCATTTAAATCGGTCAATTAAAAAATAATTGAATCAATTAAATATTTGCTCAAATTCGGAACTTGCTTGACATTTTTTTATATTATCGCTCAAAAGCAAACATCTACACATTGTTGTTGTTTTTTGTAATATATATGTAGTTGTTTTTTAAAAATGTTTATGTTTAGTGGTATTAGTAATAAATATTTTAAATTCATTTCAATTAGATTAGATATTATTTCTTAGTAGGTTTATTACTTTATTAAGTTAAACAAGTGCAATGTCTGTGGGGAGGACGAGGATACCTTGGAACACTATCTCTCCGGGTCGAAATACTATCCAGTGACCCAATATCCACATTGGGGGATCTTAGGGGCATAGGATGGAATAAGTTGAGGAGTTTCGTCAGTGCGTCAGTGGGGTAGAAAGGTGACATAGGACCGATTGTTTAGAGCGCACAACAAGCCGATATTCTGGCTTAAGTGTAAGTCCTCAGGGACTTGAGTCGGATTAGGGAAGTATTTTCCCTCTTCCTCTTTTCGACCTAACCTAACCTGACCTAACCCTAAGTTAAATAATTTAGTTTCAGTTGTTTAAATCTGAATATTACTTATTCTAGTAAAAGTTTAAAAATACTCTGATTTCAACAAAAGGTCTACTTTCTACAAGGAAAAAATCCAACGAAATTCTGGCATACTCCCTTCCGTAAGCTTCAATAGAAAAAGAAACTAATTGCTGTGTGAACTTGTTCACATAAGTATAAATAAATCTGATAACTAAATGAGAATTGCATGCCGGTTTAAATTCATTGTTATAAAGTTCAAGCTGTTAAAAAACATTTGGTATGGCAACAACATTTTGTATACCAACAATTTTCTTTTGGTTTTTGGGAAGGTATACGATATTGATCACTATTTAATCAAATGAGTTATTATTTACTTGAAAAATAATTCAATTAAAGAGATATTAATTTCTAATTGAATTAGAAATTTTCGTTGTTTTCGGAATTTCTGCCATTAAAGTTATTGAATCGATGGTTTTCGTCATTGAAATGGGTTTTTATTTTTTTGTGTGTATGTGATAACAAAAAATATGAGACAACTTTTTTTTAAGGACCCAATCTTATGTTTAGGGTGTAAAAAGTGGGGTCAACAATTAACCCATTTTTTCGGCTAATTTGTAATTAAGGTAGAAACTTTTTAAGCAAATGGGGTACCAAGTGGAAGAGATTTTGGAGAATTATTAACTGGTATGCGAAATATGTTTGGTAACTTTCAAATATTTTTTTTATTCAACAAAATGTGTTTTGTTAAAGAATTATAGTTGGATTAAGCAAAAAAAATATATGTTAATGACTATTTAATTCAATCGAAGTGGTGTCTGAGCTTTTTCCGGCATTCATAACTGATTGGATTTAATGCGAATTTTTTCGAAGAGCTTTTTAACATATATTTTTTAAATATTTAAAATAAATTGCAACGCACTACATATGATATACTGGCCTCAATTTGAGTTTCATTAGTTTCAGACTTGTTTCCATACAAAAATGTATTAATTTTGGCCCCACCTTTTGGGCCGCTAAAAAAAACGTGTCATTTATTTTCTATTTCTTTATAACATATCCAAATTTCATTAGGATTGAAGTGAACCCATCGGTAGACTCCCCTTGTTAGACCTCGAAAAATATTGTTACCGAAAAGAGTCAGTACTAAAAAATTTGTCCATTTGTCATTATCTAAGACATAAATTTATATTAATGTTGCAGAAACAACTACAAAAGCCTGTTATTTATAGTTACCAAGTTTGTGTCTTAAGTCTTTTGATATTATTACTTAATTTTGTCTTTTTAAATTGCAGCTTGATTTTGAAAACACCTTGCACATCATTATCATTATTTAGCTTTAAAGAAAGCAGCTTTAAAAATATATGGTTTGTCTGCCTAAAAAGATATAAAACAAGTTTAAAAAAAAATACAATTTCGATGCTTATTAGTAACACACAAAAAAGACCCTTAAAGTTATAAATTTGGCACAAGCTGACTTAAAAAAAATACTTTAAAACCAGCTGTTTTTTTTTTTTTTTTTTTGGTTTTAAGAAATACAGGGTTTCGAGTCTTCGTCGTCAAATGACCTTTAATGAGTTATTACGATTTTTTTTGTTGGTCTTTATGTCAAATCATTAGTTATTAATTATTTTTAAGTCTTGTCAAAAATTTTATTTAGCCTAAAGTCTAGTTTTTTCTAACCAGTAATTACTATATCCGTTATAGTTTTTAAGTTCAAATATTAATTTTTAACTGATACACAATTTTATGCGAGATATTTTTTTTTTGTATAATATATGCAAATTTTTTTGTTATGTTTTTGCGTGGTTAGTTAAAATTCAATCAATTTAAGTTCATTATTTGTGGTTGTTAAGGAAATCAAAATCAATTTTATTTAACCTGGTGTAAACCATGCAGAATTTTGTTATTTTGAAACCTGCAGGTGCCCACAATCAAAACATTTTTTTGTTCCAAGCTTTTGTTTTCGTTTTGTATGTGGTTTTAAACAACATATTAAACACATCCAATTGTATTGAGTAGACTAATGTGTATTATGGTTTTAACAAAAAAATGCCAAACTCTAGAAGAAGAAAAAAAACAAAAAATCTAGAGCGAACATAATTATTTTAACAATTCGTAGTATTTTAACATTGAATCGATAATAATAATCTAAACGATTGGTTTTTGCAAAAGACACATGGTAAGATTTTTTAATATAAAACAAGCACCTGTAAGAAAATTGTATTTTAATGGCAAAAAGATTTGAAATCAAAAACATACAAAACTATTAAAATTTTAAAAAATTGTTGTATGTTAAATTTGAATAAAATTTCTGTTCAGTGGCACTAATTTGAAAAGAAAATCTCTAACCCATAAAAATGATTACACTAAATAGAAAAAATAGTAGTCTTCTGTTTTATAATATGTTTTCCAAAAATTCAAAATATTTCCCCTACGTACCATTTTTGGGGAGTTCACTATTGTATATTAAAAAATCCGTAATTTTAATGCTTTATTGATTTTAAACAACTTGGTCTTATTGATATTGAGTTTTTGGCCTAGATTTTTTTATTTTTTTAAAATTAGATCTATTGTGCTAAGTAGTTTATAATAACCTTCCATAAATTCATTTCAAAGGTCTTTATATTAACCTGCGTGTAAAACCAAATCAGTTGTTTTAAGTTAGGTTAAAAACAAAAGACTTAAGCAACAAACTCATTTTAAATAGTCATGTTTTTATGGACTACAAAAATGTGTTCTACATAAAAATTTTCTAATTTATAGCTTTTAAGTAAATCACTTATGTTTTTGGGCAAACAAAAACTCTAATAAGACTCTAACGTCTGTACATAACAAACAAAAATCAAATAAAAGCGGCGGAAATGTATTCAATTAACATCTTTCACTTCTATCGGAAATTGACATGTTAAATACATACAAACTAAAAAAAAAAACCAAAATTTAACATTTAATATAAGTATTAAAAAAAAAACATGAATGTAACAAAAGAATGCATCAAAACTTAAGGCAATTGAAATTAAATTAGTATTCAAAATCTTCATTAGCACGTGTGTTTGTCCAAAATGAAAGTTTGTTCATACACAGAGAGAATTTTGATGGACGAAAAATAATTCACAAAATAAAATTAAATTTTATTTAAATTAATGAAACAAATGGCTCCTTATGATCCCGATTTGTTCTCGCTTGTGTTGGTTCCATCAACAAATTTTTGTCGTGCTGCTAATGGTGCTGCACACAAAGCCTTGCAATCTTGGAACATGCCCGTCTTATTGAGACACATCCCGATGGTGTTCGTAAATTGACTCCAGACTCAGGGAACTTCTGCTTTAAAAATATGTATTGGTTTGGGTTGTAATACATTTTCTTTATTTTTTATGTAAATGTCAGTCATTTGTAGAACAAATTAAATTTTTTACCAACCATGACTTTTTTTGATTTTTAAATTAATTTTTACAGTAAATTGTTAAGAAAAAATAAATGTTTGTTTATTTTTTACTAACATGTGGTTCATTTTTACTACAATTGTGTTTCATTTTTTGAGCGTTTTTTTAATGACAAAGTTAGTTGAATTTACTGAAATGTAAGTTGTCCTTTCTTTAAGTGAAATTTCATTTGTTTTTAACTACATTTGCAGACTGTTTTTACCAACATAGTATTCTAAGGAGGGAGATCGAATAAATCCAATGTTATATCACTTATAACTTTTTTTATGTTTAAAAGTGAACTTTTTTTTTAAATCAAGTTATCTTTTAAAAAGTCGCCAGATGATGTGTATAAATTATTAGCGAAATCGGATCATTTATTTGTTTACAAATGGAAGCTGAAAAAAAGTGAGTAAAGGAGCTTTTTTTACCATCTTTAGTGCCCTAATTGATAGGAGCAGACCATTTCCAAAAAAAAGTGACAGTATTGAGAACTTGCTTTGTAGCCTTCATCAATAATTTAAAAATAATTTTAATGTAACTTAATTTTTCTGAGTTCTGAACAATTAAGCATATTTTTTTCTATGAAATTTAAGTTTTTTTTTTGTAAAAATGCTACTTTTTTTGTTTTCACTTTTTGTTCAAAAAGTCCATTTGTAAACAAAGTAATGATCCGATTTCGCTAATAATTTATACACATCAGCTGGTGACTTTTTAAAAGATAACTTGTTTTAAAAAAAAGTTCACTTTTAAACATAAAAAAGATATAAGTGATAATCTGTGTTAGGATTTATTCGATCTCACTCCTTAAGTGCAATTGGTCAACGAGCTTTGGATAGCATTGCATATCAAATTGTCGCCAAGCTACGTGATGCTGGCAAACAAACTGGTCCAATCGTAATTTCCAAGTAAGTCTTTGTTTTTTACTGTCGTTAGTTGATGGCGGAAAAAAAAGTTTTACACTTTCTTAATTTAGTTCTAAAAACAAGTGTTTTTTTAATAAAAGAGTGAACATTACAATAAACAAAAGCAAGACAAGATGTGTTAAACTTTAACAAGAAATGGTTTAGAGTTTGGTTTAATTTGATAATGATTATTGTGGATAGAATATGAACTCATATGAACATATATAAATCCTATATTGTGGTATGTGGACATGTATGACGTCATATATGAGCATGAATGAGTTCATACATGAACGATTTTTAGTTGTTTCCGGCTTTCAATAAGTTCTTAGGTGCAGTCCGATATCCATGGCTTTCTGATTTTCTTCACATAACCCAGATGTTTTTGGCCAGTGTCTAGCAACATGGATCTAGCTTGCGACCAATATTGAACCGGATTATGACATCCTATGTTTATGAGTGCGGAACTTCTTGCACGAAGTTCGCTTATAAATTTAGTTGCAGTGGGTTGTATAGACAATTTGTCTGTGTTTAATTTTCTATTTTTATTTTGCTTCTTGTTCTGTTCAACGGCTACGACCTTTAGACGTATTTGGCCTACCACCAAGTGATGATCGCTTCCAACATCAACACCTCTCCTACTACGAACGTCAAGAAGAGACCCACGCCACATACGGCTAATTGCAATGTGATCTATTTGATTTTCAGTGCTGTGGTCAGGGGATACCCACGTAACTTTATGTATGTTCCTATGCGGAAACAATGTGCCGCCTATCACAAGGTTATGGTTGCTGCAGAGCTCTGTGAACAGTACACCGTTTTCAGTAAGGCGGCCCATACCATGTTTGCCCATCACTCTTTCTCTTCCCATATTATCGCTTCCTAGTTGAGCATTAAAGTCCCCAAGAACGATTTTGATGTCCCCGATGTGGATTTCGTCAAGAACCTTCGAAAGATAACTGTAAAACGCATTTTTATCATCGTCGTTAGCAGCTTCAGTGGTCGCATAGCATTGGATACAAGTAATATTACGAACCCTTGTTCTAAAACGCGCCATGATTATTCGATCTCCAAATGGTTTCCACTCTATTAGTGCTTTGCGGGCATTTTTCATCATTAAGATGCCTACGCCACTGGTTCTGGGGAATTCCGGCTGTTTGCCTGAGTAAATAAGGGACATCCCACTTTCGGTTCTGTATTCGCCATTGTCTGGCCATCGGGTTTCGCACAAGCCTAGCAATTTTAGTTTATAGCGCAACATTTCCTTTTCAACTTGTTCCAATTTTGCAATATCTATCATAGTACGAACATTCCATAATCCAAATCGTGTTCCTTTCTTCATGCTTAAAGTCGTCGCCAGGGGAGTCCGTTGGTTTTCAATTGTACTGGTTTCATTAATCATTTTGTTTCGGATGAGTGGGAGATTAACCCTCTGCATCCAAGGCTGGTGTTGGGGCTGCCAACTTATTGCCTCCAGCCCGACAGCTTCGTTGCTCACACTAGCTAGTACCATAACGGATGTTATAATACCATTGCCCGGTGTCCACCTGCCCCTAAGGGTCGGAGGTCGTGAGTCTTCTTAGTTGGTTGCAAGAGCAAGGATTGGTTCTGGACTTTACCAAGTTAAAGACGATCAGTTCCGTTACCTTGTATGCTCAACTCTGAACACCAAACACATGCATGTATGCTGACTTTTAATTTGTTTAAAAAAAAGTTGATACTTTTTTAACTTTAATATATAAATTGAATAATTTTTGCCAGTAAAAAAAAGCTTCATCCTTCTTATGAAATCACTTTATTAAGTGTGTGAAACTTTTAACAAATAAAAAAAAATCATACGATTTTACGAAAACTTGCATTAAATTTCAGTAAAAAAAAGTTTCAATGGAAGAATTGAGTGCACTTTAATTAATTTTATGCAAAATTCATATATAAAATTTCAGCTAAATAGTTTAAAATTGTTATATATTAATTACACGGTAAGTATAATTTCAACTTAAAATGACACATCAAAACCCCGGGGCACGTAAACTTAAATTTGGGTCGTAGAATCCAGTGGTATATTCCGTTTTAATAGGTTAGCTCAAAATAAAAAATTATTTCAATTTAAAGTTTGCATTGACTCAAGCGATTTTTTGAGTGTATTTTAAGTAAAATATATCGAAATCTCTTTTGGAATTACTTTATTTGTTGTTAATATGTCGAAACTCAAAGCTAACAAAGATGTTCGTCTCTTTCGAGACAGACGGTGTTTTCTAATAAAATTTAAAGATTCGAACCATATGACACTGAACTAACAGATTTCAGTATAAGTCAGAGGTAATTGCCCTGACGTTTCGGATTGTATATAAATGAATTGTATCCTCCTAAAAATTTACGGTCACCATTGTTAGACTTAAGTTTAGACAAATAAACAATAAATAAAGTCATTTCAAAAAAGATTTTTATTTCTTTTACTAAAAATACACTCAAAAAATAGCTTGAGTCAATGCAAACTTTAAATTGAAATAATTTTTTATTTTGGGCTAACCTATTTAAACGGAATATACCACTGGATTCTACGACCTAAAATTAAGTTTAATGTGCCACACATTTTCACATACTTACTGTGTTATCTATTTTTTAATAGTTTTAAATTCAACTAAATTTTTATTCAATCAAACAATTTTTTTAATTAAGACTTTATTTAGTTTTTTTTTTTGTGTTAGCGATTTGTGTTTTTTTTTTTTGTCTTTTTTGTTAATCTTTAAATGAGTTCTTTAACTCATATTAAATCGTATTTTCTTCTTAAAAAAAAGTTATGTAATCCAACACCCACATTATGGTTTATGAACATTGAATTTTTTTATGGTTTAGAAACGTAACATTATTATTTCTTATTTTTTTTTTTTAATTTTGTTTACTCTTTAACAAAATGTTAATGCCACCCAAGTGTTAATGTCAGTTTTAGTTAGCTAGAGTTTTTTTTTTTTTTTTTTTTTTGGTTATAAACATCTATCAATTTGTTTTTATATACATTTTAGGTTGACCATCATAAAAGTTTTGAGACATACCAATGAGTTCATGGTTTTTATAAGAACATAAACAAACCTTAAATTTAAAAAAAAATATATAAAATAATAAAATTCCATAATATTATTATAATTTTAACAAATTCTTTTTTGAACTGTTATTCTTTTCACACAATTCTGTCTTCACGAAAAACTTATAGGGTTTAAATAAAATTTTGTAGAAAAAATCTTAAATTTCTTTTTATCATGAGTTTATGCATTCAAAGTGATTAATAACTTAGATCTTTAATTTATTATCATTTAATACGTTTTCATATTACTTTCCATATATCTGACTGCATCAAACAACATTTGTACTGCTTTTTTAAGCATTTCTTAAGGTTGATAGAAAGTTTTTGATTATTTTTTCTTAAAATTGCTTAGATTGGCTTCTTTAAAGCACTTACAAGAAAGATATTCCAAGACGAACTGTCAGATCTTAAACCAGCTGAAAAATGATGTAGGGGAAATAAAATAAAGCACTACAGAGAAAAAATCTTAGCCTAGAGGAAACTCAAATTTGGTATATTACATTTATATTGCTTTCCAAGCAAACTGCCTCGCTACAGTAAAAAGTTTATCGCATCAATGTACAACTAACAGTACACTCAGTGAACTTCTGCTGTATATATTTGTAGTTGTTTAAGTTTTAATGCTGTATATTTATTTTTAAGTGCAAAAATGGCAATTTGTAGAAGAAATTTCAGTTTTGACTACAATTGCAGTTCATTTAAAAAAACAAACCACATCAAATGACTGTATTATGATTGTACATTCATTTTATGCATTCGTTTTTTTTTTATTTCAAAAATAAAACAAATAAATATTTGTTTATTTTTAACTGCATATGTGGTTAATTTTTACTACAATTGTGGTTCATTTTTTGCACAGTATGTTAGTTGACAATGTTAGTTGAATGTACTGAAATGCAAGTCGTCCTTTCTTCAAGTCAAATTTAATTTGTTTTCAACTACATATGCAGTTATCTTTACCAGCTTAGTTGTAAGTGTATTACTTATTCTTAGGATAAGAGACAAAAGAAAAATGGTACAACTTTTTAAATTTCTCAAAAAATGGAAGCGGTAGGCATAGTTTAGTATTGACAAATGTTGGAATTATTTTTAGTTTATTATACTGTAAGTAAAATTTCAACTTTTTAAATGTCACACTAAAACCCCGGGACACGTAACCTTAATTTTTGGTGGTGTACTCTGTTTTAATAGGTTACGTGAAAATAAAAAATATTTCAATCGTAACTTTGCATTGACTCAAGCGATTTTTTGAGTGTATTTGAAGAAAAAGACATCGAAACGTCTTTTTAATTACATTATTTATTGTTTCTAATGAAGATTCGAACCACATCACACTGAACAAACATATTTCAGTGAAACTCTAATGTTCTTAATAAAAATGCCCTAAAAACAGAAAATATGCTCTGAAAATTTAAAAAATATGCTCTTAAAAACATATTTCTCTTTAAAAATCTGTATTTTAAAGCTTATTTTATACTACAGTTGGACAAACTTTTGTAACATTTATTTCAATTGCTATCAAAAAAGGAAATAAAAGATTGGTTATACCTTAATCGGTAGTCTTAAAACTAAAAATTCAAATTTTAACTTCCGAAATCAGAAAACTAGCAAAAATATTTGGAAGTTTTTTTTTATTGGAAAATTTATTTGATCAATAACGAAAAAATTAAAAAAATAACGAAAAATATGCTTTAAAAATAGTTTCTTGTTCTAAGAGTAAAAAAATATGCTCAAAAATTTGATTTTTTTATCAAAAATGTGCAAAATATGCAAAAATATGCTCTAACAAATCGCCAATTGCTCTGAAACGTATTAACATTTCATACATTTTTGAATACGAAACTCAGGCAAAACATGATACAGCATATTTCTGGTTGCCCTGGTTATTACTGGGTTTTCCGGAGGGACTGATTTTTAAAAATCCCGGAATTCGAGATTTTGAAAACTGCGATCCTGGGATCCCGGGATTCGGTACAAATTTATTTAAATTTAAAACATTCAAATAAAATAGTTCAATAGCATATTTTACTATTCACATCTAACAATATGAAAAACAGACAAAAAATATTAACTCATTATAGACCAAATGTTCCGTTTTCAACCCAGTATTTTTAAACGGTTATATTTTTTAATTGATAAGTATAAGTAAGCGGTATAAAAACCTTTAACTATATTAACATATTCACTACAAGCGCAAATAAAAACTTGTGAAAGATTGTTGTTCAGAGTTGCCAAGTAATTATTTGTAAAAATTTATTTTTTACATTTTTGAATGGGACCTTTTTCAAAAATTATTTCAAAATATAGAAAAGCTTAGTTTTACATATTTTTTATGTTAATGAGACAATATGAAGATGATTTCTCCGCTTAAAATTAGTTGATCAGTCTTGCATAGTTTTGGATAATCTGACTAATCGGACCATGAATTTTTTAAATTCAGAAGTTCTATACATCTGCGAAGTTTGTTTGAAAAATGTCCAGCGACTCTATGACATGTCTTTAATAAGTTTACGTTGTAAAAATTAAATTTATTAATGATGTCTTAAAAAATAAAATAATATTCTTATGAGTCTATTAACTTAAAAGTATTTTAATTAAGTTTCATCGGAAGGTTAAAAATGATTCCAATTTTTCTTTCAAAGGGAATTCATTGCAAATTAAATATTTAGTTATTAAATTTTATTTCAACCAATTAAATTTAAAAACATGAATTATGATTTTCAAAATTTAATGTTTTATATTTTGCTTTCGTAATTTAATAGGGTGTTATATATACAAAAATGTAATAAAATAAGAAAATTAAAAAATTGAAAATCCGGGATTTATAAATCCCGACAATCCCGGGATTTCGGAATCAGCAGTCCTAGTTATTACACAGATTGTGATTAATTAACTGAATTTGACAAATCCTACACTTAAAATACTATGTAGGTAAATACAAATGAAATTTCACTTAAAGAAAGGACGATAATATGACCCCATTTTTGTTTTTCGCCTTATTTCTTGTCTCTGACCAAAGAAAATATATACTTAAGAAAGCCTTTCGAATTGCTAATCCGACGGTACATAATACATGCCCTAGCGTATCCAAGACTTGACTTATTCCTTAAAGAAAACAATACGTAAGTGACACTTTGCTGTCACGAAGTATGTAAACAAGCTGTAGTTTGTCTTTTAGGAATGGCTCTAACTTATTTTTTGGGTTTTGCTGAAATTTGTAACGGTACTTCCTAGAATTATGAAATTTTAAGGGATGATGCAAATGATCGAAAACTAAAGATTTTCGTCAAAACGCTTACGTCTTTTTGGCGGATATGGCTAGATACACATTTCAATATTTCTATGCAATTCTATTATCTGTATTATTTATTGCTCATACGCCACGTATACATAGATATTGTTGTAACACGCAAATGTTGAAAGATGTATGAAGGACAATATGCAATGAATATGTTCTCCAAAACTAATACAGGTAAAAAATATATTGATATAGTCCAATTTCTAGCATTTGCCAAATTCAGTTAATTAATCAAAAATAGTAAACTAAAAAGGATCACAAAATTTGTCTATGACGAGGGGCGAACTAAGGACCATGACGGGTTACCTCACGGGACACTGTGGCCTTAGGTATCAATTGTACAAGATGGGACGATCCTCTACGGATACGTGCTGGTTTTGTGAATTGGAACCCGAGACCTCTGAGCATGTTCTCTGCAAATGTCCAAAGCTCTCCGACATGAGGGTGCGTTATTTTGGTGGTCGAATAGTGACGCCATCGAACGTTTGGAACTGTTTACCTGGTAGGATAGTTGGCTTCGTAGGGAGCCTAAACCTATAGGGTGTATTCGCTGGCAGCACAAAATACCAACTTCTGGTCGCGGTGCATAGTGCCACTATAGTCTAATCTAATCACAAAATTTGTCAATATTTAACCATGACGATTTAGCCCATTATTTGCAAAAATTTAAAAAGTAGTTTTGTTTATTTTATATCTCTTATACGAAAACAAATATTGTTAGTTTGGCATTGCTGCGATATACTCTTTTTTTTAACCTATTTAATGAAGATCAACATACTTATTTTATAATCTTCCTTTTTTAATAAACTAAAATTAAATAAAATTATTTTTTAAAAAAATATTGCAATTTTCTTTCTATTCAAACGGATATTAATATAAATTGTTTTACTTCCGATTTCTTATTATTATATCACTTATTTTACTGCAATTATGATATAAAGTTTGTGCCAATTATTAATAACAACTAACAATATTCCTCACGTAACAATATTTCCGTTTTAAACATATTAAAATTAATTATAATTCTATATTAACTCATTGATGGCACGTCATGGATCCGCTATACATTTTTCAACCAAACTATGAGGATATATAAAACCGTGCTTCAGTAAGAAATTTTTGTAATTCATTTTGGAGTAAGGCGCCCTCTAGTGGAAATACTAGCAACCAAAAATGAAGCTTTAACAGCGTATAAATTCTAAACGGTTGAAGATATTTTGAAAATTTAAATTTTGTGAGAAAATATTTATTATAAGAAATATGGAAAATATTTTTTTTTAAAGTTAACCAATTTTTAAATTTTTTATTAAACATATCGTGGTTTTTGACCATTTTTTAAAACTGCCATATGGCAACTCTGACGATATCATTTTTGCAATTTTAATAGTATTTAAAAAAAAAACATAAATTATTTGTGTTTTGGGTGAAAACGGAATACATTTTGGAATACTTTAGGCTTTGTGTATTTGAAAAGTTTATCGTCAAATCACACAGTGGGATATATTACAAAATCTTTGGAAATAATTTGGCCATTTCTTTTTTAGTACTCTGATTGCAATGAAATTGGAAACAGGCATATCGTAATATCGAGCTTAAGTTTTAATTTCGAACCTTCCAGAACCCCGGGGACGGCAATATGACCACCCAAAATAGAGAACTTTTTGCATATAAAATTTTGAGTGCTCAATATTTTTTTTGTTTCAATCCGATTTTTAAAAAATCAACTTATTTGTAATCTGCTAGAGACTAACAAAAAACATAAATACATGTGTGAGCTATCTTTCATAGCTCCCAAATTATTTCCATATAAAATGTGAAATTCCAAATTTGGTCCGACTCAGGTCCAGTTTTTTGCGGATAGCGGGACGAAATCGTGACCAATTTCTTTTAAAAATATATATATATAAAAATAAATAAATTCTTGATTAAATAAATGGTTTATCTTGTTCCACTGAAAAACTACATTCGTTTACATTATAAATGAAAAATAAAATTTTTGCGAATTTTTCTCCAAAAAGCAGTCTTTTACCTCCAGATAAATATTTTCTATCTGAACATATAAAGTGTACATACTATTTTGAAAGGTCTTTTTATATAAAAGCGAGTTGTGTTAAAAAAGTATTTGATTTCTGTATACTTTTCTCGTCAGCGGCGTCTAAAGTTCTCACATTTTTAGGGCAAATATTAACTTTAACCCACTGTTAAAAATTGTGCACATCTCTAATTAGTTAGCGGAAGTATCTAAAGCCGCTTCCAATAATTACCTAATTTGTTGGGTAATTCTCTTCCAATCCCCGCTTTAAATGTAGATATGGTAGCGAAAAATGTAAAAATCCCATTTTTGGAATTTTATTATTTTTTTTTTGTTTTTGGGAATTGCAGGATTGATTACAGCAAATCATAAATTCGGACATTGTTGACTTAAAAGTCAAAAATTATATACAATTGATAAACTTATTTCTACACTCTGGAAATTTCTGCGTTAAAAATTTGTAGTTGTTTGGGTTGTAACACACTTTTTTTTATTTTTAATGTAAATGTCAGATATTTGTAGAACAAATTAGATTTTTTACTAACCTTTTAGTTCATTTAAAAAAACAAACCACATCAAATGACTATTTTATGATTTTACATTAATTTTCTACAGTCGTTTTTTGTTTTTTAAAAAAATAGAAAAAAATATATGTATGTTTATTTTTTACTAACATATCGCTCATATACTTCAAGAACGTCACAACTACAAAAACATGATTTTGAGTTAATGATGCAGAATTATTCGTTATATCACGTATTATATTGCGTAAAAAAATCGTATTGATATCTTGTATACTCACCTCTTGAAAGAAATTATGACGTTATTTTTTTCTTCAAGGTGGGAGTAAATTGAAAACTTTAAACTCATTTTCTATAAAATCAAAATTTTTGAGTTATAACGTTATTGCAGTAAATGAGCGATATGTGGTTCATTTTTACTACAATTGTTAGTACTTTTTTGAACAGTAAAAACTAATGACAAATGTTAGTTGAATTGAATGAAATGTTAGTCATCCTTCCTTCAAGTGAAATTCATTTGTGAAAGGCGTGGTGGAGAAGAATGAGTGTATTTTCTAAAAATCATAACTACATTGCAAATTTTAAATTTTTTCTGAATCAGAATCTTCGTCAGTGACAATGTTTTTTTGAATTTTTTTGAATTTGATATGTTTTTATTTGTTCGATTGCGTCTATATGAAATTTTCTGTGCAATCACTGACCGTGGTATAGATAAACTGATTTCTAATGCCACATGCACTCGCACTACACGTTAGACACAGCGCTTTAGCCCTCTGAGCTATCGTCAGGTCGAGTTTTGTTGTGATTAAAACTAGTTTTATTCAATACACGGTGCTTTTATTCTTGCATACATAATCTCAGAAGTACAACTCCAACAACACAACAGTTCTATTTATAGAAACTTACCTCACTCTAATGTCCACTGTTTTCCCATTTGTTGTAAGTGATGCCATATCTATGATATATTCTTTGTATATTCAATAGATGGCGCTTACGTAGTTAGGGAAGAATTGCCAGAGAACAAGGTTTGATTTTTTTTGTTTGAGTTTGAATTTAAACGTCTTTTTCAGACAATTGCAATTAATTTGTTTTTGACTACAATTGCTGTCGTCTTTACATAAACAATATCCTTACTGTAGCAGAGAAATACATTTATACATTTTTATATTATTTCATCAACATAGCAATCAAAAATATAACAAAATCTCATTTTACATTTTGAAATGATCTTTGAAAAAAGCTCCAAGAAATTAAGATTTTTAAAGCACTTAAAAATATAGCCGTTTAAATGTGCCGGGTCGAAAAAGGAACATTGTGTCAATAATGAGTTAAAGTTAACTAAAAAAAGACACACTCAAAGATGGATATAGAAAACAAAAACCATGACAATGATACAACATAATTATAGGTGTTAGATAAAATAGAAAATAATTCATAACAATGGTCATAGATTGCCGCCTCTAAACTGAAGTTTTTTAAAATTTGACTTAAACCTTAATAAGTTCTCCGTCTTAAAGTAGACGTGGATACATGGGGTGGAGGGTGATATATCATCCCCCCCCCCAAAGCGATTGAAAGAAATAACAAATATAATACGACACAAAATAACATTAAAATAACAGGGTTTGTAATTTTAAATCACAAATAAATTAAATGCGTAAACCATTTAAATTTTCTTCGGTTGCCCTATACATTTTGGAAAAATTTTAATTGCCAACATGGAACCAAAAATGGCAAACCAATTTAAAAAATTTTCTTAAAATAACAGTTGATTTTTGATATAATATTTATTAATAAAATACAGTAACGAAAGAATTTACAGTTAAAGTGCTAAAGTAGAATGAACTTAATAGTTTCAAATTTTAGTTGCTTTAAAAGAAATTTAATTTCTACAAGCATTTAAAAAAGCATACAAATTTGCAAAAATGGCTTATTATGACAAGGATAAAAAAAAAAATTAATTCTAACAATATAATTGGAAAAGTGGAAATATTCAGAAAAAAAAAACTTTCCCTACTTATATCTAAAATATTTTTTTGGGGATTACGGGGTCGATAAAACGAATTAGTTTATGAATCATAATATTTTTTTTAATTTTTGCTCTTGTGATTTCTTTGCTTTTACAGAACTACACCTTTTGCAATTGTAATTCAGAAAATATCAATTGAAACTCAGCTTTTCCATTTAAAATTCAGCTTTTGCATTAGAAATACAGCTTTTCCATTTGAAATTCAGAAAATTACAATTCAAAATCAGAATATCCGTAGAAAATGTATAAAACATCATTTGAAATTCAGAAAATATTAATTGAAATTCAGAAACTAATCAATTGTTATTCACAAAATATAAATTAAAATTCCGAAAATATCAATTGAAACTTCAAAAATATCACTCAAAATTCAGAATACATTAATTGAAATTCAGAAAACATTTCATATAAATTTGATTTAATATTTAATATTTGATTTAATATTTTCTGAATTTCAAATGATATTTTCTGGATTTCACGTTATATTTTCTAAATTTCAATTGATATTTTCTAAATTCCAAATGATGTTTTCTGAATTTCAAGTGATATTTTCTGAATTTCAAATGGAAAATCTAAATATCAATAGATGCTTTCTAAATTTAAAATGGAAGTTCTGAAATTCAATGGGTGTTTTCTGAATTTCAAATAGAATTTCTGAATTTCAATTGAGTTGCAAAAGGTGTAGATAAATCACTAATCAAGAGTTCCAGACTACTATTAGGCGTAAAACTTATTGGTGTAAGGGTACTTTTATAACATTCACAATTTTGCAAATTATAACATCACAAATAAATTTTTTAAAAGGTTTTTAAAATACCTTACATTCACTTTAGAAAAATTATAAAAGAAATGAAATAAAATTTGAGCAATAAGTATATATATATTATGAAAATTGAAGTTGATATCAAATGAAAGGTATTTTAAAGACATATCAAACAAATTTTATTTTAGATAGAATTGTGAATTTGGAAAATTCTGATTTTTTTACATTTAAGGTCATCTAAATGACCCTTGAACAAATAGTTTGAACCTCGAATAACTTTGTCGAGTAGACTCAAGCTCTTGAGTAGTTATTTAACCAGTTTTGTGAAAAAATATAATTTTTGTATTAAATCCACTTAAAATATATTGTAGGTCATAAGCATTCATATTCCGCTTTAAGAATTCATATTCTTCAAATATTCAAAAAGGTTTTTTTTGTGAAACGCTCTAATGACCATCTTTCTCGATTTTGAAATTTTTTTGTTCTCAGTAACGTCGCAAATAACAGTATTTGGTTAACATTTTCTTTGTCTCCCATGAAAAATTTTAACGAAACTTTCATTAATTGGGCCTTATATATTCTATTTTAGTATTAAAAAATATTTTTTTTATAAAAGTTTATAAAGTCAACCTTGATAATGATTAAAAGCAGTTTTCATTGATCCAATAATATCAATGATTCGGTAATAACAATACCGAATAAAATACCGGTACCAAAACCGAAATAAATAATGAATCTTTACTAAACCCGTTTTTCGATTTGGTTGCCAACCTTAGTTAAAGTGCTTACGAACAATTTTGCGAAAATTTTAAAAAATTATCTCCACTTAAATCTTAAATAAATCATTAAGTATACTGTTATTATGTTACAAAAAATCCGCAGTTAAGAGTGTTAATCTTATGACCATCATTATAAAGAACTATTCATATTAACGATAAGTTCAATGACAAGGATGTTGTTGTATACAATCACAAAATAATGCTAATAGATGTAATAGTTACAAGTGCTTACAAGTTATGATTACAATGTAATAAAGCTATTAAATATGTTATAATATTGTTATTAGTTTAGAAAACTTTGCTGTAAAATATTCAATCAGTTCCTAGAAATTGCAAAAAACTATCCGTTTTTTATACAAAACTTACTTGTTTACACGGTTTTATTACCTGAAGGCTGAAATGTGTTTTTAGTTTTTGTTGCTAATAAATGTTTGTCCAAAAAAAAACTTATCAAGACAAAATCAACAACCTGAAAATCATAACAAACCAACGAACCATCCAAACTCCCAAGAAAGAGGCCAATAAACCTTTCTTTCATTTCTTTTCTTTGGAATTTTTAATTTATTTTTAAAATAATGTGACTCATAGTACACTGTGTTAAAGGGTATTGTGAGTTAGTGATAAGGATTGTAACTACAAAAAAAGTAGATCATTGACCCACTTTATTGAAAAAATTGTGTTTTACATGGTTTTTTTTTTTTAGTAAAATCAAAAATTGTGTAGAAAATAAGTGAAATTATTCGATAATGCTCATATTTTTTATTACCATATAATTCAAAGGATATGTTTGGCACAAACAACAATAACGTTTTTTAAATTTCGTTTTATGACTAAAGTTAAAAATTTGAAATGGAAGCCGATGATTAAAGAAAATCAGATTTGCGATTAAATTATACCTACACTCAGAATACTATGTCGGTAAAGACCACTGCAAATGTAGTTAAAAACAAATGAAATGTAAAAAACGGATGACTTACATTTCAGTAAATTCAACTAACATTGTCATATGATTTTTACTGTGCAAATAATGAATCATAATTGTAGTAAAAATTAACCACATATGTTAGTAAAAAATAAACATTTATTTTTTTCATTTTTTAAATAACAAAACACAACTGTAAAAAATGAACGATAATCATAAAACAGTCATTTGATGTGGTTTGTTTTTTTAAATGAACTACAAGATTAGTAAAAAATTTAATTTGTTCTAGAAATGACTGACATTTACATTAAAAATAAAGAAACTGTATTACAACACAAACAACTACATATTTTTAAAGCAGAAGTTAACTGAGTGTATTTACTAAGAAAACGAGTTATAGCGCTAGTGCTCTAGAAGTTGTAATAATTTCAGCTTTTCGAGAATCGCGATATTAAATGAAACCTTACTCCAACATCAATATAATTTAATCAATGAAATATTTTTTTTACTCATATAAAATGTATTAATTTTACTGAATTTCATTAAATCTGATTAGTCAATTTCAAGTTAAAAGGTCCTTGAACTAAAAACGTAATTTACTTTTTAGGAAGAGACTTTTGCCGTATTTTTTAATTATTTCCTACGTTTTATAGTAAATTTAACTATTTAAGAAAATTTGTTAAAATTTTGTATTTTTCAATCTTTTATTTGATTTTAAACTCATGTTCAATTAAAAGTTTAATAATACACTCACAATATTTTAACAGTAATCGAGTAGTTTATTTGAAAAGTAAGCGGTAAACTTTGTTTTTATGTAATATTCATTTAACCTACAAAGAAATATTTTTTTAAACTTATTTTACCATTTATTAAACAAAAATACTATTCATAAATACAGTTTTTCTATACCGGTTATTATTTTCATTTAAGATTTTCTTTTTACAAGAAATTCTTTATTTGAACAAAAAAGTTAATGTTAGTAAAAATAAAAGAAACCCCGCTGGTTTTAATAATTTAGGAGTTAATTTTTGATAGGGAAAAAAATAAAATCTTTTATTTTTACTGATTTTGAGTTAGTTTTTAATAGTTAAAAATAAATTAAAAATACATTTGATTTAAAAGAAAAGTGAGTATACCGGTTTTTAACTATGTGTGTAGTAGTTTTAACGACAAAATATTGTAAGTGTATTTATTAAATGTTTAATTGAAAATTAATTTGGTGCACACAAAATTTTAAGTTTTTATAACCCTTGACAACAAATAGAAAAGAAGTCACCAACATTTAAAAATGTTTTTAATAATTAAAAAAATCACCAAAACTGAAAAAACGCCACAATTGAAAAAGAAGTCAAACTTTAAAAAATCTACAAAATTAAAAAAAAAAAAATTGTTAAAATTAAAAAAATCTCCGAAATTAAAAAAAACGCCAAATAATGCAAACACTTAAAAATAAAAAAAAAAAACGATAAAATTGAAAAAAAACCTTTTTTTAATTTTTTATTTTTGTTTTATAAATTTTTACGATTTTCTAAATTTTAGCGATTTTTTTTTTAAAAATGTTGTTTATATTATGGTATTATGGCATTGCTTTTTGTTTTCAATGTTTAAAATTTTTGTGATATTTTTGTATTTTGACATTTTTTTTTATATTTGACATTTTTTAATGTTTGCGATTTTTTAAATGTTAACGTGTTTTATTTTTTTCAGTTTTTGCGTTTTATGCGATTTTTTTTAAATTAAGAACAGCATTGAATTAAATATTAAATGGATATTATTAAAATCTTAACTTATACTAAATTAATTAAATAGTTTTAAATTTTTTAATTGTAACTATAATTTTGGTAATTTTTATAAATTTAATTTTGGTGAGTTTTATAAATTTTGATTTGTCGATTTTTTTTAATTTCTGCGGTTTTTTTCAATGTTGGCGATTTTTTTTAAATGTTGGCGAATTTTTAAACTTTTTGATATTTTTGAATTTAGGGATTTTTTTATTTTGTGTGATTTTTTTAATTTAGCGTTTTTTTTATTTTTTTCAGTTTTAGCGTTTTTCCGAAATTTTAGCGTTTTTTTTTGTAATTTCAATTAAAGTTTTAATAGTATCAACTAAAAATTTGGCTAAAATTAAAAACAATATCTAATTAAATTTGTAATGCATTGATAAAAATCTTAATTGAAACTAAATCAATTAAATAGTTAAAAATTATTTTAATTGTTACTATAATTCAATTAAACTTTTAATTGAATTAACAAATATTTTAATTGGAATTCGACTTTTAGTTTTTTCTGTGTTGTACATAAAAAATTTGTTTTGCCCTGTTGAAAATCGATATATATGGATCCATAACAGTAATAAAAAGTTTCTTTAATTTAATAAGTTTTATTTGCGGAATTATAACGAAAGTTCATTTTATATTATCTCACAAGAAGACTATGTAGGTGGATTGCCTCTGATAATAATGAAATTAATTTAATAGAACTTTTATTTTCTGAAATTTTCATTACATTAATGAAATTTTTCTTCCCAAAATAGAAAAACAATTTCTTCAAGTTAATGAAAAGCGGCATACATTTTATTTAACATAGTTTTAATGAAAACTGCATGAACTTAAAATACATTTTTTGAAAACCTTTATTGAAAGTTCCATTTTTTATTATGAAAAGTTTCATAACATTAATCAAATAATTCATTACATGTTAATTGGGTAAGTTTCAACGAAACTTCATTTATGTTATGGGATTTTTTTTTCCATATTATGAAAATATTTCTTTCACTATGATACCTTGTTGGTCGGTTGTTAAGTGTAACTATTAAATTCGTTAATTTGATGAATATTTTCTGCTAAAAATAATCAAAAATTTTATTATAACTAATGACATGCTCCACAATTTTTGTAAAATTCGTTCTTTCATTAAATATATGAAAACTTTCACTAAAGTACCATACATTTGTAATAAGCTTTAATGAGAAGTTTCATTTATAAATAAACATTTGCATTGCCTTAATGAAGATCTTCAATACATTAATATATTGTTTCATTTCATTAATGAAATATTTATCTACTTAGATGTAATAAAAATTTTCTTCTAAAATAATAGCAATAATTTTATTAATAATTATAATTTACCTTAAATAAAAGAGAAAACATAGAAAAGGTTATTAGACATTACATTAATACAATGTCTGATTTATTTAATGAAAAATTAATTTATTCTTATAAAAATGTTCATAATTTTTACAAAAAGTCTCATTGGCTGTATTCTAATAAAATTCTGTGAATCGAATTACGATGAAATGATGAATTTAAGGAAAATATCATCGGCGGTAATTTAGGCAATTTCTTCACAGATTAAAAAAAAAAATATTTTAATTCAATGAAAAGATTAGCAAGGTATCACGATGCGGACCATCGAACCCACAACAGAACTAAGAAATCTTCGCAAAGGATCATACCTGCACAATCGAATTTTTTTAAGGGTTAAAATTGGTTTGAAGTTTGTTTGAAACATTTTTGTTTCAAAACTTTTAAATATTTTAATAATTTTTAGCATGAACTACCAAAATTGGGGTCATATTTGAAACCACGTTTTAACCGCAAATATGTCATTGTGCAGATAAAAAATATACAGATGTTACTTATTCTTCCCCGTCTTCAACATATTTACCCAATCATTGCGATCTGAGGGTCCATTTCGGGATACCTCCCTTGTTAGTAATTTTTCTAAAAATATTTTTAATGCAACTTTTTTATTATGTGTAGAAATTTTGTTTTACAAAAAGTAAAATTATTAAAAAAATTTTATGAAACATTTCATAATTTGAATGGAAAATTTTAAGTACTTTTCACTTCATTAATTAATGAAATAAATTAAAATTAAATTACTTAATGGAAGCTTTTATTATTTTAATGAAAATTTTAGTTACATTAATTTATCTAAAGGGTCCGCCATCTAACGTTTTTTTTTTTCAACCAGTGCCTATTTCGTGAATGGTAAAACTTAGCTCATGTCTGATTTGACAGATAATTAGCTATATCCTTCCGCTGAACGAATATGGTCTGTATGTTCGGTATCTTGTGAAAAAAGTGAAAGAAACTGGTATCCTCATCGATAAACCAAAGCGTGAAAAGCCAAAAACAGTGCGTACACCCGAGAATATTGCTGCTGTGGCAGAAAGTGTGCGTGAAGCGCCATCAACATCAATTCACCGTCGTTCTCAACAATTGAACATTTCGGAGACATCATTGAGACGAATTTTGCATAAAGACCTTGGTATGACGACACACAAAGTCCAATTGGTTCAGGAGTACAAAAAAAAAAAAATTATTTGGCGGACCCTTTATTTGTTTTATTTATATTCATCATTTTATTAACAATTTCATTGCTTTAACGAAACCTTTCATTACTACAATTAAAGTATTTATTAAGTAAATCAAACATTTTATTACATTAATAAAAATTTTCATTGCACTAATAAAAAGTTTCCTCACGTTAATGAAAACTTTCATTAGTTTCATGAAGCACACAGAAGAATATATAACATAATTAATTGTTACTATTAAAAATAGAAAGTACTAATTGTTAATAAATGTAAGAGAACGATGTAAACAATCTTGTTTGGATTAGTGCTAGAGGGAGTGCACAACTTTCGATCTTATAAGAAAAGAGAAAAAAACTTATATTGTTCGGGCAATCAATTAACATTACGTTTTTTCTGTGGTAGGTCAAAGCATGAGGTCTTGGGGGTGGTGGATTATAATGAGGCTGATGATGACCGAGTCGCTTTCGTCGATAGTGCAGCACTCCCTCTAGCGCTGATCCTTACAAGATTTTTCATCTTTTTCTTACATTTATTAACAATTACTGTTTTCTATTTATAATGGTAATATTTTAATTATGATCTCAAACCTGACAATTCAACATGACATATAACATAATTAAATGAAAATTTTATTGGGGGAATATTTGATAAAATTATGCAAATAATTACAAAATTAATCAAAAAATTTCTTTAAATTAATTAAAAGTTTCAGTATTTTTATTAAATGTGCTTGTAAATAAAGTGTTTTTTTATGTAACTTTAGAAATAAATTTATAAATCATTTCATTAATAAAATTAAATTATATATAATCTTTATCGAAAAGTTTCGTTATATTCATAAAAGTTTTCATAGCTTAAATAAAAAGTTTCATTACTTTAATTTGTGCAAAGAAAACATAAATATTTCGAAGATCATTTTTTAACATTTTTTTTCTTTCTTTATAAAGAAAATATAATTTCATTAGCTGACATTTTTATTAAATAATATCTGTTTTCTTCACAAAAAAATTAACTAAACCTTCTTAAAATTCATTAAAATGTTCATAATTTTCAATTAATATGGTTTAATTTAACTTTTCATTTAATAAATTCTTTATTAACTTCAATAATATTTCTTATAAGATAAATACATACTTTTAATATGTTAATAAATATATTAATTTACTTAATATATAGTTTCTTCACTGTGATGAATAGTTTCATTCATTTAATGAAAATATTTATTTATTCATTACTATTATTAAGATCACTTTCTTACAAGGAGCCTCCGTTGGTAGAATGAAAATCTTACGATATATTCCCGGTTAAAAAAGTTTATATAGTTACAAACATTTTCATATATGGACGTATATGGTCAAATATGGAAATATATCTTTTATATATGAGCATGTATAAAAATAGATGCGAGGACATAAATTCAAAAAGGACACATATATGGAGGTATATGTGATTCCATATTTGAAAATTGTGCTCATATATGGGCATATATGTAAGTATATGTTATTTCATACTCGCAAAAGAGTCCATATACATATGGGCGAATGCGAAAACATATGAAATGTGCATATGTGCGAAAAAGACTCATACATGAACTTTAGAGCGTCTCACTTTGTATGTAGGGAAACAAAGCAAAAAAGTACCAAAAAAGTTGCTTAGCTTGTTTTATGACGTTTCCAAATAAATGTTTGGTCTAGCGCCGTCAATTTTTTAAAAAAAGTATTTTTTTTTTAGTTTTTTGTCTATTTTTCCACTTTTTCCCACTACAATATACAAGTGATTCGCATCATATGAAAGACTTTTGAAGACTCGTCCAACGCTGTATGTGACATGTACTACACACCATGCCCATATAAAATAATATATGAATATATATGACCATATTTGTCCATATATTTAAATGTATGTTAGTTTTTCTAGTATGTACGAATGACTAAATATGATCATATAAAAATATATATGAACTATTTTAACCTTGTGGTTAAAAAATAAGATTAAAATCACGCTCTTTAATGTTTTGCCTTTTTATGTTTGTTTCTTCGAACTATGTAAAAATTTGGTATAAAATTAATGTGTTTTTGAACTGAAAAATATGAAAAATTTCTTAAAACAAAAGTTTGAAACTACTTAAAATCCTATTAATTCTAATAATTTTGTGCCCTTTATCAAGCATCCCAATTGCATTGAAATATTTCCCTTGCCACTGTAGCAACATTATTGTAGAGTATTTCTTGGTCGTTTTTAACTATCTCATATTTGAATTTACCTTGTTCAAAATGGCATTTCTTCTGGTTATTGTTTACCAAACCAACCAAAATATTCACAAAGTTGACGTCACACACTTTTATGGCATCTTATTAACTACAACTTCCATATTAAAAACGAAAGACTTAAGAAAGATGCGCATTAAATAAAACTCCTACAAGACCGATGACATGGTTTCATGTTTTATTGTTAACTATAAAAAAAAAAACGTATAATAAACCTTAAAAACTGTAGTTTTATGATTTATTTAAAATTTTATGGTATAAAAATTTAAAAAAATTTCCTACAATTTTAAAAATATTTCTTCCTCAAATATATTTATATCACAATTTTTCAGCTCGTGCTTGTATGGTTTTAAAACCCAGCCTCTAAAAATCTTAAAATTTATTTTGTTTGTACCTTTAGTTCGACAGCCAACAAAAGGCTAATGTAGCTACCACTTTTTTGGGTTTTGTTTTAGTTTGATTTTGCCTTTAAGTCTTCAGCTCAGAGCCCTGTTTGAAGTTCGTGTTTCTTGTCTTTAAGCCATTGTTTATTTATCTTGGCTGTTGTCTGTGTTACAATAGGATATTCAATCAGTTAACCGTTACTCGATTAATCGATGAATTTTAATCAAACAATTGTTGGAGTAACTTGAAATGGCAAATTTCGAATAACGAATTACTCGAACAATTTTGCTCTACTTCAGTACTTCAGTTTTTATTTAATAAAAAAAAAACTTAAATGGCTTCGTATTTTTTAAAAATATTTTTTTATACTGGCAGTTACAGTTTTAATTTAAATATTATACTTTTTTTTAGCAGGGGTATAACTTTTTAACGCGTAACCACTATGTGAACAATTCTGCATTGATAATGAAATATTTCTCTTTGGCTTTTTTGGAGAACAAACGTTCCGCACTGGGCCCAATGCCTAAAGGATTAAATTGTTAAAACATCCGTGAACAATTAAAGATATTGTTATACTCAAATGAAGGGTTATTTTATGTAGATATCAAAATTAAAAAAAAAAAAAATTATGACCTAAAGGTCCTATTCCCCGAAATTAAGCAAAATTTGTAAATATTGAACAAAAAATAAAGAGTGCAACATTCGCAAAACTATTAGATTTTTTATAACAATTGAACGTAATTCATCATCATATTTTGGTGTTAAAGCTCGGATTGGGCCGTTCACTATTTTGCTTTCAATCGCATTTATATTCAACTTAATCACATAAATTAAATTTGATCTTTTTAAAACTTAAACTCTTACAAAAATCTGTCTTCCAAACTTCAACGAATTTTGTGCGGCAAATGTTTGAAGTCGAACTTGACAAAAATGAAAAAATTTTAAGAATTTTTTTGTAATTTTAAATTAATTACCTTATTTGGATAAAATATATTGTGTATTTTTAAAGAAAACTTAATGATATAAAGTTATTGAAATTAATCGAGTTACGTGATTAATCGAGTAAGCTAAAAAAGCTAAAAATCGAGTTACTCGTTTACTCGAACAAAAACAAATCCGAGTAATTTGAATACCCTACAATCTAGTGTGTGAGTGCTGTCAATAATTCAATCTTTTTTTAAATGTTTTTATGTTCTTTATCTTTTGTTTGGACGGTTTTTTTTTTTTTTTGTTTTATTTTAACCTTTTTTTTTCTTTTTTTTTTGTAGTGTTAACTCAAATTTCTAACAAATTTGTTTTAACAAAAAATCGCGTGCCTTAAAAACAATAAATTTTTATGATTATTTTTTGAAAAGATTTTATAATGTTAAAGAAAAATGTGTTTTAATTAATTAAACTGCAAAAAAACAATTCCAACACTCCCTTTATAATGGCTGTGAGTTTATATTATGTTCACACATTGTTTTGAGATTTGATTTAATGACTTTAAAATATTTTTATTGATATTATTTTATGTGGATTTCTTATACCCCATTTTTAAATTAATTGTAATTTGCATATTGGCACTTAAATAAAAAAAAATTAATTTGATTATAAATATATTTCTATGAATTTTTAAAGTATTATTAAGAGATTTTTTTCTTAAAAGACTTTTCTACGGACTTTGTCCATTTAATAACAAATTTAAATAGTTTTTTTATTTTTCCCGGCAATATATAGCTTTAGCGGTTAACATTTATTTGTTTTATCATCGGTTTTGCTGGCAAGTAGTGATATGTGTTTTTAAAGGGTATCATGAGAGCGAAAAAATTATTCATCTTATACTTTTAAAATATTTTATTGACATCATTTGCCTTAATGACTCACGAATAAATAAATAAATAATTAATAAATCCAGATTTAATCCGTGTTACATTTTTTTCAAAATGCGTTCATAATAGTTTGTAGACGTAACACTTTCTGTTCACTGAAAAAGTTACGTTTTTTTTTTTATTTTATATAAGTTACACATAACACTTTTTGTTGGTAGAAAAAAAAAATGTAATATAGAGTTACATATAGCACATTTTGCTATCTTCTAAACCCATGAAGATATCGCAAAATCGTTTGATAGTTATATATATAAAAAAAAAGAAAAACTAACACATGGCACTAATTGCAGGCTAGCCGACGTTATGTATTTTTACTAATTAATTTATTTATATATTTTTTTCTTTACAGGTAAGCTACCACACAATTCAATTAACATTCTTTATTTGAAGTTTTTTTCCACCAATTTCTCAATTTTGTAAGTATTGTCATAAACTTTTTAATGCATTTCCTTTATACGTCTATAAAATGCTATTAACTTGTCTAAAAAAGCCATTAACTACACAAATTAACAAATATATTTTTAGGCCTATAAAAACCACAATAATAAACACTAAAAACTAATTTTATATGCCAAACACGACAAATATCTTGGAGACAGAAACATCATCAGATTCTTTAGTAAATTGCAATAACAAAATTTTAAATTATTTGCCAATTCATTTCAAGCCTGCCTCTGAAATCGAATACAAAAAAAAAAAAAACTAAATTAATATAAACATCACAATGGCAAAATTAACTTCGATACACACGAGGACTATGGAATACGGACTAAACAGACAGTTACAGATATGAGGAGTGTACAAATGCCTACAACAGTTGTTGCGCTTGCGCTGTTAATGTTTGTTGAATATATTTATTAAGCTTAAGATCATTTGGCACACGCCAAACTGGTTTCATTTATATTTCTTTGCAAAAGATCAGTTATGTTTTGTCGTCTGATGAAGTTTATATAATAGGGTGACTCTTAAACATAAAGCCTTTACGAAGCGAAAACTGAATTTACCATACATTTTTTTTTTTTTATTAATTAATAATCATATAATTACAAATTATGTACTATTACCCTAAGCTCGGTTAGGGTAACTACTATGCTACTATGGCCTTCGGCGCGTTGTAGCGAAAACATACCAGTACCTCTGGTGGGAATCGAACCCACGACCCCCGCACTGATAAGCTAGCAAGCTACCAACTAGCCTACCGGGGCGCACACATACATTTTTAAATATTGTCATAGAAAAGTTTAGTGCATTGCCTTTTATTAAAAAAGTGTTTGTTTGACTGATTAAGAAGATACTCTCACAAGAACTTTTCCATAAAAGTTCAACAGTTATTTAAAAAGTTCGTCGGTAAAGTTGTTTCAACTGAAACAATTACCAAAGAAATATATTTTTCAACTTTCTGTCTGTTATTCAATAAACAAAATAAACAAAAAAAAAAAAACGGACTTTCGTTAATAGTTAAAATATTCACTTAAAATGTTCTATTGAAAACAAAAAGTTATATTATACTAAGTATTGAAATAAACGAAAACAATCCATTGTTTTTACCGATTTTGTCAATTAATTTTTCAAACAGTTAAAAATATACTAAAAAATATAATTGTTTTAAAGGAAAAGTAACTAGTCCTTTTTTGAAAAATTTTCAATTAATTTAATGTGTATATTCAATAGTCTTTACGGGAAAAATATTGTGAGTGTATATGAACATTCCTCAAAAAACATATTTACACCCACACATGCATAGTGGGAAAAATTTAACTTTTCTGGAGCAAATTTTTATACTCATTGAAAATAAGTTGGTTTAAATGCCATTGCAACGAACACAATTTCATCATTATTCAATCATTTTAATTGCGAGTACTTTAAATTTATCATCAGAATAATTGAACTTAATTATGAACTGAAAATATATAAAATTACCAAAACACTGTCATATCATCCAAAATATTGGCTCTTATAATCAATATTGAAAAATGTGTGAGATGTTGGTTCGTTCGGTTAAAGATCGTGAATATTTTTTCCATATTAACAGAAAAATTATAATTTTATTTGTGATAATTTTCTTTAATTAACACAAAAAACACTTAGAAAAAAGTTATTTGACACTTGCATGAATGGAGTTAACTTTCTAGCCCGACAAATGTTGAAAAGCGAAGAAAATCTTCAATGTTTGATATTCTTTTACTTACAATGTAAAGGATAAAATATGATGACATTTGAAAATAACTGCCAGTCAAATTTTCAACTTAATTAGTTGAACTGGCAACTGTGGTAATAATTAACAGAACTAAGCATAGCTTTATAGAAAATAAGTTCGCAATAAATTTCGTCATACTCAACAAACTAAGTCACGTTACGTTTTTAACTTAACTAGTTGAGTTAAATAGATGATGTTTATCATTTAAAACTTTAAGGCACGAAGAGTGTTGATGAAGGCCGTTGCGGGATAGAAAGTTAACTCCATTAATGCAAGTGTCAAATAACTTTTTTTCTAAGTGTTTTTTGTGTTTTAATTAAAGAAAATTAGCACAAATAAAATTATAATTTTTCTGTTAATATGGAACAAATATTCATGATCTTTAACCGAACTAACAAATATCTCACACACAATTTATAGATCAACAATGAAAATTCACTATTAATATTGAAAAATATTGTCTTCTATATTACTCTTAATACCAGTTACCAACAACTTATCGGAGACAACATAAAATACTTGCAGTTAAAATCGAATATTAGTTCCGTTTCCAAGAAAATAATCACTCTATTTAAAACATTAGTTTTCCTAATCAATTATAAAATAATGTATAATTTATCTATAGATTCGGTTATTCTTATAAAATATTGAAAATATCAACACAAATCTATTTTTAGTCAGATATATTCGGAACAAAAAAATATTCAACCCGGTTAAAACTCAATATATATGTATCCATTTATAAATTCATTCTTTCTCATATATGAAGTCACTCGAGGTCATACATGTCCATGCACTTCATATATGTCCACGTACTTCATATATGCTCATATGAGTTCATATGTTATCATACATGTAAATATTACTTAAAATTTCGTTAATGTACACATATGACCATGTAGGGAAATGTATGGACATGTATGCTTATATATATAAATATTACCTTAGTTTTCGTTTATTCATACATGAACATAAATGATCCCTCATCTGAACATATATGAATCATTTACGAGCACATATGAATCATGTATGAATGATGTGGACATGTATGAGGCATGTGTGTACATGTATGAATCCGTATATGTCGATTTTTAATAGGGCAGACATTTGAAAAAAAAGCAAATAAAAATTGTGTTTAGGCTAAGGTAATTGGCTGACAAACAGGAGGTTGCCTTTTCGATCCCAGTTCGAGGCATTAAACATTTTTTATAATAAAATAAATTTTATGGAACGCATGTGAGTCTCTATTTATAAAATTTACAATCCATAATCATAAAATATGCACTTGTTACTCTACAAATTCGAAATTTGTAAATAAATGTCGGCTTGCTTTATTTATAAAGATTGATATAAATTTTTGGCTCACTAGACCCTTTGTTTCGCGAAATACAACTTCTAAAAATTGAAAAAGTCTTAAAAAGGTATTAAAGTTACTTTAAAAAACTAAGCATATAATAAAAAGTCTTCATTTTACGCGAATCACTGAGGTCTCAAATTAAATACGATAAAATTACCTTTAAAATGATAAGTCACATGATTAATTTTTTAAAAATTCAAAGCTTAACTTTTCGGGACAAAAAGCTCGCGGACGAATATTTATAAAATTGATATTTTTAATAGTTTGAAAAAAAAAAATATATGTTAATTATGAACCTCTTTTCAATACTGTCCGCAAGTGTAATGGTGAAGAGCGTATTGGTTTCTGATTTATGGAAAAAAATGTCACACGAAGAACAAACAAAAATTTAGTTTGTCATTAAAATTAAATCCCTTTACATAAATTGAATTACTTTTTTTTTAACCATTAATCGTATATGTTTTAGCTACTCTGATTTCATTTGTGAACTATGTTTATCGATTCATGATACACTTTTTTTGCAAAACAACAATTAAATTTGGCTATTTTTTTTGCAGTTTTTCATATACAAAAATGTTTGAGTGCAAAAATTTAAAATTTTTTGGTTGAAATTCATTAAGTATTTAAGTTTCCAATTTTGCTAAAATGTGTTTTGTTTTACAAATTTATTTAAACATTTAAAAAAATACCTAAAAATTAAAAATAAACTGTTTGCAATCCACATTAAGACTTGCATGTAGCATATATCCGAGAAGTGCTCCTGGCCTTAAAAACTAAATTTTATTATTTTGTTTAACATCTGTTAAATTAAGGAAATTGAAGAAAGTTTTAAACACCTACATGTATGCCTTCATAACATATTCTTATGATTTTAAAAATATTAAATTATTTGGTAGAGAATCACTGTAATGAAAGATTTTGTTAGAATAACTTTCGCAAATATTAACTTTATTTTTTTTTTTAATTTTAGAGCATTTATTCAGTTTTTGCAAATTTTTTCCAAGTTTAATTAAAGTTTTATTGGTATCTACTAAAAATTTGTTTGAAATTAAAAACAATATTCAATAAAACTTTTAATAGCTATGATTCAAATATTTAATTGACACTTAATCAATTAACTAGTTACAATTAATTGAATTGATCCAAAAATTTCATTAATATGACCTAATGCAATTAAATTTTTAATTGAATTAACAAACATTTTAATTAAACTCAATTTAAGTTTTTTCTTTGTTGAGTTTAGTTTTGACAAATAAATAATAAATAAAGTCATCATTTCGATGACTTTTACTTAAAATATTATCAAAACATCGTTAGAGTCAATTCAAACTCAAAAGTAAAGTAATTAAATTTATTTTTGAATTGAGAGTGTCAGTTTCATACTTGCCATAAAATGATTTAAAAAAACTACTTTTTAAAAAAAACTTCAGCTTTACCCATAATTGATTTTCCTTTTGTTAATTTGGTTCAAAATTTAGATTCAAATTTCAGAATTTCTTATTAGAATTTGAAATTTTTCGAAAGATTTGCGAATCAATTCAGTTTTTTTTAACTATTTATTTTTGTTATTTTTCAAATTTCTTTTGTTTATTTGAAATGATTTTAATTTGATTGAGTTAACGTACGAATAGATTCGATTACAAATTAACAAAGTTAATAGAGATGGAACTTTACAAAAGTTGACTCAAGCTAAATATGGTTACCTCGACGTATTTTCATACAATCGCTCATTCCCTTAATTCAAATTCGCTAAATATAGTTGGGCCTTAACTCGCTCAACTAGCAAACATGCATAAAGTTTGATCAATTACACACAGAAAAAGTTGTTAAAATCAAGCAAAACAACATTAATTTAAAAAGAAAATCTTAGAAATCAAACTAAGTTTTTTTTATTTAAATATTTTTCTACTTATTTCAAAAACTCAAAAACGAAATCTAAAATATTGACATTGACATACGACATACGACATACGACATATCAATTTAAGTAAGGTAATGTTCGCTATTGTGGCCTGTTCCCTAAAGTGGATCCTTTCGGTTCTGCCAAAACTACCGCTATCACTATTTAAAAAAAGTTTCGACTTAATGTAATTTTTCGTAAACATTTAAAGTAAATGACAAACAAGATTTAAAGAATTTTTTTTTCACATTTTGTAAACGGTAAGAATTTCATTCACATTTTTCTAAATGCACTGGTGGCGCGATTAAGCTATAAAAATGACAAACAAATTTTACTGAGAAACCGATCAATTCTTTTAATCTATTTATAGTAAAAATCAAATTTGGAACTAATTCGATTAATATAAAAAAATCCTGGTATGGTTAGATTATATTAGACTAGAGTGGCACTATGCACCGCGACCAGAAGTTGGTATTTTGTGCTGCCAGTGAATACACCCTATAGGTTCAGGCTCCCTACGAAGCCAATTATCCTACCAGGTAATAAGTTCCAAACGTCCGATGGCGTCACTATTCGACCACCAAAATAACGCACCCTCCTGTCGGAGAGCCTCGGACATTTGCAGAGAGCATGCTCTGAGGTCTCGGGTTCCAATTCACAAAACCTGCATGTATCCGTAAAGGATCGTCCCTTCTTGTACAATTGATACCTAAGGCCACAGTGTCCCGTGAGGTAACCCGTCACGGTCCTTAGTTCGCCCCTTGTCATATATATAAACAGCCTCGCCTGTCGCTGCCCAGGCGATCTGGCCCAATAGACCCCAAACTCCGACTCAATCCATCTTCTGAGCCTCTCTCTGACATACGCATTGGGTACGCCACAGAAGTGTTCAGGGCCAACTGGTATGGTACGGTTAAGTGTCTCGTCATTCTGTTTCGATCCCTATGTAAAGTGCTGCAATTCCACTCGTTTCCCCTTATATTTAATTTTCTGTTTGTATCCCCTTTCAATCCATTTTGTTCCTCAAGTTTTTAAAAAATATACTTTTTTTTACGCATTTTCAAAATTGCGAAGAAAAGGAAAACTTCAAGATTGGATTTGGAATCAGGAAATAAAAATCTATAAATGCCATATAAATCAAATCGGAAATTATTTTAAATTTCAATTCCAGCAAAAAATAAATAAACTGAACAAAAACTTCTCTTTTTTACCTTTGACGACCAATGGGATATATCCCATGTTGTACCTGTGACCTGTATAAAGGGAAATGAATCAATTCCAAATATCTCAACGTTTCTTGAAAAAAGCTTAATCCCTATGTAACAAAAATTACTTTGAGGTCACACTATTCGGCTCTGGGCCCATTAATTTTTTTATTTTTTTTACAGAAAAGCAACACTCAGGAAATTCTTCCTATTAATTAATGTGTTGCTTTCTTTGGATTGATTGCGTGAGATGATAAGTCTTAGAGTTGTTGCTCGCCACCTGTTGGCGAATTTATTGAAGCTTTTTGTTTCGTAGCTCTGATTTATTATTTTACTTCGGTGGGATTAAGTGTATGGGAACACCGAAGGTGGGCGCAGCGGTACATATAAGTGATAGAAAACTCATACATATTATTTTCCTAAACTGATGTTGTCGTCACCGGGAATCGAACCCATGACCATCTGTGTAACAGTCCAACGAGATGGTGATTGAGTTTATAAAAAAAATAAATGCCAACCTATTAAGATTACGACGGACGGGGAAGAGGTGGTACTGGAGTTTAAAATGAGGATTTAAGTGTTTATGACAATTCATTTTATTTTTATGTTTGTTAGTGTTGCTTTTAAGAAATAAAATCAAATGTATTAAGGCTGTATTTGTAATGAATTGTCAATTACTTGAAGTCATACAATGATACATTGTTTGGTTGGAAAATAGATTTAGTTAGAAGCCTTTGGGGATTTTATATCTATTTTTTTTTTTTTTTTGTAGTTATTGTATTAAATAAGGAGTGGTATTCGGATTAGAAAATGTGTCGTAAATTAATAGATATTGTAATGTTTTGTATATCAATATACTGTTAAAATTGAATTACAATTGTAGTTCAACACCAAATAAATATATTACAAGGCATCCCAACCCAAACTCGCAGATTTTAATTTACTTTGGATATGCTGTAGAAGAGCAAAAAAAAACACATAATTTTTTAGCTGGCCAATTTACGCAAAAAAAACCACATATTTTTTTAGCTGGCCAGTTTACGTTTAAGGGTTCAAAAGTAGGGTTGAAAACTCATTTGTTTTTGTATGAAAACTTGTCTGGTACCAAAATTCAGCCAAAAAAATTTATATTTTTGCGAAGGTTATTTGAACAAACACTCTCATTACAGTGAATGTCAAAAAAATATTTTCCAATTTTATTTTAAAAATGTTCACATATTTGTATGAATTTGAAAATAAAATTTGAAAATATTTTGGATACATTCAATGTAATAAAAGTGTTTGTTTAAATAACTTTCGCAAATATAAACTTTTTTGGATGAATTTTGGTAGACATAATTTTTACATATTAGACTAAAAGATGATTTTTCTCTATGCTGTCATATAAATTTTTGGGCATATTTTGCTATTTACCCATTAACCGCACTTTTGTTTTTCTTTTTACACAAACTAATTGTTTCTCAGTTGCTTATGCACAAAAATGATTTGAGCTATTGCGAAATGGGAAGATGAATTGTACAAAAATGGTAAAATATAGTAAAAACTGAGAAAAAAACGCGGATTTACTTGTTAAAGTTCCACATTTTTTAACCAAATTTTATACCCGAATGTTAATGAACGCCTTTTATGTATTTATCATTAAAAACTAAGATCAAATATTTGATTTTTAAAATTTTGAAAAATTGAGTTAAAACTTTAAAGCAAATTTTCGATAAATCTGGTCCATAAGGGAAAAAACAGCGATTCTGAAATATTTAGGATCAATGGTCTTTACTCTTGTTTTCAAATTTATGGGTCAATTTTGTAGCGCAGTGTTATTATAGCTTAAACTTACACAAAGAACCCTGCTTCATTGTGACAATCGATTTTTTGTCTATCAATTATATGGTTCGTTTGCAGCAACCAAAATATTTTTATCACTTCTGTAACATTATTTTAAACTAAATAGTCTTAGAATTAGCTATTAAATACTTAAAAAAAAAGAATTTATTGATTCGAAATTTATAAAAACATAAATTCTTTGAAGAATTTCATATTTGAAAACTGTTAATTTAAATGTGAAAACCTGACCTGTTCGAAACTCCAGACCTTTCTTTTAAAAGATTGTATAATCTTTTGAAAACTATTTGATTGACTTGCAGTGTGTTTCTTTAGTCTTTTGTTAACTTTCATTACTGCATATTCGAAAACTCCTTTAGAAGTTTCTGCATTTCAGACATCATAAATTTCTAGTCAATTTTATTTTGCTAGTCATTGCTTTTAAATTCCAGTAGCCTGTAAAATAAAATACAACACGCATATTGTGTATTTTTTAGTTTTGTTTTTTTTTTTTTTGCCTGAAACCAAGACTAGATAGATGGAGTTAAGTTACATTTTAACTAAATGCATTTTATGCTTTTATTTCCAAAATGCTTATACAAAAAAATAGTCCAGCCTGGTTACTTTAAGCCATATCATCATGATGTTTAAGACGTTGGTATAACAGCATCGATATGAAAGAGTTAACAATATAAATTGTTATTCTGGAAAGTAAATTTTAAGCCTTTTTTTATAAATGTACTAAAGGCTTTTTGAAAGATGTTGGTAACCACAGATAAGATGATAACTACTTGAGCACGAGCCATACATAAATAAATGTTTAGTCCGATTTTTTTTTTTGTGAGTGTGTTGTTTAGTTTAATGTCTATGGTAGCCAGAGGTTTAGCTGAAGGTAGTTTACAAAAAAAATTTGTATTTTTACTAGAGTGTGTAGTTGTTTTTTTCTTGGTAACATGTTTTTAAATAATATAACATCTGTTAGTTGAATGCTAATAGTTTAGGTGGAAGATCATATTGAAAGAAACAGGATTTTTTTTCCAGAAATGAATTTGAAAGAAAATTTTAAACTTGAACTTGAATTTGAATTTTTTGGTTTGATAAAATCAATTTTTTTTAGAAAAAAAGTTTGTTGTTTAAGTCTTTTGTTTGATTTAATAAAATTATGTTGACGTCATTCTAAAATCATTGTAAATTTCTTTAGTTAGTGTTTTTGATTATTAAAAATAAAAGTTTGTGTTGTTAGACCTCGGAGCATGTTCTCTGCGAATGTCCCAGGCTTTGTGATAGGAGACTTAGGTTTCTAGGTGATCGCTTCATTTCACCTTCCGACATCGCGAACATTTTGCCTAATAGGATAATTGGCTTTATAGGTAGCTTGAATCTGTTGGTAACCTTAGGCAGCACAAAAGACCTACATTGGTCGCGGTGCATAGTGCCTTCTGATCTAATCTAATCTTGTTAATCTTTTGTTTTTATTTATATAATTTTTGAAATTTTAAAAATAGCTCCCTTAATTTAGCTTACTCAATTTGTATCTTAAGTCTTTTATTTTAAGTCATTTGTTTTCTTTTAACAATTTTCATAGTTTTCAGAATAAGGCCCTTAAGTCCTTCTGCAAAGTTTTATGGTATAAAAAATAACTGGATTTAAACGAAAATAAATTATATAGACAATTTTAAACTTGCACTTACAATTTTTGCTTTGATAATATTAATTTTCTATACAACGGATTGTTGCTTAAGTATTTTGTGTGACTTGATAAAATTATGTGGATGTAAGATAGAATTCTAAAAACATTCTAAATTTCGTTTGTAAATAGAAGTTAGTATCTTGAGTCTTTTGTTTTCTTTTAAACAATGTATATAATTCTAGCATCTTTCTAAATTTCTTTTGTTAGTTTTTCTGATTTTTTTTTTAAATAAAAGATTGCGCCCTAATTCTTTTATTTTCTTTCATATAATTTTAAAATTTTAAGAATAATTCTCTTAAGTTAGTTTACTAAGTTTGTGTCATAAGTTTATAGGTTTTCTTACTAATTTTTAAACTCAATGAAACAAGTTTGTGTCTTAAGTCTTTTGTTTTCTTTTGAATAATGTTCATAGTTTTCAGTCCGTTCACGAAACGTATTCCCTCGAGTAATGAAGCCTTCAGTCCCTCTCCTAAGTTTAATCGCACACACAATTTAGCTATTTGCCAACTGAAATTCAGTTACTACGACTCAAATTCGGTTATTATGAATTTCATTTGGTTGCTGTTCACAACAAAGTTCGGTTAATTCAACTGAATGTTAGTTGCAACACCGAAAATGTTCAGATCTCTAATGCATATATCTTTGTACTAATTGAATTTATAAGTTACTAGAATTAAAATACAATTTTTAATTCGGTTGGCACTTTATTTCTCTGTGTATACAAAAAGCAACATTTTTTTTTAATAAATAAATTATAAAGAAATTTTTAACTAGAAATTTAAATTTTTTGTTTGATGAATTATGTTTTTTACAAAAAAGTTTGTGTCTTAAGTCTTTTGTTTGCTTTGATAAAATTATATTGATTTATAAACAACTGTACAATCATTTTAAATTCCTTTTGTTAGTTTTTTTTTATTATTTTTTTAAAATAAAAGTTTGTGTATTATGTTTTTTGTTTTACTTAGGCCCGATTACTGAATATCCCGTTAGCTACTAAATGGGACTTTAACAAATTTTTTGTTGTTTATCGTATAAATTTTGAATTTAACTGTTTTTTTAAATTTTAACTGGACATTCAATAATCGCGCCTTAGAATAATTTTTTTAAATTTTTTAAGAACAACTCCCTTAACCCATTAATGCCTGATTCCATTGTCCCGATGCAATTTCACAGATTCAATATTTAAGGTTATAGAAGTTATTTGGTTTGTTTTTGTTTGACTTATGAATTATTCACTGATAAAAAATAATTCCTTCATGTTTTTTGAATAAATTATTTTTTATTGTGATCTTCCACATAAAACTCTTAATTTTACTGTAAACTGCGTATTTTAATGGACAGGTCACGCCATCATACCTGTAGCCCAGATGAGCGGTCCTGAACAGTTAAATATTTTTTGTACGATAAAGAACACCTAACAATATTAGCCAACAAGAAAGTTTTCTGATTTGTCACTTCCAAAAATGTTTCAGAGACATGTTGGTACAATTTTTCGACTATGAGAATTTGCAGACTTATGAACCGCTAATTAGCCCTCAAGAAGGGTAAGAAGTTTTAAATTTACATTTTTCTAAAGTAGTTTCACCCTTTCTCGACCTGAATATTAAAATCAAGTTGATGCACTTCTTAACTGGATTTAGCTATATAATTTTTTTTAAATTTACCCTTTTTGGGGTTTTAAATACCCAAATAAGCAGAAATGGGTTAAGTAACTTTACTAAGTTTGTGTCTTAAGTCTATTGTTTGTCTTACTACTTTTTTAATTTCAATAAGACAAGTTTGTGTCTTAAGTCTTTTGTGTTCTTATACAAAATTTTAAATGTGTACTTTAGTATGTTCTGTTTCTTTTGCTTATTTTTTTTTCATATTAACAATTTTGACAAGTTTGTTTCTTAAGTCTTTCTTTTTCTTTCTTTAATGCTAGCTTCTTCACTTCATGGTTTGTTACTTAATATTTCTTTTTTATACAAAATCATATGTCACTTTACATTTATTTATTATAAAATATAAGCATGTGCCATTCTTTTATTTCTTTTTATATGATTTCCTATAATATCAATTAATTTTTCATAAAAACGCCATCAATCTTTATGCTGTGCTCAACTCTCTAACATCATAGATATTTGTAAGTATATGTTCGTACACTCCTTGTCTTTTCTGGTTATTTTTATGTTTAACGAAGATTTATTTAATGTTCTTTTGAACATAGCCCAAGACATTGATTAGAAAGGCTACTTGTAGGTTTTTTTTTATTATTTTACTACAGACTTCTTTATACTTTATGAAATTTCATGTTTTCTCGTTATTATTTAAAGTAATTAATTTTAAGAGTTATAATAATGTCTTTTTCTAATAGTTGTAGTAACAGCTTAGTTTTTTTTTTTGGATTGCAGTTGTTATTTCAATAATACTTCTATAAATCTTTGGTTATTATATTTATATGTTTGATCTCCAGGTGTTTTGTTTGATGTTTTGCTGCTTAATTATTTTGTAATTACTTGAAGATATAAAAATGAGGCTTCTGCAAAGAAAAACTAAACGTTAATAGAAATTTAATGTTGCTAAGCAAGTTTTAGTATTATATAGTAGAAGATAATTGATTTGAATAGAAACAACATGTTAAGTGGGCTTTAAATAAGAAATAAATTTCATTTTCTAATTAACGTTGTAAATCAATTATGGGTTGCATAAGAAGACGATTTTAAATTTAAAATTTTAATGATTCTATTTAGAATTAGTGAAAATGTTTATAAATTAAAAAAAAAAAAAAATAGTTCTGCCTCATAATAAAATTTTCACTCTATTCTTGTTATATGCAAATTTTATTTATTTTCCAAAAATGATGATTAATTGACTAGACAATTGTTGTTTCAGGACAAAACGTAAAAAAACAAAACAATCTCTTGGCATATGATCCATTAAAAATGTATTATAAAACTGTATAAATCGATTTCGTTTTTGTTTGGATAGTGAATAAAAGAATTTAGATACATTTTTGAAAATATTTGTAAATTCAACAGATTTATTTTTGCTATTTATTAATATTTAGAAAAAAAACTGCTAATTTTAGCAGTTTTTTTCTGCAAGAACATTTTTAACTAAGGACTGTTCTATTTTCTGTGGTTCGAGTAAACGGGTAGCTCGATTTTGAGGTCTTAAACCCACTCGATTAATCGAGTACGATTCTAAAATTACTCGTGTAAATCGAATAAGTTATTTAATTTAATAGTTTTATTTATTTAATTTTTTGTTAAAAATTCATAATAACACACAAACAAATTCAAAATCAGGAATTGTGAATTTTTTTTATCTAAATTTAAAATATAGCTCATTTAATTATTTTAAATCTTTTAAAACAATATACAATTCAGATGTTTTACTTGCTTTCTTTCGTTTTTATAAAGTTCGACTTTAAGAAAACATTGGGGATATAACTTAAAGCATTTTGTTGCAGGCTCTATGCAATAAGTCCTAGGTGCAAAAACTCCCAGTGCAAAAGCTCCCAATGAAATAAATTCTAAAAAAAGAAATAAGTCCCGTCTCGAAAAAGTGAAATAAGTTCTAAAAAAATGAAACAATTTCCAAAACAAAAATGAAACAAATCCTAGGTTTTGGTTGTCATTTCATCATGAAATAGTTTCAAAAGAATAACAATTAAATAACTCCCAAAAATAGTCCATGCAACACAAATGAAGTAAGGGCGTACCGTTATATTCCCCAAAGTCGTATTGCCCAAAAACCAAAATGACATATTGCCCAAATGTCCGCATATCCCCCAAAATTGTGGATGTTAATATGTTATAACGACGAAATCAATGACAGAAAATCCAAAACTTTTTTTTGGGTGCTATGACATTTTGTTTTGAAAAAACTTTTTTTTTTTTGGGCGCTATGACGGTAAAAAAAAGAAGTTATTGCCAAAATCATAATTTTTTTTTTTTTAAATGTCATAAGACATAATGTCTTTTGTGTCGCACGCAAAAAAAACTTAATTTCGCGAAGACGCCTGCCGTGTTTTACGGAGGAAAAAAATCCCCAAACTGAAGGCCGCCACCCAGAAGAACTTTTTTTACAAATCAGATGTCGAATCCGTTGAAATCTTATATTTTTAAGACATCAAGTAGCATTTATTTGACCTGACCACGCCAAGATTTATTGTTTTTTAATGATTATTTTTTTAAAAGTCTATTTTACTAAAAATTTTACGTATATTTAGTGTCTAAACGTTACATAAACAGAAGGCCAATGCTCTACTCTTTTATTTAAGATAAAAAACAATCAATTAGCTGTTTAAATGACAAAGCTATGACTGGTCAAATTATATTACTTATTGTCTTAAAAATAAGATTTCAACGGATTTGACATTGGATTTGTAAAAACAAGTTTTTCTGTGTGGCGTCCTTCGGCCGCTCTTAGGGTTTTTTTTTTCTAAATAGAACGCGGCAGGCGGCTACGCGAAATAAAGTTTTTTCTGCGTGCGACACAAAAAAATAAAATTGAAGCAATTTTTTTAAGTTTACTTTAAACTCTTTTGTTTGATTTCATGAATCAGCCTTGACATTTAAGGTCTTATGACATTTAAAAAAAAAAAAAATTATGATTTTAGGCAATAACTTATTTTTTACCGTCATAGCGCCCAACTTTATTTTGGCCGAACAAAAAAAACCGTCATAGAGCCCAACAAAAAATGTTATTTCGTCCAAATCACTGTCGTATTGCCCAAAAACAAAAACATTTTTACAACAACAATTTACATATAATTTTTTTGGGCGCTATGTCCCACGCTAAGTTCTGTTTTGACTTATTGCATTTCGAAATTACTGCATTATGAAATAACAACTAATAGCAAAAATGAAATAACTTAAAAAAAACTTCATTTGAAATTACTCCAAAATTTGTATGAAAAATTTTTGGGACTTATTTCATTTTTTTTTTGGGACTTTTTTCACCTGGGAGTTGTTGCACAGAGCCTTTTTTGCAAATATTGAAAACACTAAGTAAGGTACATCAGTCATTCCATATCTTGAAAAAAAATTATATTAGTTTTTCGTCGTCTTTATAAAAAGAACCGAGTTGAATTTTGGAAGACAGATTTTTGTTCAAAATAGGTCATTTTGAACATATGTGATTAAGCTGAATATTGATCCGAATGCAAGAAAAGACTGAATGGCCTTTTTATAGCTGGATAACTTAAAAATCATTATGAATTTAATTCAATTCGAATTTTCAAAAAAAAAAATTGTAGTTTTGAGATAACTGAGAGTTTTTATTTTCTGTCAAATATTTATATATTTAAAAATTTCGCTTACATTTTAAAAATCGGACCTTTTGGTTTTAAATTTGTTTATAGTTTAGATGTCTACATAACAGACTTTGGCGACGTCAATTACATTTCAAAACCGTTCTCTTTTTCTATATCATTAATAATTTCAGACCTACGCTCACACTTGTGGGCTTAAACCCTTCCTTGGGGAATTTTTAATTTTGTCAATACCAGACATGGGACATAATTCCAATATCTGTGTATTTAATTACAGGCCAATTACTTTTTTATATTCAATTACATGTAATTGGGTGTAATTGAGTAATTGCCCTGTAATTAAATACCCAGATGTTGTTACTAATCCCCATGTTTGGTATTAAAGATTTTACAAATTTTCCAAGGAAGCGATTAAGCTCACAAGTGTGAGTGTAGGTCTGATATTATTAATGATATAGAAAAATTTCATAAGTGAACGATTTTGAAATGTATTTGACGTCGCCCAAGTCTGCTACATAATCTAACTCTTGAGTATAATAATAAATGTAGGATATTTTAAAAATATCTTTAGAAATTGCTAAAAATGTGATATTTTAGATATTGGTGTCGGTGCGGAACGGAACGGTTTTTTCCTAAAATTACCAAAGAAAAATATTTTTTTTATCAGCATAGTATTACCCACACATGGTGCCACTTAAAAATTTTATACCCCTAATAAAAAAATATAATATGTAAATTAAAACGGTAACTGACACATTGCTTTATATTTTATATAAAATTCTTTTTAAAAACTACAAAACAATTTAAGCTTTTTTTATGAAATATAAACTGAAATAGAACATATTTTGATTTACTCAATTAACTCGATTAATTGACCAAAATTGTTCGAGGTAATCGTTAGTCGAAATTTTCCATTTTAATTTACTCGAACACTTAGAATACTATGCAGGTAGCGGCCACTGCAAATGTAGTTAAAAACAAAATTTCACCTAAGGAAAGTACGACTTACATTTCAGTAAATTCAACTAATATTGTCACTTGTTTTTTAATGTTCAAAAAATGACTAACAATTGTAGTAAAAATCAACCACATATGTTAGTAAAAAATAAAAAATATTTGTTTAAATAACAAAAAACAACTGTAACAAATGAATGTAAGATCATAAAACAGCCATTTGATGTGGTTTGTTTTTTCTAAATGAACTACACGGTTGGTAAAAAATGTAATTTGTTCTACAAATGACTGACATTTACATTAAAAATAAAGAAACTGCATTACAATACTATTTAGGTTTTTAAATCAGTGATTGAAATTCATCGATTAATCGAGTAACATTCAACCGATTGAATTCCTTAGTATCTACATCTAGTACCACAGTTTACAATTAATTTTATTCATGATACCACAAATCATACGGTTTTGCCGCAATGTACGTGGTGTAAGGTTTTACACCTCCGTATATTAATGTTTCTTCATTTACACTCGCGAAGTTCTTTCCGACTTTATTTGTAGAAATATTATTAATTTTTTGAGCTTAATACAAAAGTTGAAAAAATATGAGAGCTATATTTTGTAATTTTTTGTACTTTTTTTAACTTTTTATTTTCAAAATTCAAAATTTATATTTTTCAACTTTTTTAAAATAATAAAATAATAAAAAAACTATTTGAACTTGAGTGTTTGTTTTTGAGGAAAAAACAAAAAAATTCATTTTAAAATGTTTAAAATCGAATGTCTGCTTTTGTTAAACAGCAAATTGTTGTTTGATAAAAAAAAAAATCGTAACATTCTCTTTTTTACCTGAAACTTTATTGGTAAATCCCTTAATAAAGTAAATTTTAGCAAAAAAACTTAAAATGTCTTAAAAACAAGCCACAAACTTCACTTATGATGATGCCTTTGCATCGTCATACTTTTTTTTGCTTGGTCTTTACACAGATAACAAATAACAAAAGACGCACGTGTGCTTGGCGCGCTTTAAAAGAAAAAAAAAGAAGCTGTGCATAAATTGCCAAGAATAAAAAACTCTGGAAACAACATAAACTCCATTCCCCCCAACAACATCTCTCCAAACCAAAAACAAAAAAAAAAAAAAGAATCGTAAACTTAACCATAAACCTATCACTTTAGTAATCATAAAATGGAACCAGTTTCATTTTTATGTTTTGCTTTTTGTCCAACGCTTTTAAACATTTAATACTTGAACATACGTGTTGGCTGCACTGTAGTATGTATGGTAGGGCGGGTCGATTTAAAAATCGCTCAACGTACAAGGAAAATCGTATTCTAGGGATCAAAATAAGAAACTTTGCCGAAGGAACCATACCTCTAAAACGAATTCTGATGTCGCGACTTTTGACCCGTAGGGTCAAATTTTGAAAAATCCCACTTTGACCCATTTAGAGTGCCCCAATCGCATCCAACCCAATCGAATATAATTTATACATTCATCTGCTAAAGCGTCTTCCGGAGAAGAAATAGAGACCCTACTCTTTCTGAAATATCTCTATCCCGAGATTTGTACATTTTGCTATAAAAACACAGCTAAAAAGGCCCTCTTTCAACTTATATTTTAACCCCTTAACGGTCACCTAGAATGATGATTTATGCATTAATCTGCTAGCGCGTCTCCCGGAGTAGAAGTAGCTCCTATAATCTTGGAGAGATTCCTCCTACTTTCTGAAATATCAAAGTGGGCTTTTTCAAAATTTGACCCTATGGGTCAAAAGTCGGGACATCAGAATTCGTTTTAGAGGTATGGTTCTTCGGCAAAGTTTCTTATGTTGATCCCTAGAATACGATTTTCCTTGTACGTTGAGCGATTTTTTTGCCTCCCTACAAATCGACCCGCCCTAATGTATGGTCTTCAATATTATGGATTTTGTAGTATGTTGTAGTAATAATACTCGTATTCAAAAGATTGTACAATACTCGTTTTTCTTAGAATTTAATGTTTACGTTTTTTGTTCTGTTGTTTCTTATGTTGCTTTTTGGCCGCTGCTGCTGCTTTTAGTGCATAAACTTTTAAGAAATAAACAACAAAATAAAAACCTGAAAATATGAACATAAGAAGAAGATCAATAAACATTGTATAGACTTTGGACGGAGTACTTGATTTTTTTAAAAGTCCCCTAACTAGAAATGGAAGATATATATGGTCATTATGCTTCCAACCACTTTTAAAACAAAAACAATTTTTTAACAAATTTTTATGTTTTTTATAGAGTCAACATTCTAACAAAGAAATCTAGGATATGATAAAAAAATTTAGATAAGTTCCCAAATTATGACCAATTACACCGTTCAACAAAATCTGAAATATTTGATGCATCGGCGTTGCGACCCATCATTTCCAAATGACTTTAGAACCCAGATCACGTATATGGCCTTAAAATTTCAAAGTTAGATACAGTGAAAGAAATATTTACAAAAAACTTTTTTTTATAAAATTTAAATTTTTTGACAAAATATTTGCAAAAAATACTTTGTCAAAGTATTTTTAATCAATACCAACCAATTTCTAGTCAATTCCTAAAAAATAAAGATTTTAAATTATGCATGTTGAAAAACATACACTAAGAATATTATGTAGGTAAAGACGACAACAAATGTAGTCAAAAACAAATGAAATTTCACTTAAACAAAGGACGACTAACATTTCATTAAATTCAACTAACATTTGTCATTTGTTTTTACTGTTCAAAAAATTACTAACAATTGTAGTAAAAATGAACCACATATGTTAGTAAAAAATAAACAAACATTTATTTTTTTAAATAACAAAAAATTACTGTAAAAAATGAATGTCAAATCATAAAACAGTCATTTGATGTGGTTTGTTTTTAAAAAAAAAAAAATTGTTCTAAAATTAAATTTGTTCTAAAAATGACTGACATTTATATTAAAAACAAAGAAACTTTATTAACACCAAACAACTACAAATTTTTAAAGCAGAAGTTTCCTGAGTGTACTTTTTATTTGTTCTACCATAATAAATTCAAACAAAATTTATTTTATTAAAAAAGTTATAAAAATTGCATTTCCGATTGAATTTTCGCATAATTTTGGTATATTTATTATTAGTTTTTTAATGAAAAGAATTAAGTGAAATATAAAAATTTTACATATTCGATTAAGGGATTTTATTATATTCACGAAAAATAAAAATAAGTGAAATTTTCACTTTTATTGCAAGGATATCCTACATCCTTCACCCAATCGCAATTTATTAATATGGTTAAAAATGCTCAAAGTCTCAACTTGAAAACTGTGTTAAAAGTAATTCAAAGTTTATTCAGGTATATGAATTAATAAGAAAAAATATCCCTATGGGCAATGGGACCGGTCCTCCGTGTGCCACAGGATCGGTCCCTTCGTGCCAGAGACCGGTCCTCTGCTAAACCCTACCCTATGTAAACAATTGGCAAGTTTAACATGGGCTTGTCATAGGAGGAGGTCATTCGTCCTGCTTTAAACCACATAGTGGCATGCCACAGGACTAACCAAAGATGGGCATAAAGATGAGCATAAAAATAAACGAAAACTTTAACCAGTCACTTTTAGGTCAATTGACTCCTCATTCCCCATAGGGACTTGTTGAAAGTTAATTTTCTACAAGTTAATTTCAATCAATATGATGAAACTGTTTTCCCTTAAAAGCAGCCATGAACAATTTATTTGTCAACTAGAATGCTTCTTCTTTTTAATACTATTGTTATCTCTTTTTCACAAGTAATTATCACATTTTGATGCCTATTTCATGCACACTATAGTTGGATATCAATGTGATTTGCATTCTACAAATTTAAGGTAAATATAGCATACAATTTGTTGAAATTACAGTTTTTGTTTGCTGTTTCTAGTCTACAAAAATTTAGTTGCAGAGTAAGCTGTTATTTTCAATTAACTAAAACTCAACTCGAATATAACTAAAGTTTTGTAAAGTTAACAGTTTTATTTTGCTGTCTTTATTTTATTAATATTTAACAAAAAAATCTGCTAATTTTAGCACTTTTTTTGGAACGTCATTTTTTTTTTTCTTTTTTTTTGCTTTTTTTTATTGGTTTATTTCTATGAGTGTGTTTAAACTGAACAGCGAATGTGCCATACGAAAAACTGCTTTTTTAACAAAGTATACACTCATGTTTTTCAACTTTTGTGACGGTCTTTATCTGCCAGCCTTGGGCGACTGTAATTGACATTTCACAATAATTCACTTGTAAAATTTTTGTATATCATTAATAATATCAGACCTACGATCACACTTTTAATCTTAAATGCTTCTTTGGGTAATTTGTAAAATTTCTAATACCAAACATGGGGAATAGTAACATCAGCTAGGTATTGCATTGCAGGGCAATTACTCAATTACACCCAGAGCTGTGAATGAATCATTCATTTTTGAATTAATTCGCGAATCATTCATGCACTGAATTAGTAAAATTTTGAATTAATTCTTTTCGCCAAAAAACGAATTGAATGAAATTTGAATCGATTCATATGCATTTGGTTGGAATGAATTCCAATTCATTTTAAATCAAATGAATTCGGCAAAATTAATTGCAATTCATTTTCAATTCAAATGAGTTTGGCGAAATGAATTGCAATTCATTTCCAATTCATTTGACTTGAATTGATTTTGAATTAATTTAAATGAATTAGAAAAATTAATTGCAATTCCTTTTCTATTCATTTGAATTAATGTAAGTAATAGTTGACGAAACAAACTCCAAACACCAAGTTTAATTTGATTTATTGCAATTCATTTTTCATTTCATTAATATGAATTGCAATATTTTTTCTAATTCATTTGAACTTATTCAAAATCAATTCAATACAAATGAATTGAAAATGAATTGCAATTCATTTCTCTAATTCACTTGAATTAATTCAAAATCAATTCAAGTCAAATGAATTGGAAATGAATTGCAATTCATTTTGCCAAACTCATTTGAATTAAAAATGAATTGCAATTCATTTTGCCGAATTCATTTGAATTGGAAATGAATTCCAATTTATTTTTACTAAATTCATTTGAATTAATTCAAATTTAATTCAGTTCTTTTTTTATGTGAAAAAAATTATTCAAAATTCAATTCAAATTCGTAATGAATTGAAATCAAAAATGATTACACCCAATTACATGTAATTAGACATAAAAAAGTAATTGGGCTGTAATTAAATACACAAATATTGCTATTATATCCCATGTCTGGTATTGAGAAAATTGAAAATTTTGCAAGGAATTAAACGCTAGACGATTATTAATGATATAGAACATTTTCACAAGTGTATGGTTATGAAATGTAATTGACGTCGCCCAAGTCAGTTAATTGCACATCATTGAAACATACCTCCAACTGTGCATAATTATAACATATACGAGGCATTATTTTAAAATTCTTATTCCATGAACTAGCATCAATGCCTGGTACCTGAAAAAAACTAGAAATTAAAAAATTAAAAAAAAAAATTGGTTTAAATTTTTGACAACCATGTATGTATTTATTAGGTGATGGCACGCCAATTAGGTACGTGTTAAATTTGTCTCTCAAGTGATGCGAGATTGGGCAATACCAAATAGAATCCAAAAACTAAACGCCGCTAACAAAAAAATAAAAAGATCAAAAAAGTGAGCTTATTTCAAAAGATTTTTTTAATTTTTTCAACTTTGCATAACGATAGCAATTAGAAATATAGACCTATGGCCCTAAAATTTTGCACTGCTACAAGTTAACTTATTGTCAATGCAAACATATAACTCGATTTAATAAAAAAATAAAAAGGGCATGTTATTGAAAAATTATATCAGTATCAATATAGTAGACAATAGCCCATATACCTTGAATTTTTTTTTGTTAAATTGTGGAATAACAATTTTTTAAAAATAGTTTTTTACATTTTACGGTGGAATTAAGGTGCTTAATAGTACCTTTTTTAAATTATGTTTTGTTTTTTTTTTTTTAGCAATTTATGACTTTAGACCACATGTTCCCTATGACTCATTCCATATAAAACCATCAAAAAATATCCAACTCCCTTTAATTTTAACCAAACTCGGTACGGAAGGTAAGTGCCATATAAATATGTTATGGTATAAGTTTTGGGTTGTTAGCTTTAACGGTTGTGAAAATAATCACGTTTTAAAATATGAAAAAAATCAAAAATTTAACAAAAGTAGTCGTACTTAATCGTCCATATATTTTTAACGGTTGGTTAGTTCACTGATACCTCATTTTAAAGCCACTGCTATTGTGCTTTAAATAAAATAAGCGAAAAAATATTTTTTTTAAGCTAAAATACATATTTTGTCAAAATGCGCGGTTTTAAAACGCTGTATTTTAAAAAAATGATTTTTTCGAATTTTCATAGTGGGATAAATTTTTATGTTAATTATGATTTATCCCACTATGCTGTTGCCAAATTAATATGTGGATCTCTTACGCAATTCAAAGTTATGGATAAAAATCTATTAAAAGATACTAAAAATATTAGAAAAAAAGATTTACATAAAAAAAATAATGTATTGAAAAAAAGAAAAATAACAGTTTTGCAAAAGTACCCAGCAAAACTTTGGTAATGGCTGCGATAAAGTAATGCATTACCTTGTAATGTGCACTCCTTACCTGTATCATTATTTTCCAACAAGAAGTAATAAGTTACCGATAATTGAACACTCATGGATTACCTTGTAATGATACCTCATTACATTTTACATTACTTTAAAACATAAAATAATAACTTACCGATCATCAATTACATAATGGATGAATTATAAACGTAAAGTAATTATTAATATATATTTTTGAAAATCTAATTATAGACATATGGGAGCACTGGTCTCCCATATTTTATTTATTTTATAAATAACATTTGTAGTTTAATTTTTTTATAAAATATATTTTTAATTTCTCATTAAATTGAATTACAAAATTAAACTCAAAATATTTGACAAACAAGTTTATGAAGCAACGTTTAAATTGAAAATGTTTTGAATAGATAGTTGTGGGAATGTTGCCACATTACCCCCCCTTTCTAAGAAATGTTGAACATTAGCTGTTGGATCTTCAATATTCGATCTTAAATATAATGATGAGAATGTGATGAAAATTTGAAATTATAAGGCCGACTTTTGAAATGTTCCGATTATGATGGTTTCCTTGATTGAATGTTAATTTTTAGTTTAATAAAAATTCGAGATAAATTCTTTCGAAATTTTTAACTGATTGGTAAACTAAATTTATTAATGATCCGTGAACCAAATGCGAGCCGTAGAGTCCGTTGTGTGTATTTGAAGTCCAAACTACTTTAGATTATATAATCTTGCGGTAGCCCAAATTTTATTGTTAGATTTATTGTTGAAATCTAGTAAATATTCTTTTGGAGACTTTTGAAAATAAAGCAGGGAAGAAAGGCAGTACTTGGTTTGGATTTTTTGGCTATTTTGAAATTGGTATAAGATGTCACGAACACAGGAAGTTCTGTATACAAGTTTGGTTTTCTTGAAGACCTTCTATTGTATTCCATGACTACGTAGGAACTTTCCGAAATTTTGAAAAACTTTTTTAGCAATCAAATCACTGAATCCGCATGTTGTATTGCATAGCAGATAGGAAACCTAATTGGCTAGATATTTTGATTACGTAGTACTGGCACAAGCTGGAACAATTTTCGATTGTAAGGCGTAGTTATCTTGAGCTTCTTGACACTTTACTTAGCTTGTTGTCTTTCATAGCAAAAATTTGGTTAGCTTTATGCAATTGCTTGCTTTTATCGGGGTCACCACTTATGGGAGCACTGGTCTCCCATATTTTATTTATTTTATAAATAACATTTGTATTTTAATTTTTTATAAAATATATTTTTTATTTCTCATTAAATTGAATTACAAAATTAAACTCAAATATTTGACAAACAAGTTTATGAAGCAACGTTTAAATTGAAAATGTTTTGAGTAGATAGTTGTGGAAATGTTGCCACATTGTTGCCACAGACACATTACTTTGTGATTTTTTGTAAGCATGAGGGTAAGGTGTATATTTTTGATATCACGAACGAAAACACGAAGCACAACAACTCATTTACATATTCAGCAATAAAATATTATATGTATCGATAGCTCAGTTGATAGAGTTCTTGGCTAACTAATTGTTAAATACCAGAGACCCCAGGTTCGAATCCCAGCATGACCACGTAACGTAATTTATTTAATTAAAAAAAAATATCTGTAAAAAAAATGTTTATGCATTTTGTTTTTATGAAAATCTATTTATAAACACATTACTTTTTCCCACCATGTAACCATATAAGTAACCAGTTACTTTACCCCCTACAAGGTAATGAGTCCACCCATTACTTTTAGGCTCATCGCCTGTAAAATTCATCAGTGAAGTAAGGTGTAATGTAATGCGTGAAGCCCTATGGCGATACATTACTTTACCCATGATTTGGTAATGTGTGGCTTTGCTGGGTAGTTAAACATAATTACCCATATCTTGTTAACGGTTTAAGCTACAAGAGTCATTGATCCCTCATTTTCAAGGTACTTAAATTGTGGTTTTACTGGTTAATTTCTTGGCGGTAAAATGCATTTTTCAAAATCCGTGGTTCAAACCGCTGTATATAAAAAATTGGGTTTCTTAAATTTTTTAAAAAATATAAGATAATTATCAGTTATTCTTTTATATCGTCACCAAATCCCTATGCTGTACTCCTGTATGTTTCTGAATTATCGGCTTTTTATTTAAATTTTTTCACATTTTTATTCATAAGTTCGGATACCGTAACATCTACACGTAGGGATTTGGACACAGCATTGGGAACTAATTTTTATTTAACATATATTTTTGATAACATTTAAAAAAAACAGTTTTTTGAAATACCACTTTTGAACCGCGGTTTTTGAAAAAAATACATTTTGCTGTGGAGAAGTGCACTAGTAAAACCACAATTTAAGTAGCTTTAAAACGAGGTATCTATCACTGGCTGTCGTAGCTTAAGCCATTAAAAAGATATAGAATATTATGTTCCAATACTTTTTGAAAATTTTTCGAATATTTTCATATTTTGAAACGCGATATTTCAAGATCCGATAGGATTAGCTGCCCTACATTTGGACGAAGTTATACTTATATGATGTACATCTTCTATACCAAATTTGGTTGCAATCATAAGTGTTGGTGGAATTCGAGTGGTTGATTTTATATGTTTTAAGTCATGTGATAAATTTATGCCCATCCAAATCAATATTATAGGGCTTTTAAAATTCGTTTTTGTCAATCTCTTAACTTAAGCAAAAATCCTAAAAGATACAGAAAAAAACTTATGTTCTTGAACTCCTTTAAAAAAAGTTCAAACTTCAACATTAAAAAAGGGCTGTTTCGCCAAGTTTTCGTATCTTTAACGCAATTGAGTCATTCTCTATGAAAACACCGAAAAAAATGAAAAATTGTTGCTGGACCATTTTGGATTTTGTTAAAATTTTGTGGAAATGTTCCTAAGGGTTCCAAGAACCAAAATCCAAGAGGATTTAATTTTTGCACACGGCACTACCGGTTCACGCAAAATAAAAAAACTAAAAAGTCTTGTTTTTGTGCGTAGTGGTTTGAGCTGTTAAAATTTTTCTGCTAGAGATATCTACATGATGAATACATTGTTTTAAAGCTGAAGGATTATAGTTTCTACCAAAAATATAAAATTTGACTTAATTCATACACCCGAAAAATAACGTAGTATTGGAAATAAGCATATTTCATTGGTTTTTTGTGTTTTTCAATGAACTCCAGTGTCGGCGCTAATGAATATAAAAGCATAATAATTCTTAGATACAAATTAGACATGTCGGAGAAAAATACAAAATTAAAATTGGCTCAATCTGGCAACTCGTTTTGAAAAAATCGTTACTTGAAATTTGGAAATTTTGAAAATTTGCATATTTCAGGCTACAATTTGGTCATGTTTGTTAGCAGATACAAACTTGAAAATTACAGAGTATTTACTCCCTACTTTTAGCTTTTTAACACTTCAAGACCCGTTTAGTTATTTTCACTCCTCTCGGATTTACAGGGTTTTAAAGAAAAGCCTTTTTGATTTTTTGTATGTATTTTTATACTTCCCTCAATTGTTATATACAGAGAAATTAAAATAAAAACAAGTATTATTATGAGGTAACAAAGAATAACACAAGGGAACAATGGTTCTGTTGATTAAGAACTGAATATTGTTTTTAAGGTTATTTGGGACGCTGAATCCAAATCTGCACTTGGTTTTTTTCTATCAGCTCGACTTTTCGAGATATACCGTTATATTCAAAATTAAGGCACTTCCGCTACATATATTGGAATAACTTGAAAACGGTTCACCATATTAAATTAAAAAAAAAACCGAAACTCGCAAACAATATTCTCTTTCAGCCGTGCTTACATTGTTTTTAAATTTTCCAAGTAGTTTTAGAGATATTGTTCAAGTTTTGAAAAAAAATTAAAATTTTTTAAAAAAAAAAAATTTTTTGTTCTTTAAAAATTCCTAAAAAAAAAAAATGGGACAAAAATCACAGTTTTGGTCTAGAAACAGTTATTTAAATATATTTCGAATGAAATGAGCTTTATTTCATTGCAATCGGTGCACAACTTTTGATTTTGTTCACCATTTACTGAATTGATATAAATCGCGATTTCCATACAAAAATAACAACTTTTGATTTTGTTTATTTCTATCAGCTATACTTTTTAATTTAACACAAAAAGAGAATTTTAAAGAAAAATAAAAAATTTTAATATACAAATATTACAATGTAATTACAACTCATCGAAAAATTTTCTTTTATAAGATTTTCTTAAATAATCTTGTTTAGAGGGATTATTTTTAATGCTCCAGCAATAGTCCGCCATCATATGCTCTGTTACGGTAGTATGAAACTGTTGTTCCTTGGGTTTTAACAGATTTTTTTGCTTTAATCGAGAAGCAAGAATTTCAGATGCTTTTTTAGAGAGTCCAAGGTCTCTCACTAAATCACTAAGCTCCTCCTGATTAAATTGCTCGCGTTCAGAAGAAATATCTAAATGGAAGTCATCTGATCCATATTCAGAAATTGGTGAAGGAACATTTTGTCGTAAGTCGTGAAAATTGTGTGTAGATGTAGATGGTTGTGATTCTGAATCCTTACTAGAGTACAGGACTGGTTGGGTAATAGACAACACGTTAGGATAAATCCATTTAGACCGGTTTGTTTTATTAATGCCTGTTATGTTGACAGCGCAAAAATAACAATCATCATAATGATTCGAAGGTTCCCGCCAGATCATTGGTGTTTTATACTTGAACTGGGTCCGTTGCTTGTTTGCCCATAACCTTAAATACTCTACACAGTTTTTACATACAGTATTAGGAATCCAGTACTTGTCACGGGTTTCCATGGTAAATCCGAAGTAGTCAAAATAATTTTTTTTAATAAAATCTGACACACTTTTTCTACCACATATGTTACAAAAATATGTTACAAAAATATGGTACAAAAATAGTTGGGATTGATTTTACAGGTGTTTCTTGACGTAGTCATAGCCCAATTTTGACATATATTTCAAAGTAACACAGTTTTCAATAAATAAAACAAGGGATAAAAATCAAAAGTTTTTTGTGTTCACTGATGAAATGTTCTAGGTTAAAATTTTTAATATTTTTTGTCGTTATACTTTTCGCTTTCGTAAACACTTGTTGAATGAGAAAAATTGGTTGAATGAACCCATATAAATACTTCGTAGTTTTTTACTGAAGTACCTAGAAAAAATTATATCCACAATTTTATTGACAGTCACTTATGAATGAACACATGTGTTAAGGGGAATTTCTTTAAAAAAATCATCCGTTACCAACGGTAAACCACACATCAATAAAAACAAGTGCACTTTTCTTTTTTCTCTTTAATTGACTGTGAACTGACTAGGTGTCATAAAGGAACAATACAATTTATAAGCGTTATGAGTTTGCTACCGCAACCATAAAAATGAAATAATCTTTTTTTATTACTTAATTTTTTTAATTCTTAGAATCATAAAAAACTAACTTATTACATACAAACACTTACACATTAGAAAATGTTATTTTGTATGGAAATCGCGATTTATATCAATTCAGTAAATCGTGAACAAAATCAAAAGTTGTGCACCGATTGCAATGAAATAAAGCTCATTTCATTCGAAATATATTTAACTAACTGTTTCTAGACCAAAACTGTGATTTTTGTCCCAATTTTATTTTTTCGGAATTTTTAAAGAACAAAAAATTTTTTTTTTTAAAAAAATTTTAATTTTTTTTTCAAAACTTGAATGATATCTCTAAAACTACTTGGAAAATTTAAAAACAATGTAAGCACGGCTTAAAGAGAATATTGTTTGCGAGTTTCGGTTTTTTTTTTTAATTTAATATGGTGAACCGTTTTCAAGTTATTCCAATATATGTAGCGGAAGTGCCTTAATTTTGAACATAACGGTATATCTCGAAAAGTCGAGCTGATAGAGAAAAACCCAAGTGCAGATTTGAAATCAGCGACCTCACATTAGTAAAAATTTGCTACAAATTTCAAATCAACACAAAAAAAGTTCAATTTTGTTCCCTTGTGTAATTATGGACTAAAAAATATATTTAATAAATTCAGTAGATTTTTGATGTTAAAAAATTTTACAGTGGTGGCAAAAAATAGGCAAATGCTATATTTTTATCATTTAAAGTAAAAAAATTATAGTTTAAATGTGGGTAATTAAGAATCGTGGAATAAGTTTTATATTATTTTCATAAAGTATTTGTTCTTATAATATTCGGAGTTTCAAAGTTATCAGAAGCTGAAAACTTTCGTACTTTTAACTGACTGTGAGAAATCGGAGAGAAACTGTGGTAGTTTCTTTTATTTTTAATTATGCAAACATCAATAAATCTTTTTGACAAAAAGTTTTCGATAGCATCAACATCAGGAATGGATACAAAAAAAAATTATACCAGGAATTTGGGTGGAACAAAAATCAAACATTGCTGTAGGTGTTAGGATATGATGATCCGCAGTTCGCTGTAGACTTGCTTTCCTTACAGTCTGCTTAATTGTACCTCCTGGTCCGTCACAAGGACTTTTGCCGTGAGAAGTGGCAAAAAAGTGCCACTCAGCTTCTAAGCCGAAATCGTCTTTGTGATGACAAATGTTGATAAAATTTTTTTTATTTTTCTAAAATTTTTGTAAACATAAAAAATCTACTGAATTTATTAAATAAATTTTTTAGTCCGTAATTATTCTTTATTTCTTATAATACTACTTGTTTTTATTTTAATTTCTCTGTATATAACAATTGAGGGAAGTATAAAAATACATACAAATAATCAAAAACGCTTTTCTTTAAAACCCTGTAAATCCGAGAGGAGTGAAAATAACTAAACGGGTCTTGAAGTGTTATAAAGTTAAAAGTAGGAAGTAAATATTCTGTAATTTTCAAGTTCGTATCTGCTAACAAACATGACCAAATTGTAGCCTGAAATATGCAAATTTTCAAAAATTCCAAATTTCAAGTAACGATTTTTTCATAACGAGTTGCCAGATTGAGCCAATTTTAATTTTGTATTTTTCTCCGACATGTCTAATTTGTATCTGGGAATTATTATGCTTTTATATTCGTTAGCGCCGACACTGGAGTACATTGAAGAACACAAAAAACCAATGAAATGTGCTTATTTTCAATACCGCGTTATTTTTCGGGTGTATGAATTAAGTCAAATTTCATATTTTTGATAGAAACTATAATCCTTCAGCTTTAAAACAATGTGTTCATCATGTAGATATCTCTAGCAGAAAAATTTTAACAGCTCAAACCACTACGCACAAAAACAAGACTTTTTAGTTTTTTTATTTTGCGTGAACCGGTAGTGCCGTGTGCAAAAATTAAATCCTCTTGGATTTTGGGTTTTCAGACCCTAAATATCATTTCCAGTTAGTTTGAGTAAAATCTAAGATATTCCAGCTTTGCCGATTTGGTGATTTCATACAGAATAACTCAATTGCATTTGTGTGTCTGTGTTTACATGCTGTTTTTTATCATGGTTTTTCTTCCTTATTGCAACATTTTCAGTACTAGGAAAAAAATCAAGTTTTGTTTTTTCTACAAGCCTTCTTTAGTCATTATATTAGCGCGCGCGTTTTTTTTCTAGATTTTCCAAAATAGCCCAAGCATTTGTGGATTTTTCCTTTTAGCACTTTAATGTTTATGTTGTTGCATTAGTTTCCCTCTACTTTGTTGCATTTTGCGCGCAAAAGTTTTTTTTTTTTTTTTAGTTTTATGTTGTTGTGTACAAACACTCTTGGTGGCTATTTGTTATGGTTTATGCAACCCACTCCTTTTTTCTATGGATTTATTCAGTTTGATTTTTCTATTTCTATATTTGGCTTTTGACAATATTTATTATAAGTTTTGTTTTCTTCGTTTTCTTACGATTGCTTTGAATTTCAGCATTATGTGCTCAACTTATGGCGCGTGTGCATGATTTTATAAAATGATTTTTATAAAAATCATAGTAGTGATTTCTTATTTTATCCTTTTATGGATAAAAGATCAGATGTCATTAATTTGTTTGAAATTTATAAAATGGAGTTTAAAGGTTTACAATAAAAAACATATATGGTCATAAGTTGGCTTATTTTAGCTGAAAATGAGATATAAGTGTGCAAATTTGTTTAAAAAGTCAGTTAAGAGGTTACAAATCCTTTATATAAATTTAAGAATTATTTTTTAACTTTTTTTTTAATTTTAGCGTTTTTTTTTTCCTTAACGATTTGTTTGTCTTACCGATTTTGTGGTATTTGGGTGTAAATTTTGAACTAAAGACATTATCTTCATCATATACACAAATCAGTATTTTAAAATTTTTTGTTTGGTTAATTATGGAACCTCTATTTTTAAGATATATATGGACAGTTTTTTTATCCTCTCCACATAATAGTATATATCAGTTTGTTATTCCGTTTGTAATGCATCGAAATATAGGTTTAAGACGAAATATAGGTTAAGACATTTTGACCTGCCTGTTGAAATGGCGAACACGATTTTTAGCATACATTTTCCCTAAAAGTTTGATATAGAAAATGAGCTGTCTCGCGGTTCACAAGTTATGATTGAAAATGTGAAGGTACCTCTTAATTGTTCTATATAAATCGGTGTATATATGAGGGCGGTCATGCAATTAGCCGACCTTACAAAGAAAACACAACAAATTTGGGAAAATATTCTTTATTTCTCAACATAATCTCATTTTAGCTCGATAGACTTTTCCCAGCGATACGCAATAGCATACATGAACTGTCTAACTCCTTAAAATAGCCATCAACCGCTGACTCCACCTCTTTTACCACCGAGCCATTTTTTCAAGTTGGGAAATATAAAATAATCGGAGTTAGCTAAATCTGGCTAATAAAGTGCGTGATTAAACAAATCGAGCATTAGTTCATTGATTTTGGCCATCGTATTAGGCGATGTGTGCATTAGTGGATTTTGTTCTATTGTGAGCAAACGTGGCACAAATGTTGCGCACAGCTTTCTCATCTCCAAATTTTCGGCCAATATGTGATGTATAGCACTTTTTGCAGTGCTTATCATTTCAGGCAGCTTACGCAGCTTCAGCCGACGATCATCCATTTATTTGTGAAATTTCTTAACAGTTTCTGGAGTGAACACACCAATTGCTCGACCACTACGGCTTGTACGGCACTTTCAGCTCATATGGCCTCGTTTAAACTGTGCCACCCAAAATTTTATAGTCGAAAACGAATGAGCAGACTCCCCTAGAGTAAAATCCAACTCGGCTTTAATATTGGTTGGACTGAGACCTTTCAAGTAAAAGTATTGAATTACATAACGGTGGACAATTTTTTCCATATTTACAAATTCACTCCAAAAAATACTAAACAACGCGGCGCCTTGAAACTTAAAACATATGTTTTTATATGTGTAGGTTTCGACTTTTTACCAAAGTATTTTTTTTTTCAAACTACTGCCGCCATCTATACATCAAGTCGTTTAATTTTGGAACCGCGTCTAGTTTTTAAAATATAACGTAATATTTTTCCACCAGACTTCAAGAGGCGAATAATGTCTTAAATTCACCTCAAATTTTGAGTTTACCTTACATTTTTCTCACCACAAAAATAGATTCGTACCATAAAAATGAGTTTTACCACACAATTTCTTTTTAACGTGCAAAAAAGTTCTTCACCTCAAAATTTTGTTTTCAACAGATTTTTTAACATATTTTTCTTGTTGTTTCATTGGTAAGGGTTCATTGTTTAGTGTATAAAGAAAAAATGTTTAAAAACAAATTTAATGCATGTACTTGTTCTATAATGAAACGTATTTTTATTTTGAAGCCTTTTTTTTAATCAAATTTTTAAGTTAAAAGCATATTTTGCCATTGTCATAATATTGATAATTTAATCGTAGTTTTTTTTTTTTTAATTTTTTTAAGTTTCTATTTCTTTATTTAAATTTCGTTTGTATTTTTAATTCCTATGTTTTTTGAACGGTTTTTTTTATTTTAGTTTTACACAGAAAAACTAAAATCGAATTTCAATTAAAATGTCAGTTAATACGTTGTGGTGTAATGGTTAGCGCGTTGGACTGTTACACAGATGGTCACGGGTTCGATTCCCGGTGACGACAACATCAATTTAGAAAAATAATATGTATGAGTTTTTCTATCACTTATATGTATCGCTGCGCCCACCTTCGGTGTTCCTATAGCACTTAACCCCACCGAAGTAAAATAATGAATCAGGGCTATGAAACAAACAAAGCTTCAATAAATTCGCCAACTCTACATCAGGTGGCGAGCAACAACTGTTCTAAGCTTATCATCTCGCGCAATTACAGTGTTGCCATGTTTGAAGCCCTTCATCTTTCACCACCTTTCATCTCTCCCCTATCCCCTTTCCAAAGAAAGCAACACATTAATTAATAGGAAGAATTTCCTGAGTGTTGCTTCTCTTTTAAAAAAAAAAAAAAAAATTAAAAGTTTGATCGAATTCGGTACTACTAAGGAAATTGTAGTATCAGTTAAATAATTTGTGACTATTTAGTTGATTTAGTTTCAATTATAAATGTGATTGAATATTGTTTTTAATTTCAAACAAATTTTTTATAGATGCTATTAAAACTTTTATTAAAAATGCAAACGAAATCGCCAAAAAAAAATTGTCAATATTCAAAAAAAATCGTCAAAATTGCCAAAAATTACAGAAATCGTTACCCTGTTAAAAATCGACATAGATGGATCCATACTTGAACACACATGCTTCATACATGTCCACATGCATCAATACATGAATCATATGTGTTCATAAATCATTCTTATATGTTCATATGAGGAATTATAAATGTTCATATGTGTGCATTAACGAAAATTGAGGCAATATTTACATATATAATCATACATGTCTATACATTTCCATACATGGTCATATGTGTACATTAACGATTGAGGTAATATTTTTAAATATGATCACATATGAACTCTTATGAACATATATGAATCCTATATCGTGGTATATGGACATGTATGACCTCGAATTACTTTATATATGAGAATGAATGAGTTCATACATGCTCATAAATGGATGCACATATGTTGATGTTTAACCGGGTAGTGAACAAAATTTAAATTTTAATGTAATACCCAGTATAAAAATCGAATTTTCAAAAAAAAAAAAACTTATTACAGTTTTACTGGAGGTAATATTTGTTTTGTAAGGTGTTCCCAGAATAGACATGCCCTTGTTAGAATAATGGGTTTGTAATAGAGAAGTAACCAATTAGGGACCTTCATTTCATATTCCCAAACTTATTACCGGGTAATAGAAAGTTTTGCTGGGTATAGAAAAAAGTACTCTTGCTCTATAGTTTAGTTTACCTTTGTTCTTCTTAAGAAGCCTTTTTACAGTAGATTTGTACTGCAGCATTTTTGAAATCTACATAAATCATTGCATGTTGTTGGCTTTAAAAAAATACCAAATAAATAACAAACAAAAGAAAAAACTTTAATACGATTATGTCAACTTAAACAAAAGTTGTAAGCCTAATGAAACACCAAAGAAATTGTTTTTTTAAAAAAAGATCAGCAATCAGAAAAGAGCCACAATGACGAACGGACATATTAAGATTCTTAAAAAAAAATTAAACCTAAAGTGTTAAAACAACGATGTATTACTAATTATAGAACATGTAGAGAACAACATGCAAGATGGCCATGACATTTTTAAGTTATTGTTGTTATAAGAAAAGTTTGATTGCGATCTTAAGAAAAAATCTTAAGAAGATACAGATTATGAAAAGTATGAAATATAAAGGGCCAAGATTATCTAAGAATAATTATGAATTATTTTAAAACAAAAATTTAGTATCAAAAGAGACTTCAAGGAAAATAAAGTTTGAATAACCTGAATGCATATTTAAAATTAAAACAGTTTTTTCTTAAATATCTATAAAAAAAACATTTTCTCAGTCTGTACATCAAAAATATATTTAACTAGTTTTTAGCAAATTGTTATTAGAAATCTTATATTGATCTAGATTTCTTGGTGGTGTTTTCGCATATATATTTTTTGCATTTCATGTTTGCATATCAATATTTTTTAATCATTATTATTAAAATGCATTTAACTATTCTTGCAACAGTTTATTTGCCTGTGTTAGAAAACAAATTCATAGTTGCAACTTGACACATGCAATTATTGTGGTATTTTTTAAGTTGCAAAATTGTTGCTTGTAAAATTTAACTTAATATTATGTTAGCATGACAATCAGAATACAAAGTTTTTGCGCTTTACAAAGATTATTTCTAAGAAAAATTGCCTTAACAAATGATCACATCAAATTGTATTAAGTAGTAGTATAGTACGAATACTTTGTTGCCAATAAAAACAAGTAGTATAATGTTTATGATCATGATTTGTGCGTAGGTGTTTTAAATAAAATTTTGCTTAAAATTTTTTGCAAGCTTCTGCAGTTATTTAAAATTTATTTTAAGTATTTTTAGGAGTGATGAGAATCAGTGCAAATGCAAATTAAAAATAAATATTTCAAAAATGTTCGTTTCTTAAGTCTTTTGTTTCTTGTTCGCTGTGTTTGCTTTGTTTAATGAGTATTTATAAGATTAAAGACTACTTAAGAATCTTAAATTTAATATGGAATTTTTTAAAAATGAATTTCGTTTGAATGAAACAAAAAGTTTGTTTCTTAAGTCTTTTGTTTTTAATTTTATAAAATGAACAAATTCGATTATATTGTTAAATTTAAAAAAAATTTTGTATACAGTTTAATTTAAAAAAATGCTAAAAAATATATCTACGGGTTGTATTGCATCCTTATTTCGTATCACTGTTTAATTCCTTAAATCCCCACCCAAGTAAAGTCGATCATATAATAGTTTTATCACAAATCGAATCATAAGCACATTTTTTTGTCAGCGAGAAATATCTTTAATTAAAAAAGAATACTTTGTTTTAAAAGTAAGGGAATGTTCACTAATGTGGCATATTTATCAAAATTTTTGCTTCTTTCGTGTTGTTGTGCCATCAAATTCTATTTACGCCATCTCTAATTTAACACTAGAATGACCGAAATTTTGTAATACCTATTCTGACCAACAACAGTAAAAATGTCCGGTGGTTTTTACAAAATTCGTCAAAATCAATTTTTTTTATCCGATAACTACTATTTAAACAGCAGTGTCATCCATCTAAAAGTCGAGCATTTCAAAACTGCATTTCAAAGCTTAGTGTTGTTTAAGCGATATTTGGAATAGAATTTAGCTATATGATATTTTTGATGAATTTTAAATTATTTTTTTAGTGTAACTGCTTCTAAAATTGCAAGATTTTTAATTTATTTATATATTTTAAATCTAGAATTGCAAAGCTACGAAATGACATCAATAAGTGCCATTTAAAAACTTTTCAAAAATAATTATATTATAGTGATTTATATATCAACTTATTCAGAAATTTACAATGTTATATGGTTTTATAAAAATAATAATTTTGTAGATTTTGGGTTCAAAAGTAAATTTCATATAAAACACAGTGTCTATAAGTTAAAAATACTCTAGCATCGGCTATTATTTCGAATGTATTTTGTTAAATGTTGCAGATGAATAAAAACTTATTGCTATCATGTTGTAATTATGGAATTCTAGATTCAAAATATATGAATTAATTAAAAATCGGTAGAATTATAGAATTATTATTATAGAAGAAGTTACACTAAAAAGGGAATTAAAAATTCATCAAACATAGCACATATCTACTTTAAGTTCCAAATATTGCTTAAACAGCATACAATTTCGAAATGCTTTAAATCAGTTTTGAATTGCTAGACTTCTAGATTACATTGCTACTTCAACCGTAACGATCGGATGAAAAATTTATTTTTGACGAATTTTTTAAAAGCAACAGTCATTTTTACTGGTTTTGGGCAGAGTAGCTATACAAATTATGTTCTCGTAGACGAACACTTGAGGTATCCCGAACCCGAATCGCAGATTTTAATGAATTTTGTATATGTTGTTGAGGAGCAAAAAAAAGAGACTCTTATTTTTTTTAGCTGCCCAAACTCACGTTTAAACGTTGAAAATTGGGATTAAAAAGTCCTTTGTTTTTTGTATGAAAACTTGTGTTTGGTTTAAGAAAATTTGATTTTTACACAGGGTTAAGTACTCAAGACAACAACAATTTTAATACCCACATTGCCTATATAGTGGATCCAGAGGTGACACATTTTAAAATTATTTGAAATGAGTGGGAACATACAAACCGAACGATTTTCAATATCAGAAAAAGCTCAGACAATCCCTCGATTTATTTAAATATAGTAATGCATAGTATACATTATTTTGAGCTTCATAAAACAAGAATTTCTTAATAAAACGCCTGGTTTAGTGTTACACAAAATACAATATTTTAATAACAAAAATACTTGACATAATTTGTATGCCAGACCAGAGAATGGGTCTTCAAAACACTTTTCATTTGATACCAAATTTGTCCATACCCAGGAAAAAATTACACATTCCAAAAAGAATGTGATGCCCACACTTGCTTACATATCTCATTGCCAAATTTAGTAACTGCAATACCAAACTCATTCCAACGATAGAGTCAAAAAAGCAAGTAGTATAGTAATCAATTCTTTAAATTTAAATCAGAAAGCATGAACTCAATAACAAAGTAATCATTTACTTAAAAGAAAATTACAATGTTATTAACTTATATGTATAACTTTTTGTACTCAAGAAGTAATCATATACTTTTTCTTAATAAAAGGAAGTTATTGGAAGTAGTTCCTAATTTTGAAAAAAGAAGTTATACAATTTTAAAGACTTTATATCATATATTTTTTTAAACAAATTTTTATTTGCAGGAAAATAATACTAAATAAATAAATTTTGTTAAACTGTGGTTAGGTATAAATTAGGGAAGCGCACATGAGCAGACAATTGTGAGTGGAAGTTGAAATTACTGACGTTATCGTGAGTGAGTGTAAAAAAATTTTCGAGGGTGATTGTGCGTGAGTCATATTTTTGTTTTTCAATTTTGAATTGTTCTTTTTTTTTTTTGAAAAATTTATATTTTCGTGGTTTATAGCTCCAAAATTATGACAAACCCATGTTATCATAACAATTCGATATTTCACTTTTTAGGATTTTATTTCCGTATGAGTTTTGATCGTTATATTTGAGTGACCTAGGAGAATCACGTGTGAGTAAAAGTTGACTTTACTTATAGATCTACTTCTTTTTTTTAAATGTAAGTACTTCTTATTTTTTCTAGGGAACTATTTATTTATTTATTTTATTGTGTAAGTACTTCGTAGTTTTACAATGGAACTATTTCTTTATTAAAAAATGTATGTAGTTCTTAAAAATATAAAGTAAATGGTTCTTCGGTAAAAAAATAATCAATTCTAAAGAATCAATTATTTTAGTCTCACGCCCTGTTAAAAGAATCGAGTAGGTAATCTAGTAAGGAATGCGTTCTGCCCAAAATGCTTCATTACAAACCCGCTTACCTTTTTGAAAATTTTTTGCTGGGTAGTTACTTTAAAATAGAACGAAGTAATCCGAAAAAAAACTTAAAATTGGGTTATTTTTGATCTTAGTAACGTCTAAATATAAGATTCGACAGCAAAAAAAAAAAAAACATGGGTAACTTAAGTTTTAATTCTCTACAGCATATCGAAGTTCCATGTAACCGGTCGTAAAAGAAGTTGTTCTAGAACAGGTTCAGAGGTAATCTTTTCCAGAAAATTTTGCTGGGGAAGTATAAAGTTTAATTTTTCGGTAAACATAAAAAGTGAATATCAAGCAAGTTTAAAGAATTTCCCGAGTCGGATGTTTACAAATGGTAAGCATTTTATTCAAAATTTTAATAGACTTATTTGATTTCTTAAAAAATAAGTTCAGTTTCATGTTTATAAACCAGGTGAATATAGTGAAAGGCGTGGTAGAGAAGAATGAGTGTATTTTCTAAAAATCATAACTACATTGTAAATTTAAAATTTTTCTGAATCAGACTGCGCAGTTTCTGGTATTGAACCTTCGTCAGTGACCCTGTTTTTTTAATAATGTAATATTTGTTATGTTTTTTATTTGTTCGATTGCGTCTATATGAAATTTTTCTGTGCAATCACTGACCGTGGTATAGATAAACTGATTTCTAATGCCACATGCATTCGCACTACACGTTAGACAGAGCGCTTTAGCCCTCTGAGCTATCGTCAGGTCGAGTTTTGTTGTGATTAAAACTAGTTGTATTCAATACACGCTGTTTTTGTTCTTGCATACATAATCTCAGAAGTACAACTCCAACAACACAACAGTTCTATTTTTAGAAACTTACCTCACTCTAATGTCCACTGTTTTCCCATATGTTGTAAGTGATGCCACATCTATGATATATTCTTTGTATATTCGATAGAGTTATTTTTTTAAGAAAAAGTTCATTTTTAACTTCTTTATAGTTGATTTGACCACCATTAATTTTTATTAGCTCAAATGATATTTTATGCATAGAACTGATTAAGTTTTGTAAAACCTTTAAGTTCAAATTTGACCTTCCCATTGGCGTATAACTTACGAACCAATATAACCCATAGATTTTTATTGGTCTCAGATCTGGTGAGCCTGCAGACCAATAAACAAGTGTAACGTTTCTTTCGCGAAACCACATTTTAGTTTCTTATGCTGGTATGAATTCTTGCATTGTCGTGCTTGAAAATCCAGTTTCCATTGAGTAGTCTCATATTCATTCTTGATCACATCATCAATTTGACGTGCCAAATTTTGGGATACAATTACTTGAGAGTGCATCTACTTATATTGTATTAGATTAAATTGTATAAAGCCAAATATAAACTGATACAACCTTATATAATCTGATAGACCCATTTTGTGAATGAAATCATATAAACAGGGATATGGTTTTTTATACTCTTATATCTAGTATATATATAAACATTTTTAATCGGGCAGTTTTTATAACGAAAAACTTGTTAAATTTTAGATTTTCCACCATTCTTCTTTTTTTAAATTTTGGCGCATTTTTTGCCCAGCTTGGCTTTAAGAATTTAGTCTGTCTTTGCAAAAATAAAAAATAAAAAAATAATGGAAAATTCGCCATATAATATAAATCAGCTCAATAACAGACAAAAGAACAAATTGAGGCCTGCAGCAAAAAAAAAAAACACAGAACAATAACATGGCACTAAAAAAAACTAACAAGGAAACTACACAGCGGCGTAACCCGCAGTTCTTAATGAAACTTGGATATGTTGTATTTGACAAAAAACTATGGAACAAACCATTTTTTTTAAGATACTTGTGTATCATTTTTAGGGTATAAAATGTGCGGTAAAATCTGACCTCATTTTTTGTTTTTTGCTTTTTACTATGTCGACTTTAAAAGAAATATATTAAAAATGGGTATCAAATGAAAGGTATGCCTGATATTTATCATATAGGAGAACAAAAATATTAAAAGTTCTCAAACAAACAGTTTCAAACAAACTTCAAACACATCTTTACCCCCTAAAATAAGAATGCGCAAGTATGTTTCTTAGCAATTTTTTTTTACTTGTGTCCCCTCTAACCCCCTATCTTAGTTTCATTGGCAGTTTCACTACTGTGTAGTTTGCTTGTAAGAATATACAAGATGAAAAACAAGATGATGCTCAACAAAACAAGCAAATAAAAAAGAAAGATTTGTAAGCAAACTCTGAAAAAGGAACACCATACCAAACAATAAATCAACAAAGTAAAAGAGATACACAAAAAACAACAATAAAAATGCTATATGAAAAAAGAAAACGCAAACAACTTAAACTTAAGAACAAAACAAGAAAACAACACAATCAAAACAAAACCCAAAAAACAACATCTTCAAGAAAAACTCATCTTTCAAACTGATAGTTTGTCATTATACAACAATCATACATACCATTAGCACTGGGTACATGTAAAAAAAAAATAATGATTACTTGAAAAAAGTTTCCAATTTTTCTATTGACTCTACTACGAGTACTCTATAACAGCTTATAGCAATAGTTAATGCTTTACAACAACTATTGTGCTCGTATGAGTCTTTTTTTTTTTGTGGTCTGCCATAAAGCACTTAAAAACACAGCTTTATCCGCAAAGTTTACTTTAACTATTTTTTTCTCCTCCCAAGTAAAAACCCCCCTTTCAGCAAAACTCACTATACAAGACAGTCTGTTGGTGTATCTATAATATTCGCCTGGTATTATGGCCAACTCAACAGAAAATGTTGTGTTAGTCAAACGTGTTTGACTGTAAGAGTTAAGAAAACTACAGCAGGCCGTTTTAAAAATCTGTAAAGAAACACAAACGTCTAGATGAAAAATAAATAAAAAAAAAAACACACACACACAAAAGTAACCAACACTAAAGAAAGATGGCGGCCATTTTGTATGGTATATGTCTTTTAACTGTTTGACTTCACTGTCAGATCTGTATTGTTTTGGTTAAAACTTGGCATGTAGCGTAGTAGTATTTTTTTATATGATTGGAATATTGTCTTATAAGAAAAAGAAATCAAAATATACTTACATACAGAAAAATAGTTAGTCAATTTCAACTGAAATTCAAGTACTATTAATACAACTGAATAATGGAAATTATACTTGAAAATGGTTGTTCTAAACCAAATTTATTACAGTAGTAACCAAAATAGTTTAAACAATTGTGTCAGCACTTAATTTCTCTGTGTGTACTATTTATACACACAATATTTATTTGAATGTATACTGGTTTCTGTCTGTTATTCCAATAAAATTTTTAACAAACAGCAACACAAATAATATGGGCAATTTATGGACCAAAACAATTGTTTTTGGAGGGAAATTAAAAAGTATTTGAAGTAAATAAAAAGCAAATCATCTTGATAATTTATACATACTTCCTCACCATTATACGGTTAATTAAAAAATATTTTTGTATAAAACAACAGTTATACTTAAATACTATTTTATGATATAGTTAGAATAAAGTATTTTAAACTATATGTTTTTTTTTCATAATTGTTAAAAAGAAGGATTTTGTATGAAATTTTATATATTTTTGATTTTATAACAAGCAATACTTTATTGTTATTATTTTTTATATATTCATGTTTATATACAGACGCCTACAACTAGTTTTGGACATTTATACAAAATTTCCCCCAAACAAATATTGATTAAAAGAGTTCTTTTTGACACTCTTTCTAAATAAAAAACTATTATATACACCTTTTCAATCGAAAGACTTAAGAAACAAACATGAACGTATGAAACATATTTCAAAGCATACTTTAGGGCTGTATGCATTAAAAGTTATGTTACGAAGGCCAGATCGCTGTGGTATTTGGAACAGAAAATCCCCATATTGAAGAACTATTAATAAAATTCGAAATGTGATTTCCGATATTTTTTTAATCTGTGTAAAGAAGTACAATTTAACAAAAAAAAATATTATTAACTTAATTTCAACGAAACTTCATCGATTTTATATGGAAATTTATTAATACAGTAAAACTCGCTTAAGACGAACTCGGTTAAGACGAACCCTCGGTTAAGACGAACCCTCGGTTAATACGAACTAATTTCCCGGCGTTTTGACAACAACTTTCATATAAAATACATCTTTTAATACGACCTCGGTTAATACGAACCCTCGGTTATTACGAACTGTTTTAAGCAGTCCCAAAAACTCGTTTTCATACAAATTACCATGTTTAGTACACTCTTTATCCGTCTAATGGGATAGACCTAATATGAATTTCATATCCGTGGATGACTTTCTAGATATAGATGATAATGTTTTGACGTCACATACTTTATCAGGTGAAGAAATATTGGAAATTGTTAATCCTGCCGTTGTTGAAAATTTGTCAAGTGATATATTCGAACAAAATCGTGTGCCGAAGCAGCTGACAATCATATTTTGGAAATAGAAAAACTTATAACGAATGAAATCGTTAATTCAGAAAAAAATAGCAGATTTTTTTTTTTTTTTAAATGAAGAATTTTAATTGTATTTTGAATTGTGAATGCATGAAATGCTAATTTTATTTTTTATTTATGTAAAAATCTTGTTTTTGTTTAAATAAATACATATTTTTTATCGTTTTGGAGAAAAAGACTAGTTTTTGAACTATTTCAACTTTTTCTTAATATTAAGGAAGACTTTTAAAAAAATTTAATTTGGCAAATTTAAAACATACACAATTTTCATATTTTTAAACAAAGTTCCCAGCAAAACATCAGAACTCATTATTTTTGTTTTATGAGGTCGTTTTTGTAAGTAATTTTACATATTTTCTTCATGAAAAGAAGCACAAAAATCTGTGCACTCGCTTAACCTCTGCATTACAAAACCATAAAAAATGAGTGGTTACCAAAATAATTAATTATTCATATGTTTATAAGCAACTTAACAAATATGTGGTTAGAAGTTTGTAAATATGTACTATGGCTTACCCTATACTTATCAGTAATTAAAAAAAAAGTACACCCATAGAAAACCAGAAATAAGTTTTATCAATTTTCTTCCAATGTAGCAAATTCATCAATATTTATGAAACATTTCATAAACAACAATAATTAATATCACCATATCATTGTCTCCATGAATTTTTCAACACAAAAATAATGAAATCCTTACTAATACAAATATGCAACATATATATAGTGAAACATTTCATAAATATGATGAAATTAATTTAGTTTCTTATGAAATGCTTCATAAATACTATGAAATGTTACATGTTACGAAAATTTATAAAACACGTCATAAATATGATGCAGCTTTTGCTTTGAGTATAGTTGACAAAAATATATTATATTTGTAAATACAGCTAAACTAAGACTTTATCCTTAAGTGCTTTACTCAAAATCAAATTAAAACGGCTCATTTTTGATTTCAAATTTGTAAGGAATTTGACAAGTAAATACAAGTATTTTTCAAAAACTGTTATTCTTTGGTTGTAATGTGAATGTAGTACACTAAAAGTTCTGTAATTGTCACCTACCTAGTTAATTTTGTTTTTAAACAAAACTCCTATGGAATATTCATATACTTAAAGCATGTTGAGAATCAATTTCTTTCACATATATTTTTTTGTTTAACTTTAAAAAAAAAAAACTCAAATAGAATTTTTAAATTATTGTTTTTCAAATTTTAAGCAAGGTGACAATTAGTATACTACATGAACCAATTTTTCAGGCCAGAAAGATAGTGACAATTAAAGCATACCGACATTTAAAGCATGTGATAACTATAAAACTTTTAGTGTATTAGAAAAGTATCCGAAAAAAAAATTTATTCTGAAGTTTCATACCTGGACAATTTTACCTTAGTTTTGGCTCAAGTTTGGTATTTTTATAAACCCGAGTAAAAAATTTAAATATTGTATTAGGTTTTTTCATCTTAAAATATTTTATAATATGATATTATATATGTATGCTGTCATGTGTAGCCATATATTATTATATGTTTCTTATGTGGAGAAATATTTAACGATATATTATTGAAATAAGATATAGCATATATAATATATATACATAATAAGCTCAATTGTCATACATATATAATAATAAATTTTCATATTTAACATAGCACATATATGGTGGCATATGAGCTATATAATTTTAGATATAATAATATATACTGTCATGTGTATATTACAACTTAATACATAATTATATGTGATATCAAATGATATAAGATATAATTATTTAAGATACCATATATCACACAAGATTGTCTATATAGCATGTGATATGATTATATATGGTTCAACATCTTTAATGTTTTCAGTGCGCAGACTATACGATTATTTATTGTTATACTATATACAACCCCGTTACTAATTATATATGCGCCTAGTGTCAATTTTTTTTTTTAATTTTACTCAAAATTATATATTTCATAGGTTTTAAGTAGACTCAATTAAATCTCTAAATATCATATTCGCTACAACAAAAATTACTTATCTTTTTGGATCTAATTAGATCCAACTAGATCTAAATAGTTCCCGTTGGATATTTTACGATCTATCAGGATCTTAAATTACATATTATTGGATACCCCAATTTGGAGATAAATTTTGATTTAATTTAGTCCAGAAATATGTTTGAGGGATATAATTTTGAGATTAACTTGGATACGCTTAAATATCGATCTATATAAAATGGGATATGATTTAATATTTAAGATATATTTTTTTTTTATTGTGTTAAGAATAATTGTGTAGGAAGAAAGATTAATTATAATGATGTGCAAGATTATTAAAGTTCAAGATCATTTGTTTTTTGTTAAACAAAAAACCGTGCAATATTTATTTATTACTCAAAAAAGTTTTTGCCCGCTATAAGTTATAAGTTAGCAGACTTTATCTAAGTTAGCGGGCAAAAACTTTTTTGAGTAATAAATAAATATTGCACGGTTTTTTGTTTAACACAAAACAAATGATCTTGAACTTGACTAATCTTGCTCACATCATAATTTATGATAAAAGATCGAAAAATAAACTTTTGGTTTTAATTTTTTAAAATTTAAAAGTAAAACGATTAAATATAATTTTAATTTAAAAAAAAATTGTATTATTAGCCAATGCCGGAAATATAAAATTTAAAATAATAACAAAAAAAAATTAGTACAAAAATAGTTAAATGCGATTTAAAATCATATAAAAATGTTTTACTAACTAATTTTTGTTTTTGAGTGTACTTTTCAGCAATCAAAATACCAGTTCTTTCCATATAATTGACAACGCTTACCCCACTACAATGGCAAATTGTACTAGTTCTGAGATAGAACCTGCTTTAACAAGTCCCGGAATATATTCTTTGGGGGCAATAGAGAGAATATACATACTTTAAATTGTTGGTGGCAACATTTGTTAATTAAAATTAAAACACCTTAATGTATGCTACAATGTTTGCGCTACATTTATGTAGTTCCTTACTAAACCTCTTAAGGATAGGTTTTCAGCATTTAAAACGCTCTTAAAAACTACTCTTCAATGATAGCAACAGGTAATACACAAATTTCCCAAACATGTATGCTTTTTAAAACCATGGCTTTAAAGAGTATTACTGCAGCTCAATATATGAACAACAAGACTTTAGAGTTTAATACCCCTTTATGGGATATTTTACCTGTTGTTTTACCTGAGTAAAATAGTGTTTAACATGCTCTTAAGTTAAACAGACGTTGTGGCGCAAAGATACAATAGTGGTGTGCATTATAATAGACCAAATTTATTTTGTTGTATAGAAAATAAAACAGAAAAGAAAATCAAAAAAAGTTGATAGAAAACATAAAATAAAAAAAGAATTTTTTATTATATTTACAAGTTAAACTTAAACGAAAAGATTTTAATAAACAACTACCGGAATACATTTATAACACAAATTGTGATTGATTTGATGAGTCAAAATGTTCCTCAATATTAATATCAAATTAAAAACTGTAACCGTGAAACTTAAATCGTATTTCAAAACAACTAATGATGCTCAACTTTTGTTAACAAAAGGTTTATGAGTGTACGGGAGAAGAAGTATATTTGTAGAGAAGAAAAAACTGAAGACAAAGTTGTTTTTATAAAAAACAAAAAAAAAAATAGAAATATACTTAAAACTTAAATGTATAAGCTTTTGACATTTAAAGTCAAAAGATCAAAATATGAAATTAAATGAATACTATGAAAAAAACTAACACACAAAAAATATTTCAATTGAAAATATTACCAGAAATTGTTTAAGTAAAATAATTTTTTATTAAAAAATGTAAATTAAAAAGAAGATCTGAAAAACAAGAATTGCACCTTTGAATTGTTAATTTATGAGTAGCAATACAGTTTCTGAATGCAAAAAACAGGTGCATTTCAAATTATTATTATTTATAACAAAAAGTACAGAAGTTACCAAACAACATATGTGTCTTAAGTCTCACAACTGAAAAACAAAAAAAAAAAAACAAAAAAAAATTGGCGAAAATAAACGCTTTATAACCCCTTTTTATACTTAATAAAAAACCATTTTATAAAAGGGATGTTTTTATAACTTCTGCTATATAATATATAATACAAATTATACATAAATAACTGAAACTCCTTAATGGTTTCTTGAGTTGATGGTTAAATAACATGTGCCTAGTGAAGCATATAAAAATTATTTAAATAAATATCATTGTATAATAAAAATTGTTGATACAAAACAAACTGAAACTTAAATATTTTGCATATCAAAAACACCCTCTATTTTACTGTAAACCATATAAAAAGTAAAAGTAAACATAATGGATACTGTGGCCATTAAAACAGCACCACCCCATGCTCCCCTTTCATCAACTTTGCAACAGCAACAAAAGCAGTTAAAACATAACTTAGCCGCTAGTATTAGTGGTAGTGGAGGTACTAATCAAATTTCCAATACTACTTCAGTTGCTGCTGCTAATTCATGTTCATCGAATGATTTGTATACAAAATCAAGTATTGGCGCATTTTTTCAAACTTGCAAGGTAAGCTTAGGTTTTTTGAGTCATCAAAAACATATTTTCTAATTTGTATGTACCCTACACTCTACTATCAACAAAAAATTAAACAGAAAATCCATATATAAATATCTGTCTATAGATAGCGCGATGCAGCCCGACTTACTAGTCTAACTCCTAGAGCAATTTGATTTAAAAAAGCATCAAGATTGTTTGACGGGTTCAGAAGTTATGAAGAAAAATAGGAAAAATTATTACACTGAATCTAATTTGATTTGATATAAAAAACATAAAAACTTAATCAATTTACAGACAAACATTTATCGACAAAATTTTATACAACAAAATAGTTTTTATGTAATTTTTTTTAAAAGTGGAAATTAAGAAAAATCTTTTATAGTTTTATTAGCAGCTTGGTATTGAAAATAAGTTTGGTATTTTTGGCGTATTGTTGTTGTAATAGATTTATGTTAATTTATTTGCTGAAAAATATTTACGCTATAGCAATCATGTCTTCAATAAGTGGGTAGGGGTGCTGAATACGTTTCCAATTTGCATCACCTGTTTGATATCAAATATGAGCCAAGTGGGTTGACAGACTTAAAAGTTAAGAGTAAAAAGTTTTTTTCCGTAAACTTTTTTTCAAAACTTAAAATTTGTTTCTGCAAAACTGATCGACATGAAAATATTTTTCGCTAAAACAATTTTTTCACATATATTTATTAAACTTCTATTGTAGTAGAAAATTTACAAAAAAAAACCCTTAATCGCCGAAATTTTGTTTATTCTATGTGTCTTTGTTTACGAAGTTATTATAAGAGTGAAATTTTGTGGAACAGACAACGAACTTTGAGAAAAAATTTTCACTAATTTTCCTACATCCAATAAACAAAATTTCTGAGAATAAGGGTTTTTTAGTTTATTTTCTAAAGAAAATTTTCAGGCGAAAAAAAACTTTTGGAAAAATTTTTTCATGGCGATCAAATTTGCAGAAAAAGAATTTAAATTTAAAAAAAATAACGAAAAAAATTTTGGGAAAAAGTATATGGAAAACTAATTTTGCTATTTTTTACTCTTAACTTTTAAGTTCGTCAACCTGAAATTTTTTGTAAGATTTAAGATTTTTTGCGTGATATTTTGTGCTGATAATTGTGTTTTTCGCCAAGTTTAATTTTTCGAAAAATCTTTAAAATTTAAATTTTTTATAAATTTTCAAGTTATTTTAGATGCATTTATTTTTCGCGAAGTGTTTTCCGCAAATTTTTTTATGGAATTTTTACTATCGCGAGATTTTTTTTTTTTATCAATTTTATTCACCTGAATTTTATACTCAAAATCTATTTTCTCAACTTTTGCCTTGTAAACATAAATTTTAAAATTTGTTCCATAAAATCGAAATAACAAAATTTCGCGAAATATCTTTTTTTTAAACTTTAATTAAATTTTGGTTTTGCTGTATTTTTTGCTAGAATTTTTGTCTACTACTGTCTTATAATAAGAATCTGAAATTTTTTCAAAACATGTATTCATCGAATTTTTCCATTTAACGCAAACTTTTTTTTTATATGAAACACAATTTTTCCTGGCATTTTTTATAATTCGAACGTTTTACTGCCTTTTTATTTAAAGTTTTAAAGTCGTTTTCATTCAAAGTTTAATTCGAACGGAAATTGTGTTAAATTTCATATTTTTTTTTTTTATCTATTTTTAGGTTTGTTTCACGAGATTTTTTTTGGTAAAATCTAACTTCCGCAAATATTTGTTCTCTCCAGGTTTTTTTAAACAAAATTTCGTTAAGCTAAAAATTGTTTTGATGAAGCTTTTTAGTTGCTCGAGTTTTCCGCTAATGTTTTAAAATTTTAATTGGTATTTTTTTTTATGAAATTTTGAAAAATACAAAGTTCTTTTTTATAAATATTTTTAGTTTTTTTTTTTTTGAAATCTACTTCAGTTGAAGTTTTTTTTTTAATTTCATTTAGGGGAATATTTTTTGTGGAAGTTTTCTGCAGCCCAAAATGTTTATCCTTAAATTTTTATGTGCGCAAAAGGTGGTTTCCGCTAATATTTCATATTAAAACTGTTTGCTGAATATTATTTAAAATTTGATTTATGTGAAATCCTTTATTTTTTATTGACCTTTTTCGCTAAACGGTTTTTACACGAAAATGATTCCTCGCAAAAACTTAATTAGCTCGAACATACTGTAAATTTACATTTTTTTTTTTTTTAATTTTTTCGCTCTGTCTAACGTGTAGTGCGAGTGCATGTGGCATTAGAAATCAGTTTATCTACACCACGGTCAGTGATTGCACAGAAAATTTCATATAGACGCAATCGAACAAATAAAAAACATAACCAATATTACACTATTCAAAAATTCAAAAAACAGGGTCACTGACGAAGGTTCAATACCAGAAACTGCGCAGTCTGATTCAGAAAAAATTGAAAATTTGCAATGTAGTTATGATTTTTAGAAAATACACTCATTCTTCCCTACCACGCCTTTCACAACGAAAACATTTTTATATCACATTTACATACATTGTTTGCTTGATTTTTTACGCAAAAATATTTTTTTTACTGTCGTCAAAGTTGTTTCTGCACATACAGAAAATATTTTTGTGATTTTTTTCTATTTCGCAAAAAATAATTTTCGGAAAATTTTTATAAAGTTAAATTGTTGTTCTGTAAATTCAAATTGTTTCTCTGCTTATTTTGTCAAATTTATTATAAATTAAATTTGTTTTGCGATTTCTTTTCTCATAACTGTTTCTACACGAAATTTTTTTTTAGCAAAATTTTGTTCAATCTACTTTTTCGACAAGTTTTTATTTGATGAGAAGACATTTTCGACGAAAATGTTCTTGCTGAAACAAAATTAAATAAATTTGTAGGGTATAAAATATTCAGCACTGCCCAATTTTATACTCAAACTTGTTGTAGTTAATTTTATATTGAATATTTTATTTTAAGTTAGCTTTAAATTTTTAATTTATACATTTGTTTAAGAATTTCAATTGGAATTTTTTAAATTGTTTTTACAAATAGCAATAGCTACATATTCATTGATTTGAAAATATGTTTTTAATTGAATTTGTATTCGTTATTATGTAGTTGTTTGTGTAGTTTGAAGGTTGCTAAGATAATCTATAGAAACAATAAGATAGCATTACAGTATTGTAATATTATAAAATATTATGTGTTATAAGATTTAAGAACGATTCTAAATCTAAATCAATGATATATATGATGCAATATCAAGAACAAATCAATCGTATTGGTATTTCGTTAGCATTTCAATAATTTAGTATTAAAAGTTGTTCTTAATTAGAATTGGGCATTTTAGTTCATAGTTCATTTCATCTATTTGCATTTATTGAACTAGTTTGTTCTTTTAGCTTATAAGTTTGTTCGACAAATTTTTTTCAATTATTTATATTGTTATATTGGTCAATGGCTTGTTTAACAAATCTGCATAATATGAGAGAAAATTCCAAATGAACGGTTAAAAATTAACTAGTTTTAGCCGTTCATTTGGGATTTTCGCTTATACTGTGCGGATTTTTTAAACAAATAATGGAACAATATAACAATTTAAATAATTGAGAAAACATTGCCGAACAAACTTATGAGCTAAAAGAACAAACTAGTTCAATAAATGTAAATAAACGAAATGAAATGAACTATGAACTAGAGTGCCCAACTCTATAATTAATAGTTAGTTCAGACACTAGTATAAGGTACAATCGATTTTTAGTTTGGAACTGTATTTTCGTCTGTACAGCGATCACACCCATAATAAAAAAGGTGGAGTTTATTATTTTCGCTGAATATATTTGTCATTGTTCATTGTTCAGTTTTATATTAAAAATAAGGAAACTTTAAGAATTCTATAGCTCCTCTAATATTGCAGAAACATTAAGATAAGGTCTTAATATAAACAAATTCTTACTTGAAACCACATCATTCATCTTTTAACCAATAATTTGTACTCTGTGCATTTTAAAGAATCTTTGTTTTTTTTATCATTAAAGACAACTTTTCTAAATAAAAATACTTTAAGTTTGTTTCAGTAAATCAAAAGACTTAAGTAACAAACTTGGTTCTTTTTAAATTAACAGTTTTGCTTTCTTTTACTTAAAAACACACAAAAACATTTTTTAATCGAATATAAAATAACCCCAAAAACAATTTACTTTCTAAGTAATATCATGTCATATTATTAAACTTCTCTGGCAGTTTCAAACACAACAAAATCAACCACTTTTCAAATTCCCCTTCACTTTTAATGGTTTACTAAAAATCAAAATAAACCATTAATGTTAATAGCTTTTAATATAAAAAAACTCAAAATTATTAAAAAGAATTCATAATGAAAATGGCAATTTAATTGTTTACCGGTAACTTGACTACCAAACAACCCTTAACATTTAAGAAAACGCAGTGAAATAAAAATCTTAGAAACAAAACTATAATATTTGACAAAATAATAACCTCAAAAATGACTTCAAATTCAACACAATATTAAAATTTCTATTATAACAACAAGTCGTTTAACAACAAGTAACCCAAAGCAACAGTAAGGGAACCCAGAAAAAAAGTCTAGAAGAAATAGAAAACATTTAATTTGAGAATATAATAATATGCAACACAGCATAACAACAAGTGTCAAGCCATGAAAGAAATGACAACAAAATAAACGGGGAGAACATAATGTAAACAAAGTTTACAAAAATAAAAAATTATTAAAAATTCTAAACCATCGCTGCAAAGCAGAGTTTCTCAAATAAAAATAAATCTTGAAATATTAAAGAAAAGAAAATTTTTTCACTAAATTGATGAAGGTTTCACCACAATGTGAATGAAAAATTGCTTAAACTTTATGAAAAAGCTTCATAGTTTTAATGAAACTTTTTCATTAGTCGTAAGAAATTTTAATAAATAAAATAAAATTTTTCATTGAATTTTATGAAAAATTTCATTAATTTAATGAAAAGTTTCAATGGACGAGTTCCAGTGACATTTCATAGATCTAATGCAAAAACTCATTGATATCGTGCAGATAATTCATTCTGTGTAAGCATTTTTTTGAGCTTGTTAAAACTACAATTCCTTAATAAAACGCCAGGTTTAATGTTACTCAAATCACATTTTTTAAATAAAAAAATACGTGAAAGTCTTTAAACAGAGTTTATACACCAGTGAATGCGTCTTCAAAAAATATTTCATTTGATAGCAAATTTTTTTATAGTTGCTTTAAAAAGAACAAAATAAACCGAAAATACGTAAAATCTTATAATTTGTTAACCATTTGGTAACGCCTAAACATAATATTGGGTAGCTAAACAAAAGATGTACGTGTCTCTTAAATTTTCATTAAGATCAGCGGGTCCGGAATACCTCTCTTGTCAGTTGAAATTAACTCGTAGAAAATCGTTCATTTTATATCAAATTTTTTTAAAGTTGCTTTAAAAAGAACGAAATAAACCGAAGAAACCGTAAAATGGGGTATTTTTTTAACCCCTTGGTAACGCCTAAACATAAGATTGGGTAGCTAAAATAATACGGTAGCTAAAATAATACGTGTCTATTAAATTGTTATTAAGATCGGCATGTCCGGGATACCTTAGTTGAAATTAGCTCGTAGAAAATACAATTTATCTTCAACTGATTACATTAAACTCAAATATAGTCTCAATATTTGAGTTTAATGTAATATCTCATAAACCGCGATTTTAAGTCAAAAATTTAATTTTTTTAAACACTACACGCAGAAAAAAGAGCATCATATTATGATAGTTTAAGAGCATCATGTTATGTTGGAAACACGTAACAATAATAATATTATTCCCATAATCATATTATGATTCTAGATTATGATAAAATCGTTCCCAGTGTTAATAATATGATCAACCAGAAACATGTTTATAAATGTTAGTATCATAATATGATAACGCAAACGAATGTGACATGCTTAAATGGACGTTTATTATCATATTATTGTGTCATAAAATTAACACAAATAACCACAATTTTAAATATTTTTGTGAATAGCCCACCTGCAAAGCTTGGTTGGAAAATCTCCAGCGGATCTTTGTCGTGCCATTAATGACCCAGCAAAACCACACATTACCAAATCATGGGTAAAGTAATATATCGCCATAGGGCTTCATGCATTACTTTACACGTTACATCACCGATGAATTTTACAGGCGATGAGCCTCAAAGTAACTCATTACCATGTAGGGGGTAAAGTAACTGGTTACTTATATGGTTACATGGTGGGAAAAAGTAGTGTGTCTATAAATAGATGTTCATAAACAAATGCATAAAATTTTTTTTTTTAATTAAATAAATAACTTTTTTTTTTAAATAAATAAATAACTTGGTCATACTGGGATTCGAACCTGGGGTCTCTGGTATTTAACAATTAGTTAGGCGAGAACTCTACCAACTGAGCTATCGATGCATACAATATTTTATTGCTTAACACGTAGATGAGTTGTTGTGCTTCGTGTTTTCGTTCGTGATATCAAAAATATACACCTTACCATTATGTTTACAAAAAATCACAAAGTAATGTGTCTATAAATAGATTTTCAAAAATATATATTAATAATTACCTTACGTTTATAATTCATGCATTATGTAATTGATGATCGGTAAGTCATTATTTTATGTTTTGAAGTAATGTAAAATGTAATGAGGTCTCATTACAATGTAATCCATGAGTGTTCAATTATCGGTAAGTCATTACTTCTTGTTGCAAAATAATGATACAGGTAAGGAGTACACATTACAAGGTAATGCATTACTTTATCGCACCCATTACCAAAGTTTTGCTGGGGAGTTAAAGATACTCCTTAATTTTTTCCAAATCTCTGTATTTCTTAGTTGTAGTGAGAAATTCTGCTTTTTAACCAAATAACCACCATAGCAAATATAGTTGACAAAAAAATTTTATGTTTTTTGACTTAATAACTCAAGCATTGTTTCTGTTTGTTTAATATAATATAAAATAAAAAAACATTACCATTTTAAGTATGCAGCACGTGAATTTAACATTTTGGACTTTCAACCATTAAAGAGTTTAATATTTCATACTTCAACTTGTCTTTATATTGAAAGCATATGCCATTCTTTTTTTTCAAATTTTCAAGAATAAAACAAAAAGTAATAAAACAAAATAAAATAACATTTTTATTTAATTTCATTATTAGAACACGTACTATGGTTAAAATAATAAGCATTTATATGTTGTAGTTTATGCTGCTAAGTTTTTTTACTCTTACTCTACCACTACCACTACTACTACTGTCTGTGCCCATTTCGTACTACATGTTTATAGTAAAATTTTGCGGCTTATGCTTACTTTAATGAAGTTAACGTAGTAGAATTTAAGGGGTTAGTGTGAAATATTCTAAGAATGATAATGTTTTTATTTCTATTAACAAGAAATCTTTATTATTTGCCATTTGCACATATTTAACGCGGGTTTTAATGGCGAAAGAAAATAGTAAAAAAAGAGGTTAAAAAATGTGATGATTATTTTGATAATCCAAAAAGGGTCATTTATGTTAAGAATTTAAGTAAAAACAAAAGCTAATAAATTTATTATGATTTTTATGAACAAAAAAATGAGGTAAATGACATTTGATAAAATCGGTACTTAAATTAAATTGAAATGGAGAGAAATTAAGGCAATATTAACACAAATTAGTAAAATATTTAAGGTTTTAGTCACGTACGCAAACATTTCTTTAGATACTGTGCAGAATTAAAATTATGACCACACCTGTAATAAATAGGTGAGATCGATAGTATATAGGGAAACTATTTTTTGATATTGCCAGCAGTTTAGTGTAAAAATTATTAGAACAGGTTCTAATAAGTTATGACCATAAATGTAAGAAGACCTCCAACAAATTGATAAAAATTGATTACGCGGAAAAGTCTTTGTACGTCTTTGTAAGCGCACCCAGAAAATAGAGTCGGTAGTACCAACCGTATTTGTTCCCAATCGAATGCGTCGGTTATTGAAAGCGAATTTTTTGTTGTAACAACAGTCATTCGATTAAAACTACAGAAATTCTGTTACGGCAATAGAATTTCCAGTGCCACACCAGAAATTCGGTGATAACTAACAAAAAATTTGATAGCTACAACCGAACCATTTGATTGGCTACAAATACGGTTGCTATTACCGAGTCTATTTTTTTTTGTTTTCACCAAAAAAGCTTGTCATTATCGTGAGCAGTTTGGTATTTAAAATTAGTAAAATCAGCTCAGCCGTTTAAGAGATATAAGAGAAAAAGTTAAGAAAATTCTAAAATGTTCAAAGAATTGGTGCTTTTAAGCACAACTTAAATGTAACGTCTGGAGAATATATCATTCTGGATTTTTTCACCATATTTATTATTTACCTTAAAATTTTTTTTCACTTTAAACTTTTTTCCTCATACAATTGTTTTTTATCGCAAGTATTTTATTCACATCTGAAATGTTTTTCGCCTCAAAACCCCAATTTCGTTGAATTTTTTCACAAAAAAATTGTGAAGTGTATTAAACAATTTGAGAAACAAAATATAAAAGTTTCCTTTAGGGAAATAATGTTTTATATTCAACTCAGATTTGTTTTACCTGAAAAAAATGTTTAACAAAACATTTTTTTGACATCACTCTTTTTTCACCTCAAAGATGTTTTTTTTTCTCAAAAATGGTTTTCATCTCAAAACTTTTCTCCTAAAACGTTTTAACCTCGAAAATTTATTGATCTCAATCTTGGTTTTACCTCAAATAAATCTTTTTTTTTACATTAAATGTTTTCACCTTAAATTTTTTACCCCGAAAATTGGTTTCACCTTGAACTTGATTTTAACCATAAATATGATTTTTATTGTATGTTTAACTCATTTCTTTTCCACTTCAAACAATTTTTTAACCCAAAAGCCTTCAAACATAAGCATTTTTTTACCTTAAATATTAGTTTCACCTACAAATTATTTTTCACCTCAATTCTTTTGCACTTCAAAAAACTGTTTCACCCGAAACTTTGTTTAACCTAAAGCTATTTAGTTTTTCACCTCAAATATTATTTTACACTTTACATTTTTTCTACCTTAAAAATGCCTCAAAAATGTTTTTCGAGTTTTTTTGTAACCTTGAAAGCTTTAAAACCTTTATAACTTTAAAATTTGTTTACCTCAAAAATATCAAACTATTTTTCCACTTTCAAAATATATTTCACTTAAAAATATTTTCTTACATCAACTAATCATTGTGTTAATAAATAATCAAGTGTGGTTTCACCATAACTAAAGGAAAAAAATATTTATATTCACCTTAAAATTTCTGTGAACTTAAAACAGCTTCTCACCTGAAACATTTTTCACCCAATGTAAAAAACGAAAGAATATGACCATACATGGACCAGTATGTGATCATACATGGGCCATATATGGGATCATGTATGGTTATGATAAAGTATACACATGTATGATCATATACAAGCCCATGTATGTTAATATCAATTTCGATTTTCACATGAGACAACAATTTTTTTTTCACCTTAAAACCTTTTTCGCTTGTTAATTGTTTTTTTTTTTACCTCAAAAATGTGTTTCACCTTAAGTTATTTTTTGCTTAGCCATTTTTTTCAACTGCACATTATATAGTTACAAAAACCATATAAAAAGATTTGGTTAATCAAGATTTAACCCTTTGCTTTGTTTTCATCTTTATTTGCAGAGTTTGAATTTAAAAATGTTCTTATAATGTATTGTCTCACAACTTCAGTGTTAATGAATTTTGTTTTTGTAATTTATGTAAACAGATTAAATTTCCATTTTCTAAAGAAAAATTCACAATTTTAATGAAAATTGAAACTTAATAATAATTAAATGTATACGTTTTTTTTAGAAGACCTTACCTCAATCAAAAAGAGACTGGGGAAATCGAGTGAAACAAATTTTTGCTATTGAAAATTGTATCCATGAAGTTTTATATTTGTTACTTTCTCAGAACAAAAATAATAATTGATAGAATGTCAAGATAGTTTGTAGTTAGAAAATTATTTTTTTTTGTTATTTCGTTGTTTAGCATTTGACATTTCCAAAATACCACTTTGCATTAGTATACTTTGAAAGTTTGCTTCTTAAGTCTTTTGTTTTAAACATAGTTTTCTAATAGTTAGAAAGTCACATACACTTAAGTAGACAATTAATAAAATTATTTTATTTTAAAACACAGATTACACCGTGCCACATTATTTTTCACACATGGACAAATCAATATATACGTGAAACTAGATACCATAAGCTAGATATAGTTAAACTGTGTTTTAAGTTTTCGCCTTCACATCAAAATTAATTTTAAGAAGACTTTAAAGTTCCAATTTTTTTTTTTTTTTAATTTATATTGCTACCAAAGGAAAGGTGAGATCACCTGTTTAAAAAAAAAATTGATTATAATTTTCCAGGATCAAAAATTTCAAAAATGTCCTTAAAAAATCCTTCATGATAAATTTGCCCAAAACAAAATATTTCTAAAGGCTTGATATACAAAAAAATATACCTAAATTTCAGCAATGTAACTTTTCGAGCTTAGTACCAAATTTTAAAGTTTTCTTATAGAAACAAAGATGGAATATTTTCCATAGGAGGTTTCGACCTAACACTAAATTTTTCATATTATTAGTAGGCAATTAATTGTTGACCACTAAAAATTGCTAATTTTGACAAAGCTTTAACTTTTATAGCGAAAAAGGTTAACAAATTCGATGTTAAAAAATATATTAATATTTTAATACTGCGCTTTTGTTACAAATAAAATGAGAAACATTATAGATGTGATATAACTAATTATGTGGTAAAAAATTATTATAAATGTGAAAACAATTGTTGTGTTTAAAACCCGTTTTTGAGGTGAACAACAATTTCTGTGGTGAATAACAATTTCTGTGGTGAAAAAAATTTCTGCGGTGAATATTTTATATTACTCACCTCTAGCGTCTGTTAAAAAATATGTTGATCACCAGACGCCTATAGATGAATAAGTACTGAAATACAAAAATTTTCACTTAAAATTTAGAGGTACCTTCCCATTTTTACTAATAACTTTTTAACCGTTAAACCGAGTATGGTAATTTGTAATAACAAAGTGCTCTGAAAATGTTTATTAATAAAGGTAGAACTAAGCAACACTGCTTAAGTGTTAGTGACGAATTTAGAATCATCAAAGATATGGAAGAATTAGATTTTTAAAAAGGACATTTGTGAAATTTGTAATAGTGAAAACGTATAACTAACAATAACCTTTCATTTGATACCCATATTAGCATCCTAAACGAGTACAAGTATTTTTCTAAAAAATTAAACCTTTAACGTTCTTTTAAAATAAATTTTGACGTGATGGCGGAAAACTAAAAACGCAGTTTAACTATATGTCTCTAGTTTCCCATACATATTGATTTTTCTAGGTGTTGGAAAAAAAAACAATATAAATTTGTTGCAGGGTGTTATAAATCAATTTTATTTATATAAGAAAATGTAGTTTTTGTAATACCAAAATATTTCCCTAAGACTCTCTGGTGTCTTTACATAAAAATCGTTGTTTTTACTTTATCACTTCTTATTTAATTTTGATAAATTGTTTGTCATTTTATTCGATTGATATCATCAAAATATTCTAACAACACATGATTAGAATTCAATTAAAAATTCCCATACAAGGGCCCATCTCTATTAATGAATCCTACATATAATATCCGGTTGTTTTTTTCAATTGAGTGCTATCATGACAATTAATCCTAGTGAGTGACTTCTGAACATGCACAATTCTGATAAAACTAGAAAATAAACTTCCTTTGACGCTATAAATAATACCATGATTAACATGATTGTTAAACAAAAACGGAAATCGAAATTCAAATATCATGTAAATTTTAAAACACGTGCTTTTGTTTAGCTTTTTATATTGTATTAAATATAAATGCCGGTATTAACAAAGACGCCTACTATTTATATATAATTAGTATTTTAAGATTTTTAATTTATTTATAAGAAAATCAATTTTTTATAGTTAGTTTTTGTTGAAACTATAAATGCAGTACATGTGAAATATTTGCACGCCTACTTAATGTTAGTATGTTTTTTGGTTAATTTATTTTTTATTCATTATTAATATTTTATATTATTTAATTAAGTGTTTTGGCTAATGGTCAATTACCTTCCGTTACTACAACAGTTTGAGGTTTTCCTTTTTTGGTAAATGTTTGTTGATGTGTTTTAACGTGGTTTTGTTTTTTTTTACTAAAGTTTTGTGTGAGTTTGTTAATATTTTTATTATTTTTAGATGATAATACACAGAGCGAATTTCTTGGAGGAGTTTAAATGAAATTTTTTCACTAATCTGATGAAGCTTTCTAAAAAGCTTCATATTTTTAATGAAAATATTTTTAATGACACTTTTTGAAATTTTTAATAAGTAAAATGCATTCCATTCATGCTAGTGTCTAATAACTTTTTCTGTGTTTTTTTTTCTAATAGTCAAAGTAAATTATCATATAAAAATTATAATTTTTCTGTTAATTTAGAGAAAAATTTGTCATGATCTAAAACCGAACAAATAAAATCTCACACATAAATTTATAGATCAACGATACAAATTCACTAGTAAAATGAAATTTTTAATAAATAAAGGAAATTTTTAATAAGTACAAAAAAATTTTCATTAAATTTTATGAAAAATTTCATTAATTTAATGAAAGGTTTCAATGGTCGAATTACAGTGACATTTTATTGATATAATGGAAAAATTCATTGATATCATGCAGAGAATTATCTCAGTGTACATTCGACGAAATTTAATGTGTACAACTCATAACGCAGAGGAAATTTTTGTTTATTAAAACTGAAAGAATTATCTGCATGATATTACTGAATTTTCGCATTCGTCTATTGAAACTGTTCATTAAGTTGATGCAGGTTTTCATAAAATTTTATGACAATTATAATTTTATTTATTTAAAGTCTCATACTCTCAATGAAGAAGTTTCATTAGAAAACTGGTTTCATAAAATAGATAAAGATTTTCATTAATTTAAGAAAAATTTTCGTTTGTTTTTTGATGAAATGATTTACGTGTGTGAGTTGTTGGTTAGTTCGGTTCAAGATCATGAATATTTTTCCATATTAACAGAAAAATTATAATTTTATTTGTGATAATTTACTTTAATTAACAGAAAAAACAATTAGAAAAAAAGTTATTTGACACCTGCATGAATGGAGTTAACTTTCTAGCCCGCAACGGCCTTCATCAACATTCTTCGTGCCTTAAAGTGTTAAATTGTAAACATCATCTATTTAACTCAACTAGTTAGGTTAAAAACATGCCGTAACTTAGTTTGAGTATGACGAAATTTACTGCGAACTTATTTTCTATAAAGCTATGTTTAGTTGTTAATTATTACCACAGTTGCCAGTTCAACTAATTAAGTTGAAATTTGACTGGCAGTTATTTTCAAATGTCATCATATTTTATCCTTTACATTGTAAGTGAAGGAAATTCAAACATTGAAAATTTTATTCGTTTTTCAACATATGTCGAGCATATATATTAAGCGAATTTTTGCACTGTACCTTGTGAGTGGTTAATAGTGAATTTTTTTATTGTTGATCTATATAAATTGTGTGTGAGTTGTTGGTTAGTTCGGTTCAAGATCATGAATATTTTTCCATATTAACAGAAAAATTATAATTTTATTTGTGATAATTTACTTTAATTAACAGAAAAAACAATTAGAAAAAAAGTTATTTGACACCTGCATGAATGGAGTTAACTTTCTAGCCCGCAACGGCCTTCATCAACATTCTTCGTGCCTTAAAGTGTTAAATTGTAAACATCATCTATTTAACTCAACTAGTTAGGTTAAAAACATGCCGTAACTTAGTTTGAGTATGACGAAATTTACTGCGAACTTATTTTCTATAAAGCTATGTTTAGTTGTTAATTATTACCACAGTTTACTGAAAAATGATTTACTGAATTATGATTTACTGAAAAATTTCATTATGTTTCATCCAACGAAATTCTTTTTGTATACTTTTAACCAACACATTTCTTACACATGGGTCTAAATATTTGTTTAGCATTGATGTAAAAGTTCATATATTTTATAGAACTTGTCTATTAATGATAAGTTTTCATTAAATAAATGAAATTTTATTTAATTTAATTTTAATTTTTTGAAATTTGTTAAACTTGTTTACAGTTATATTAGTTTTTTGTTTTTATATAGATCGAAATTATTTTTATATTATTTTTAATTTATAACGAGCTTCCAACCTCCGTATATTTACAAAAATAAAGCAAATCAAACATATTAGCTAGGTTGATACTATTATTTCGATCTGGCTAAAGATCTCATCAGAACACGAAGTTTTAGAAAAGCTAGAGCCTCTTGTATTTATCATAAAAATTAATAAAAAAATAAAATTCAATATTTAATGAAAAGTTTCATTGGAGGACTTTTTAATAAACTTTATTGATTTAATTGACTTATTTATTATTATTGTAAGAAAACTATCTTGGCATAATCTGGTAGAATCGTTTTTATGACTTTAATGAACTTTGCCATAAAATCAATGAACAATAAATTTTGTCTATGAAACTTTTCATTAAATTTATTTAATGTTTTTTTTTACATTTTAAAATTTTTGCAGTTACAGTAAAGAAATTTTTTTAAAAAACGAGTTTCATAAAAACAATGAAGATTTTCATAAATTTTTAACTAGTTTTGATTCATATTGTGGCGAAAAGTTAGCTTTCTGAAAAAACCATTATATCTTGTCCTATAAAATTCTCTCTGTGTACGTTAGTATAATTTCACAAAAAAATTTTAGTATACACTTAGAACATTAACTGCATAATGTCAAAGAATTTTTGCATTAAACCAATGATGATTCACTGGAGCTTTTCATCAAACTAATAAAAGTTTTCATAAAACAAATTAAAACTTCATTTAATATTTATTTTTATACTGAGAGAATTGTCTAATAATATTAATGAATTTATGCATGAAATCAATAAAGTTGCACTGTAACTCGTCTATAAAACTTTTTATTAAATAAATGCATGTATTCATAGAATTTAATGACATTTTTTTTTTTTCTAATTAAAGCTTCACATACTCGCATCTAAATAATTTGGTTCTATGTATAGTTTGGTCTTTATAAATTTAAATTTTGATTACTTTTTCAAAATTTATATAGAACTCTTTAGAGTTGAGCCTAAGAGTTTATTGAACTAGTTTTAGTTTTAGTTCAATAAACTATGTGGAAAATTTGTTCTTTTTATTATTCATAAGATTATATTCGTCAATGCTTTGTTTGACAAATATGCACAGTGTGAGCGAAAATCGCAAATGAACGGTTAAAATTAAACTACCTGGTTAAAAATAAACATATATGTATTCATTTATGGACACGTATGAACTCATTCATGTTTACATGAAGACATAAATGGCCATATACCTCCATAAGTGATTCATATATGCTCATAGGTGTTTATATGTGATCATACATGTAAATATTACCTCAATTTTCGTTAATGTGCTCATATGACCATGTATGGAAATGAATGGAGATGTATGATCATACATGTAAATATTACCTCAATTTCCGTTAATGCAGGCACATGACTATATGATTCCTCATATGAACATGTATGCATCATTTATGAACACATATGAATCATGTATGAAGCATGTGTGTTCATGTATGGATCCATATATGTTGATTTTAAACAGGGTAGTTAATTTTTAACCATTTATTTGTAATTTTCTCTCTTATTATGCAGAATTGTCACACAAACCATTAAACAATATAAAATATGAAACAAACATATGAACTAAAAGAACAAACTAGTTTAGTAAATGAAAGTGAACTTATAAGACCAACTCTAGAGTTCCTATAAAATTATAAAATTTGGACCTTATATGTATGAAAATTTTCATAAATTATTATATTTTTCACTTAGTTTTATACTGCCTATACTGTGCCAGTTTTTATTAAAACATTTTGTTTTTTATTGTTTATAGATGTTTATAGATATTTTGTGCAGAGTGTTGAGGGCGGAAGTGCGTGTGCCGTTCTTTTTTTAAATATTATAACCCACGTTATTTAATAGAGATTATGAATGTTTATTTAAAAAAATATAAAAAATTAAAGCATAGTGTTGACATGCATTATTAATGCACATTTTACGCTAAATTTAACAGATTAACACTTTATCAAACATCTAAATTAAAAGAATTTAAATAATTTCCAAAAAGAGTGGGATCATAAAAAATGCATAAAAAAATATTATGAATCAACCAAAAATTTTGTTAGAAAACTTTTTTTTAACACACTGTGGCTTATATTCAAAAATTTCTGTAGATATTTTTGAACATCTGTTTATAAAATTTATTTCATAAAACCAACCAACTGTCTTTCATTAAAATATCTTTTGTTAATACTTCCTAAAAAAAAATATAATCAGAAAGCGTACAAAAAAAAACTTCATAAAAACAGTTCTGTGGTTTCCTTTTTAGTAGCCTTAAATGTTTTCAACCTTTAATGTTTAGTTATTGTTCAACATTAAGTATAAAAATTTACTTAAACAAAAGTACGTATAAATGCTTAACGACAGGTATTGATCAGAATATATTGCGTCACGCAAACATTTTGTTAGAGTTTTATTAAAAACATCGAGGGTTGAAAGAAAGTTAAAAACAATTCATTTAATTTAACAAAAAATCTTTGTTACACTAAAGGACAATATAGTTTTAAATCAATAACAAACGTGAGATTTTTTTTTTAAATTTCTTAAAACAAATTAAAAAAGAAAAACTAACATGGGAATATAAAAGATATAAATCATTATGAGAACTGCCCTCAGCAGCTGTCAAAGAGAGTATACAAAAAGTCAGTGGTTGAATGAATAAAAACAAAAGACTTAAGAAACATACTTATATCTAACATTAATAAAGGAATCTACATAAAACCGAATTTATTAGATTTTAGAACATAAAATAATAATGTTCAGAATTAATACAATATCAAATTGATGTTTTTTTAGAAAATGTTTAATTTATTTTGTGGCTTAGAGTCGTTATTTTCTAGGCATTTATCACTGTTAAACATTTTTTAATTCTATATTAATAATTATAAATCATTTTTAAAAATAAGTGCCAGCCTAGTGTTGCTATATGCGTTTTATTGTTACATCTATTGCGTAATATGCTTTTTGCCATAATGCACAAACCGCTAACACTTCCCTTCTGTAATACTACGTTTTTTTTTTCTTCTTGTCAGTTAAAATAATTATTTCCACTACCATCAACTATCAAAATCTAATCTTATTGTTTGTTTTATTATTTTGTTATTACATTTTTCCCACCTTTTGAAGACAGTTAAAGCCTCTTCTACCATTAACAAAAAAAAATAAAAAAAAAAAAACACCGATAAGTAGCAACTTTTTGAAACCAATATCATTTATCACTTGGTTAACGGAAACTCAATGTTAAAGAAAAGTGAAAAATAAAATATAGAAATATATTTATAAAATAACAAACTAAAAAACTCAAGAAAAACACGATAATGTCGTCAAGTTTAAAACAATGGCCAACTGCCAAAAACCAACAAAGACAATTTGCAGTCTGTGAAATTAAGTAGAAGTAGAGTAACTAACAAAAAACAAAAAATCACTTAAAATCACTCATGTGCATCATAAAATTATTTTGAAGTAAAAAAATATTGAAGTAAAAACATTAATCCCTGACTTAACGGTGCCTTTCCTAAACGGTTATTTGCTATACAGCCTTAAAAAAGTAAAACTTTTTACAACAAAATGTTCTCTGGACAGCTTACATTTAGATTTTACATTTTGTTTCTAGGAAGCGAAATGGGCGTTAGGCTGGGGACTGGTGTATTTAACAAAGGAAATAATACTAGAGCAATTGTAACAAGTTTAACGTTATATTGAATTATTTACAATAAAATAATAAAAAATTATAATTTTAAAAATATATACAGTAAAACCTTTCAAAACCGGACAACAGCTGTTGCTACAAATTTGTTTGTTGAATACATTTTTGTGTTTTTAAACTCATTCAACCGAAGATGTCTAAACTTTAAAAGTTAGTTTGGACTTGTTTAACACGAAATATCTCGAAAGGAAAAATTATACCAGAAAATCGTTTTTATTTTGTCGTAGTTGCCAACATATTCAGAAAAGCGAATACAAATGATTTAAAAATCAAAGAAAAAACATTTTAAATCTCTTGGTACCCAAATTTGTACACCCAAGATATGAAAAAATTACAGCTAGGTTACTGTACTTAGAACTAGAGTAAGATGGTGTGATGTAAGCAACGTTTTAGTATGCCTTTAAAGTAGTAAGGAAATGGTTTCCTAATGTTGCATTTTCTCTAAAATGGACCTTTCGTTTTTTCCCTGTTGTTTCATGAATATGTCAAAACTTCCATCTGTCAAGTATAATTTCTCCTATCTCTATTTTAAAAAAAGTACAAAGTGAATGTTTTCCCGGTTTTATAGTGTTGTTGGAAAAAAGCGCAACAAAAAGAATGATTTTTTATTAACCTAAAAAATGAATAACAAGCCAGTTTTAAAGAATTTTCCAAATTGGATTTTTGTAAACGGTAAGAATTTTATTCAGAATTTTAATAAAACTAATTCATTCCACAAAAATATATTAATCAAAAAAATAATGTAATGTTCGAACCTTTGATATATTTTTTTATATCCTTTTTTTTTAAATGTATTGCGCATTATTTGAACTTTTCTCGTATATTTTAAACCATTACTCAATATGTTTTACAAAAAAAAAATATCGCAATTAAAGAATTACCATTACATGTGGTAACATCTTAAACAGCTTTTTACGATACATAAAACGTTTTAAATAACAAAATTAAAATAAATTTTAATTTAAATATGTACAAATTTTTGTCGATTCTACTTAATTTTCTAACAATATAATATGCTTTTAGAGAGTTTTTTTAATTTAGGGCAACATTACAGTTGAACCTCGATTATCCGGGTTGCACGGGAATTTGCTGCATGGATAATAAAGGTAAAGCACGGTTAACAGAGGAAAAAAATAAAAGCACATATAATAGAGGAAAAACACGCTTAATAGAGGTTAATCAAACATCCAGCATACCGGTTAACAGATGTACCCGGTTAATGGAGGCCCGTATAATCGAGGTTCAACGTATAATTTTTTTACATTAATTGCCAGAAGAAAAATATCTTAAGCAAAAAAAAAAATGTACTAGGAGTTGGCATATAAGCTGATATATTTTTGGATTTGTTATATGCCACTTAGTTTGTTTTATATAGCCCAAAATCTACACAGAAAAAAAGCAATGCGTTATATATACGAAAATCGACGTACATTGTACGAAACATTTCGTTGTTTCGCACCACAGAAGGTTGGTGTAAATTACACGAATATGTACGAAAGTCTTTCGTATAATGTACGGTACACATATTCTGTTTTACGAAAATTCTTTTATATATTACGAAAAACAAATCCGCTCTTCAAAATTGTGCAATTATAAAAATCTATGGAAAAAGATTTCAGAGCGAAATGTATCAAAATAATAAATACAAAAAAAAAAAAAAATAATATCATGCGCCAAGAAAGTTTTTATAAATATCAAAATGTTGCGCCTATTTACGAACAAATATGATACAAAATTATTTCGTTAGCTTTGAAAAATTGCAAAATTTTTGTTTCGTTAAATAAAAGAAGCTTATATTATGAAAAAAAGTCGATACGACTCATTTCGTTGGTTACGTAAAATTTTAAAAGTCTGCATTAAATTTATTTTCGTGAAATGTAAGAAAATTTTTTGTATTTTACGAGAAAAGTAGCTACACAATTTTTTTTTTGTAAAAAGTTGCATTTATTTTTTTTAGTGCAGGACCTCAGTAGAACATTACCTTATATACAAATATATTGATTAAGTTCTTTTGAGAATCTATTCCATATCGTGGTTTATGGTTAAACTTAATGCTATTTCAGAATTTAATAACATTGTCTTTTGATTTGTTTTGAATTTTTGTTACTGCTCATTTTAGGGTAATGTGGGAATTGTGGGGTTAAGTGGAAACTATTTCCAATTTAGGCTAATGTCATGTAAATTGTTGATACGTTATAGTTAATGCAACATCGATGCACAGAGATAATTAACATCGATGCACAGAGATAACATATTCAGTGTGACAATCGAATTTATTGTCAAGAAAATGATTTGGTTGCAGCAACCGAATTATAAGGTTGTCGCAATCAAATGCATGCCTTGGTTAATTGCAATTTTATGCTTCATTCGAAATTTTGTTGTATTAACCAAAATTCTGTTGCCACAAACAAAAATATGGATTTCTGCAACCGAACCATGCGGTCGACAAAAAATTCGGTAGTCACAACAAATCTGTTTTCTGTGTTTGACCATAAGTTACTCTTAAATTACATTTATTTGTAATTTGGAACCACCCCACCAAATGACTTTTTTTATCATGCCGAAGTTATTTGGCATTCTTATCTTAACTTCTAAAACAATAAGTCAGTTAAGAGTTTTTAGAGAAGCTCTGGTTATTCCCTACCAGCGTTTAAAGTGTGTTTAATTAAAGTTGATCCAGTTATACTTTTTTTATAATAAAAATCATTCATTGAAAATATTACTTTTTTGAGCGCCTAGACTAGAAATGTTCCGCAGAACATTCAAAATTAATTGGCTCGTTAACACTAAACTTTTAAGACCCATTTTTCCAAAAAAAGTTCAAAACTTGATTCTTCAAAACCCAATTATGATCTTAACTTATTATATCAAAAATTTTTTGATGTTTTTTTATACACTTGTAACTGAATTTTTAATTACTGGTACATTATATTTTCTGTTACCGATTCAAGTTTTTTTATGAAGTTATACATAAAGTTTGTTTTCAACTAAAGAATTAATTAATATACATAGAAATATATTTTTCAACTATTTCTATCGGTAGTTTAAAAAGCAGATTATAGAAATGTGCGTACTTTCGGTTGTACTTATATAGTGGCAGTTAAATTCTGAATTTTTTTTCTCTTTTTCAAAAAAAAAGGATTAATTCTTATAATATTTTTTACAAAAAGAGTTTGTTTATATAAAAAATTATTTCAATTGAAATACAAGAAATTCAAACATACACAATCATACAACCAAAAATTTAATATCAAAATCAAACTAAAAAATTATTTATGACGCTTTGTCCGTTAAATATTGAAGGCTGTTTTTAAAGACCTTCGGTTGTTTTTACTACTTTTATCGGTTATTGAAACAGTATTTAAAAATAAATATAAAAAATGCTCTGACTATAATGGAATATCAGTAGTCCTTTTGTAAATGTATTTTGAGTTAATTTAATAGGTATATTAGATAGTTTTTAATGTAATAATATTGTGTTTTATTTGCTATTTTTCCACGTATTCAGATCATTAATCGTTTAAGTGTTATTTCTTCTATCAATTCACAAGAAAGCCATTATTGGGACAACTTTTTGTATCGGCTGGCTAACAACAAAGTTATAAATTTGCGTGTGTTCTCCACTCAAAAATAAAATAAAAAAATAAGAGAAACAAAAGACTACAAAAAAATTTTGACCTGTAGCGGGATAGGTCCATTGAGCTCAAGTGACTCATTTGTTAGCTGTTTTTGAATTTTTTATTGAAATTTTAATTTATATAATATGGTTTTTAATCCTTTGACGACCGACCTTTAACCGGTGAAGATTTCACAAAGAAACTTCGTGGAGTCTAAGACCTATTACTAATAATTCATTTTTTTCTGCTTTTGGCGCTTTACAGCTGCTTATATCGGAGAATAATTATTTTAACTTAAAAGTAAATTTTTAACATTAGAAAAACTAAAAACAAAAACTGAAAACAAATCATAAGACAAACGAAATTTGCTTTGGGTTGACCTTGTAAGTTTCTAAGACTATTAGCAAAAATTTTATCGCTAAATAGCTTAATATCACGTGTGTCGATGACAACTAGTTTTGTTAAAATCGTTCTGCAGGTTTGCTCAAATGGCAAAAAGTAAAAATGGGACATCTATCAACCATTGGTTATCAAAAGGTTACACATGGTAACTAAATATTACGATAAAAAAGTAAATTAATTAAAATTTTTAAATTAAGAAAACACAATTAACCTCTTTTTTACCAAACTTAGATTCCGTGCAGTGTTTTTTAAAAAAACTTAGTAGTAAGATAGGTTGGTTTTCGAGCAATCTTATTTAGTAAATTTTATAGTCTAGTCAGTCGCGCCCTCTAATGCAGGTATAAATATTAAAAATTCAAATTTTGACGCTTTGTATTGGATTAGTATTTGTTTTTAATTATTAAAAAGTCAAATTTCTATCAAAAAATTCCAACAAATTTTAATTTTTGCCTTCGCACAGTTTTTAAGAATTTTTTTCAGCATTTTCGTAAGATTATCTCTATAGAGTTTCTAAATAACAATTAAAAAAGTGGTCCTTAGTAGGTAAAGACCACTGCAAATGTAGGTAAAAACAAATGATATTTCACTTGAAAAAGGATAACTTATATTTCATTAAATTCAATTAACACTGTCATTTGTTTTTTACTGTTAAACAAATTAACCACATTTGCAGTAAAAATTAACCACAAATGTAGTGAAACATAACCAAACATGTGTTATGTTTTATTTCTTTAAATAAAAAAACTATTGTATAAAAAGAATGTAAAATCATAATACAGTAATTTGATATCTTTTTTTTTTTAATGAACTATGATTGCAGTTAAAACTGAAATTTCTTTTACAAAATCTGTAAAATCATAATACAGTAATTTGATGTGGTTTGTTTTTTTTTAAATGAACTACGAATGTAGTCAAAAATGAAATTTCTCCTACAAATGACTATTTTTCACTTAAAAATAAAGATACTGTATTAAACTAATTTTCTTTACAATAAATTTTCTACATACTTCTATTTTTAAAATAACGGATAAACCGTGGTTCGAAATGTTTTTTCCAACATTTCATGTTGAACAAAAATTTTTCTATTTTCTTATATGTCTTAATCGATATAAGCATATCACTTTATATGTATATCAATGTATATCAATTCGAAAGGAAAGACAAAAAATTAAAAAATTATGCACCGCCTTCCAGTAGTCGTACGATGTTGAAATTTTGCCAATATAATATGATCGTCACACTCTTTCATAATTTTAGTGAACTTAGCTTAACCGATTTACTTTGGGATTTCCATACGTATCTAATCTTTTTATCTGCAAAAATTCTCATAGCAAAAACAAAAGACTTAGGACACATACTAACAATTCTTTTATTTTACTAACAAGAACTTTTACAAGTATTTCCCTAAGAATTTCTTTTTTTTTTTGCATTCTTCTTGCTTCTCTATTATATCTAATAATGTGTTCATTTATAATAAAAATGTAGTTCATTTCAATGTTAAGTTTCTCATCAGCTACAATATTTTCAAACAAAAATTTCCCTTAAGCTGTGTAATTATGCAAATATTAATGTCATAGCTAACTAATTGACAATGCCAATAGCAATGTTGTATGAAAGATAGTCAGTTAAAAATGAACCGTATTATTTCAACACAATATGCTTGAGAAATATTTAAATTTGTTAAATTAAATAAAATATTTCCTTAAAGCAAAATATTTTAATAAAATTTTAGTTTTAGTTCAAAAACTAAAATTTAACATGAAGTGCAATAAACTTCGAATTGATTTTTTTTTAGCAATATCCGTAAATATAATAAAACTAGTTTTTGGTTTTTAGAAAACTAGATCACTTTAAACATTAAAGTTTAAGCTTTATATAAAAACCACATATATCTTTAAAATACGTACGTGCAAAACTGATAAAACTGGACATTTTAAACATTAAACTATAATAGACAATGGAATGGTATGGAGGTTTGTTGTACTGGTTGTTGTTGTTGGTAGATATACAAACTGGTCAAAATGTTAAGATTAAAGATTAAATAGAAAAGACTTTAACAGAAATTGTCTATTAAATGAAAAAACAGAAACATTTACTTTTCATATAACTAGAGCATTGTTGTTTTAGACATAAAAACTCCTACACAATATGTCAGGAAAAATCTTTGTAATATTATTTTCCATTTAATTGTAAATTGCTAACAGTAGTATCTAATGTCTTCGTTGTTTTGGTTTGTGATACATGTTAAGCTTAAAATCTTTTGTTTCAAATTATAGGCTTAAAACCACAAAAATAACTGACTAAACTAGGTACCGCTTAAGTAATTATCATGTCTCCAAGATATATTACATGTGTGTAATATAAGATCATAAAGAAATCTAGATATGTCTGCACAGAAACCTTTCACTTCATATACAAAAAATGTGAAAAACATTTGATATGCATAAAATCATTGAAATTCATTAGAATCTAGAGCCATATACCCTTTCTAAGAAAGTCTACTAAAAGTACACTCAGAAAACTGATATATTTTACAACTTAAAGTCGCGAGCTTATCACAAATTGAAACTACTGAAATATTAACTAAAATTTTATTAGAATTTCACTTAATTTATAAAAGTTTTATGGTCATAAGCATAATAACTTTTGAAAATTAATAAAACTAACTTTCATGCAAAAGTCATTCGATAAACGTTTTATAAAATTGTTATGGGCACTTCCATACACTAAGAGAAGTATTCTTCATGCTATTAATTTCAATTTCATAGAATTTTTGAAGGACTTCAAAACATCGAAACATTTTTTTAATATTAAGAAATCTTTCATAAGCTTTTTTTCAGAAAAATTCATATTTTCATAAAAATAATTCATTCGATTTCATAAATTATCTCTTAATAAATTTAGTACCTGAAATCTACCATGGGGTAGTTTACTACCGCAGACAAATTTGTTTATGTTATAACTTTTTATTGGAAAGTCTGGCAACAATATTATTACTGACAACATCATGCCAAAAAAACAACTCCAAAGTTGAGCTAGGGTAATAAACTACCCCAAGGTAGCGTTTACATAATTTTTTTTTTTGTATGTGACCAAAATAGATTTATTTTTAAAAATTGATGTATAATTTGATTTTTTTCTAAAAAAATGTATGTTAATGCATATTTATATGTTAATGCACAATACGTATAATTGTTATTCGCTTAATAGTAAATAAATACATTTATCATAAAAGAGTTAAATAGAGCAATGATTGGAGAAAATGAAGACATTTCTGTTGAGATGCACAACAGAGTGCAAACTATAAATAATATTTTATAATTGTAATACTAATTAATAATATAGATTTAACAAGAATTTTATTTAATTTGGTATATATTATTTTTAAATAAATCTATTGCAATAGTAATTAATAATATAGATGGAAAAATAATTTCATTTAATTTGTTATACAATCTGAGACAACCGTTTGCACACCAAATGTTTTTATTGTTAAAAAAAAAAAAAACGAAAAGCTTGAAATAAATTTTCTTTTTGCACAATTATTTGTTTACTTCATGGTTACCTTGTTAATGAACAATTTCATTAAAATTAATTATTTTGAGTTATTTATATGGAAAAATCTTAACATTGGGTGTGACATTCGTTTGCATGCTTAAATAACGAAAACGGTAAAGTTAATGCTATAATGATTTTTTTTTTAATATTTTGTGATCAGCGGGATTGGAGTATTACAAAAATATGCAAATAAAATTGATTTTACATTTTTCCAAAGCTCGAAACATTAAAATCTGGTCAATTTAGTGGAAAAAACACATTTAAGCTAAATTAAGGATAAAAAATATACTTTATGTTAATATACATAGAAAAATAAAATGCCAACCGAATTGAAAAGTGTATTTTAATGGTAACAACTTATAAATTCAGTTGGTACAAACGATATTTACATTAGATTTCTGAATATTTTTGGTGTTGCAAATAAAATTCAGTTAAATTACCTGAACTATGTTCTGAAAACTAATGTTAAGTTGTGCCAACCGACTAAAATTCGTAATAATCGAGTTTGAGTCGTAGTAACAGAATTTTAGTTGGCAAATAGCTAAATTTTTCTCTGTGTGTATAATACAACCAAATAGTGTTCCCTATTAAATATTTTATATGTTTTAAATCAGTTTTGAATACGGACAATGTGTAAAAGTTGTAACATTTATATGCAGTAACGTCCCTTTTTTGTTTTTAAAATTAATTTCAGTAAGGTCTTAATAAGAAGATTTAACTTAATCCAATAATTTTTGGATTGTTCTGTAAACAAAACATATTTTTGTAACTCTAAGCACAAACAAAATAAAATTTCAGAAATGTTGAGGTTAAGATGAAGAATAAACGTTTGTCTCTAAAAATTATAGAGACTATTCATTTTTAAATCAGACTAGTTACTGCCTTTTTATGGACAGGCGTCATCAGTGATTTTCCTTTTTTTTTGTTTTAAATTGTATTATTATTTGTGTCTTATGATAATAATACAATTTGTCTATATATGATAAATTTTTTTCAACAGCCTGCGGCTGCAAGAATCATACCTGCGCTCTTCTTACATTACAAACTTAACAATACCAAGTCATGACCGTTTAGCGATCACACCCGAGTATGGCTTCTAATCCAATGCAGATAAATTGCTGTTTTCTTTCCTATTAGCTTTTCTCTTATTGTAATTTTAATTGTAAACAAATATCGCTCCCTAAAATATGCGAATTTTCGCACTTATTTCGCGACCCCATCTAAAACAACCGCTTAAGTCTCGGTCATATTAAAAGCTATGGAAAGTGTCGAAGACCTCCTTGTTTAAGTAAATTCTATGCAAATGAGGTCTAAAAACCAAAAAAAAAATTCTCCTGGTCTAAAAGTTAGTTCTTAAGCAGGTTGGTTAAAATTAGTTTAGGCCAACATTTTATCAATCTTATTCTTATATTATGGTCTAAAATGCAAGAAATATCAGTTAAACTTACTTCAATATGCATTTTGTTGCTAATTTACTCTTTATATTACCAATTAGTTGTTGTTTTATGGGGAAATCGTCAAAACCGTCATCGAAATACATTCGATTTTCCGTCAATGTTTGGCTGTACAATTTTGTCATTTATTTCGACTAAATTCCTATTGGATATTAAAAAGGGTTTAAGAAATATGTAATTTAATTATTTATTTTAATATTTATTTTTATTCACTGATTTTGAGGAATACATCATTATTTGATTTTACACGTTAACTGATGGAATTTCCTTAAAAATATGGAAAAACTCTCGACTTACAATCTTAAAAATGCTCATATTTATTTAAAAACTTGCTGCTGTAAATTATAAGGTCCAAAAACCGCTTTTAAATCATCTGTAAAGCACTTGAAACCTATTTTTCGGCACTGCGTGCAAGCAAATGTCTCACTGAAACTTACAAAAATCATTTATAACTTTACTTTAGCACAAATATTTTCCATACAAATTCAAATAGACGCACAATTGTTTTTATTTTTGAAAGCCTATTAAATTATGTAAACAAAACTACAAAATAAATATTTTAATTTTCGTTAAACATGAAAAGTATTTGTAAGTGAGTGCAAGGGGTTGCCTTAGACTGTATATTATTTTTAAATAAATGTATTGTGGGGTAATAATTTACCGCACGGTACCATTTACGAAAGTTTTTTTTTTAATGGTAGCTTTTAAGTGTTAATGACAATTTTCTTTTAAACAATCATATGAAGCGGTACATTGGCTAAGTTCCAATACATTGATAAAGACATTCATGAAGAGTTTCGTTAACTCAAAGAACTTCTTAATATTAAAAAATTTTATGAAACTGTTTCATAAATTCTATAAACGCTTCATTGTGGGAATGATTCAATAGTTTTATGAAGATTTTCATTATTTCTAAAAACATTTCATAAACATTGACTTCAATGAAATTTGTCTAATAGATTCCATAAAAAGTTTCAAGTGATAATTTTCATTAAAGCTATGAAGAAATTCATTACTGAGGTGAAGATAAATCTCTCAGTGTGGAAAGTTCAACCACGACCGAAAAATTAAAAGTGGACAAATAATTCCTTCTGACTTGAAGCATTAAAGAAAAATACTTAAATGTTATTAAATCAAAAAGTCCAAAGCATATCTTAGTTGACATTTTGTTGAAACGGACTGCAAAGTTGCGTTCATGTTTTTGGTAATTTTTTTTATTTTCAGTAATATTTTCTCTTAAATACTTAATTCTTTAAGAGTGATGATGCTAGTATACTTCCATCTCAAAATATTTCTTACAACAGAAAAAATTCAAACGGAGTAAATAAAAATAAGAAAACGGTTTATATTTGAGTTGCTTTCATTGACATCATAATGTCACGTTCGTCACTGCAAAACAACATTTATGCCGATTACTTCGGCGTTGCTGATAGGAAGTGTTTAAAGTTTTTAATTTTGATCAAATTTATTGTGACAAATTTAAAAAATAAAAAAATTTGGTCATAGCAATAATTTCATATTTTTTTTTATAAAATTTCAAACATCATCACGTTATGTCGCCTGGCAAAGTAGTAAAATATTGCAATTTTAAATTATATATATTTTACGTAGTAAAAGAAAAACAATTAAAAACAGACCCACTTAAGTCACAAATAAAATTTGATGTCAACATCACATTTTCGAGACATTTTAAACTGAAATTTTAATAACCTTACACTTTGGGAACCTCTGCTGTAAATATTTGTAGTTGTTTAAGTTGTAATACAGTATCTGTATTTTTAAGTGAAAAAAAGTAATTTTTAGAAAAAATTTAATTTTTGACAACCTATGTTGTTCATTGAAAAAACAAACCACATAAATTTACAGTATTATGATTTTACATTCATTTTATACAGTAGTTTTTTTATTTAGTAATATAGTTTAGTTTCAACTGTGATACATTAAGAAAAGTTCGAATCTGAGATATTTTATTTGTTTTTACATTTATGTATTTGTAGTCATAATTTTGTGTTTAATGTCGTACTGTTTGTTCGTATTTTACCAATTTTATTAAAGAAATTTAAATGTAAGCTTGACAAAAAAAGATTATATATTCAATAAAATCAAATCCCTGAAGATGTTGGAATAATCCCAACGAAACGTCGGATTGAAAAATTAAATAATCTTTTATTTGCATTTGAAAACCATGACCTTGAAAGCCTGATTAGGAAAACTTCTAATAAAAATTTTAAACAAAAAACTAAAAATAAGGTCGTTTAAAAAATTTTTTATAAAAAACAAATAAATGTTTGTTTATTTTTTACATTCCATTTTCGAACAGTAAACAACAAATAACAATGTTAGTTGAATTTACTGAAATGTAAGTCGTCCTTTTTCAAGCGACATTTCATTTGCTTTTAACTGCATTTGCAGTGGTCGTTACCTACACAGTATTCTAAGTGTAGGTTTCCCTATACTTTGTGCTTTATAAAATAGCGAATTTAGTTTTATTCGCAAATCTGTTTATGTCATCTGAAAGTCCCATCAGCGTATATCAATCTTTAAGAAACCTATACTCTGATTTCAAGCTAGAAAAACTTGTTGGACTGTGTAATTAAATAAATTTAATTTACATGTAATTCTCAAAAATAAAGTCATTTCATAAAATTTATAATATTTTTTAATTTTATAAATAATAAGTTTTTTTTTTGGATAATTAACTAATGGGTATTTTAGCTAACAACACGCAACGTAACGTCACGTGCCACACTATGGGTTGTAAAAGAAAATCAAAAAACGTTTAATTAATTTAGCAAACTGTAAAATAAACTTTGAATATTCCTAATCATATTAAAAAAAAATCTTTATCAAAAAATGTCTGGTGCAATTCGCAAAGTTTTGCGTTTTTGTAAAAGACGAAAAAAACATCGTCTCCCTCTTTAAGTGCTTATATTTAAGGACCATGCAGTTCTATTGTTTTTTTTATTTTTACTAAATATAGAGCTTCTTACTCGCTACACAAAAATATAAGGAAGTAAAAATAAAATTATATTTTTCCTTGTTTTTCACCTCATTGAAACATACGACTAAGAGTTATATAAATCGACTAATCGATTTTTTTCGACTTCTTGGAAGTCGACTTTCTTCTAATGAAAAAGTCAAAAAGTCGACTTTTGCTTTCGACTTTTTTATCTGTCCTATATTTATGGCTTAAAAGTAAATTAAGTTTTAGTCAATAAAACCATTGTTGCCAAAAAAAAAACTATATATGACAGAAACCCCTAAAGTGAGTGAAAAAAACGCAAAAACCACCCTATCTGGAATGAGGAGTCAATTGACCTAAAAGTGACTGGGTAAAGAAGGACTTATCACAGGACTGGTTTAATTTAATACTGAAGTGGGTTAAGCAGTGTCAACTGTCCTAAAATTACCAATCCTGTGACTGGTAAAGGGAGGGCATACCACTTAACCAGAATGCGTATTAACAAGAAAAAGCCAGGTGGCCAGAATTTTACCCATTGGAAGCTGTTTAGTTTTCGTTTATTTGTATGCCCATCTTTGGCATGCCACTATGTGGTTTAAAGCAGGACAAATGACTCCCTCCTATGACAAGGCCATGTTAAAGTTGCCAGTTGTTTACATAGGGTAGGGCTTTAGCAGAGGACCTGTCTCTGGAACGAAGGGACCGATCCTGTGGTACCGGTCATATTCCCAATAGGGCAATTACAAGGCAGGAGTAAGGCTTTTTGAAAATAAATTGTGTACATTACACTGTGAGCATAGTACACTACAGTAGAATACCTCAAATGTAAAAATTCATTCGCAGTTTTAAATTTCTTTGAATGATTTTAGACTTTTGCCAATCTGTTTGATGAGGTTAGTCTAATACTCCAAATATTATTTGTTCCCTGGCATTAAAATTTAAATTTTTGGGAATGACTTTTAGGGTTTTTGGAGAAATGTCAATTTTTTAATAGTGAAATGTAAAAAAATGTGTATTTTTTCGAACATTGTCTTAAAATTTGGAAAGATTTAGACATTTTTTTTTTAATTATTATAACATTAATAATACTCGAGTTCTTTATCATTGACAATGAAGTATAAATTCTACGTTAAGATGACAATTAATTGACCCCAAAACAATCTAACAAATAAAATTTATTCGCGAATTACAAATTTTCTTACAAAAAATCGATTAATCGACTTTTAGTTGGAAAAAAGTTAACTTTTGAAAAAACGACAAACTCGACTAGTCAAAAAGTTAAAATTTTTTTAAATTTTTACAAAAGTCTAAAAGTCGACTTTTTGTTGCAACTATATAACCCTAGGACGACTGATAACGTATGCCACTATGGAAATGCCCATATAGAGTTTTTAGTATATCTTCGAATATTTTTTACAATATCTATAGATTTCTGTCTATAATTTCGATATGGCAGTTATTTGTATTTCAAAATCATTTTCTTAGTTTTCAATTAATTTTCTTGTAGCCAAAGAAACAAAAAAAAAACAAATCATACATAAATATTCATGTTGTCATGTCTTGCGTCCACTTAAGTTGTTGTATAACATTACCACAGTATATGCGGCATTTTGTGATTGTGAAAGTTTTTTTTTTTTTATAAATTTACCCACATTATTAGCACTCTAGGTGTAACATACACAACAAATATCTACTAGATAGTAAGACCAACATATCAAAGAAATCTATTTAGTATTTCGAAACAAACTAAAATCAAACTAACAACAACTTGTAAATAAATACAACATAATTTCCATATTTCTTTGAAGAAATTAAGAAAAAAAAACTAAACAACGACTCTTGAAAGCAGACAAATTGTTTTTGATATTAACCTGTGTCTATGGTCAGTATGATAAACTAAAAGAAAAATTAAAATAACCTGTTCCATTAAACCTGGTATATAAAATAATTTGTTTTTGTTAAATTATAATGAAAAATATCAAAAATCAATAATGACAAGAAAATTTAAATTAAAATTTGTTTAAAAGCCAAATAACAAAATTAAAGATTAAAGTGTTGATAGGCTAAAGAATTTCATAAAACAATTTGTTGGAAGAAGAAATATAATTTTAGATACAACATTAGCATAAATTAGAAAAAAATTTTAAAAATTGAGCTAATTTATTAATGATTTGAAGTCATTTAAATGCTAAATTATGCAGAAGATAAATACAGTAAATACTTCTTAAAACAGACTTTCACAAAAGTGGAAATCTCCTCTTAACTATATATAAAAAAAAGAATCAAACACTCAAAAATATAAACCTTTAAATGTAACAGAAAATGCTACAAAGAAAAATGTGTGTTAACTTTTATTTGGGTGCACACTTTAAGGTACCTATTTAAAGTATAAAATTCTTACATTGTCAAAAATAATGAACCTAGGGCCACTTTATATATACCAATTAGGACTACAAAAACGTTCGAAAAAATTGTTCAACAGTAGTTCTTAGCTTTGGTGCAATGAGAAAATTCCTTTTATTAGCTTTGCCCATCCAACTGGAAATGATATATTTGGTGATGTTGTAAGCCTATCAACGGAAAAGTTGGCAAACTTAGAGCAAATGGCCACATGACGAGTGTAATTTCCCATTTATCGTTTGCGTTATTGTCTGCTGTATGATAACTGTGTGTTAAATCTTCATTTGGCATCCTTATCTCGATGTGTAAAAAGTTACCATTTTTATTGCTTACAATATTACCACAGCCTTAAATTTCAATAAAGAGTTTAGGCAAAAGTTTCATTAGCCGTTTACCGCATAAAACTCAATTTTGTAATTTTTCAAAATTTTCACTTCCAACAATTTTGTAACAATAGCAAAAATAAATCTGTGAAATTTACAAACTTAGTTATATTTAAGCTAAATTTTAGATTAATTGAAAATAAAAAAAAAATAATCTGCTAAAATCAGCCAAAACATTTACTAAATATTAGTAGGCAAACAAATCATTAAAAAATGTGAAGTTTTTAAAGTTTTTTTTATTTTTTTTTTGTAATGCGAATAAAAGTCTGCCCTTGTGAAATCAGCAAATCTACAATTTTTGAGCAAACAATTCTGTTGATTTTAGCGAAATAAACTGTTATTTTCATTCTATCAAACTTTAGGTAAATATAGCAAAAATATTTTTAATATTACAATTTTTGTTCGCTATTTTGAGTCTACAAATATTTAGTAAAAGTTTTTGCTAATTTGTTTTTGCTGCTCTTATTTTAATAATATTTAGCAAAAAACTCTGTTAAGTTTAGCAGGGTTTTCTGCAAGCTCATTGCTATGAGTGAAGTGAACAATTTGTTTTTAGAAAATTGTTTAAATAAAATTGTTTAATTAAAATTGCTAATTTAAATAAAATTACATATTACTATAGGATCTTACAACAGTCTTGTGAATTCCTTCATTATTTATTTCAATGTTTGTTAAATTTTCTAAAATTAAATAAAACCAGTTTTCTAATAAATTTTGTTTAAACAAAAAAAAAATATTTGGGTGCTAAAGAAGGTTTTAACGCTTTAGGGTTTTTTATAGCCAACCAGTAAAAAGTACACTCAAAAAAAAAAAAAGTTTGATGAAAATTTTGTTAAACCTCTATTTAAAATATTTAAATAACTACTAAGTAACAGCAATTTTTATTTTGCTGAATTCGCGTTTTCAGCAAAAATTTTAGTTAAACGCTTTAACTACAGAACTAATGTTTAACTAATTTTTGTTGCTACCATAATTGTGCTGATAAATACAATTAGAGCACGGGTAACAAATAAAAAGATGAGATGTAGATGTCGCAGCTTGTGTAGACGAAATAGAGAAAAAAGAAAATATACAAATATATACAACCATTATAAGACTTACAAAAAAAATGCAACTGCTGTTGATTTCATTCATTTTCTTTTGCATACTTCACATCAAGCAAGGCCACACCAAAAAATGTTTGAACATAAAAATTGTAAATATTAAAACAAACAATAATTAAGCAGTAAATAAAACAATAAATAAATTAAATAGACTAATTTAAAAATTTACTAAGTGAATGATTTTGATACAATAAACAATATTGGAAGAATATAATGAATTATAAAGGCAACAGACAGAAAGAAAATATAAAATACTCCATGGTGTACAGCAGGTAGTAAAAAATTCAAATTAAATATTTTATTTATTTATTTATTTATTTGAAAAAATAAACAGTACAACAAGACTTGATCTTATTTAATAGTACTGGGTAGATAAAGGCACATTAGATTTTTACATTTATAATGGTTTATCTTAAATCTAAAATCTATAAAAACAATTTAAGTAGTAGCATATAAATTATGATATAAAAATTTATATAAAAATAATAATAATAATAATAATAAAAAAAAAAATAAAAATAAAATAAATTTTTGTTATGCATGTGATTTTTTGTTAACCCAAGTGGGTAAATATTTCGCATCTAAAGTGCTTTGCATTGCTAATTATCTGTATATTAGGTGGAAGTTCGTTCCAGAGACGAATGGCATTAACATAAAAATGTCTTTCAGATATTTGCTTACGGTATCTTATGGAGTTTATTTTATTTCCTCGATTGGATCTTGAAAATTGTATCCTTTTGTAGAGATAAGTAGGTTGCCTAGTAAATATGTAAGAATATTAGTGTACGGCATTTCAATAGATTTTCAAAAGATACATTATAGATTTGGTTAGAAAACTGAGATATACTGCTATATCTAGTACGTCCATATATATATCTGGCAATGTTGTTATAGGTAACTCTGAGCTTATTTTTGCTTATAGAATCACAATGCATATGCACTTTTACTTTTCAAAGACAAGTAGTTTTTGTGATAATTACTTTTTTTTTTTTTTTTTAGTTTAGAATTATCTTCATTTGAAAAACTGTAGAATTACGTAAAACATACATTCATGAAAGTTGTTGGGAATTATTATATTTTATATTTTAATTAATAAAATATTTTGTTTATTTACCGATTTCTTTTAACTGCATTATATTGAGAATGTGAAAGTCCAGGCATTTGTATATATATTTATATTTAAAAGAATCACCAACAAATTTTAACAAAAGTAGAAATTTTATACTATGCCTTTTTTTAATTGTTTTTAATCAACTAAGTTCCAGCAAAATTTTTTGTTGATTTCAACAAGTCGATTTTCATTTGCATTGAACTAAGGGCCTTCAAAATTATTTGCTGAATTTAATAATTTTTTGCTAAAAATTAGCTCACTGATTTTTAGTAAAACATATTTGTAGATATTAGCAATTTTTCTGCAAGGATCCTTCCTACCAATCAAAAATTTTGCTTACTCAACTAACTTTTTTTGCTAACTTAACGTACTTTTTTCTGAGTGTACACAACACTATAAAAACGGTGAAATGTCTATGTAAGTCTGTTTTAAAATCCCAAATACTTATATTACAAACCTTAACGCTTAATTATTACAAAATACATACACTCAGAGATTTTTGTAGGTAAAATAAATTAATTAATAAACACAAATTTGTTAGTAAAAAAAAAATACTTTTTTTTTGTTTTACTAATTTGTAAATCATTTTTTTAACAGTGTTAGATAAATTTAATAAAATGTTGGTGGTAATTTTTTAAAGTGAAATTTTCTTTGTTTTAACTAAATTTTGCAGTAGACTTTACCTACACTTACGTACACTTCTGCTGTAAATATTTGTAGTTGTTTGAGTTGTAATAAAGTATCTTTATTTTTAAGTGAAAATGAGTCATTTGTTGAAGAAATTTCAGTTTTGACTGCAATTGTAGTTCATTGAAAAAAACAAACCACATCAAATTACTGTATTATGAATTTACATTCATTTAGTAGTAAAATACAACAAATAAATAGACGAAACTGCGGCAGTCTGGTGTATCCCTTGTGTCCGTAAAATTTTTCAATAAAAATGTTTTCTTCTTCTTCTTCCTGTAAAGAGACTAACTAAAAAACAAATAAATGTTTGTTTATTTTTTACTCCATATGTGGTTAATTTTTACTAAAATTGTAAAAAAAAACAAATGACAATGTCAGTTGAATTTACTGAAATGGAAGTCATCTTTTCTTCAAATGAAATTTAATTCGTTTTTGAATACATATGCAGAGGGGTCTACCTACATATTATTCTAAGTGTAAAACTATATACATAAGATATTAGAAAAAAAGCATTTTAAAATATATTTTTCTAGCACTTACGATAAATAGGCGCTAAGTAATATAAAAACATAAAAATGGTTACATATGAGAACTAAAAGAAATTGAAAAAACACACAGCTGGGTTAAGAAACATAACATTATTTTAGATTTTTGTTTAAACAATTAGAAAAAATGTAACAAGATTTTTCTTTACTATTAGTTATATAAAAAATCTGTATAAAAAAAATCAAGAAAAACCACAAAATAAAAAAAGAAACTCTAATATAACGAACATGACCTGAAACATTGATAAAAAAAAAACAAAATAAAAACAAAACAAAACAAGCCAACGAACATTTTTTTGACTTAAGCTTTACACCCAAAATCATAAAATCAGTAAGATGTATAAAAGCAAAAATAGTAAAAAAAAGTCGCCACATAAAAAACCTTTAATGCTTTAATAAAAAACATACCTAAAAAAGTGGAAAGGAAATTAGTAAAACAAAGATAAAGTAGCTGGTAAACAAAAAATAAACCTAACAAGAAAAAAAAAACAAAAGCAATAGTATTAAGACTTGGTAGTAGTCTGGCTTTAATACTCTGCTGTTACTTTATGTTTACTTCTTGGCTTGCTATAAGTCCGCTTTAATACAAATCAAACTTATAACAACGAACTTTTTATAATACATTGAATATAGTGCCCGAAAGACCGATACTATTCGTTTTCTTTCGTACTCCTTCTTAAACTACAAAATCTTCGAAAGCAACACACGATTTCCAGTTGCCTTTAGTTAAAAAGAAACCAGTTTTTTGGCTGTTATACCTTAAGCTGAGGCCACCAAAGCAGACTCTTTTTTTTAAAAAATACAATATTCCACAAGCCGTTGATTTGTCATACTCTTGAGTTTCTTTAGAAAAATGTTTATAAACACTTATGCGCTGCCAGATTTTTCAGTGTATGGGTAAAACAAACATGGCCGCTTTTTTATAAAAAGAAACCAGTTTCAGTTATGTTAAATTGAACCAAAGATCCACAACCCAATCTTTAAACACTTTTTAAACCAAACTGACATTCACAATAATAATATAATAAATATAAAATCCACATACCGAAACATCCAAAATACAGAAAATCCAAAATACACAAAATCCAAAATACACAAAATCCAAAATACACTAACTCCAAAATACACAATATCCACGATACATAAAAATATTCTCAAACAAGTTACAAATAAAATATTTAAAAATAATTTCTGAAAATCATTTTTTATTGATATAATTTTTGTTTCTTTATTTTCCAGGTCTTATGGCATTTGGATGCTTTTCGACGTTCATTTCGTTCCTTAAATCAACATGTCTGCAGTGGCCAAGATTGCATTTTTTGTGCCTTAAAGGTAAGTGTGGATTTCACTTTTATTGTATTGGCTTACAAGAGTTTATAAAAAAAACGAATTTGGTTACTTTTTAACACAAGCATATTAAAGTATGCTGTTGTTTTTTATCTATTAAATATTCATATTCACTGCGGCTTATACAATCAAATTGTGAACAAAAAAGTTATAGCATACTTTAATGATGGCTTTAAAATAAACCAAGTTTGAATCCAACTTGTTCGTTGATCTAAGTATGTTATTTATTTTTAATATATTTAATTTCAAATGCATTGTCAAAGTATATTTAAAATTTATTTTAAAAAGGTTTGGTGTCTTAAGTAAGTAAACATCCAATCCAATTAAAAAAAAAAAACAATTTGCTAATCTACATTTCTAAGGTTGCGGACAGAGTGTCACCGGAGTGGATCTTTGATAGATATTTTGATGTGTTGTTGTTTGACAAAGGCATGTGGACCAATCAATCCTGGGAACCGGAAGATGGTTCTCAGTTGTGGTTCACTGATGGCTATAAGCAGTCGAATGGGAACACGGGTGCGGGCGTCTTTGGACCAGGCTTCCAGCGTGCTTTACCTTTGGGAAAATATCCGTCCATTTTTCAGGCGGAGATTTGGGCCATCTGTGTCTGTGCAGGGGAATGCCTGCGAAGGGGAACGCTCAGATCTCGCATCTACATTCTATCTGACAGTCAGGCTGCACTGAGGGCCTTAATGGCTTATAAGGTGTCGTCTGGGTTAATCATGGAATGCATTCAAACTCTCAATAGTCTCGGTAGGGACAACTCTCTAACCTTGGGGTGGATTCCTGGTCATGAGGGGCATGAGGGCAACGAGAAGGCAGATTGTCTTGCCAACCGCGGGGCCCGAAAGCAATTTATTGGTCCTGAACCATTCTGTGGAATACCTGCGGGGTATGTTAGGGAAAGGCTCAGGGCATGGAGAGAGTCTAAATTTTCTGGTTACTGGGAAAACTCTCCTGGTCAGCGCCAGGCTAAAAGATTGATCTCTTTTTCCAGTAGGGGGTCGAGGCGACTCTTGCCGCTTGAAAGGGGGGGGGGGTTTGAGGACCCTGGCGTCGTACTTAACTGGACACTGTAATCTTAGATACCATCTGAACAAGAAGGGTCAATCGGACACGGATTTGTGTAGGTTTTGCGAGATGGTGTCTGAGACCTCGGAGCATGTTCTCTGCGAATGTCCCAGGCGTTGTGATAGGAAACTTAGGTTTCTAGGTGATCGCTTCCTTTCGCCTTCCGACATCGCGAACATTTTGCATAATAGACTTTATAGGTAGCTTGAATCTGTAGGTAACTTTAGGCAGCACAAAAGACCTACATTGGTCGCGGTGCATAGTGCCTTCTGATCTAATCTACATTTTGCGAATCAGGTCAATTCGATTTGACGCGATTCACTTTGTCAGTTTCGGCTCTTCACTTTCAGCACCCAGGACTCGATATATTCTTAAATACCACCCATGATCGATATATTCTTAAATACTCGTGAAGAATTATCAGTTAAATCTATCAAATTATTTACCATCTCTAAAGAAAAATACATAAAAGCCGAGTAGTAAAAGTAAAAAAAAATATTAAAAAATTTTAATTGAGTGAGTATCTTGCAACCTAATGGTTTTTTTTTTAGTTTTGCTTATATTAAACATGGAATGAAAAAAATTTAATAATTTTTTTGTGTTTTGTAAAAAAGCGATTTTTTCTCAATGCTAAAATGCGACGAACAAAAGTGATGAAAACTCGCATCAAAAGCGTTTTATAGAATGTATCGCCAAAAGCCATGTTTTTTTCACATCACTAGCGTTTTATAATATAGCTATCAGCGGCGCGTATTTGAGATGAAAGTGAAAATTGGCATATCCACGAATATAAAAATATATTGTTGCTAGCACAACTATTTTTTTAAAAACAAATGAGTATGAAATAACAAAAGAATTAAGAAACAAACTTGTTTGCAAAACTTCCTTATAGGACAAAAGACATAAGAGACATTCGAGATTAAAAGAGTTTAAGCTTTATCTTATATATTATTTATATATTAACACTTTGCTACACTCATAAAAAAGTTAGCTCAAATGTCAATGCGGTTGACCTAATTAATAATCATTTTTCCTCAATAACAAATTTCATCCGTATTTGAACTAATTTTTCGACCCAAAATTTAGTAATTAGTGATTCTTAAATTTACAAATTTTGCCCGTTATGTTTTTTTTTATAATGAGAAATTAAATTAAAAAGAGAAATTGGGGTATTCTTCCTATTTATTAATGTATTGCTTTCTTTGGAAAGGGTTTAGTGGAGAGATGAAAGGTGGGGCAAGATGAAGGGCTTCAGACATGACAACACTGTAATTGAGCGAGATGATAAGTCTTAGAACAGTTGTAGCTCGCCACCTGATGGAGAGTTGGCGAACTTGTTGTGAACCAAAATTACTCTACACAAAATTTAAAAATATTTTTGCACTAATAAGGCAAAAATTACGAAACTATTGAGCACAATTTCGCAAAAAAAAATTCGAAACTTTTTTTTTTGGTCAAAATGCACTAAAAGCGGCAACTTCAATCGCTAGTAGGGAACTGAAGGTTCACTTCAAAAATGTTTTCCTTGTTTTTCCCATATTCAGCTCTTTAATATGCAATGATTATATTCGGTCCATAGTTATGTGTGAAAGTGTAAACCTTTTTTAGATTTTCATACACTTTCTCTAAAATTTTTCTTATTTGGACCTAGTTCGGTATAAATTGTTGGTGTTAAAAATAATAAGTCGTTATAGAGGAAAATTTATGCGCTGAGTTCGACAAATAAGCTAATATTTGTGTACGGTTGCCAGATTTATTTATAGAGTGGCACATTTTTTTGCGACAATCTTACGCAAGTTGCATTTATGAGCTAATCGCATGATTTTTACCTTAGAAAGGCTTAAAATGGTAATATAATATAAAACGGTAATTTCAATACGATAGTCTTACAAAAAAATATGATTTTCAGAAAATGTATTAAAACCAAATACATTTTCACATTTGAATTATATTGACTTATCTGTCCATGTAGATTTTAATGATACAAAGAAATGTTTTCCCCAAAATTCGAAATGTATAAATTACATTCCATGTGTATTTTTTTTTTTTTGCTTTAGTGTGATGCCTTTACCAATAAAAAATAAAAAAAAAAGTCACAAAAATGTTTCCATTTAAATAAATATCAAAAAGGCAGCTTAAATTTATAGTACTCACTTATGACATTTAGTATTATCAAATAATGTAAAGCTTTAACCTCCAAAAAGTCCCAAGAATTTTCTAGAGCTTATTAAAATTTGTTAGTGTTACTTTTATTCCTTAAAACTTTAATATAGCCCACTTTAGATAACAAAAGTGGATGATTTGTTTTATTTGAAATACAAGTTTTCGTTTGGCCCCAAATAGATAATAGATTTTTTTTTTTAGCTTTAGCCACATTTGACCATTGTGCTTTGGGCCTTAACTACAAACCCCATTTAAAAATAGTATAAGAAGGATATGTTGTACATTAGATGATATTTGTTTTGCAGGCCAAAGTAGCTTGATCGTATAGCGAGATATAGTCAAAATAGTCACAATACTCAAAAATTCAAAATAAAAAATATTTTTAAAATTTCCTACATAAAAAGAAAATGTGTATGTGATTTCCGGTTTTAGGAGGCCTATTTTCATTTAAAATATAGTTGCAGGTTTGGCGCATACTCTTTTTTACTTTGTTATCTAGCGTAAGCAATGAAGCTTAAAATATGTGTTAAAAATTAAATAAAATTCACTTAAGTGCTTCAACTTTAGGGTTCACTATAAATGGTCCCTAATAACGAGATTTTTTTTTTAATTTTTTTAAATTTTTTCCTATATATCCAGTTGGTAGCTTTTTGGTTATAATTTGAAAATTTTTTAAATTATATTAATTTTGCTTTCATATGAAACAATTGTAATAACCCTTAATAACTAGTTAACACTTAATTTATTTAAATGACATAAGCATTATCCCTCCAAAAAAAATTTAACCAAATTATATACTAACAAAAAACATTAATCATGTTAATTGTAATATTTGGAACATTATAACACTGTTATTTTAATATTTAGATATATACCTAAATAATTATTCCCAACAAAAAGTTAAGTACTCACTAAGCATTACAGGTAAAAAAAAATAATTATTATTTTCCAAAAACAAAACTACGACAAATACTAACTCAGCCATATCCTTTTCGAAATAAAACTATAAAACCCTTGTTATTAGTAAGTGTATGTAAATTCCTATGAAAAACACCTTTAACATATTCACAGTGAGAGGTGGTTATTTAAGTTTTCCCAAAAAAATTTATGAATTCAAAGAAATTTAACAATGAGTAACGGTATTTACACGGTTGTGTGTAAGTGTTACAATGCAATTGCAATTCAAGGATATGTGTGGGAATAGAAAATGAAAATCCCGTGAAAATTTGAATTAAAGGTAAGACTTAAGGGAAAAACCAAAACATAGTTTAAATTGAAATGCTATAAAAGAAAATTGTAAATAAAGTTTTTGCTTGATGTGGTAACCCTAAGATTAAATAAAAAAAAACGGTTAAAAAATTTCGAAAGGTTAAATTTACATTGAGAAAATTATTTTCACTTCGAGAATGAATTTCTTCATAGCTTTAATGAAAATTATCACTATCACTAGTCCATTGTAACTTTTCATAGAATCAATGAAACCCGTTTCATTAAAGTCAATGTTTATGAAATGTTTGTAGAATTAATGAAAATCTTCATGAAGTTAATGAATAATACCGACAATAAAGAGTTTCTAGCATTTATGAGTTAGTAAAACTCTTCATGAATGTCTTGAAAAATGCATTAGAACTAAGCCAATGAATCGCGTCATATAAGTTTTTAAACAACTTCATAAAAATACAAAATTAATAAAAGGCTACATTGAAATAATGAAGTACTTTATAAAATATGTTGAACACTTAAGAATTTAATCTTAAACTAAAGTTCGAAATTTATGAAAATTAATCAAAAAATAAAAAAATTAATTGTGAAAGGTGTGTTAGAGAAGAATGAGTGTATTTTCTAAAAATCATAACTACATTGCAAATTTTCAATTTTCTGAATCAGACTGCGCAGTTTCTGGTATTGAACCTTCGTCAGTGACCCTGTTTTTTTTGAATTTGAATAACGTAATATTTGTTATGTTTTAATTTGTTTGATTGCGTCTATATGAAATTTTCTGTGCAATCACTGACCGTGGTATAGATAAACTGATTTCTAATGCCACATGCACTCGCACTACACGTTAGAGCGCTCTGATCTATCGACAGGTCGAGTTTTGTTGTTATTAAAACTAGTTTTATTCAATACACGGTGTTCTTGTTCTTGCATACATAATCTCAGCAGCACAACCCAACAACACAACAGTTCTATTTTATTTTTATTAATTCTTTGAAAGAATTTTAAAGCTCTAAAGAAAATGTTCATTAAATATATGAAGTGTTAATTTCTGAAATCGAATGAATTTTTTTATGAAACTATGAAAATTTATGAAAAATTTCTTAATATTAATAACATTTTTTGGATATAATGAAATTATTTATTGAATCTACAAAAAAATTCTATGAAACTGTTTCATTAATATTATGAAGGATAATTTAATACTAAAGTTTGATATTTATGAAAATTAATGAAATTTAAAAAAACTGAAAAAAATAATTCTTTGAAAAAACTTCATAGCTCTAAAGAAAATGTTCATTAAATTTATGACGTGTTAATTTCTGAAATCGAATGAATTTTTTTTATGAAACTATGAAATTTTATGATAAAAAGTTTATGAAAAATTTCTTAATATTAATAAAAAGTTTTTAGATATAATGAAATTCTTCATTGAATCTACGAAAAAAGTTCTGTTTTATTTCTATTGTGAACGATAATTCTCTCAGTGTACTGAATTTAATTTGTATATACATTTCTGTATTTAATTAAAAAAAAATGAAGATGAACAGTTTATATAAAACAACCCTAAGCTAAATTTAGCAATTATAAAACGTGACTTAAAATGATTGCTAAAAAATTTAAACAACGATAAAAAATCATAGAAAAAAATTACAATTAAATAACAGAAAATGGATAAAGTTAAAAATAATTATTTACAAACAAAAACTTAAAAATAAAAACACGTATAAAATGTTATAAAAATCGCTTGAGATTAATTCACCTTTAATTTTTGCACTTTTGTGTTTTCATTCACAATAAAAACAAAAGACTTGAGCAACAAACATCTTTTAAACACATGTTTGTTTGATCTCACAAATAGGAATACAAAAATCCCCAGAAATCTTCTGAATGAAAAAAACACACATTTTCTATAATATAATATTTCTTGTAAAAAAAAAAGAAAATCCCTTAAGCAAAGTTCGTACTATAGATGGTGTCGGAAATTTTGTCTTGTTATTAATAAGAACAATTAAAAATAATATAAAACAACACGCACATGTGTTGTGTTTTTTTTTTTTTTTTCATAAAATGGTCTAAAATCATAAACATTACAACAAATATGTATGCATTTCAATAAAAATATAAAAATTTACACGCTCACCTGAAGTACATTTTCAATAAAGTAAAGTCCCTAAGTAAGTGAGTAAGTGTTTTAAGTAAGAGGGAAAATGTATATGAAAAATCACGCACTTTTTTGTTGTTGTTGCTGCTGTCGTACAAAGATGGTGCTTATTTTAATTGCAGACAATTGTTTGTAATAAAAAGTAAGTTGTTTTTAAAAACATTTCTTAAATTTTTTAGAAAATTTACTATTTTTATCGAAAGGGGAAAAATTTTAATTGTGTGAAAAAAATAATGAAAAGAAAATTTAATATTTTAATGTATAAAAAAATTACATTTAGAATATACGACTACCAGAAAAATATAATAATAAATATGAAAAACATGAACATTATCAAAAGTGGACAGTAAGTGTGATCCTACCAATAACGAATATTGGTAAGAGCAGATCACCCTATAAACGAACTAAAGTTACTAAAACTTTTTAAGTTAAAATCTCTCATACATATATGTTGCTAGTCTCAGCAAAACCCTAAATAATTTAAACTAAAGTTGTAAACACTTAAAAATTTTAATTAAACAAAAAATTACCTTAATCCATTTTTTACAAACGTGTCTTTCATGGCACGTCCATTTATAAGAGTCTATAATTTTTGTTGAAAGGCCATATAACAACGCAGTAAAAAGCCCATCAAAAGTTTAAGTCCTGGCTACAAACGTTGTATGAAACCTTTTTAAATTTGCAATTCCGTATAATGATTTAAAAAAAAACAATTTTTGGCGTTTTTTAAAATCACTTTTTTTTAAAAAAATATTTAAAAATATAAGGGAAATTGGTGTAATAAACGTGATTTATTGGCTATCGATAAAAACATACACAAACTTTTAGAAATAGTGAAATTGTCATTCAACATTTAGTTTTTGAAAAAAATTGACTGAACGAAACATGATCTTTCCGATCCGTTTTTGTTATTTTTATTAAAGAAAGGGCTATTTTCTCTTAACTAACAATTTTAAAATACTGCCTAAAAATACGAAATTTTTGAAAAAAATTCTTAAAAATTGTTCATAAACAATAATAAAATCTTTTTGATAGATATTTGACTTGAATATATATATTAAATTAATTTTTGAAAAACTATTAACCCTTTAAGTGCGTACACAGTGACAAAGATTCAATTTCAATTACTGATACCACCACTAGAGGGCTCGATCAGGGGAAACTAACTTATCTTCTACCAAGTTTAGTCAAAAATTCCCTCTGAATCTATGCTTAAATCGGTTAAAAAGGCAAAACTGATTATGATAGGAAAGCTTGAAAATTTGCTGTATAAGAAATGTTTTTAATTAACAGAATTTTTCTTAATTTGCAAATTATGAGAAACCTTTTTTTCAAAACCAATCTCGCACATATTATACATATTTAGAAAGATTTTTGAATAAAGTCCCTTCCAAAGGATTTTGAGTAGATTTAAGACATTTTTTACTAAAAGAGAAACCAGATTCGAGCTCACAATTGAATTTAATGTTTATAAAATGGGTGTAAAATAACGCAATTTTTTGGGGAGCATGTTGAAAACTTTGTAAAAAAAATTCTGAGGAAATTGGCAATCATTTCTCAAGAAACCTATTAAGCCCTAAAGTGGTTTTTAAATGAATTTTTTAGGAGAACATTTCTGAAAGCGGGATAGTTCTAAAAATACACTAAAATTTAAGTTACTTTTGTTTTTAGCTTTTTTAGCACCATTTCTCAAGAAACCTATTCAGCCCTAACGTGGTTTTTAAATGAATTTTTTAAGAGAACATTTCTGAAAGCGGGATAGTTCTTAAAATACAGAAAACTTTAAATTACTTTTGTTTTTAGCTTTGAAAACACTTTCGAATGTCAGATATGAAAAGTTTAAGAAAATTGTATAGCTCACTAAGAACTCGCTGTAGATACGCTGGAGATTTTTCAACTAAACTTTGCAAAAATATAGTACAATGCTTCATCAAGAAAATTTTGTATTTCTGCGCCCTAAAGCGCCCTCTAGTTTAAATACAAGCAGTCATAATTGGACAGCATCTGAATCGCAAATGGTTGCAGATATCGTAATTTTAAAATTTTTAATATTGTATAATTAAATGATTCAAAATATATTATCTTGATTCAAAAATGTATGAAAGTTTCTTTTTTCAGTGAACCGATTTTTAAATTTTTTTTAAAAAATTTGGTGTTTATTTTGACAATTTTTTAAAATTTGCTTATTTCAGCCTTGACGTTAAAATTTGTATGAGTATAGTAGTGCTTTAATAAAAACTAGCCATTATTTTTGTTTTGAGTAAAAACCTACTACTTTTGCTTTACTAATAATTACAGGCAAGTTTTGCTAAAATTATTTAAATGATCTTCTGGTTTAAAATAAAAATTAAAAATTAATTGAAGTTTCTTTCTGTTAAGAAAATCCAGCACACACTTAAAGTACTCGAGACAGTTTTCTTCAATACATTTTTCTTACTACATGTTCTTAAAATAATATTTTTAAATTCTGAAATTTTGTGGTGAAAGGTCGTGGCTAAATATTAAACAAATTTTTAAATACGAACAATGTCTTCTCGCTATTTATAACTAAGAAAAGGTATTATGTACGATAATGACCGTTATCAGAATTTTTAACCATATATGTTTAGCACAAAGAGATTTTTTTAATAGATTTTTAACCCAAAGTAGTAAAACCTATAGAAATACCAAAGATTTAGGAAACAAACTTGATGGGATACCAAAACATTAATAAACCTGAAAATAAGGGCAAAATATATAAATCCACATAAAAATTTAAATAAATAATTTTTTAATAAAAATCGAAAATACACCATTTTCGACCAAAAAATTTAACATTTTTTTATTAAGCGATTCGAATATCAATTAATCGAATTTTTGATCGTAACTTTTCTGTTTTGTTATTAAAGCAAAATAATATTAAGCTAAAAAAGAAGTTTGGCGATATATCAATTATTAAAATGTATAATATTGTTATAAAAATGGCTCAATATTTGAATATTAAAAGTACCCATTTAGTAAAAATTGTTTGTCACCTAAGATACAACACATATAATTTAGCGATGATCACAAGTTGATACGTAGTAACTAAAAACTATACACAACTTTTGTTTAGCATGCCATATGACTTAAATAAATTTGTGAGAGAATTCCAGTTTCGAGATGTCAACTTATGACCATCAATATCTTCTTTAAATATTGTCCAAAAATATTTACACCAAATCATAAACAGTTTTAAGAAGTTAGAATAATTTTAATTTATTATTCACTTCATAACTCAAACTCATAATGAATCAAATCATTATCATATCCCTCATACATTAACTGCATTATCATCATACAACTTGCTTTATACATATTTAAATATAAGCAACATGATCATGATCTCTACAACAGCAACATGATGCCTGGAAGTTTCGTCAGCAATAAGATGAAGGCAAAAAAAATACACAAGAAACCAGCAAAACTACTACTACTACTTCAATGGACAAGCGAGACTGTACTTTTTTTCTTACGCTCAAAACTGAAAAACTTAAAGCGGACCAAGTTTGTAAGTGAAACAATGACGACACGAATATAAAAACTAAAGCAAATGAAAAAAAAAAAAACAAAACACTTAACAAAAAAATCAACAACAGCAACAAACACTACATAAAGGTAAACATAAGTTGCACAAAAAAAGAGAACTTGCTTAAGAAAATACTAAATAAAGAGTTAAGAGTTTCTTTCTATGAATAATAAATGACGATCTTCTTGTCTTTTACACCCTACCCTCAAGTTTGTTTTACAAAAACACACAAGTTTTAGCGCCAACTGTTAGAAAACCCGTGTTTTAAATAAACGATCTTAGAACGAAACCATGTCGTTAGCAACGGCGTTGTAGGAGGATTGGGTGTAAATAACATAAAAAATGAAGGGGAGAGCAGTTAAATAAACACGCTAAGAACTTAGAGTTGTTGTTTCAAGAAAACTACTGCTTATGGCTTTAAGAAAATTTTCTGGTAACAATAGAAAATGGAAATGAAAATTGTATAGTAAAAACCATGTTTGGTTTAATTTCCATAACCATTTTCTTGCGCCTTAACACTTTTTATGCTTTTTGAAAATCTACACACTGATGAGATTGTTTTCTTTTTTTTCTTTACTATACACAACCCACGTTAAGTAAATGACGATGATGATAATGATGATCTTCATTTTTTTTTAGTATAAAAAGTTTGAAGTTGTTTTCTTTGTTTGATTACATTTGTAATGTGCAACCAGGCAAGAGTTTTTATAAAGTCCTTAAATTCTCGACAAATAGAAAAAAATACGTAGAAGTTTTTAATAAAACTACTTAAAATTTGTTTAAAATGACGATGGAGGAAGTATTGCTAAATTATGGTGACTATTTTTTCTGACATTAAGAGGCCTATTCTTGCGAAAAAGTTTGTGACTCTTGTTAAGACTGTATTCCCTATGTGATTGTTGTAGCAGAGTCTCAAAAAATTTGTTTATTTGAAATTTTGTTTAAAAAATACAAAAAAAAATAAAGACCTTGTACAGACATCATCATAAAATGACAAATAAAATATAGATTTAATCGAATTTTATTGTTGTTTTGTATAGAAAGTTAAGACTTACAGTATCAAAAATGGTTTTATGACAGTCATAACGAGTAATAAGTAGGAATAGGCCTGTAAATCAGTACAAATAAAAAAAAAAAAAATTTTGTAATTAATTCTTAAAAACACAGTGAATTTACTTTTCCTATATAACAATTTAGCTTTAAGCGAATTTTTTCTAACAAAAGTATCCAGAGATTATGAAAAATCCCAAAATTTTAAATAGGAAATTTCCAAATCAGCAAAGTTTTTATGAATTAAATAATAACATGTTGAAATTAGTTTAAACAAAATTTTCTTTTCAAAGAATAAATGGTAAAATAAGTTAAAAAAAATATTTCAGTAAATTCATTAAAAAACAAAGTTTACTGATTACTTTCTAAATAAACTACAATCAGTTATTGTAAAAATATTGTGAGTGTATTATTCGAACAAAAATTTCAATCGGGGATTTTTGATTCCTATATAACAATTTAGCTTTAAGCGAATTTTTTCTGACAAAAGTATCCAGAGATTATGAAAAATCCCAAAATTTTAAATAGGAAATTTCCAAATCAGCAAAGTTTTTATGAATTAAATAATAACATGTTGAAATTAGTTTAAACAAAATTTTCTTTTCAAAGAATAAATGGTAAAATAAGTTAAAAAAAATATTTCAGTAAATTCATTAAAAAACAAAGTTTACTGATTACTTTCTAAATAAACTACAATCAGTTATTGTTAAAATATTGTGAGTGTAGTATTCGAACAAAAATTTTAATCGGGGATTTTTGAATTTTATTCATCGTCTTCTTAGACAGTGTGCAGTTAATACTATAATTAATATGCACATATTTTCAATTGTTTGAGATAGGCGTGGTAGAGAAGATTAAGCATACTTTTCTAAAAATCATAACTACATTGTAAATTTTTATTGAATTAGACTGCGCAGTTTCTGGTAACACAACCTTCATCAGTAATCCTTTTGACAATACTGTAATTATTTGTTATGGTTTTTATTGTTTGATTGCATCTATATGAAATTTTTATTTATTAAATGCAATCCTGACTGTGGCTTGAACCTGCTTTCATTTGCCACATGCACTTCGCACTACACTTTAGACAGGCGTTTTATCCGCTTGAGCTAAAGTCAGGTCGATTTTTGCTGTGGCTTAAAACCAGTTTCAATTACACGGGGTCGATTTTACATTTAATTGTAATTGCAGAAGATAGCTAAGACAAACACCACAACAATTCACAATTGTTAGAAAATCATATGTAGTCTAATTTCCACTATTTCCCACATTTTGTGAGTTGGCGACAACTATGATGTATTTTTTGTACATACGGTAGTTTGGCTATTCACGTAGTTAGGGAAGAGTTGCCAGGGAGCAAAGTTTTGATATGTTTTATTGGGGATTTTTGAATTTTATTCATCGTCTTCTTAGACGGAAAAGTGATATAGTTTTTTGGTTTAATTCGTTACAAAACAAATCCGAAACTTCATTTTGAGCTTTCATCAAACTCTCCGACATTTCAACTTCATGTTGTATGTCCTTTTTAAAAAGCCACACTTTTATCAAGAAATCGCGACTTTCGCGAAATTTCTAGCTGATAGACATTTTTAGACTGCAAAATCGAATATATAGAGTACTAATATTTTTTAAAAATTGTGGATTATATTAAGTGATGCTAAATTAGATGAATAAAATATTGAAAGCCCCCCTTATACTCTATAATCCTTACACTCAAAATATTTCATTTCATTGAAATTTTGTGAATATAAATAACTTTTCGTAGTTGCGAGTGTAACTTTTTATTCGTATATTAAAAAATTTCTTACATATTATGAACACAATTTTGTAGATAAAACACATCCGATTTTTTTGTAAATAATACAAAACTTTCGCAAATTTATGTTTGATATCTCATTTTTTTTTCTCTTTTTCTTTTTTTTAAAATAACATTTTTTTCATTCATAGCACGAAATTTTCGTACATTTTTTGTATTAACCTCTCACACTGTCAATGCTTGTAACAAAAAAAAAAAAAAAACTTTTGCAATAAAAATTCTTGGTAAAACAAGAAGTGTGTTCTTTCAACGTTTTGTTTTAGCTATTAATTGTTAATTTGTTAATAATTAAAAAAAGAAATAATATAACAAATCGTGAGTGTGCTTTTTATTAAGCATTGTAATTAGTAAGCAATGATTTGTACAAACATTTTTTTGAAAAGAAACACTTAAGATTTCAAAATATTTTATCTTTTTGAAATCATGCAGACTGCAAATTTTTTCCTTCTTTGTCCTGATTATTTTTATTTTTTTTTTTAACACAGAACTTTAGAATGATTTCCTTTATAACAAAGTTCTGAGAACCTTTTAAATGGATTAAAACTTGAGTTTTCCCATGGAAATATATATACTTTGTTTAAAAAGGTTAAAAATACTAAAACATTCGAATGACCAAAAATGATTTGTTTGATTTTGTTCTAGTCATGAAATGAAGCTACGAATCAAATTTCGAGATTATAGCTTTGTTAGTTTAGGAGATACACCAAACGTCCCTTTTTCGAAGATAAAACCTGATTAAAAAATTCTTGCCTTGTTAAAAAATATCGGGTCTATATTTCCCTGATGAACAGTTCATGCATACAGTGATTTTTTTCAATGACTAATATCCCAATGAACATATTTTAACAAAAATATAAAGTTTTATTGCATTATCATATTTTTGATATATTTGTTTTTAAATGTGTTTACTATAGTGTACAAGGGTAGTCAAAGGGTTAATATAATGGCATATTAATAAAAAATTTAAATTAAAATACAAAAGTATTTTAAATAATTAGTTCATTTAAACTTTTGATCTTAATTTTTATAAAGCTCTAGCTAGAATTTTTTAGCAATTCGTGTTCTCGGATCATATTTGCTCTGTAAAAACTATTTCTTGTATAACCTTTAAATCTTTACCCTTATGTCTTATACCTAAACAACTTGTTGCATGTGTTTATAAATGTTGCCAACCTTTATGGTGTTAATTTTTTTTTTTAAAAGCTGCTTCGTTAATGTTTGTTGAGCTCTTTAGTGTTGCTTTCCCAAACTTATCACAGTATAAATTAGAATATTTATTAATAATATGTTTTAAGAACATTTTTTCAAAATACACTGAGAGAATTATCCTGCATGATATTAATGAGACAGTTTCATAGAATGTTTTTAGTAGATTCAATGAAGACCGTCATTATATCCAAAAAAAATTATTAATATTAAGAAGTTTTTCGTAAACTTTTTTTTAAAGAATTTTTTTAGTTTTATAAAAAAATTCATTCGATTTCATAAATTTAATATTGTAAAATCCATATGCTGCCAGAAAGATGGCAAAAAGTAGTGGCTAACGATGGACAATACTTTGAATAATGCACAAATTCATTATGTTATTATAATAAATGCATTTTTCAAGCAGAACAATCGACATTATTAACTTGTATACCCATACAATTTCCTTAATAATTTTTAATTGAATGAACAAATATTAGATATACGGATTTGGAATATTGCCATTTATTCGTATGAAGCCTTTTTAACAGGTTGTTGCTCACATTAGCAAACATTCTCTTGTTCAAAATCACAGTTTTTGGTAAAATATATTTACCAAAATGTGACTTTTGTAGGGGAATTTGGGGTCAAGTGGTAATACACTTTTTTTAAGCTCTATTAATGAATACACTAACGATTTTTACAAACGTTCAACAGACTTATCTTACAGAGTAGTGTTGTGTCATATCTTGTAGACTAACTGATTTGTTAGTCGCATTTAAAAATAACATAAATTTTGGGGTGAAGTGAGAAATTTGGGGGGAAAGTGGTAATATAAAATAGTACCAGCATTATAAAAAAATATAGTGAACCACAATTTAAATAAAAAATAACGAGATATAAAAAGTATGTACGTCTAAGATGTAGGACCACATTAGCGAACATTTTTTTTTGTAATTTCATTTGTATTAAAAAGTGGTAAAGTGTTACAAACTGTTAAATTCTAATATATTGAACTGTAGGGTAATGAAAAAAATATTCTTATTTATATTTCGATTTTTTTTTCTGTGGTGACCAATATCCAGGAATCAAACAAACAAAAAAGTTTTTGAATACAAAAAGTAGCAAACATCTAAAAAGGAAAAAAAAAAATGATTTGGCGGCACCCTCACAAAATTATTGACCACAAAAACACTTCATTCAAAAATGTATCAAACTCAATTTAAAGTCATTTCTTTAAAAACACTCACATCCCTAACCATTTTTAAGGAATGTCTGATCCTACAAAAATTCTATTCAATTATTTCAAAGACTTAAGTGTTTTATTTATTCATAAAATTTCATATTTTCATTAATTTTCATATATCTCAAACTTTAGTTTTAAGATTTAATTCTCATGTGTTCAACAAATTTTATAAAGTGCTTTATTATTGCAATGTAGCCTTTTGTTAATTTTGATCTTTTATGAAATTATTTAAAAAATCATATGAAGCTGTCCATTGGCTTAGTTTCAATGAATTTTTCCGGACATTTATAAAGAATTTTATTAATTAAAAGAACTCCTTAATATTAAACAAATTTATGAAACTGTTTCATAAATTTTATAAACCATCATTATTGGAATGATTCCTTAGTTTTATGACGATTTTTATTTCATAAAAATTGACTTTCATAAAAATTGACTTTAATGAAACCTGTTTCAAAAATTCTATGAACAGTTCCAATTCTCTCAGTGTAGTGTTCATTTAAAACACTTTGTTTTTTTAGTTTGTTCTTCCTACTACGTTTTGGAAAAAACGTTTTTTCTTTAACAAAAAAAAAAAAAAAATTAAATTAATATAAATAAAATTATGTATCTTTTGTTGTATGAGAATATCCCACGCATTGTTTTATAAAAATTGAACTTTACAATTCCCGAATACGGTGCATACGATTTTAATTGTTGTGAGTCTAAAGTTGCATGTATGTTGGTTGTTAAATGGAATAGAATCAGTGGTGCAAATAATAGTCAAGTTAATGAAAATATACTTAATATACTATACTTTATATAAATTATTACCTTAAAAAAACAAATCACAACTATTTTGTAGTTTTCGAGAGATAATAATCGAGATTAATACATTCCAAACACAATTAAGACAACCAGCTACAAAGCGAAAAAGAAAATACAAAAAAAAACCGAATCAGAAAAATGCATTTAAACAAATTTCAGTGATTATAATAAATGTTTAAAAAAAAAAAACTTTAGCATCAATAATTTATATCCAAATTTCTTCGGTATCAAAATAAAGATTTACAAAATCTATTTTTTTAAATTTGTTTTGTGATATTTGAAAATAAATTATTTGTATGATTAACAAAACGAGAAAATTGTTCACCTTTTTATTTGAAAGGTCAAACTCATTATAGTATATTTTTAAATGATTTTCTTTACAGAATCATAAACAATTTTATTGTTAACGCTAAAAATCTACTTTAAGTATTATGAGAAAACCTACACTAATAGAAAAAAGTTAGTAGACAAATTAGTATAACCATTAGTAATTCAACTTTGCAAGTACTAAACTACTTGTAAGTTGAAATTGAGATTTTAGTTAAAAATTTTGATATTTTGACTTGATAATATACTAATTTTGTAACAAATTTTTTTCTGCTGAATTTACTACAGTCTAAAATAATTATATTATGCGATGTTTTGCGTTGTAGTATTTTGCGAATTTAAATATTGCGTCAGTATAAAAGTAGACAAGTGAAGTGAACACGTCGTATTAGAAAAATATTTAGACACATTTATGCAAATGGTTTGATTATAAACTAATAAAAAAATAAAACCCTTTACATCTTGTTTTTAAACAAAACAAAACAAGTGTGAAAATAAAAAGGAGAATAAAAACAAAAAGCATGTATTGTATATCTACCAAAAGTAAAACTTGAACATAACGAACATTTTTTCAATTTTATTTGTAATCAATGGTGATAATCTTTAACTTCGAGCTCATATATTAGTTCTCATTCAGTGAGAAAACTAGTGTATATGAATGTTTGATATTTTGCATGTGATTGTCACTTCTTTCAAAACGTGTTCTAATGATGGGAACCTACTAAATTCCCGAAAGAGATCTATCAACACATTCCTGAAAGTGGTCAATTAATAAATGTGAAAACAAAAAACTCTATAGATTATTTGTTAGGACAATATCCTAATAAAGAAATATAGAGTATGGCCTCGAACTTGAATAATTTTCATTTTACAGTTAAAGGTCGAAAAAACATAATTTTTATTTTTAATAAAAATTATATCAAACTTTTAAAGAAAATATTTCACTTAGAATACTATGTAGGTAAACCCCACTGCAATTGTAGTTGAAAACAAATGAAATCTCACTTAAAGAAAGGACGACTTACATTTCATTAAAATCAACTAACATTGTCATTTGTTTTTTAATGTTCAAAAAATGACTAACAATTGTATTAAACATTAACCACATGGTAGTAAAAAATAAACAAAAATTTTTTTTTTTTTTATTTTTTTTAATTACAAAAAACAACTGTAAAAAATGAATGTAAAATCATAAAACAGTCATTTGATGTGGGTTGTTTTTTTAAATGAACTACAAGGTTAGTAAATAGTTCAATTTGTTCTACAAATGACTGATATTTACATTAAAAATAAAGAAACTGTATTACAACCCAAACAACTACATCTTTTTAAAGCAGAAGTTCCCTGAATGTTAATTTATGCTTCAGTATTTGACATATGGCATTCCGATGTACATACAAAATGAACAAAGGAAATAATGAAGACAAATACAAATCTGTATTTTATTTATCTTAAAATTACACTAATAGATGACGCTTAGTTTTCATGCAAACAACTAAAAATGTAACTAAAATTTAGTCGATTTTACAGTTTCTATTTTACTAATATTTAGCAAAAAGATTCTGCTAATGTTATTGCTTTTTCCAGCAAGATAATTTTTAACAAATTTTCAGTAACTTTTTCTGATATTTTTACAGGCTTATTTGTATGAGTGTACACATTCTAATAATGTTAAAAGAAACCTAACAATAACGTATAATTTTCATTGTCACTTTAACATTCAAGTATAAATGACCATCATCTTTACTATCATCATTTCTTTGCTACACTTTTCTTAAGATTTCATATTTTTCATTAGCTTGATGACTGATGGTATTTATTCAAAATCTTCCATTTTCATTATATTGTCAAGATTTAGACAGGTTAAAATCATTTTCTAACAAGGTAATTAATAATGTCTGAGTTTTTTTTACATTTAAAAGATTTTCAGTTTACAGGTACTCAAGTATTTACAGCATTACTGAGCGTCCGTCCAGACGTCTAAATATAATATTACTTACTTATCATACAGACTGTAGTCAAGATCATCATATTTAATAGAAAGTCATCATAATCATTATGCTAATGGCCCAAGCCAGTACTTGGTTATTAATTATATATATAAACAATTTGAACAAATAAAGTTTAGGATATATATATATATTTGGCGACATATTTTAATGACGCTGATTTTTATTTAAGAAGAAAATCTTTGTTTTGTGTTTTTTAAACAGTTCATTAAACTATAAAAACTAATAAAAAAAAAAATATTTCTTAGGATTTGTTATTTGTTTCTGATGTAGAAAATTTGTTTTTGATTATAATTGGATCAAACCACAACTGCTACTAAGGTCATGTTTTAGGGATATCAGTTAAACTTGGATTAGTTAAACCGGCAACGAATTTAGTCTGCCCTTTCCAAATTTATTATCACAAACTTGTCGGGACCACTTAATCTTGTTTTAAAATATTGGTCTTTATCATAATAACGCAAAATAAACCACATTTCAGAAACAGTATTCCATTTAAGAACTTCGTTAATCTAAGTTTAAAGATAATCTACATCCTAAAAATTCGGCCTAAGACAAAAAGATGTGTTGACAAAATAAAAATAGAAAATGTTATTAAAACACAAAGAAACAGATTTAGAAAAAAAGCTAAAAACTAGAAAAAAAAACATTATCAAAAAATTTTAACAAAGCATACAGTGGAGGAAATAATTATAATTTCACCCATGAAATTGTAAATTTTTTCCAAAATTTGCAATAATTAAACTGCAATAATTAAAACTTTTTGCTACCACATAAAAATTACTATAATACCAGTAGATACAAAACCCCTTTCGATCCATTTACTGCAGGGTTTGCTGCATTTTTAATAACTTTTAAAAATTATTCATTGTTTGCATGCGAAATAAATACACAAAGAAAAATAAAGTACCAACCGAATTCAAAAGCGTATATTATTGGTAAGAACTTATAAATTCAGTTAGTACAACGATATTTATATTCAATTTCTGAATACTTTGGGGGTTGCAACTAAAATTCAGTTGAATTAACCGAACTTTGTTGTGAAAACTAATATAAAGTTGTGCCAACTGTCTGAAATTCGTAATAACTGAATGTGAGTCGTAGTAACCGAATTTCAGTTGGCCAAAAGCTAAATTTTTACTTGTGTGTATAAGTTCAGAGATGTTAAACTCGATTTTTCTGCAAAATATTTTATATTTTTTTTACTTTTTCCTCACTCGCATATTTTACAATTTCCTTCCATTCATTTTTAAAACATTTTTTATGTTACGGCGATCTATTCTATAAAGTAAAATATGCAATTTATTTAAAAAGTTTGTAAATCGATGTTTTTAACACAAAAAACAACAAAATTTTGAAAAATTTAGTGCCAAAAGTTTTTTTATGATCACACTGAATTTGTGCTCTGGTATGACACTTTACCCAACTTAAGCCTCCAACGCTACTTCCTTGATGCAAATCGATCACAATCTTAAATGTTTCGTCTGAGTAATTATTTTTTCTTTTAACCTTTTCATCTTAAAGCGCCTTTCAGATGCGTTCCTTAGATTTTATTCGTCACAATGCTTTAGAGAGAAAAATTTAGAATTTTTTCTTTTGAAAAATCATAGAACACAAAGTCTTAGCTTGAGTAAAACTTACATTACATTTTACGAAAATTGATAAAGAAATAATTTTTTATGTTACTGAAAAATTTTTCTTAAAAAAAAAGAAAGCAATATTTTGCAACGACAAAAAAAAAACGTGTCGTGACTTTTTTAAAAACGGCATTGAAACATTATTAAAGAAAGGTGACTGTAGATTTGACATATCCATGCAACAATACGAAAAAAATAGAGGTCCACTTTAGAGAACAGGCCACATTAGCGAACATTCCCTTATTAGCAAACAATTTTACTATTTTTTGTCTATTAGTGTAATATGTATTTCGTATTTTCTTTAATTTTAATAAACTAAAAATACATTTTTCATCTATTTTATTGTCGTTTTTTTCCAGAAAATTATAAACAAATTTTTAAAATTTTCGTTCTGTTGGATCCTTATAATGTTATAGATTTTTATAGAAATGGACAAATTCCTTTTTTTTTACCCCAAATAATTATAATTTTATTTTTCAATAAAACTATTTAATGAATGACTTTTTATTTACTAGAATTTAAAATCTAATCTTTAAACTAAATCGTTTAAATACCAAAAACTAGTTCCCCTAATAACACTCTATGTGGTCTAAATTAAAAATCTTAAAAGTTTCCAAGATATTTGCTGTCTTTAAACGAAATTAAATGAAGATTGTCAAATAAGATAATATATTTAAGAATAATAAAAAAACGTTTTTTTACTCTTATTTTAAGAATAAACAAAAGTGCATAGAAAAAAAAAATTATTGTTAATTGAGTAACTTAAATTCCAAGCACGTGTGTTTAAGATATTTTTTAAAGCAAGTGTTTTAGCACAACAACGAATTTCATGTTCAAAACTAAACCAAACAGAAATCGTATAAGAATGGACAACATGAAAAATATATATAAACTTCTACTAGACAATGTTATCAATACATTGATGTTTTAACAACCATAAATTACAAAATCGTAAAAAAAACGTAGTAGCATGTAGACAATTAGTAAAAAAAAAAAAAACAAATTACAGACTGAACTGAAATCAGGGGTTTGAACTTATCACACGCACAGTGAAATGAATGAACTATTACTAAGATTTATGGGAGTAGTAACTACAGTTTTCGAAATACTGTACAAGAATTTTAATTATTACGAAACTAAAATTTGTTGAGAATTTTTATTTAAAATTTAAATGAGTTCAAATTGAAGGCTGTTTTATTTTTTGTGATCATACATACATATTTTGAATTAAGTTTTAATTAACTTTAAAAGATTTTAATTCTTTAACATGTTTAAAATTTGAATTTGTAATTAATTATACTAGTCAGCTATTTTGCTATTGGAAATAGGTTAATTTTATATACAAAATAATCTATATTTAAAAAAAATCTGTCAATAAATTTTAAAGTTATTACCAATTTTATGGAGAACAAAATATGATAAAATAACAAGATAGAAACACGCTGCGTATGTATGATAAAAATTAATCAATATACATAAAAATTTAAATTTTTTTGTAATATGGTATTAATTATATTTCCAAAAGTTGTTGAACACTGTGCAACTCGAAAAATAAAACTAGAATACACTCATACAAATAAAAATGACATTGCAGAAAAAACTGCTAAATTTAGCAGATTTTTTGATAAATACTCGTATAACTAAAACAAAAAGCAAAATTTTAGTTATATTCGATGTAAATTCCATTTAAAAAAAAAAAAAAGCATTTTACTCTGTAAACTTAGCAAAACATTTGTAGACTCAAAACAGCAAACAAAAAATGTAATATTAACAAAATTTTTGCTATATTTTCCTCAAATTTAGTAGAATGCAAATAACAGTTTATTATGTTAAAGTCAACAGAAATTTTTGCTTAAAAATTGAAGATTGCTCATTTCATAAGGGCAGACTTTCTTTCGCGATAAAAAAACTTTAAAAATTTCCAATTTTTTAATGATTTTTATGTCCAAATACTAATATTTAGTAAAATTTTTTGCTGATTTTAAAGATTATCTTGCTACTTTCAATAAACAAAAATTTTGCTCAAATATAACTAAATATTTGTAAGTATTTATAAGTAAGCTTTTTTTCTGAAAGAACAATTTTAATTAATTTTTAGTAGCTTTTTTTCTATTTTTACAGGTTTATTTCGAATATGCTAATTTTAACGGCGTACCCAGTTTTCTCACTAATGAGTCAGATTTTTCGTAAATTTGGGCGTTGTGGTGTAATGGTTAGCGCGTTGGTCTGTTACACAGATGCTCCCTGGTTCGATTGCCGGTGACGACAACATCAATTTAGTAAAATAATATGTATGAGTTTTCTATGACTTATATGTATCGCTGCGCCCACCTTCGGTGTTCCCATAGCACTTAACCCCACCGAAGTAAAATAATGAATCAGGGCTATGAAACAAAAAGCTTCAATAAATTCGCCACCTCTACTGCAGGTGGCGAGCAACAACTGTTCTAAGACTTATCATCTCGCGCAATTACAGTGTTGCCATGTTTTAAGCCCTTCATCTTTCACCACCTTTTATCTCTCCACTATACCCTTTTCAAAGAAAGCAACACATTAATTAATAGGAAGAATTTCCTGAGAGCTGCTTCTCTTTTAAAAAAAAAAAAAAAATATATAAAATACCTTCAGTAATATTGGAGCATCATTTTTTTTCTCAATTTTTACTATCACTTACCATTTGTGGCCAATTTATCATCCCATTTCGCAATCGATTAAAGCATTTTTGTGCATAGGCAAAAAGACAAATCTGAAAATTTATTTCGTTTAGAAAAGTAAAAAGAAAAAAAGATGATGCGGGTCATTGGAAAAATTTATATGACAGCATAGCGAAAAATAACGAACTATGTAAAATAGCTTAAAAGATGATGTGTACAAAAATTCAGCCAAAATAGTTTATATTTGCTAAAGTTATTTTAACAAACACTTTCATTGCAGTGAACATCTATAAAATATGTTAACATTTTTAAAATAAAATTGGAAAATATTTTTTTGACATTTACTCTAATGACCCGAGTAAAAATAATATTATATCATCTTATATAATGTGATCCAGTTTTGCAAAATTTGATATAGATAAGAATAACATCATGTATAGTACGATATCATTTTACATGCCACCGTAATTTTTTTAAAACGGCATATTTAATTGTATCTTATCATACGTTATTAGACGGGCAATATATAATTGGATTGACAGAGTTAAATTAATATATTGGATTAAACAATCCATGTAAAAAATATATAATTTTTTTTTTTTTCAAGTTGTAAAAAAGTGACTTTTTTGTTTTGAAATCCATAATATCCTACTCAAAATTTTAATAAGTTTTTTTGGATGACACTATATTTCTACAAATTCGTTCTAATTTGTACAAGTTTTTACTGGAAGGTGCTCGTTTACACAAATAGTCAGTAAGAAAGTAGAAAAAAGAGAGAGAGAGTAAAGTGTGAAAGTGGAAGTGAACTTCCACAGACCTCTGTATTCAATTCAAGGAATTTATTTTCACTGGATTGAATAGTATCAAAGTATATCAAACTCAATGTAATATAATCCATTTATATACAATACGATCCAACATTTTTCGGATCAAGTTGTATTTCAGTTGATCACATTTGACACATTTCTTTGTTGCATCATATTAATTTTTTTTATCGGGGACAGTTTTTGTTAAAATAACTTTCGCAAATATGAACTTTTTTGGCTGAATTTTGGTACACATAATTTTTGAAGCTATGTTCATATTATACTAAAAAACGAACTCATAGGTCGTCCTTTTTCGCTATGCTGTCATATAAATTTTAGGCAAATTTCGTGTTTTTCCCATGAAATGTACTTTCTTTTTTTCTTTTTTCCATGAAATAATTGTTCAGGTTTGTCTTTTTGCTTGTGCACAAAAATGATTTGATCGATTGTGAAATGGGACGATAAATTGTGCAAAAATTATAAAATATAGTAAAAACTGAGAAAAAAAGCGGAGTTACTTGTTAATACTGTTCATTTATTAACAACATTTTGTGCCCGAATGCTTATAAAGGTCTTTTATTTATTTATCATAAAAAACTGGGATAAAATATTTTGATTTTTAAAGTTTTATTTATAAAAAACTGGGTTGAAACATGCAAAACATTAATGCAAATTTGGGAAAAAAATCTGGCTCATAAGTGAAAAAACAGGGAACGCCATTAAAATCAGAGTGGCCGAGGTATTTAGGACCAATGGCAATTACTCTTGTTTTATTTTTCGAGTTGCGCATTGTAATATACCTCTTCTTTATGTGTCTACTATATATGTCTTTAAACAAGCGGTTTTTTCTATAATTTCTTTCTAATTTTTAAAATTATTTAATATTTACTTGTTATTACAAAGATAATAACTGCTCTACAAAATATAACGAAAAACATTTAAACTCGTACGACTTTCAAATAGAAGATTATCTCTTATTTGCATTTTACAAAAAAAATATAAAAAAAAGAATAAAAAAAATAACAAATAAACACGCAGAACATTAAAAACCTAATAAAACCAAAATAAAAATGTAGAACACCTTTTTTTTAAAACGACTGTACCCAAATTAGTTCGTAAGTGCCTGTTACAGAACATTTTTAAAATCCATAAAGGTGCCTACACAAATGAAACATTATAAAGAGTCTATCATAAAGATAGACAGACATAAAAACTACACACAAGGAAACTGCACAGTGGTGTAACCCACAACTCCTAATGCAACTTTTATGGGGGGTAGATGGGACAAAAGTAAAACAATTTCGTATGAAGCATATCTGGGCTAATGTCAAAATGTTTTCAATCCCTTGAAACTGGCAATATTTTCAATAACTATCGCAAAATTTTTTATTGTGGAAAAGCGAGTTATATGCCTGTATTATAGGTCATATGTCTATATTTCTAAATGTCATTGTTATGTAAAGTTGAAAAATTTAAAAAAATAGTTTGAACAAGCTCACTTTTTAATTTTCGGCTTTCAACTTTTAGATTCCCAAATGCTAACACTTGAGATATAAATTCAACACGTGCTTAATTGGCGTGCCATAACCTAATAAATAAATACGTGCACTGATAGAATTTTGTGCATTGTGTAAATGAAATACATAATTAATACAATGAATTTTGTCATTAAAAAGTCCTCAAAGAAAGTTTGTTATTAAGGGAAAAAAAATTTTTTTCCTGGTTCATATTTATTTTACATTTTTGGTTTTGTTTATATCTCCCTGAATTCGACTTGAACCCTTAAGTACTAACATGTAAACAGTACCGCGTTACCGATTGACCTAAATAAGCAAAACAAAATGAAGTGCTTTTTTAGACTTTTGTATTAAAATAGATTTGTCCAATAGAAGAAGCCCCTTCTTTAGAATTCTGATGGAACTAAATGCTTTGTGTATAAAAAAAAATTATATAAAAGTAATTGCATATTTTAATGATCAACCAAAAGTATTTTATGAAAATATCATTCATTTAATGAAATTTTCAATAATTTAATGAAAAATTTTCATTGAATCAATGAATCCAACTTAATGAAAGACATTCATTAATAGTAACATAGAAAATTCTATCAGTGTGGTAGTCGAAATTTAAAACCAAATTTTATTAGTTTGAAAACTGTGGGAGTGTTTTGTAACGGGCACTGACGCCCCCTCATGGAAAAAAAAATTGAAAACAAAGGTTCGTAAATGTTGTAATTCAGAAACTGACAGTAGTACAAAAAATCAAGCACTTTCATGCCACTGCCTAACCGGGAAATTGTAAATAAATTACTGGTGAAACACTTTTTTCAGACGCTTTACCAGCGTTTCCCAAAAACGTTTCACCAGTATTTGTTTTACAATAATTTTAGTGATCTACAGAAACAACATTGACAACGAATTGGCTGAGGCTACTGTGCCAGCGTTGCCGAAAACTGTTCTCCCAGTGCTATCCAGTCAGAAATTACCAACGGCTCAAAAGTCTAACTACTGGCAGAGCATTTATTTTATAAAAATGATGATTTATTCAATAAAGTTTCTAGTCAGAAGGTTCCGAGTTCAATCCCGGTTCCAGACATACTTTTTTTGTGAGTTTTTTATACCTTTTAATATTTTTTGATATAAAATTTACTTATTTGTTTCTAGAAAAGCTTTTCTAAGAACACATTTTTTGTTTGTTTTCCAAACGTTGGCAAACGTTGTTTCCAGCAAACCCTATACTAATGCTTGCATATTTCAGCAACCAACGGTTACCCAGTAGTTAACATTCATTTAAGTTTTAAGCTACACTAAAATAAAAAGTCAGTAAAGTCAGCAACAATTTTTGCTTTGAGGATCCTTACAGAAAAATTGTAAATATTAGCAAAAAAAAAGTTGCTAAATTCACCAAAATCTTTACAGAATTTACTAATTTTTTTGTGATATTAGCCATTTTTATGCAAGGATCATCCCAGCAAAAATGTTGCAGACTTTACAGACCTTTTTTTTTGAGTGTATCAATTATTGTATATCTTGTTAGCTCAGTGGGTAGAGCTGTCGGCTGCCATAATGGCAGCGGGGTTCAAATCTCGGCTATACCAAACAAATAATAAATTAACTTTTTGTTTAATTTTGTTATTTTGGAAAATCTCATTTTAGACCACATATTTTAAGGTTTTGTCTACATTTTTCCAACGTCAGAAATTTTGTTTACAGAGTGCTTTTCCGCGAGTTTTAAACAGACGGGCCTTTTGTCTGATGATGTTGTTTTTGTTCAAAAGCACATAACCTTGAGAGCATTAAAAAAGTTTAACAAATAAAGATTTTATGGACCAAATGTAATTTTATTCGTTTTAAAAAGCATCATGTTAAAAAACTGCACTTAGTTGAATTACCTGGCAGGAAATACACTTTCTATCACATAGACTGCTATTTCAAATCAAAAACTAAATTTTTTAAAACACCAACAAATTTGACACAGATTTTTTTGGAATGCACAAAATAATTATGTAAATTCCCATTAAAACGCCAAAAAAGTATTTTTTTACAGTTTTTTTTGTTTATTGTACATCGAGATTTAGTTTTTTTTTTGTTTTTTTTTTTTATTTATTTATAACGAGTTTCCAAACTCCGTATATTTAAAAAATAAGGCAAGTTAAATATATTAGCTTGGTTGATACATTTATTCCGATCTGGCTAAAGTTCTCATCAGAATCCGAAGTTTTTTTTTTTTGTTAATTTGAAATCAATAGAAACATTTGATTTTGAGAATTTTTTGGAAATTTTAATCTTTACACCGCCATAACTTAAGCAGACGTTACAGAAAATGATTCACGCAAACGGCTTTAACGCGCCTAAATACTGGTTTAATATCGTGTATAATGGCGTTTTCTTTTCTCGCAAAAATGTCACATTTTTTTGCACTTTGTCCTCAAATTACCTTTTTGTGTTCTTTTCTAAAATAAGGTAAACACTCTGAGAGGGTGCCTTATAAAAGGCAAAAAATGCAACATTTTCTGCCCTCAAAAAATTTACAGGGTTGGATGTTGCCCTGTTTTTTTTTTTGTTTGTCAATCTCATGTGTATATATTGCAAAGTTTTTGGCGAGAAAACTCTCACCTTGGTAGCAGAGTGGTAATGAGCTGGCTTCTGACACAGAAGATCTCGAGTTCGAACCCATATTGGTATCACATTTTGTTATATTTTTTTTTAATTTAATTTACGTTTTTTTTTTTAATTTGTTTTTACTATTTTTTTAAATTTTTTCTTTTTGTAAGTATTTAATAATTCCCAGTGTACACATTTTTAAGCGCTCAGAAATTATGACTCCTTTTTGAGTCCAAAATATGAGGGATTTCTGAGCGCTCATAATTGGAGTCCTAAATTATTTATATTTGAATCTTTTTTATGAGCCTTTCAAAAACTTACTCTAGAAAAGCACTTATTTCTGATTATTTTTGGAACATTCATAAATGATTAAAATTTCAATCTAAAAAAATGGGAAATTTTTTTAAAGGGGAAATTAAAAATGACACACTCAAAAACTACTAATTTTTTGAGGTGTTTTCTGAATGTTTTAAAAAAAATAAAAAAAATTTTAAATATTTTCAAACTAAATTTCTAAAAAGAGTCATAAATGTAGAAAAAAAGAATATAATTTTAAACACTCCAAAAAGGTTAAAATTTTTGAACAAAATATGAGCCTACAAATAATTTTGAAATAAATTGTTGTCAAACAATTTTCCCAATTTTTTGTCAATTGAAAATATTTGTGTCTTCATAAATACATTGTGGAAATTGTGTTAATTTCAAATTGTGTTGCGAAAAAAGAAGTGTTTTTTTGCAAATTGAGTATAACGAAATCATTTAATATACAAGTAAGTACCAATGTCTTCTCGGCAAAAGCAAAGACGTGAGGCGAAAAAGATTTTGCAATTGTACAAACGTCCACGTCTGAGCACGTAATTGTCCACCGATTCAACTGAATCTTCATTACTAATAGTAGATACAGATGAATCTGTTGGTGAGTATGTGGATGATTCTGTCAATGAAGTACACCAATCTTTTGTTGATGTTGACGATTTTGTCTGTCCGTCCGAAAACGGTAATACTCTTACTGTCCCAAAAGGATGTATAAGGGATAGCCTATCACATTGGGCTACAAAATATTACATTTCGCTTCAAGCTACAAATTCTCTTTTATCAATTTTGAAGCCAGAAATACGCGATTTGCCACTCGATGGAAGAACCCTTAAAAAAACACAAAGAAAATCAAACAATGTAAATTTCGATGGTGGTGAATATATCCACTATAGTATCGAAAAATGTTTGCAGGATTTCGGACCACAATAAATTTGTTAGAACCGTTTGGAGCAAAATAATCTGTGATTCTGTAGCTACCGATTGTTCCTGGAGCGGCGCAAATCAAAAGTTTGCAGTGCATTTATTGAATATAACATCAATTATTAGAAGTAAGTATGATAGAACATCAAAATTCAACAACGGAGAAGAAGAGTTTAAAAATACAACCATTAAGTGGTTTCAAACGGCCAAAGTAGAATTGATTATATAAAAAATCGAAACAAACTGTGCGTGAAGAACCAGGAACCTCCAATTCTACTTCTTAAGAATTATTATATAATGCTATTTTAATCGTTATTATTTGGTTAATTTTGAATTACTACTTAACTTGTTATTTTTCTGTTTTTTTTTTGATACTTTTATGTTATTGTTGTCATTGTTCTTTAACTCTCCTTTTCGTTTAAGATTATATTTATCCAGTTTCTAAATAAAATAAAAAAAAATTAACATTATTTCGTTTTTATTTCGGAATAAGTTTTATAGAGCAATTTTCGGAGCAGCCAGAAAGGGCTCCAAATGTCGCACAAAAAATGCGTAGAATGGATTAAAAATTTATTCAAAAAGGACTCATAAATGAGCCTAAAACCAGTTGGAAAGTATAATAAAATGAGTATTTTAAATTTTTAAGTAATGCCTCTTTAGTACCCTCTTTTATTACTCAAAAATGACTCATAAAAAAGAGGGAAATTTCCCCTCCGAAGGCTCATAACTAAGAGTCTTTTATGAGTCAAAAAAGAACACTCAAAAAGAGGCTTCACCTGTGAACGGAAACACCCTCTTATTGTTAAGATTTTAGAAGGGCCAAAGACTCTTTTATGAGTCTTTTTGGACTCAAATGGCACACTGGGTTCTTTTAATCTAAAATTCACTTACAAACAAAATTATAAAAAAAAATTTAATTTAAAAAAATGTATGGAGCTAAATCCAAATTTTTTAAATAATTAAAAAAACTGAAATTAATTATTAAAAAAACATTATTTTTTTTTTAAAAGTTTGCTGGGGTTTGAACCCGAATCTTGTTTTCTCGAATTGTCCTGACATTTCTCTTTCTAGATCGTTACCGTTTGTTTGTCCTGAGGATAATTATCATCCAACACTCTTCATTGTGGTTGATATTATTGATTTTTCTAGGGCTCCCTGTTCTGAAGTTGTTTCCCTTAAACAGTTTAATTTTAGTAGGACAAATTATGATTTACTAAAATGCTTTTTAAGAGAAAATCATGGCCTTGTTTGAATAATGGACTGAATAATTGCATAACCACATTTTATGATATTTTGTTTTCTGGGTAATATGTGATGAAATTGTGTTCTATTCTGATTGTAAAAATGCTTCATTTTAATGGGGCGAGGGCAAAATTTGAAAAATGTTGCACATTAAGAAGGCAATACTTTTTTCCATAAAAGAAAACACCATTAATGTGTGTTAATGTGTGATGTAAATCCACATTTTAATGCTAAAATTCTAAAATTTTTTTTTTTGTTCCATAGTTTTTGTCCTCTACAACATATCCATGATTCAATAAGATCTTAGGGTTATACCACTGTGTAGTTTCCTTGTTAGACACTCGAAAAGTTGTTGGTCTGACAGACAGTTATACTTCAAGATTGTTAAATACATTTTTTTTTCTGATGATTTGTGTAAAGAAATCAGAGTAAATATAATTATGATATGGTTGCTCTAAATAATTTGTTTGTATATCTTTTAATATTTATTTCTTACAAAAAGTAGTTCATAGGTACTACTTTTTCATTTGAAATCCCTTAGTTTATGAATAATTTTGTAATGTTAATGACACGTGCTTTTTACATAAAATTACTAAACAAAATGTTCGAACAATCCATAAGGTAACATTATTGTTTATCTTTTCAATTTAGTTTTCGATGAATTTTTATTAACGTTTTGTAAAATTTTGTTTTGTAAACTTTATGATTTTTTTTTTACATTTGCAAGATTAATTAACATGACACTTTCTGGTACAGAAATGGTTTTTATCTTTCAATATTTTTTTCCTTGTATTTCATGACTCACAGTGTTAACCCAAAAAAAAAAAGATTATTGTGGCTTTTAAAAAACCTTCAATATTACTGCCAATAAGTTTAGTCTTTTATGCCTTACAAAACTCTTGATCTTTTTATGATTTTAATTTGAGTCATCATAAAATTAAGCATAAAAACATTTAGTAAAACAATATATTGCTAATTTGTTTAAAAATATTTTAAAGCATGCATAAATACTTTACAGTTAATTAATAAAATAATTAACTTATTTATTTAATGATTAAAATTAATAAATAAGAAGGGAAATAATTAATCGTAACTAATGAAATTAAATGTAAACCAAAAAATTTTTTTAGGTAATTTTTTAAATAAAATGCACTTTGTAAGGAAAGGTATACTTTTTAAAAAACGTATTTTTTATAAAAGGTGCTTTTTATGAAATGTGCTTTTTTTAAAAAGTTTTTTTTTTTTATTTAAAATACGTAATTTTTTAATAAAAGATACTTTTTGCATAAAAGGGTACTTTTTCATAATATAATATGTTGTGTTTAAATAATAGTATACATGCCGGATTCCCAATTCGTTCCCAGCAATGGTAACATTAGCAGTTGGACTGAAAAGCTTTAAGATTTAAAGTTGTTACCTAAACTTGTAAGAAAAGACAAAAACAACTCATGTTGTGCAGGTTATCAATTAACATCGCCGATTTTCTGTGGTTAGTTGATATATATACGAGTACATGATTAAAACCTTGAGTTTCTTGTTGGTGGTGGATTAAAATGAGGCTGAATATGACCTAGTCGCTTAGGTCGAAAGTACGGCACTCCCTCTAGCGCTGATCTCCACAAGATTTTTTCAGCTTTTTTACATTTATTAACAATCAGTGTTATTTATTTACAATTCAAAATGAAAAACATAATCTTTTCAAATATTTACAAAAATAATATATAGATAATTTGTTTAAAAATGTTTTAAAGCATGCATAAATACTTTAAAATATGTTAATTAATAAATTAATAAACATATTTTGTTAATAATTAAAATTAATAAATAAGAAGGGAAATAATTAATTGTAAGTAATGAAATAAAATTTAAACCAAAAAATTACTTTAGGTACTTTTTTAAATAAAATGCACTTTTTAATGAAAGGTATCCCAGCAAAACCACACATTACCAAATCATGGGTAAAGTAATGTATCGCCATAGGGCTTCACGCATTACATTACACCTTACTTCACTGATGAATTTTATAGGCGATGAGCCTAAAAGTAATGGGTGGACTCATTACCTTGTAGGGGGTAAAGTAACTGTTTACTTATATGGTTACATGGTGAGAAAAAATAATGTGTCTATAAATAGATTTCCATAAAAAAAAAATGAATAACAAATTTTTTTTTACAGATATCTTTTTTATTAATTACTTTTTTTTATGAAATAAATAACGTGGTCATGCTGGGATTCGAACCTGGGGTCTCTGGCATTTAAGTTAGCCGCGAACTCTAACCAATTGAGCCATCGATACATATAATATTTTATTGCTTAAAATGTAAATGAGTTGTTATGCTTCGTGTTTTCGTTCGTGATATCAAAAATATACACCTTACCCTCATGTGTACAAAAAATCACAAAGTAGTGTGTCTATAAATAGATTTTCAAAAATATATATTAATAATTACTTTACGTTTATAATTCATGCATTATGTAATTGATGATCGGCAAGTCATTATTTTATGCTTTGCAGTAATGTAAAATGTAATGAGGTATCATTACAAGGTAATCGATGAGTGTTCAATTATCGGTTACTCATTACTTCTTGTTGGAAAATAATGATACAGGTAAGGAGTACACATTACAATGTAATGCATTACTTTATTATTACCAAAGTTTTGCTGGGAAACTTTTTTAAAAAATATATTTTTTTATGAAATGTACTTTTTGTCTAAAGTATTTTTTTTTTCTTAAAAAAATAAATGGGTACTCTTTTTAATAAAAGGGTATTCTTTCATAATAGAATCTTTTTGGTAAAAAAAAAACTGTTCTACTAATAGGTAAGGAAATGTTTTCGAATGTAAGTGGACCTTTGGTTTTTTTCGTGGTGTTGCATGAATTTTTTCAAAACTGTCATCAAATTAAATTTCCGGTATCCATATTTTAAAAAAGTGTTGACGTGAATGCACACGTTTTTCCTGATTTTATTGTGACGTTTCAAAAAATATGCCAAAACTGTCATCAAGATCAATTTTTGCTATCTATATTTTAAAAAAGCGTTGACGTGAATACACTCATTTTTCCTAGTTTTATTGTGAGGTTTCAAAAAACCGCAACATAAAGTCTAATTTTTCGTTAAAATAAAAAAATTAAAAACAAACAAGTTCAAAAAAATTGCCTAAGAGGATTTTTTGCAAACGGTAAGAATTTTAATTACAATTTTAATTAAATCAATTGATTCCATAAAAAAAAAACAATTAATAAATAAAAAAAAAAATTTTTGGAAATAAGAAATTAAGGTCGGTAACTAGTTACTTTTCTATTACAAATCCTGATGTTTTCGCAAAGGGAATGCCCATTTTGGTAACACTTTACAAAACACGCATTAGCTCCAATATAAATGTAATGTTTTTTTTTTTTTTAAATAATTTTTTTTATATTGGATATTAAATTAAAATTTAAAAATGTTGAACTAAAAATTTTTAACATGAAATGTTTTATAAGTTTTGGGTGGAAAAATAAACTTTTTGTAATAAGGATGTAACGTGTTACTTTTCTATTACAAACCCCGTTATTTGAACAAGGCATGTTCATCGGGGTAATTACTTACTTAGGCAAAGAGTGGTCAAAATTGTTTTATTTTAATTTTTAAATCGAATATTATTTTAAAATAATCAAATTTGTAGTAAAAATTTAATTATATTTAAATTTGTATAAAATCGAACTAATTATACAATAAAACATATAAACGAAATATAAAACGTTTAAATATTAATATTAAATAGCGAAGTCGCTATCACCTTAAATATGCTAAAACGATGTCGAAATCCAGTAAGATTATTATATCATTTTCGATACGGTTGTATCGAAAAAGTCTGCTTCAAAATATTTAGTTTTGAAAAACACATAGCGCACAAAAGGAATCATTAGTTACCAGGCCATTTACTCGCTTAACTACTTTTATTCGCGATATTTCAAAATATCCTTCTGTTCACAAAAAAGTGAAAATATTGACTTACTAATAGCGAAAAAATAAGTGGTTACTTTTATGTATGGAATAAGTGGTTACATTTAAGTTAATTTTTTTCGGGAGATATATTTAAACATTTTTGAAAATAACTTTAGCTCCGAAAATTATATTGTAAAATTTAAAAAAAAAATTATTAAATACACTATTAGAATAAAAAATATGAAATCGATACTCATGTAACCAATTACTTTTAACTCATTATTTTGCAATTACATATAAGTACTTCTGTAACCCATTTTTAGTAAGTCATTGTTTTGTACTTTATAGTAATGTAATATGTAATGACCCACCATTACTTGGTATTCTATACGGTAATGACCTGTCATTACCATGTTTTTGCTGCACTCAGGGAACTTCTGCTGTAATATTTGTAGTTGTTTGAGTTGTATCAAATTATCTTTATTTTTAAGTGAAAACACATTCATTTGTAGAAGAAATTTCATTGAAAAAAAACAAACCCCATAAAATTACCGTATTATGATTTAAAATTCATTTTATACTTTAGTTTTTCTTTATTTAAAAAAAAAATAAAACAAATAAATATTTGTTTATGTTTTACTACATTTGTGGTTGATTTTTTGAACAGTAAAAAACAAATGACAATGTTAGTTGAATTTGTTTTTAACTTCATTTGTAGTGGTCTTTACCTACATAGTATTATAAGTTAAGGAATTCCTAAAACAAATAAAATTGGATTTTAAACCGCTGCAGATTTCTTGGACCGCGACAGTGGATTAAATTCCTTATGATACTTTTTAAATTAAAGCTTAAAATAATCAAAATAATCAAAATATTAACACAATATTATGTTGCTATTAGTATAGATTATTATATCGATGGCGATACCGATTTTGATATCATATAAAATATCGTTTTCGATATCGAAATCGCCTGGGATAACGATAACATTTCGATACAAGGCCGGTCTTAGGCATTTTGCTATCGATATTACATTCGATTTTACTTAATTTTCTAAAGAAATCTTATATGCTTTTACAGAGTATTTTAATTTACGTCCACTTTCCACTAACTACTAAGAACTTTTTGAGTTATTTTGAATTGTTTGCCACAAAATAATAATCTATAGAAATAAATAGCCATGAGTTGGCCTATAAGCTGATGTATTTGAATGGGGAATATTCCATTAAAATTTGTTTGCATTGCCCAAAACAAGATGTATGATCACATTAGCGTGCATTCCCTTACTTTTAAATAAAATGTATTTTTTAATTTTGTATAATTAAAGGTCCTGTTAATTTAATTCCCGATTTTCACTCAAAAATATTACTTTGTAATTAGATGCACCTTTGAAAAGAAAACATAATATAAAAAAAATCCATGAAGTTAAAGTTATAGCCAATTATGGGGTACGGGAATGCTGACATGGATTTTGTCCAAAAATGAGGTTATGAAACATAAACATTTATATTTTTTTACAAAACCGAATTAATTTTGAGGTTACTTTAAGGCTCATTTTGATGAATTTAAATGTAACAATTCTGAACTTTCAAAATAAAACCTCTAAAAATTCAGGAAATGTAGGGGAGTGAAACAAGTTTCTTAAATGGGTCTGATGTTATTTGAACTTTTCTGAATTTTTTATTTTAAATTCATCAAAGTGACCGTTAAACTAATTATTTTTACTTCAAATACTTCTCTTGAGTATTTTTACCCAGTTTTGTGAAATCAACGCACAGGGGCAAAAAATATATTAAATTTGATTCATAAAAAAACGGACTTAGTTACACTTAAAAAAAATCGGAAAAGAATTCTCGAAAATCTTTTGGGCCATAAGCATTCATATTCTGATTTAAGATAAAGATTGCAATAATTAACCAAAATAGTTCTCGGTGACTTGTTTAGTACACAAATTGTTTAACTTAATCTTAATATGCCTTTGACGCTTAATTAACGAAAACAAGTTTCCACAAAAGTCCGTTAAACGGGTTCAATTCCCTTTTTAAGCTAAAGTTATTTTTTTTTTTGCTAATTCTATAAAATTAAATTTCAATAGCAGTTTACTGAAATTTTACAAAAATTTAGAAGCGGCTACTAATTTTTTTTACTAATTTCATTTTACTATTGTTCAGCAGACATGTGCTGCTAAATTAAGCAAAAAATACCACAAAGCTAAAAACAGCAAAATTTCCTGTAATAACAGTAAAATTTTCAGTTACTATTACTATAAATTTCTTTCTTTTAGTAGGGCAATCAAAAAAAATGTTAATGCCCAAACCCTTTTAATTTATCCATGATTTCAAATTACAAATTCTACACTCATAAAAAATTTAGTTCAAATGTCTGTTAAATGGGTTCCTACTCAGTTGAGCTAATTTTTTCTGCTGTTATTTAGCTAAAGTTATTAGCTATCGCATTTTAAATCAAGAACAAATTTCATCCGTTTTTTAACTAATTTTGAGACCTAAAATTTAGTAATTCGTGATTCTTAAATTTACAAATTTTAGACTATTATTTTTTTGTGTTTCCGCTATTAGTCTCACTTGTGGAAGGTGTTATTTTCTCATAGTTTTTATTTTATAATCATAAACTAGCCTATATTTCGGAAACTCATCGAGATAAAGTAAAATGAACCAAAAATCGTTACTACTAACCTATGAAATACTCTTTATTAACTACACACAGAGAAATAAAGTGCCAACCGAATTGAAAAGTGTATATTAATGGTAACAACTTATAAAATCAGTTAGTACAACGATATTAACATTAGATTTCTAAATATTTTGGGTGTTGCAACTAAAATTTAGTTGAACTAACCGAACTTTGTTGTGAAAACTATTGGTAAGTTGTGCCAACCGTCCGAAATTCGTAATAACTGGATTTGAGTCGTAGTAACTGAATTTCAGTTGGCAAATAGCGAAATTTTTCACTGTGTGTACTTACATTCTCGGTAGAGAATATAAGATCTGACTCCTGTCAGATCCGGAATGAGATTTTTAGCAAACATTTTCTGTTGATTCAGTTTACAAATTCTGTTGATTTAGCTAAATTCTTAGTTAATTTAACTGCAACTGTCAATTTAAATTTAGATCTTTCAAAATTTAGATCTTTTTCTGTTGTAGGAGCTGAATATATATATATATTATTTGAAAGTTATTTTGTGTCGTATTATATTTTTTTATTCGGTTTGGGGGGAGATTTAGTACTCTCATCCCGCACCTGTGTCCGCTTCTGCATAATATTTTTATTGCTAATTTTTTACGTAGTAATTATCCAAAAAAAAATCTTACGCATATTCTAAACTCTATTGTATTTTTTCTAATAAACCGCTAAAAATTTTCCTTGCTTTTAAATTCAAACTTAATGGTCTGTTAAATACAATAAATATATATATAAATTTATTGATTTTTTATTATAAATAAATTATGCATAAATTTCTTTTATAAAATTTTTATTTATAAATACCTTACTCTAAACGCATATTAATTACCTTTTTAAAAGCATTATGATATTAAAACTTAACTAAAAATAATGTTTTCTTCCAACCACAATTAAAACTGTTTGAAAAGTAAGAAATTTTTTTGAAAATCATAGTTAAATTAATAGATAATAAATTTTGTAATATTGTAAAAACCAAAATTCCTTAATGTCAATAGATCTTTGTCAATAGGTAAACCCTCAGGTATTTACAATTTTATGTTTATAATGCGTAATCAATAAAACTTCAGCATAGGATGAGTCATTACTTTGCTACTCAATGAACATTTTTTAAATTCTTCGAACAAAAATTTTGTAATTTTTTTTTCTTTTGCTTTAACTGACCAGGTCAATACTACTTTTGTAAGAGTCTTTTAAAGCATTTTATTTGGTGTAGAAACATTTAAAATGCTCTTTTTTCTTGTGCAGGACAGAACATAGTAACAACTAAAGCATTCATTAAATAATGGCTTTTGGGTATTTTTTTTTTTTTTATAAATCCGCATGGTTCTCATGATTTTTACGCGTGATTGGTTCGTAGAAGCATTTCCGTTTATGCTAAAGGTTTTAGTATAAAAACTTGAAAAAAACTGAATCATAAAATCCGTATAGTTTGTATAAAATCTTAAAGGCTTAAGATATAAATTTACATCTTTAGATGATGAGAAAAATTATTAATGAAATTTAAGAATTTTATAAAAAAAAGTATTATAATATTAAAAAAAGTTCAACAAATCTTTGCCTAAAAATTAACATCAATTGAAATCTTGTTAATCATATTATAGAATAATGAACGTTTGTTTTAAATAAATTTTGAAATTTCAAACCTTTTTAGAAACAATTCTATAGAATAAACGTTGTTTTATTCTATAATGTGATTAACAAGGTTTCAGAATATTTTTTTTTTTGAGTGTAACAAATCCAAGTCATATGATAACATTATTAATCACATTATAGGACGATGAACTTTCTTTTCAAATAAATCTCCAAAATTGGAGTACTTTAAATAAAAATTCCAAATATGTCTTCTTCTAAAATCTATTATCAAACTATTGATACATAACAATAGTTTTATCTTAAAAAAATTAACACTTTAATGCTCGAAAAAGATATTATACCAAAACTAATCCGTTAAGATTAATCTAACTTCTACCACAAAACAAAAAATCTAAATCAATCACTTTGATTTGCTGTTGAACAAAGAAGAATTCCTTATTTGTTTAATTCGATACTGTAAATTATTTTAATCTTTTATTTACCTTTTTGAATTTGGTTTCATATTAAAGATATTAATTTTATATATATTTTTAAATATTATTTTCCTACTGTCATTATTTATTTAATTCATTTGTATATGAAATCTGAGTCCATTCTTTTTATGTTTGTATGTATGTATAGAAATCTTATATTTCTTTTATATTTTCTTTGAATTTAATACTTAAATAGAAACATATGGAGGGTTATAAACTGATGCCTATAAATAAAATTTTTCTATATCTGAAGATAATCTTGCCAAATGGCTTCTTTATAATTTAGATTTCATTTGACTTTTTTATGGCAAGTTTTTAGAATATTTCAGTAAACAAGTGTCAATTTATGGTCATTGAAATATACTTCTGTATTTGAATACTTCCCAGTGTACAAAACCATTACCATATATGTAGTTATACACTCAGGGAACTTCTGCTATAAATATTTGTAGTTATTTAAGTTGTAATATAGTATCTCTATTTTTAACTGGAAAAGCAGTAATTTTTAGAAGAAAGTTTATTTTTGACAACAATTGCAGTTCATTTTACAAAAGCAAACCACATCAAATTACTGTATTATGATTTTACATTCATTATATACCGTAGTTTTTTTGTATTTAAAAAAATAAAACAAATAAATGTTTGTTTACATGTGTGGTTCATTTTTACTACATTTGTGGTTCATTTTTGAAACAGTAAAAAACAAATTTCAATGTTAGTAGAATTTATTGAAATGTAAGTCGTAATTTTTTCAAGTAAAATTGGATTTGTCTTTAACTACAGTTGCATTGATCTTTAACTACATAGTATTCTAAGTGTATAAGTACATATATGGTAATGACAAGTACTTACAATTGTTATTGCAAATATTATTACTTTTATATGGGGAGGTCTCGAAAAATATTGACATTTCATTACTAAACACCTTACGAAAGATCAAACAATTTGTAGTTACCTATATGCTTACTAGTATGGACTAAAATAATGCGCCTAAAACTAGCTTTAAAAATTCAATTTATTAAAAAAATATTTTTTACATAAAATTTTCCCAAACGGTGTTCGAACTTGTGTCTAAAGGTCTAAAAATAGATTTTAAAAAATTGTTTAGATCATTATTTTATATTTAAAATAACAATCAAAATAAGTACTTATTGGTAACTGATTATTTTTTGTATTGAAATAATGGAAAAATAGCTAGTTATTAGTATGTCATTATTTTTTGTATTAAAGTACTGCAGATAGTAAGCTGGTGTCATTACTGGTAGTCCGAAAAATAATGACATGTCATTACCGTTTCTACACTGGGTTATGAATAGATCGCAAGTCACTCAGTTTGTTTCTCTCTGTCTGTCTATATTTGTATAATTTTTTTTTCTGTTCAGTTGTAACGTGAGAAGTTTTCCTAAATTAAAAATGTCATATAATATTAAATAAATAAAAATCGCGCGTTGCTGATTTCTTATGATTATATATTTGCATAGAAACAAGTTCTAAACCAGTAGAGTTGCCATACTGAGATTATCATTTGTTAACATATGAAGAATATTGAAATGTAACAGAATTTTGAAATGTTACTAAGTTATAGTATGTTTATAAAATCAATTGTTTTTACAAAATGTGTGCATTTAAGTATTGCTATATGAAATATGTTTATCTTTCGATTTGTTAAATTTTAGTTTTTCTTGAAATTTTTACCGAAAATGTGTATTTTGTTGAAAATAAGCAAAATCAATTTGTGGCTCATATGTTATAAATAAAAAGCAAAGAGAACTCTGTTGTATTGTGGTGTTTAGTGCGTTGGACTGTTACACAGATGGTTGTGGGTTCGATCCCCAGCGACGACAACATTAATTTAGAAAAATATTATGTATGCCATTTCTATCCCTCATATGTATCAATTCGCCCTCCTTCGTTGCTAATCACACATGCCATTTTCAAATAGTTATCAATAGAGAATAAAATTAGTTAAAAGTTGAGATACACTTCGTTTATAGCCCACTATTTTTACATTTTTTATACCAGAAATATAAAATAAATTCGCTTATTTTGACCATTTATTAAGGATATAAAATAAAATGACTTTAAAAAACCGGCCATGAGGAATCGATTAGAAATTTATTAAATTATTTTTCAAATTTTATTTTATTTCAAATTCATTTAAACTGTGGGCTCTAGGCAAATTTGCTCAAACAAAGTCCAATTTTCCCCACTGTGCCCGGGGGATTTCCACGAAAACAACCTTTTAATATTTTCACTAAAACAATTAATACTACCGATATAGAAGAAAAGGAATTTAATAGTAAATAATTTTTATCCGAGGGATTAATTTTGGTCAACTATTGGGATTGACGTCAGGTTGTGGTTCTGTATCTTCTAAACCGCATTTTTTTTAACTTTGTAGTGAATTAATTTTCTTACTCCTACCTACTTATAATTAGTTTAAACTTCATCAATATTATTCTCTTTTAAAAAACACGCATAAACTATCAATAAAATTATGATTAAAAATCTTTGATTATACACCCTCAAGCTAAACAGGAAAACGAAGAAAAAACAACTACAACAAAACAACAACTTCTACCAAAAGCAAGGATTAAAACAAACTCTCTAAACTACTGGTATTTTTTAACACAAATTTCTCAAGAAACTCTTAAAGATTTCTGAATAAAGCCACTAAAAATCAACACAAATTTTAACACACTTCTCTAAAAATTCTGGATTTTAGAGATGGAGGGTAGAAGAAGTTGTTGAATATACAACTCCTTCTATTCTCCATCTCTCTCTCTCTATTCTTCCTTAAACTCAGATTTCAAAATAAAATCAAGAAACCCATTAATTTTACCTGTACATGAAAAAAAAAAACTGTTAGACGCACCATTATAAAAATTTGTATATAAATCTCTTTGTGTTTAGAATCTTGGTAGCTGCTAACACTACTCCTCCACTATAATGCTGGCTATATATGAACCAGTATTTATATTTGTATAGATGTTTAAAGAAATGTTTGTATGTATTGTAATTACGGTTTTTATTTTCTTGAGCTCACTGGCAATACTGATGTATTAGTTCAGGTGAGTTTTTTTCTTGAAAGAAACATAAGTTGTCATGTGTGTTATTTTTAGTTGTACAACAAAAAAAAAACAAACTAAGAGACGTCTGTTATTTATTTAGTATTGAATATAATATTGTCAGGGGTTTCTGTTGTGAGACAGAGGCAATAAGGAATAATAGCTTAAGTCGTTAAAAAATCTTTAATTTGATATCCTTACTACAACGTCAAATTAACGTTTTAAAAATCCGTTTCCATTTGCTGATTTCGTCAGTATAAGAAATTGAGTAACATTAAATGGCGCCCAAATTATATGTAAAACGGTACAATGAGACTACTTTTTCTTATTTTTATTAACCTTAAGAATGAGTTAAGTAATATATTCTATAATAGTGCCCAAGGTGGGCACTAAAAAAAATTTATATTAAGTTTTAAAAAAATATATTTTCAAAAGAAATTGAAGAGGCGGTCGCGAATAAGGGTATGCAGACCATAAAGTCAATTGTTCTGGAGACGAGAAAAACTTAGAAAATAGTCAAAACAATATTTTTTTAGTATATCTATAAACATAGAATACATCCATTAGTATGCAAAACTTTGTACAAAAAAAATAAGCGGAAATTGCAAAAATTTAAACTTGAAAATTAGCAAAATATAGAATAATGGTATACAGACCAACTGATGTTTGGAAGCATGTTGTAAAAACTATGATTTTGTTTTCCGATTTTGACGAAAATTGGACCTTATTACCAGAAAAGTTTCAAGGATAGTAAGGACATTTTTTAAGAAATGGAAGGGTAAAATATAAATGTATCAGTGTTTAGCATATTTTATTAGTCAGTAATGTAATTCTAACAAATAAATTGAATGCGATTATATTACACTTTACTCATAATTCTCTTTCAACCCTCTGACCAGTGCTGACACATTGTGCAGTCAACTGTTACCCAGCAGTTATGATTTACTTACGTTTTAAGCTATCAAGTGTGTCTCGTTAGCTCAGTGGTTAGAGCTATCGGCTGCCAAATTGACGGCCAGGGTTCGAATCCCGTCCGGACCAAAATAACTACATCTATATGAATTTTTTTTTTAAATTCTATTTTGAACAACAAATTTTTAGACTAACTTTTTCATGGTTTTACCAACATTTTGCCAACGTTGCTAATTTTGTTCAACAGTTGGACCTCTTGTCTTATGATGTTATCATTTTGGGCTTGGGAAAGCACTTGTTGACATTACTTTTACCACTTGCTAAAGTGTCTTACCTGTACTGGTCCCTTGTCTTTTTCTGACTGGGAACATTCATATTTGCAAGTTTAAATAAAAAGCTGACACACACTTCGATTATGTGGTAGTTTTAAGAGGAATATATTTTTTTTTGAAATAGTACTAATTTAAGACTCGCTGTAACTTCGGATGCTCACGGAATTTTCCAATTATAGTTGGACGCAAATATGCGTCATTTTCTAAAAACTACATTATTCGACATAACCTTTTATACCACGTTGCCACAGTTGTACTAGTGTGTATTTATATTGTTGTTTGTGCATTTCAAACTTAAATGCATAATACTCTTAGAAACGTGTTTTATGTTGCTTTTAAATTCTATACTATTGTTATACTACCAAACACCATACTATTAAGGCATATAAAATACATGTGCACCAACACTTGTACAAAAGGAGTTTTTCACCTCAAACACTCTGTTGTTTTAGTGTTGTCGGTATGAGAAATGGTGGATTGTTTGGTTCAGCCAAACAAGTTTTAGTTTGAAAATAAACTTACGGGCGTGTGGACGTATTTTAGAAATTTGTGGAAGTGAAAAAAAAAAGAAATAAAAAATACGGCTAACAGTTTTTTTTTCACTATAAACGTGTTTGAGACAAACAAAAAATAAAGTTTTAGCGAGTTAACTAAAATTGGCGCCTTAAAAAAATATCAAACAAATTTATTTCAACAGATTTCAAAAAAAAAGATATTATTAACTAGAAAAAATATAATAAAAGATATTGTGAAGTAAACAAAATAATAACTCGAAAAATTTGTGTTCAATTTAATTAATTTTGAGTTAAAAGTTTTAAAACTTTTGAATTAATATTCAACCAAGAAATGTTAAGTTTTATTAGAAGTTTTCTAAATTTTTTCTGCAAGCTGTTCATTTTGGATTATTTTTTTTAACCACAATTGGATTATTTTCTTCAAAGATTTTTCTTTCAAAGTCTTAACAAGTAAGTTCACATTTAAATTTACTATTCTTATACTTGGCAAAAATGTGGATTTTGTTTTTATCAACGTTAGCAATTTTTTTTGCACCTGTTAACAAAAAGTTTATATATAATATGCATCAACGATAATGCAATTGTAAAATTTCACTATAAAATAAAAAAGGAAACTTTTAAACTGAAATAATTTAAAAACCTCAAAGTTGTGAGAATTTAATAATAAAAAAAGAGAAATACGCTCGTCAAATGTATGCTAAAAAATAATGCTTAATTATAATTTGTTCAATCAAACAGTTTTTAAAGCGATTATGAAAATAAAGAGTTTTCAGAATAATTAATTAACCCGTTAGTTTTTTTTGTGACAATTTTGACCTACTGATATTTTTTTAGCAGTTTTATTAAAAAATGACAAAAAACCAATTCTTATGAAACCTCTTTAAATTATCGAAATAGCTGTTACAATAGAGAGGATTATAATGGAAACATGGTACCTTAAGTTGGGCGCCATTTAATGATTTTTTGAATACTCGATTTATTTTGATTTTGGACTTGTTTCTTAAGTAGTAGCATGAGGCATTTAAAATTGAAATGTTATTTCCATAATAGCTACTGCAAATATTTCATTCGTCTAAATTTTAAGGTTTCACGTTGGGCATTAGCCTGCAATACCGCAAACGGGTCAAATGAGTATTCTTGAATCAGAAACAAACAAGAAAGTACCGTTAATGGGTTATTTTCGGTATCAATGAAATCCGGACAAGAAACACTTATTTTTGTATTGATCCAAACCCATATTAAGGGCTAATAAGTGCACTAATTGTAAGAGACTTATATGCATATTATCAATGAATTTTTGCATAGAAGCAATGAAGTTGTACTAGATGTCATCCATTGACAATTTTTATTAAACTTATCCAAAGTTTCATACAATTTTATGAATGATATCAATTTATTTATTAATGCTTTATTCTCCCAATGAAGAAGTTTCATTAAAAAACTAGTTTCGTTAAAAGTATGAAGATTTTCATTAATTTTAAGAAATGTTTCGTTTACTTTGTGAAAAAAGATTCATTACTTAGTTAAAAATTTTCTTTAGCCCTTTTCCTATCGACTTTTTGTTTGTTGATATATTTCTATTTTGACTTCAGATTCTTGTTAGGGGTCCTAAAATTAGAAAGAAAAATGTTTACATATATGGCTCCTCCCCCTCATACCCATAAAAAAATGGGTTCAAACCGCAAATTTTTGAAACTTGTTAGCCTAGTTTTACCACTAAATCATTCGGATTGCCAAAACTCCGTTGTTTTATTTTGTTCTTATCTTAAAATGAATCTACGTGCCAAATTTCCAGATTCTATCTTAGCTAGTATGGGAGATACACACCGATTTTTCGGAGATAAAAGCTGATTAAAAAAATAAGACTTGTTATCAATAATCGCGACTATATCGCCCTGATGAACAGTTTGTGCATATAATGTTTTTTTCTTAATGACCAATATCCTAATGAACATATTTTAATATAAAAATATAAAAAGTTATATTTTATTATCATATTTTTTAAATTTTTTTAAATATATGTACACTGTAGTGTACACGTGTAGGGAAAGGATTCAATTCTCTGTGTGTGTAAACATTACCGCACTACCGGTTAACCTAAATAACAATATTTTTTTTCCAATGGTTGAAGCGCCGCCTGTGGAAATCTGATGGAAATAAATGTTTGATGTACAAAAAAAAAATATATTAAAATTATTGCATATTTCAAGGATCAAACAAAAATATTTTATGAAAATAATATTTAATTAATGAATTTTTCATTAATATAATGAAAATTATTCATTAAACAAATGAATCAAACTTAATGAAAGACATTCATTATTAGCACGAAGGAAAATTCTATCAGTTTAATTTTTTATTCAAAAAACTATATTTTAAATGACATGAAAACTTTGGTTTTTTTTAATAATTTTTAATGCTTTTATGCGACTTTTCAAAAAAAAATGTTTGGTCCCACATTTTTACTCATAACTTTTGAACCGCAAGATCAATTTTAATGATTTTTAACTCTAAACGGCTGAAGAAAATTAAAATCTTTTTCGGTAAAAATTGGAAACTTACTTTGTGCATTTGCAACTCGATTGCGATTACAGAGCAGATAAATTTTTAAAGAGGACAAAAAATAAAAATCTAAGTCATCTTTTTCAAAATGTGAATTTTCCACCGCGGCTATGATATCTCTGAGCTGCTATATTAATTAGCATGATTTCATATAAGATTTTATATGACTTAATGACTTAAACTTAATGACTTAAACTTTAGCTGATGACATGAAGTAAGCTAAGTAAACATTGTAGCAATGACAGATTTGTCAATTTTAAATTGAAATTCGAATTTACCATGTCGTAAGTTAAATTAAATTGATGTTTTCATTTGTAATTCAGTCATTTAAAATTTTCTTGACTTCAGCTGAAGTGATAAAAAATAACAAATAAAATATTTTGTATATGCATTTGTAACTTGGATTTTAAATGCAATTAATTACAAACAAAGCCGTTTTTATGTAAACTTGTTTGTAGCTTAAAACTATAACACATTTTATGTTTAACTTTTATTTACCATGTTTACAAGTTATATGGTAATTTATATGAGAAGACCTAATATTATTAATTTGAAATCTGGAAGAAGCCATACGATATTGTATTAAAAATCATATTTAGACCATTGTATATCATATTATATTAAATCAGATATAATGTTATGGTAATTCGGATAGAACTGTGTCAAATGAGGTGTGATCAAACAATTTTAGTGTGATCAAATTAGATGTAATTTAATAAAGGGTCCGCCATCTAAAGTTTTTTTTTTCAACTAGTGCTTATTTCGTGAATGGTAACACTTATCTCATGTCTGATTTGACAGATAATTAGTTTTATCCTTCCGCTGAACGAATATGGTTGTGTATACGCTTGAACAACGCTGGGAAATATTGCGACATTACTTTGAAAATCATGGTAATGTTGCAGAATGTGTGAAATGTGAAAAATGTGAAAAATGGCGATCGTTATCGGGCCATGTTGAACGAATTTTTGTTCACAAAAATTGAAGAGGAGGATATTGGCAACATTTGGTTTCAACAGGACGGCGCTACGTGCCACACAGCCGAAGCTACACTCGATGTTTTGCGCCCTGTTTTTGAAGATCGCATTATCAGCCGCAGAGCTGATGTCGATTGGCCACCTCGGAGCTGCGATTTGATGCCGTTGGACTATTATTTGTGGGGTGCCGTCAAAGATAAGTGTTACGCCAATAAGCCAGAGACAATTGACGCTTTAAAGGACAATATTCGTGAAGCCATTGGTGAAATACAGCTGCACTCAATTGATAATGTGCTTAAAAATTGGACTCGGCTGGCTACTGCATGGCCAGCCGAGACAGCCATTTGAATGAAATTATTTTCCATTATTAACCGGAAGGATTGTACTTTCAAATAAAAAAAGAAATTTGAGAAAATATTCAGTAGTTTTTTTTATAGCATTTTCAAAAAAAAAGTTATTTGGCGGACCCTTTACAATTCAATACTGCTATTTTTCGGATGAAATCTCATAGAATGATGTATAGGGTCTCATTTAATTAGATAAAACCATATAAAGATGCACCTCAGTTTTTTTTTTAATCGGGTCATTGTTGAAGATATATACTTAAGTTTAATTAACACCAAAAGTGCCAAGTTTTTCAATTAACACTCAAGTTTTATTTACATTTAAGATGTTAGAATGCTCTCCTCATTAAGTCATTTTTTTTAAGAAACATTAAATGATCAACAGAAAAGTTTTAAATATCGAGCATAAAATCGATTTTTCAATTCTCTATGAGTTGTAATATTTGAGATATTTGACTTTATTTCTTATTTATGCAATATATTTTTTATTTCTTCAAAATTTACATTTATATATTTTGAAGGTTTTATTCTATCCATTAAACTTGACCAACTTTAGTTTAATAATAATATTATCTCACGTTTTGTTTAGTTAAATAGTGTTTCTCTAGCTTTATTTTTGTTTGAACATAATATTTTATAAAGTTCTTTATATTTTCAAATTCATAACTCTAATGCTAACAAAATCTTAATCACTTAATATAGTGCATAATTTAAGTCAAACTTAAAAAATAAAATCATGTTGCATATTTTGTTTACTTAACGTTAAAGTGTTTTTCATTATACAAAAAACCGCTAACATTAAAAATTATTTTGTCAATTTAAAACTATTGATTCAACAGTTCCAAAAACAACGTCACTTTACATTAAACAGGGTTGTTGTGGAAAAACTGATTCTGAGTTTTTTTTTTATTTATTTTTAAACCAATTTCCGGTTTTTATGGTAAAATTAAATGTAAATTTTTTATTTTTCAATATTTAATTTTTTGTTTGCTATAGATTTCCGGTTATGAAAAATTTGTGTTGAGTTGTTAAAAATCGATCAATGTTAAATTAAAATTTAAAGAATAGACAGTATTTGTGGTTTATTAATAAGTTAATCAGTAGTTAATAAAAACTTATGTTACACTTTGTATAAAATAATAATTTCAGGGCCTATGGCCAACACTTGCCCTTATTACATAGTTTGTTAGATTTTCTGTTGTCTGTTAAAACTGAAACAGATACTTGTTTATTGATATTTTAAAATTTTATTCAATACAAAATTTTTAATTTATACACCACTGCTTTCAATTTTAACTGATTATATGATTTTTGTAATCTGTATTAATTTCAAGTATTTAAAATACAAAGAGAAATTTCAAATTATACTAAGTAGCTCCTACAAAAAGTTTCCATCAACATAATATGCATAAATTAAATTTGTTTACCATTTTTTTTTTTGTTGTACTATTAGGTCTTAAACTAATTATTTACATGGTGTAAATAATGTATACAATTTGCTAAGATTTTTTTCAAGAATACATTTTATTGAAAATTTGTGCTCCTAAAACATTAAATAATAACTAAATACGATTGTGAAAGGCGTAGTTGAGAAGAATGAGTGTATTTTCTAAAAATCATAACTACATTGCAAATTTTCAATTTTTTCTGAATCAGACTGCGCAGTTTCTGGTATTGAACCTTCGTCAGTGACCCTGTTTTTTGAATTTTTTTGAATAATGTAATATTTGTTATGTTTTTATTTGTTCGATTGCGTCTATATGAAATTTTCTGTGCAATCACTGACCGTGGTATAGATAAACTGATTTCTAATGCCACAAGCACTCGCACTACACGTTACAGAGCGCTTTAGCCCTCTGAGCTATCGTAAGGTCGAGGTTTGTTGTGATTAAAACTAGTTTTTGTTCTTGCATACATAATCTCAGAAGTACAACTCCAACAACACAACAGTTCTATTTTTAGAAACTTACCTCACTCTAATGTCCACTGTTTTCCCATATGTTGTAAGTGATGCCATATCTATGATATATTCTTTGTATATTCGATAGATGGCGCTTACGTAGTTAGGGAAGAATTGCCAGAGAGCAAAGTTTGATTTTTGTTTGAGTTTGATACATTCTTAAAATTTAAAAAAAAATTACTTGATTCTATCCATAAAGAATATGCTCTTTAATTCTTTACATGATGTCAAATTTTGTATTTCTATATTAGATTTTTTTTTGTATACTTTTTTGTATAAAATTTACTTTAGCAAAAATTATACAATTTTTTTTATTGTACCATTCGCATCGTTCTGTAACAGGGATTTAATCCGTATTTCTTTTAATGCAGTATTTTAGTAAATAAGGTAGTATGATTAGGGCATAAGATGTCAATAAAATATATTAAAAGCTATTTTGTGATTTTGCAAATCACACATAAAAAACACATAGCACTACTTGCAGGCAAGCCGCTGAAATGGCAGATGTTCTTTATATTGTGTAAATTATGTAGCTCTTTTTATAGAGATCTCCCGCATTCATAAAAAATCTTAATGCAGATTTCAAATACATTTTAGTTGAAACTCATTTTAAGCCTTAAAACTGTGTGCATAAACGAATATTAGCTTAATATACCTATTTAAAACCTTGTGTAAAATGTAATATTCATTTATGAATATTCATTTATGAATATATTTTTTTTTGACTCCTCATTCCCTATGGGGAATGAGGAGTCAATTGACCTAAAAGTGACTGGTTAAAGATAGACTTATCACAGGACTGGTATAATTTAATACTGAAGTATGTTAAGCAGTGTCAATTGTCCTAAAATTACCAATCCTGTGACTAGTGAATGGAGGACATACCACTTAACCAGAATGCTTATTAACAAGAAAAAGCCAGTTGGCCAGAATTTTACCCATTGGAAGCTGTTTAGTTTTCGTTTATTTTATACGACATGGCCCTTTTGCGACAGTCTCGTGGTATGCCCATCTTTGGTTAGTCCTGTGGCATGCCACTATGTGGTTTAAAGCAAGACAAATGACCCCCTCCTATGACAAGCCAATGTTAAAGATGCCAGTTGTTTACATAGGGTAGAGTTTAGCAGAGGACCGGTCTCTGGCACGAAGGCTTATGTCAAATATGAAAAAAAAAAATAATAAAAAAATTTATTTAGGGTTAATGTCTATAAATTTACAGGTTTATGAGCAAAATTTATACCCAAAATTTATTTGTTTTTGCTTCATTATTTTAACCTCAATTAGTTATTCTGAAAAGCTATATGCCATCTTATTTACTTTACAATTAAACTTTAATTTTTGACATATGTAGCAATAAAACCCTGAAACTGCACCCATTTATTTACTAAAATTCTTTTAATTGTTTGTATAAAACAAAAATCTTTGTTAAAAATTGTTACATATTTTTATTTTTAATGAACCTTAAAAACAAAACTCTGTTATAAATCTTTTGAAATCTTTCAACAATCTTACAAAACAAATGACAATCTAAAATCTTCAAATTACCTATTGGTTTTGAAAATTCAAATAAAAAAATACCTTTTGAGCAACATGTACAAAACCTTAAAAATTTATAGATTTTTAACACAATAGAAGAAAACACTAAAACGTGATGTAACCAATTGATAATAAACAAAAAAAAAAAAAAATAAAAAATAATGTATAATTCAAAATCGTTAAAAGGGAGAAAATTTATCTTTTTCTATGTATAAATAGAAAAAAGATAAAGAAAAGGAAAACATACTTTTATTACCATCAAAGACCAAAGAAGGTAACAAAAACTGTACTTAAATTTAAAAGCGAAATGAAAAAGGTCAAAGATTGAAGATTAAAAATCAAAGAGCAGGTGTGAAATAACCTTTAACACCAACAAGAATAAACATATGAAATAGTCTATTAGTAAAAAAAGAAATTATATTTCAAGATATTTTCTTTAAATAACTATAAAGTATAAATATTTGATTAATTTTTTATTAAAACGTGTTTAAAATATGAAATTTATTTAACTTCTAATTATCAATATTCCCTTAATTTATCATAAAAAATACTTTCTTGGTGAAATCTATAATATGCATAAACATATAACCATGAAATTAATATTCTCAAACCATATTTGTACAAATCATTAAAATATTTATGTTTTGTTATTGATTAATAGAAGAAGAAAAAACATACCTTATCACATAGTATTGTATATAAAGAAATAAAGAAATCTATACATAAATACCTTATAAAATTAGCATAATAACTAAATATTTAGTATGCCCCAACACAAGTTTCTTTTATTTTCATATTTTTGTTTTAATTTTTATTACAAGAAAACATTGTAAGCATAATAATATGTCAAATGAACTTAAACAATTTCTGTGCTTGAGTCTTTCGTTCGGGTAAAGCCAAAATATATTTAAATAAAGTTTGTAGCTTAAGTCTTTCGTTTTTTTTTCTTTTTTTTACAGAAAGATGGTTTAAGCATATTAATGACCATTTATAGAATTTTAAGTAATTTTTCATATTGAAAAAGTTAAGATTGTTATAAATGTAAGAATTTTTTTTTTAAATATTCTTTATGTTCAATATGATATGACAACATTGTTGACAAGTTCTTTTTACCAGACTTGAATATACTTTTGGTTTAAACTGAAATCATTTATATTTTTGTTTTTTTTGCATATTTTGTATATAAGCACAGGGATTTTTTAATCTTTTTGTAAATATATTTTTATATAAACTGTTATTTACTTTATAAATTATTCAGAAAATTTTCACTCATTTATACGTTACTTTTAGTTTAAGGTGTGTTTTACTTCGCTTTATTTATTTATTGTTCATTATATACATTTTGTAGTTATGTATTGTAGTTTATGTTGACGATAATCTTTGCTATAAATGATATATTTTTATTTTTATATTTGTGTTATAAATTTTGTATTACTAGGAAAAATGTTAAGTGGAGATTAATTTTATTTAAATTAATATTGAGTTAAACAAATTTTTTAAAGTAATAAAAGAAGTGGTATTAAAACAGTAAGAGATTTATGGAATATTATGTTATTTGATCTTATATATGGCTTAAACCATGGATTTACCGTATATAATTATTGAATTCTGATTGCCATGAAGTTCAAACTGTTTGGCATCTAAAATAATTTACGACTAGTAATGGTATTGAAATTCTACTGACGATCATTTAAAAGAGCGTGAAATCATGATCTAAAAAACCACAATGTCTACAGTAAATAAAACGTTCTTCACTCTTTAAAAAAAAATGTTACTTTTAATTTTACTAACACCTAGAAAACAGACTCGGTATTGGCTACCGTACTTGCTGCCTATCAAATGTTTCAGTTGATGTGATTGAATTTTTCGATTGTGATTACAATCAATTAACAAAAATTCTTCCACGAGAACAGAATTTCGATTTCCCCAACATAAATTGGGTGATAACTACCAAACAATCCGGTAACAAGAACCCAACCATTCGATTGGCTACAAATGCGGTTGCTACGACCGAGTCTGTTTTCTGGGTGAACTAATTTATTCTATTTATAATAAGTTTCAAACTTATCGCAAAAATACCAAAGTGTGGGCTAAACCAAAGTTATGATGGTTAGAGTTAAATGTAGGTTATTGTTTAGAAAAGTTACAAGCCCTTAGTTAAACATTGTATAAATAACCAAAGCTTTATCAAATTTATGCAAATTATCATAAAATTTTGATTTTTTTTTTTATGGATTTAAGAAGAAGAAACCCCTTGAATTACAGGCGTTTTCAAAAAAAAAGATTTTGTATCCAAATTTGTATTTACAATTTAACTCAATTAAGATTTTATTCAACCAGTGATTTTTTTAACAATTTCCGATATAAATTTATTATATATATCAAAAAATTCATTAATTCAGTATATTCATACAATTTATAGCAGATTTCATTAATCTATGAACTAACTCATTCTCCGCTGAATGTATATTTTCATTGACATTATGAAAAAATATATTAGTGTAATAAAAGAACATTTTATATAATGTGGAAATTTCATTAAATTATTGATTTTTCACAAAATTCAACGAACATCTTTGTAGCAATAACGAAATGATTCATATATTGTAATAAAACTTGTTGCAACTACAAATTTTTTATTATATAAATGTATTAAACTTTTCTTGAATGAAAAAATCTGTAATGTAAAATTTCATTATTGTTTTTTCGCCATTTACTACAATTAAATTTTTTGATATTAATTTAATAATTTAGTTGTTTGTTTTTGTTTTAAGAAAAGTGAATTTACTAAACTTTTAATTTGATTTTTTATTCTAGATCACGATCTCATGCTGTTTCAAGTGATCTTCAGTAGACTTTCAATTTTGAGAATTAAAACCAAACTTCGTCGAGTTTATGAATTATTTAAATAATATTATGAAGATAATTAACTTAGAGTACACTAAGAAAATAAAATCTGGAAATTTAACTATTTTGAGCCTTGCGGTATTTAGGAACACATGTCTGCTGAACGGTAGTAAAATGAAATTAGTAGAAGAAATTAGTAACCGCTACTAAATTTTAGTAAAATTTCAGTAAACTGCAATTTAAAATTAATTTTCTGAAATCAGCAAAAAAAATTTACTTAATATTAGTACATCCAATAGAATTTCACAGAATAAAAATTAAAAAACTTTCTAACATGAAATTTGAAGAAACTTGCTAAACGGCGACTCAATCTCTAACCTACACTTGGTATCCAACTATTGTATGTGAATAAAGCGCATCATAAAACGTGATAATTACTTGTGGAAAAGAGATAGGATTAAGAAGAAGAAGCATTCTAGTTGAGAAATGAATTGTGCATTGGTATTAGTTAATTCTGTCTCTTCTGATCGAAACAATACTTGTGTGTACGTAGTGGAACCAAACTCCACTTTAGCCACAGTCATCGCTGTGTCGACCGTGGCTCAACTCATTAAGAGGTGAGATTACGATGCATAGCTTGATGCTAAGGCAGTGAGTTAAAATACCAGTACGACACCAAAAAATAAAAAGTTTTTCATATAGAGCAAATTAACAATATAAAATACTTTGTTCAATTGACACATAAATTAACCACTGACGAGTCCCAGGAGGGGGACGAAACTGCGGCAGTCTGGTGTATCCCTTGTGTCCGTAAAATTTTTCAATAAAAATGTTTTCTTCTTCTTCTTCCTGTAAAGAGACTAACTAAAGTAATATTCTACAAACGGTTTTCAAAAATTAGTAAAATATTTTGCTAAAATCAATAACAAAAGTTAGTACAAAAATCAGTAATTTGTGAGATTAGCAAAAAATGTTATTAAATTAAAAATTGTTCTAAAAATTAGTACCAAAATAGTAAAGTGCGATTGAAAATTTGTTCTACAAACTTTTTTCTAGATAAAATAACTTAACAGAAAATAACTCTAAATAAAATAACTTAAAATCTGAAGGTTTTAAAAATTAAATGTAAAAATGTTTTAGTGCAAAAAGTAGATAAAATATCCGCAAAATTAAAGTGGTTTTAAATCTTAAGGCTTTTAAAAATTTCGCTGAAAAAAATTTAAACAAATTTTATATAAAACAAATTTACAAACAAAAAATTTATATGAGTGTAATTAATAAATATTTAAGACAAATGTAATTTTTTAAAATATGTACTATTTTATAGGATTTTTTTTACAAAACAACTGAAAGAGGCATACGGTTTTTTTGACAAATTAAATTTTAACAAATTCTTTTGGCTGAAATGGACACTTTTTCTGTTAATATTTTATGAGCTCCTTGTAAAATGTATTATAACTGCTTCTTCAATATCTAAATAATAAATGTATACAAAAAATCTAAAGTTTAAACATAAAAGTCCTTAAAAATAGTTGTAAAAATCCTTGAAAAAAGTAAGTTCTTTTGTTAGAAGTCTACGGTCTTGTTTTTTTTTATTAAAAATGTTGAATAACAGTTACGGTATTCGTATTAGTAAAATTTTTTTTGTATAAAAGTCGATATCAGTTGCAGTTACAATTATTGGAAAACAGCGGTTTAAAACGTTTTTGGTTTTCAATATTTAATGGTTTTTTACTGTTACTTGTATATAGACGTAACATATACAAGTAACGGTTGCCATCCTTGGTAAAAAGTGTTTACAATTACAGTAATGAATTCTGAAAAAATATATTTTACGGTTTTTAATACGGTGACGGTTTTTAATTTAATAATTTTTAAACGGTTACGGTTGCAATACATTAAAAATGTATATTTTTTAAATAAAGCTCTTTAGTTGGACCGTTATTGATACTCGTATTAATCCGTTAGTAATATAAACCCGTTAGCGATTAAAAACCGATTTAAATTGACAGTAATAATACACAGTAACCGATACCGTTATTCCAAAAGAGTTTTGCCGACAACGCAGCGGAAGAATTCTGAGATTATAACAAGGATGGTACAATAACGGTATCGATAAGAAAACGTGTTCAACTAAAAGCAACCCCGTTTCAAAATCAAGATTACATTTACAAATTTAAGAGCAAATTAGATCTGACCAAATTTAGGCATATCTGTTCCAGCAAATAAAATCAGATCTAATTTTATCTGCTTTTGAAAATGTGTTAAATGGTCAAGATACATGATTTTTAGCATGTTTATATGTCATATATGAGTAGATCTGGCGACAGGTATTATGACTATATGACCAGATCTGTTCATATCTGATAATAAATAGTTTCTAATTTTTCAGATTTCTTCAGATATGAACATATATGGCAGTAGATCTGATCAGATCTGGACATTCAGTGGCACACATATGACATCTTATCATACATATCAGGTCTGGCTTCAGATCTAATTAAATTTTAAAGGCATTTTATTAATTTAAACAAAATATTCAGATATTAAATATTAAAGAACTTTTTATTATCAAATTTCCATCCCTGCTTTAACTTTAAGATTTTCTTAAGAATAATTAATGGTAATGCTTAAACTAAAATTTCATTTGATATATTTGTTTTCGTTTTTGTTTTATAAAATTGACCTCATTTGACCTACAGTTTGGCAAAAGAAACAAAAAGACATTGTAATTTAAAACATTTGCTGATTTATTACATTTAACTTAAATATAACACAGAAATATAATACTCTAAATAATTGTTTAAACCAAAAAAAAGAAACAAAAAAAAAAACTTTCTTAAAGCATGTTAAAATAAAAAAAGAGCAGAGTGAGTCATTTTCCTAAAAAAAAATAAACTTTTTAATTTTTTCTTAAAACAAATTATCTTCTTACCATGGAAGACCAAGAGCAAAATGTTCTTAAAGTTCAAAACCTAGTTCGTCATTATCATAGTCACTATCTTCATCATTATTTAAAAGAAAGACAAAGAACGGAAGTTATAAACAAAATAGTTAAAAGGAAGTTTTACTTAGTCACAACAATGAAAATTGAAACTGTTATACAAGTATCCAAGGAGACAAAGGTGATGTTTTAAGTTCTGTTTTTTTTTACAAACTTTATTTTCTAAAGAAGACACACGAACGAATAAGGGTTATAAAAAAAAACATATTATGAAATTGTTTTAAATTGCCCTGTTTTTTACAACAGTTGTGAGTAATTTGCAACTTTAGCAAAAGGGTAGAAAAAGAAAACGTTTAATGTCTCAAAGATGTTATAAAAAAGATGAAGTATAGCACGTGTTTTAATATCAAAAGGGTATATTTAAAAACTTACATTAATTGTCAGAAAATTGATAAGTAAACATTATAAAAGAACAAAAAAAACCAGGTCAATACACTCATAAAAAAGCTGGTACAAATAGTTGAAAATTCAGCTACGACAACAGAAAATATTACAATTTTCAATGATGTTGAGAATCACAGTCTGGTAAACTTACCTAAATTTTAGAAAAACTAAATTTGAGTTAACATTTGTAGTTAAATTAACTAAGAGTTAAGCTAAATCTACAGAACTTTTAAGATGAATTAACAAACAGAAAACTTCTGCCAAAATGTCTTTGCGGATCTGACCAGTGGAAGGTCCATATATATAACCGGTAGTATAGGTATTTAATAAAACCTACTTACTAACGATTTTTGGTCCATTCTGCTCTATATCGCTTAGTTTGCGAAATATAACCCACTTTATGATTATAAAATAAAATATGAAAAAATAACGCCAGCTAGAAGTGAGACTGACAGCGAATTCATAAAAAATAATGGTTTTTAAAACGACTTTGGTTTAAAATAACCGACAAAACTTGTAAATTTGAGAATCACGAAATTTTAGGTCGAAAAATTAGTTTAAATACGGATGAAATTTGTTCTTGAGGTATAATCATATAACTTAAAATTTTAGCTAAATAACTGATTTAAAAGATAACAACAGACAAAAATTGCTTAACTGAATTAGGAGATATTTAACAGACTTTTGAACTTAATGGTAACAACTTATAAATTCAGTTAGTACAACGATATTTACATTCAATTTCTAAATATTTTGCGTGTTGCAACTAAAATTCTGTTGAATTGACCGAACTTTGTTGTGAAAACTAATCTTCAGTTATACCAACCGACTGAAATTCGTAATAACCAAATTTGAGTCGTAGTAACCGAATTTCAGTTGGCAAATAGCTAATTTTTTCTCTGTGTGTATATTTCAATCTTTAGGGCTTTTACTCTTTGCATGCTACAATTTGTAACAAAAACTTGGTGACATGTGTTCAGAAGCTTTAAAAACATATAATTATAAACCAGGGTTTTTGTTGGTATTTTGTGAATTAATTTTATACAATGTTAAGTAAATTTATTTCAAAAAGAACATGTTGTTGACTAGCTACTTGTTTTTATTTTATTTTAAATCAAGACCTTAATTATTGTTTAGATTTTATAAAATTTGATGCTTGTTTGCGGTCTGAAATACAAGCCGTTTATGTCACGAATAACTAGTTTTCTAAGAAAATTTTATTGTATTGTGTTTTTTTTTTTATAACTTCTACTTAAAAATCTTTTAAGTTTAAGTAATAAATTAATTTCATGCTAATGTGTTAAAACTAAATGTTAGTTTGTTAGAAAAAACAAATTACAAAAAAGACAAAATATTACAAAACTTTCTACAGGGAGATCTCTGAATTGTTCAGTTTAAGCCACCCTGTATTATAATTAGTGTACAAAGTTTAAATAATAACAATATATTGAAAGTTAATTTAATAACACTTAAGTCCATCAAATTTTTTGATTTATTTATGAACTGCTTCAAAACCTTGAAAATAATGATTAAAATGTTTTTATATTGTTTAATACTTTAGGTGTCAATAATTCAATCTGTATGATTGTTAATAAATTATTTAGTAATTCATTTAAAATAAATTTCCTTTGATATATGAATCTTTCAAACGTATCATAAAATTTCATATATCTAGTGCCCTTAAACAAAAGACTTAAGCAAAAAACTTTGTTAAAAATATGTATATAAGATTCAAAATATAAACATTAAAGAAATTGTGCAAATAATGTTTATTATTCTGCAACCAAAAGCAAACAAAAGACTTAAGCAACAAACTATATTTATATGAAATAGCAAAACCCTAAACAAAAGACTTTATTATACGAAAACGTCAAAATTAAACGAAATTATCTTTTAATCGGTTAAAAAAAATTAATTATTTAATAAATATATAAATTTAATCACTTTTTTGCGCTCAACAAAATCTAATATTAATTCAATTCAACGGTTTAAAGCAAAATCTTTTAAATAGTTAAGCTAGCTTTTTTTCACAAAATTTTTAAGCTTCAGTTAATTTTGTTATTACTACACAATAATTAAGTAATTTGTTATTAAACTAAGCATGAAAACTGTTGTTTAAAAGCTTTTTTCTTATGTTAAACTTAAAATTATCTTGGAAATTGTTAAATAATTAAAATATTAAAATGCTACATACGTTTTATTTAAAAGCCCCAAAATTTACTAAAAACTCATAAAACCTTTAATATTATGTAATAACATGTTCTTATACATATGAATTACAAACAGTTAATTTCTTAAGAAAATTATTTCATAAAAAAATATTAATAAAAAATATTATTACATTATTTCCGTTTTCTTAACAAGAGGAAGTAAAAAAAAAAAGTGGAAAAACCTATTAAGAATATTTCCTTAAAGACAATTTCTATAATTAATATAACAAGAGGAAGTACAGAACCAGGCGCCCTGTTCAAAATGAGAAAAAAAAGAGGGGGGGGGGGGGGGTATAAAAACGACTATAAACCTACAGGTTAAATACAAAAGACAAGCAATAAAAAATAGACCACCATCAGTTTTTAATGAAAAAAAAATAATATATTAATAACGGTGTTGAACAATAATAGTAAAAGGGTTTTTAAACAAAAGAAAACATATTAAGACATTAATAAAACGCACGTAATATTGAAACAACTAAACAAACTTCTAAAAAGCAAATAGAAAAATTGTTATATATGTTTAAATATTTTACATTTTGTGCTTTTGTTTCATATTATCTACTAATTTCATGCTCTTTAATTTGTTTCATTGTTTATATTTTTTTTTGTCAATTCATTTTAGTTCTTATAAATAACAAATTCATTAGAAAAACATCATACGTATTGGTTGAATAAGTAAAAAAAAAACTGGTAAACCTTGAAATTTTTTAATAAAACAAAATCTTTGTTTTATGAGAGGGAAAAAAATCATTTATTAGTATTAACAGCAGCTGGTCATTTAATAATAATTAATTTTTTTTATTTGTGTTTGATAAATAATTAATTTTTTTTTTTTATAATCTTAAAAAATAGTTTAACAAAAAACGTGATTTAATTAAAAGTTTATAAAAAACTGATTAATTGAAATTTGTATAAATAAAATTTTAAACTATAAACAGTAAAACATTTTAAAAGCAGACATTTCTCCTAAACGAAAAATTTTTAATAACTAAATCTAAATTTTATAATAAAATTAGCTGACCACTTAGGTCACGCCAATATAAGAAACAAAATTACACTGTATCCGCTTTTGATAGGTATTAGTGTTGATAGTTATTAGTTGTAGTCAGTAGCCCAAAATCGATTTTGACCAAATGCTATTCCGAATTAAAAAAATACGCAACAAAACGTTTAAGTTAATTAAGATATTTTTGGGGAAATTTTACATTTAAATTTTTTAAACGCTTCAAACTAAATTAAATATATTTAAAAAAAAAAAGAACGCAATAAACAAAATAAGTGACTATTATTGATGAATAAAAAAAATTAAATACATACTGCTTTTTAAATAAACGACGATGTTTCTGCTTTTTATCTGCTTCAAAATACAAACCTTGTTGAATGGAATTTTAAATTTTTGGTAAACACGAGTTTTAAAATTTTAAAAATAGTATATCAATAATATTTATTGACACAAATTTTATATGAACATTCCTTTCTGTGGTCAAATTGTGAAACGCGATATTTCAAGATCTGGAGGGTTTAGCTGCCCTACATTTGGACGAGGTTATAGTTATAGGATTTACATCTTCTATACCAAGTTAGAATATGTTTTCAGTCAAGCATGAAATCTAAATAAGGACAAATAAGGACAAATAATTGTTCAAATTTTGTTAAATAAGTTTACGGAATAAGTTTGGAATTTTGCATAAGAACTTGCTAAAACTATGAATTAAATTGTGATTAACTAATCGCGAAAATCTTCTTCTTCATTTCCGCTTAACTCCCTGTGGAGCATAGGGCCTCGAAAATTTTTTTGCGAAAATCTTACTTTCAATTTAAAAACTTCTTTGATTGCAAATGAAAATTTTCGATATCATTTTAAAAATTTTAAGTATGTAATATAGAAAACTTGAATTTGTTTAAAGTTTTCTTGATTTTAGCTAATGTAGTCAATAAATATAACAAACTTGCTTTTAGCTAGAAAACTATAGTAAATTTAATGTTTAACATAGTTTTACCATATTTACAAGTAATACACGAGTTTTTATAAGAAGAAATTATATTAATTTTTTTTTAAATTTAAAGAAACCATACGATATTTAAAATAATATATTGACCATCCTATTATATTAAATTAGATAAAGTAATGTGTAATTTAATGAAAGATTAGATGAGGACAAAACTCGACAAAACTGTATCAAATCACTTCTAACTGTATCTAATTTAATCAGATATGATACCAATAGATGTAGTTTGATACAATTTAATCGGGCCATTTTTTTGATGAAATTTTATGTTATTAAATATATATATGGTCATATTAAATTAGATAAAATTATATGAAGCTCCATATTAGTTTTTTTTTTAATGTGGACACTACAGAATTTTTCAAAAAAATAATATTGAGACAATAATAATATTAAATACAATATTAGCAAAACTCAAGAAACAAATATTTTGTGAACTTTGAATTTTACTATTTCTTAAAAGAAAATATTGGCTCAATAATATTGAGTGGTTAAATTATATATAGGTACTAATAATATAAAAAATTGTTGTACAAAATTATTATTTTATTCAAACAAAATTAATACCTATTTCTAATTTTATTTAAAAATCGTTAAAGAATATCTCAACAAAAATATTGAGGCAATAATACTAATCTTAAAGTCGACTAATTTTCCTAAATTTACATTAAATTTTTTAAAGAATTTTTTAACAAAAATATTGTTTTTGTTTTCAAATTTATAATTTGTCCAATTTCAGGAATGTATTGATAGATATATTTCGTGTAAACGTGTTCTGATGATGGGAACCTAGAAAATTCGCGAAATAGATCTATCAACACGTTTGAAAGTGGTCAATTAATAAATTTGAAAACAAAAACTCTATAGATTATTTTTTAGAACAATATCCTAATAAAGAAATATAGAGTATGGCCTCGAACTTGAATAATTTTCATTTTCATTGCACAATTAAAGGTCGAAAAAACATAATTTTATTTTTAATAAAAATAATATCAAACTTGTAAAAATATTAAGGTAATAATATTAACCATAATATTGTTAATGACGAAGAAACAAATTTTTTTGTATACGTTGATAACTCACTGATATTTTAGAATGTGAGAAAACATCACATGAAATTTAGAAAAAAGGTAAATTCAATAATATTGATTGACCGATCAATAAATTGTTGTAAAAACTTATGGTTTAAGTTAAACAAAATCAATTAGTTGTTTCTAATTAAATTTTAAATCTGGTCAAAAATTCTTAACAACAATATTGAATCAATAATATTAACCACAATATTGGCAATATTGCAGAACCAACTTCTTTGTAAAGAAGAATATAAAATTTAGAATGTAATGAGTTTGTAAAACTGAAAGAAACAACTTTTTTTGTAAACTTTTATCATAAAATGTGGTAAAACATTACATGACATTAAAAAAATATTGACTCATTATTATTAATCAGTTAATTTATTATAACAAAGCAAAAATTTTTGTAATGTACTGAATCAAAATCAGTTTCAGTTTTTTAATTTTATTTTAAATGTTGGAAAACTCTACATAAAATTAAAAAAAAAAATATTGACTCAATAATATTGATCGGTAAAATTATATTAAAAATAAAACCATTGTTTTAAAAAAAGTTGCAAAGAAATCAATTAATTACCTAGAAAAGTGTAATTGATTTTGTTATAATTGTTATAAAGTAATTATTTTTGAATATGTATGTCTAAATCGAAAAATGTATTTAAAATCCATTATTAAGTCAATAATATTGACCACTCTACTTTCACAGGAAATAAAATAAATTAATTGGCTTTGCAAACTTAACATTTTTGTTTGTTTTAAAATGTTCATATCGGGTTTAGTTTTGTCATGATAAACCAATGTCGTTATTTTAAAGATGAAACGCTGGCCAACCTCGCCATCAACGGATTTTGATCTAAAGTAAAAAAAAAAAATATTATCTTATATCCCCTGGGATTTTTATTTGCTATTGCGAGCATGTTTTATTATGAGGACTCACTTCTTTTACAAAATTTTCCATTTAAGCAAGAAATTGTAATAATTTTTAGCAATTTTTTTTTATCGTCTTCAAAAAAAACTTTCGATTTTTTAAATAAAAACTACAAAAAAAAACTTGTTTTGCACAAAAAAAGTAGCACATGACACAAAAAAAGACATATAGCCAAAAAAATACAAAAAAGTCAAAACAGCATCATTTAACGACCATTAAAAGGCCAACACCAAAAAGTACAAGTATAAGCGTGAATACGAAGATGGTAAATATCACCCACTTAAGATATGAAAACCTTTTAAGAAAACCAAAAAAAAAAAAAAATTAAACATAAAACAACAAACAACAAACAAGATTACTAAGCATAAAAATACTACATAACAACTCTTTATAATGCAAAGTAAAAATTTTAAATTGCCGACAATTTAATGTCTGTAGATACAGGTGTTTCTATCTAAATACAAAAAGAGGAGGGAAATTACAACCAAAATAAAAAAATGTTTGTAAATTAACATACCAGAAGATACAAAAAAATAAACAAAAGTGAAATTATTTTGAACTTTAAAATTACAAAAAGAAAAAAACAATTAAAAAAAAACTGAAGAATTTATTTTAACTAAAAAAATACATAATTTTTATAAAAGACGAAAGCTGATCATAAATTATGATCCTAAGTTTAAAGAAATAAGCCAATGTGTTATTTTTTTATTGTGTAAAATAAAAAAAAAAATTGATGGTCCATTATAAATTCCTATAAAAAAAACTAACACAGCATTTTTAGTTATTTTGTTTTGTTTCAACTTTATAAAAATGCGGTTTATGTGTTACTCACTTTTAATATTTCTTCATAATTTATTTTAAATTACCGTAAAACGAGTATCAACTTTAATTTTATTTCTCTTAAACCCCTTATAATACGTGCTATCTGTCATTTATAACAATTTTTATTTATGTGTTTATGATTACTTTACATACCTCTATATATTCATACAATATTCATATCAATTTTATACATATCTTACTCATATCGCATTCATATATGGAATGTACATTAGTTTTTTTTTTATGTTTAAAAAAAAAAAAATTTTAATGTGCTTAGATAAGCATAAAACCATGTCTTGTCATACAAATCAAATGCCACATAAATATTTTTATGTTATTTTTCTTACATCATTTTTTTATAAGAAATTTAAAAAAAAACCGCTAGTCCAAGCATTTTAGTATTTTTTTTTTTTTTTGAAAGAAAATATTAAAAACGGTTCACATTGTCAGTTTTGAAAAAAAATCTCATATTATTCTTCAATTATTGGGTTAGTTTTTTTAGAAGTTTTTTTTTTTTTAAAGAAAATAAATGTTTGATTGTTGTATATAAAAAAGGTTGTAAAAGTATGTCTATAATTTGTCTTAACTTTTGATTAATTACCGTATGTGAAAGTGTATGAGATTTGTTATAGATACTCGTATCACTAGTTCAACTGTAAAGATTTTTCATTAATTTGAAATAAAACGAAACATGTTTTTAGACTTCATAAAATTGTGAGAAAATTGTTTAAGATATGAAAAAAATAACAAAGTTCTATTTATTTTTTAAATATGATTCTGGTACATTAAAAAAAAAAAAAAATTAATAAAATGGAAGAAAATGTTAGTGCATTCACATCTTAAAAGAATATTTATCACAATCAATCTCATGTTAATAGATATACGAGTATACTTAAAACAGTTCTACAATAATAACAGTAAACTAAAAAAAAACTAAGTGTATAACAGTTTATATAGCAGTTATGATTTAGTGGTATAACAGATTCCTAGCACATTTTTATAAATCTTTAGAAATTCTCAATTTTAGTGGTTGTTATAACAGCTTTATAACAGTTTATGGACAAGAAAAAGAAAAGACATATTTTTGAAATAGTTTTAAAAACTGTAGAAGTAAAATAACGAATCAGGGCTATGAACCAAAAAAAGCTTCAATAAGTTCGCCAACTCTTCATCAGATGGCGAGCAACAACTGTTCTAAGACTTATCATCTCGCGCAATTACAGTGTTGCCATGTCTGAAGCCCTTCATCTTTCCCACCTTTCATCTCTATACTATCCCTTTCCAAAGAAAGCAACACACTTAATATAGGAAGTATTTCCTTTAGTGCTGCCTCTCTTTAAAAAAAAAAAAAAAAAAAAAAAAAAAACATAAATTGTAAGTGATATAAAGATGTATAACATTTTATATAACAGTTATATTTTAGTGGTATAATAGTTTGTATAACAGAGACCTTTGCCCATTTTTAAAAATCTTTAGAAACCCACAATTTTAGTGGTTTTTAGGTATTAAGACAGCTTTATAACAGTTTTTACTTCGATCGTTAGACAACAAAAAGAATATAAATATTAAAAAAAAATCGGCGAAAACAGATGTATAACAGTTATATTTTAGTGGTACAACAGTTGGCATAATAGATTCAAACACAAATATTTATAAATCCTTAAAAATTCACATGTTAGCAGTCTTAAATTAGTAATCTGGGGTTATTTATTATATTTATAACAGTTTTTTATATATTTCTAGAATAATAAACAGAAAAATACATATACATACATAGTTTAAAAAGCTACATAACAATAATTTGAAGGGTAACCACCATTTATAACAGTTTGAATAACAGTTATATATTAATAGTATAACAATTTTGATAACCATATTTAAATACATTTGAAATTCTTCCTAAAAGTCTACAATTTTAACGATGTCGAATGAATAATCTGTGGAATGTAATAGTTGTATACCAGTTTTATACCACATTTATTAGACAATTAGAAAAAAACAACAAAACGAAAATTTAAACATTTTATAACAGTTATATTTTAGTGGTTTATAGCTTTTATTTAAGTTTTGTAACAAGTTTTATATTTTCCTTGAAAATTCAGAATTTGAAAATGTAGAAAAACTGGTACTTAAATGGGTAATGAATTAACAGTTTGGATAATCGTTTAATAGTTTTTATTTAAGTTTCGTAACAATTTTAACTAGTTATAACAGTGTTATTGCACGTTCATAGACAGATTATTAAAATATCTTGAAAAAATTAATTAAAAATTTTAAAGAGATGTATACTAGTCGGTGTTATAACAGTTTATATACAAGTTTCCGTTCACATTTAAAATGTTTCTAGCAATTCTAAAAATTAAGCAATTTTTCATTATCAACATTTTTATACAAATTTTCAATACGAATATTGTGTATCATATTTATAAAATAGATGTATAACAGATTGTGTAACTTTTCTAAAACAATTTTAATATCTTTCCTTAGTGTGTTAGTAAATACTTTTGTATTACAAAAAGGTCGTATAAGTATTATATTTTATTAGTATAACAGTTTGAAAAACAGTTCACAGTAAAGATTTGTATTACATTTTAAAGATTTATGAGATTTTAGTAATTTTAGCAATTAGTAATATCAGCTTTAAAACAGTTAATATTTGTATAACAGTTTTCTTACGTGTAGTGGCGAAGACAACGAAAAAAATTAACAAAAAATGTGTTAAACAGATATTAACAAAATTTTATTTTTTAGTGGTATAACAGTTTCTTATGACTTTTAAATTATTTTTACAGTCGTAGAGACTTAATATTACTAATGTACGTTGTTTTATCGGTATTTCAACGTATTATAACAGTTTTAATTATGATCATAGGAAGACTATAAAATTAAATATTTTTGATAAACCAAATGTACAAAAAATTTATTTTATTTTATACCAATTCATTTTTCATAAATCAGATGTATAACAATTTGTTTAACAGTTGTTTAATTATTGTATAACAGTTATATTTTATGACTTAAAGATCTTCAATTATACAGGATAAAAATTGTTTTAATAGCAATGTAGTATTTTGTATAACAGTTAGATAACAAATATAAGTTACTATAATATAAGAGTAACATACAATTTTAAAATAATATTAATGAGCTGAATATGGGAAAAACAAATAAAAAAAATGGAGGGGATCTTTGGTTCCCTATCAGTGTCTTAAGTAGTTGTGTTAATGTATATCGGTATAAATTAACTGTAAATTATTTGTGTAAAAACTTACGTAATAATAAGGCTGTTACAAATTTTTTTTCTAAGTTTAGTTAGATTTATTTTGGTCTACTGGTGCTTCTTTTATAATACAAAAACAAAAATATGCCGTTATGCTACTTTTGATAGCACTTTTGCAAAAAAAAAAAAAATTCGGTAAAAAAAAAATACTTCTTCAATCGCTGGTAGGAAACTAAAGATCCTCTTCAAAAAAAAATTCTTATATTCTTCAGTAGTCACCTTATTAATACGCAACGTTTGAGTGCTATTCCTGTCCTCAATTCGCAAAAAGGCTATTTATCGGGAATATTATTAAAATGCATAACAATTAGTATAACAGTTTTACAAGTATTATTACAGTGTTCTATTTGATATGAAAAGGTTCCAAAATAGCTCTTTTATAATAAATCTCAAGGCCTGAGATATAATAAATCTCTAGGCCTGAGATATATATTTTGACGGATTTGAAGTTAAAATTGTTTTTAAATATCAAAACGTTTATGCGGTGTATAACAGTTCGTGCTATATCTATATAAACATTTGTATAACAGTTTTTTTAAAGCCACCAACAAAATCAACATTTTTGCCTTGTTTTCATAATGAAAACAAGAAAATTAAAAACTTATTTTCTATTATCACAAATTTCAGCATAATTACAGTAAAAAAAAATCAATTATCTACGGAAAACCATGATATAAAACAACAAAAAGATATACAAAAATCTTAATTAAACTCTAGAAACCTGCCTTTAACAATTTTAAATAAAATGATTAAATTTCGTTATAAACGTAAAGAACCAACAAATATTGTTGGTTCAAAAGATACCAACAATACAACACTAAACTCCTCAATGATCTCAGCTAAAACAACCAGTAGTAACAATAATATAAACAATCCAACCACAGCTAAAGATACCACCCATAATGAAACTAAAGAAAATAAAAAACCAGCATTAACAACGTCATCATCATCATCGCCAGCAACTACACCACAACAACCACATATGATGGTCAACGGCAATAACAGTAGCAACAACTCTACAACAATAAAACCCTCTGTACCAACACAATTAATAACAAGTGCTCCCATTAATATTGTCAATTCAATAGCGCAACATTTACAACATCCCCAACATTGTCAAATGGTGTTAACAGTAGGTACAGGTGGTACTTTACCACGTAGTACACCAAAGAAGATGATGGATCCACGAGATGGTCACAAATCAGCCACATTAACACGACAATCGAATACATTACAAAATAATCGTAAAATATTGACATCAATGGCAAAAGTTGCATCAACTGCTGAATTGGCGGTGATGGGTTATGCGGCCAACAAAACAACAGCAACAAATAATCATGTCACATCAATATCAAGTGGCATAATATTAAGTCCAGAAGCTATACAAAATAGAGATAGATGTATAAATGCTGTAATCGTAAGTTAAAATAAGAAAATTTATTAAGTTAAAAAAAAATTGAAAACTTTGACAATGCATTTTTTTTTTATCAATTATATTTAATTAATTTAAGATTTAATTCATTTTACTAATTTCACAATATTTTACTATATTTTTTTTTTCTTTAGGAATTATTTCAACAGTTACAAACGAGCTCGGAGCCGGCATTATGCCCTGAACCTTTACGCCGTGCCTTGGCTTCTGGTCCTTTGGCCGGTCGTCGTTTTCCTTTAGGCTGTCTAGGAGATGCTGCCGAATGTTTTGAACTTTTATTACATCGCGTTCATTCTCACATCTCTTCAGGTGATGGTGATTCGTGTGAATCACAGGCTTGTATTGCTCATAGACGTTTTGCTATGCGTGTTATTGAACAAAGTGTTTGCAAGTGTGGCGCCAATTCCGAACAATTACCATTCACTCAGGTATGTTTTCTTGTAAAATTTTTTCTAATAATGATAGAAAAATATTCCATCAAGTGGTATAGTGTGTTAAAGAAAAATTTTTCAAAATGAAAGATAATTGTAGGAATTGTATAAATGGATTTTAATTGTTGGGGAATTTGAAGAAAATTTAATGTAAAATAAAGTAAAACACTTAAAAAATTAGACAAGTCAAATTTTAAACGAAAGCATTTTCTAAAAAATGTATACTCAATAAAAGATAAATTTTTTGTAAAACGTTACTTTTTTAATAAAAAGCTACTTTTTTATATAAGGCGCTTGAAAAGCAGTATACACTGCGTTACATAATTACACATTCATTTCACTAAAAATTTCGTAAGTTAAAAAAAGTAGAAAAGCTGAACCGGCATAAATGTAATACCAATGGAAAATTTATAATATTTGACAAAAACAAGAAAACAATTCATTTAATTTTATTTTACTATTTAAAAAGAAATAACAAAATCAATTAGTGTTTCATAATTATAAATACACTTAACTTAATATATCAAAATTTACGAAAACTATTTTAAATCAGCAGTTTTAATAATGCGTGAGGACAACTTTTTTTAAATCCACTCGAAAATTCGATCGCACATACTGTCTACCAGATTTCTTCGAAGTTCTTCCGTTAGAGATCTCCACGCATCAATAACTGCTTCTTTTAGATGAAACACGCTTTCATATTGACGTTTTTCTGCGTAAATACTCTCAATGGGGTATTGATATGGAATACATGCTGGACATTCCAATACTCCTATATTGTATGATTATAGCCATTCCATCGTCTGATGACTTACATGTACAAAGGCATTAAGGATCCGCCTATAAATTTCTTTTTGAAAAATATCGTGGTTCCTTGTGTACACAGAAAAAACTAGGAATTGTTTCAATTAAAAAATTTATTGAATCAGTTAATATTTTAATTGATTTAGCACCTATGACGGCAATGATAACATTAATTAAAATTTTGATTGAAAATTATAAAGAAAAAAAAGCTATAAATAACAATCTACAAAAAAAAAAAAAATATGATACTTAAAAAAAAAGCGTGTGAACGACACGTTTGTATATATATGTGTTTTAAGTAAGTCTGTTTGTGTATTTTATACTAAAACTTTTCTATTTAATTGATTCAATTAAATATTTGTTTAGAAACAAATTTAATTCAAATCTTTTATTAGATATTTTAGGTTGATAATTTTTTCTGTCTAGGTCTTTCCAATAGCTGTTAAAACCACCTGGACCATCAAGATTGAGCTTTTTCTTATCAGAAAAAATTACCTTTAAAATATATTTATGCTTAAACAGTCATACTACCAACAGCGATTATTGACTTACCTTTATCCAGTTGTTTTGTAAATTCCTTTTGGCGAAATCAAGTCTAGCAGTTTAGTGGTGGTGAAATAAGATTGACACAGACATTAGGAATCCTTTAAGAAGCCTACTTATGGTTGATTTGGATACATTTACCTTACATTTACCTTACATTTACCTTACATTCATCGATTATCTTCTTTGTGCTGGCACAGTTGATTATTTTTCACCGGCCCCGATCAGAAAACTTTTTTTTTGGGGCCGCCAGTTTTATTTTTACCATAACCACTTAGATTATTTGCAAAATTTGTGACAACTATATGTGAACGGTTTATTTTTCCCGCAAACTTAAGCCACTTTTTAAATAGGCTGAAATTTGCCCTTTCCCAAAATCACTTAGATATGAACCACGCAGCATTTAATTGCAAATTGATTAAGATTGCACAATAAACAAAAATAATTCGTTAATATTTCATTATTTGCTATTTTGCTTTGTTTCTCGTTATATGGAATTATAGTTATGAAACAATAACAAAATATTATTACCCGGGTAAAAATAGTAATATATTATCATATGTAATATGATTAAGACATATCTGACTTTGAATAGCGTCACATTATGGCTTATGCCATTATAAACAAATACATAGTTTTTATTGAGAGAATTTTTTATATGGTACCTGATATTATATGTCTCCAAATCTTACTCCATATATAACTACATAAGCCATGTAATAATAATCCACATATACGCAGTGATCGATACGATGGTTTTATTAAAGTCATATTGAAAAGTTTTTACTTATAATTGTATATAACTTTATATATAATTTCAAAAATATTTTTGTAAAGTTCAAGCTCTTACCACCCTGATCAATATATAGATTAGTTTTACCAAATCGGCCAGTTTATACACCAAAGCACACAATTCTCATAAAGTTAATTTTGTCGGCTGTATGTAATGTCTCGGAAAAGCTTCATCATTTCCGTCCAATTTAACGTTTCATAGTATTCATAAAGAACAAAATCAGTTCCACTACATGTATGAAAATTTTCACTATTTATATGAAGGAAAGTTTGCATTAGCAAGAATTTCATTATTTTTGTGTAGAAAACTATGGTCGTTATAATTATTGTTGTTTATGAAATGTTTCATAAACATTTATAAATTTGTTTGTTATATAGGACGAAAATTGATGAAAATAATTTCGTGTTTTCTCTGGGTGTATAGAAACTTCTAAATTAATTATCACTTTATTTCCTTCATAAAATTTAATTGTTGTTTTATTGAATTGATGAAAATATTTGTTCTTTAAAAAATATTGAAAGTGTTGTATTTTAATTAATTTGTTATAAAAACTATATTACAGTCTAACTGTTGGGCGCCATAATTATGATTTCAATCAATTAAATTATTAAATAATTAAAAATGGAAAAAGTTTATTTTTAATTGCTTTTAAGATTTGTCTAAAAACGGGCTTTTAAGGTCCAGTTTATTATATAACATAAAAGATTATTTCATTTAATGGTCCATCCGTCGTTTCATTGGTGTTTTTTCCAACATCTTCTGGGATGAATATTTTATTGATATAAATATAATCTTCTCTGTCAATTTAACATTATTTGAAATTATTAAACAGTACTAATTTTTTATCGAACATAAAATGAACGACACAAACACGTAAAAAATAAATAAATAAAAATATCACAGTAAATTATTTTTCTAATGAGCAATTCGGTAGTGAACGCAAGTATTAAAACTTTTTTTTTTCGTTTTTTTTTTGGAAAAATCTAGCAAATTGTGGGTTGAAGTCCCACTTAAAAAGTCATAACTTTTGATGTGTAAAAAATATCGACAATTTTTTTTTGCATAAGAACGGCTAGGTTTTGGGGTATAAAAAAATAAATAAAAAAAATTTTACACATTTTTTAAAAATAAAAGTTTTGAAAAAAAAACATTAAAATCAATTTTCTAAATACCCTGAATGTTTATGTGTTCTAAATACCCTGAAAATTTCAGAGTAGAAAGCTCCTTACTTAGTGATATATCAGAAAAAATGTAGAAGTATGTACACCAGAAAATGTGTTTTTTTTCAATAGTAATAATAATATTAGTTTTTCAATAGCAAAAATTAAAAATTTGTCGATATTTTTTACACATCAAAAGTTATGACCTTTTAAGTAAAGTGCCTACCCCACAATTTGAAGATATAGGGTTGCCAGAGTTTTCCAAAAAAAAAAAAAAAATGTTTTTAATACTTGCCTTCACTACTGTACACACTCACAAAATTTTACAAAATCGGAAAACATCAATTAATTTCAAGCAGGGACCGTAATCATTATGAGTTTTATAATAAAAATTACACAATAATGATTATGTTATGAGTTTTAATGATTTTCTTCAATGGTAATGATTATTTTTGAGTAATAATAAAAAAAATCAGCAATAATCAGTATTTTTGAGCAAAATAAATAAAACTCAAAAATAATATTATTTATGATTTTTATTTTTTTCGCTCAAAATAAAACTCACTTTCATGTAGGTGTAAATATATATACATATTAGGGTGGGGCGATTAGTATGGAAGGAAAAAAATCTTAATGGGCGCTTCGCGTTTCTGATTCTTGGGATTGTACTGAGCAAAAAAGTCCACTAGAACATACGTGTACGGTGAAAATCGAGCTTCCAAATTTTGACTTTACGGCAAAAAAAGCCCTATTTTGAAATTAATAATTAACCCCTTAAGCCCCACCCACAAATATGATTGATGCATTAATGTGCTAGAGAATCTTCCAAAGAAGAGATTGATACCATAATCTTGGATAAGCTCCTCCTCCTTCCTGAGATATGTCCATCCCACACATTGTTACTTTCACAAAATACGGCAAAAAAAGCCCTATTTTGAAATTAAAAATTAACCCTTTAAACCTCACCCACAAATATCATTGACGCATTAATCTGTTAGAGAATCTTCCAAAGAAGAGATTGATACCATAATCTTGGATAAGCTCCTCCTCCTTCCTGAGATATGTCTATCCCACACATTGTTACTTTCACAAAATACGGCAAAAAAGTCCTATTTTGAAATTAAAAATTTATCCCCTTAAACCTCACCCACAAATATCATTGATGCATTAATCTGCTAGAGAATCTTCCAAAGAAGAGATTGATACCATAATCTTCGATAAGCTCCTCCTACTTCCTGAGATATGCCCATCCCACACATTGAAAGTGAGTTTTATTTTGAGCGAAAAAAATAAAAATCATAAATAATGATTATTTTTGAGTTTTATTTTTTTTGCTCAAAAATAATGATTATGGCTGATTTTTTTATTATTACTCAAAAATAATCATTACCATTGAAGAAAACTTTAAAAATCAAAAATTTTAATAATCATGACGGATATGCAAAGATTGTCAAAAAATAATAATAATGGTGCAATAAATTTTTTTTTATGTCTCTTCTAAGTGATTGATTTTTTGATACAAAAAAACGAGCAATAATCATTATTTACGGTCCCTGATTTCAAGGTGATATTAAATGGAATTGCTCTAATGTTAAGATCACAGTTGAGTTAAGACTAAATTATTGCTACAGTTTTGTGTTATTTTAATTTACAACCTCCGTATATTTACAAAATAAAGGAAATCAAATATATTAGCTAGGTTGATACTAGTATTTCGATCTGGCTAAAGATCTCATCAGAACATAAAGTTTTAGAAGAAAAAGTTTATTTTTTTGCGTATTATATTTATTTAGCCATTCTCTAGAACTTTCCTTTTATTTAAATTTTGTAATTTTTTTAAATTTTTTATTTTGTTGACAGTGTATTTTATTTATTTTTGTTAAACAAATAAAAATTTTATTCAACTTTTCATTCAAGCATCGCAAAACAAACAAAAAATGTATATTTAAAGATGATGTATGTATTTCTATTATATTTTAACAAATATTAGTATTTGACAATTTTAAACAACAATATTTATTAGCTGCTATTGTTTCAACTAATGAATTATATTAACACTTCGTCACATAATACACAAAAATATTATTAATTACCATATAAATAAAATATAAAAAAAAAAAAAAAAATCATTTAAAATGCTTCTAATAAATCAAATAAACAATTTTGTTTTCTTAAATGTTCTTGACTTTTAAATCGAATTTCATTTCTACTAGTTTCAGGTTTAAAACTTTAAAGCCAAATCAAAAAAGTCTAACCTTGTCTTAAATTTGTTTTCTTGTAGTTAAAGTATGTTGAGTAGTTGTTAACTTAACATGAACATAAATTAAATTGTAATTTATAACAAAAAATACGTATTGCATGGATAACTGGAAAAATTCTGTGCAAAAAAAAAAAACAAGTTCTATTTTTCTCATAACCACATGTTATTGAACAGAAAATTATAAAAAATAATATTTAAAACATAATTGCTCTTTAAGTTGAGTAGAAGAAAAAAAAAAAAAAACCAAGCCTAAAGCTACTATAAAATGTTTTTCTTTTCCAAATCCAAACATATGGCTAATGGTTATTTTATTTTTACTCAAACGTAAGAGTTAATGACAATTTAACTGTGTTAACTAATTTACATACTTGAACTTTAAAACATAAATTTATTTATAATTTTCTTGTCATATGACAACAATCAAACCACAAAACTAACAAGAAATGTTTATACTTCTATGGTTTTAAAACATGAAGGTGTTAAAGTTGGTCATTTAAACTTGTAAAAAGTGTACAATTACCATGTAGGAGTTTAAAACTATTAACCATGAGTTTAGTTTAATTTAAAGGAAAAAATTTTATATTAATTAATATTGATTTGTTTAAATAGCAATGTCTTGTATATTGGGGAAAACACTACAAGGTTTTTTTTTTTGTAAAAATAAGATTATAAAATTATGTTCAACAGAATGATTAATTACACGGCATGACATAGAAAAAATTAATACAGATCTGAGCATTAATTACATGTACAATATTTCGGGCATGCTGACTTCAATGGTGTACTTAATTTTTTGATCAATCGTACATATTTCGCAAAAAATGTCTTTAAAGATTGGCGGCTTTGCGAAAGCAATCAATCTGCGTTTGTTTTGATGGAAATACATAACAAGACCTGTGTTTCATACTGATGTCTCATATTGAATGCATACAACTTTGTAGTTAAACCTCTACTTCACGTTATATGTAGGTTTTTACATGTTTTTTTTTTTTTGTTGCCATTTTAGCGTATATGAACGCTTAATGAACAATTGACCTGAACAAGTGTTGACCCCATACTTCTGGTATAATATGTGGGCACATCTAAAAAATAATCTGACAACAATTGAAGTAAAAATGTTTGCATTTTAAAAAGTTATCGCAATATAATCATTTTTTCAGGTACATTTAATTAAAAAAATAATATACTAAAATAATAAAATACTTAAACTACTATGAATACTGTAAGTATGTATTTTTTATAGTTTTAATTTTTTATTATTTTAGTATTTTATTTTTTTAATTTAATATATATAAGAAAAATCAAATTATAATATGATAACTTTTGCAAATGGCAACTTTTTGCAAGAACATTTTTTATATGTGTCCCTATATTATACAAAAAGTGTGGGGCAAAACTGCACCTCAAAATAAAAAAAATATATATGACCCACTCTGGAATTAAAAAGAAAATGTTCTCTATTTCGGTATGCGTAGAAACGTATAAGTGTTGGTTGTCAAAAGAAAAGAAGTTTTCTCAGAATTTAAAAAATTATATTATTTTTATTACCCATGAGAGCTATTTTAAGTATATTTTGGGTGTTTGCTTCTCTAGTATGTCATGTTTGGGTGTTTGCTTCTCTAGTATATCAAAAATCCGTCTATTGACTTACATTTCTCCAGTATGTTTGTAAATTACTTTAAGCGAATTCAAGTCTAGAAGATTTGTGGCGGGGTACTAGACTTGGTGCAGACATCAGCATTTGGCGAGTAATTCTCTTGGACTCCTTGAAGAACCTACTTATGGTTGATTTGGACACATTTACCTTGCATTCATCGAATATCTGATTAAGATTTTTTATTGCGTTGCTGGCGCAGTTGATTATTTTACGCCGGTCACGATCAGAAAGCTTTTTTACCATAAGCACTCGGATTATTTGCAACATTTGTTACAACCACATGGGAACGGTTTATTTTTCTAGTAATGTCCCGAAAACTTAAGACGCTTTATAAATATGCTGACATTTTTCTTTTTTTAATAGCACAGGCCAAAAAGTTTTCTAATGCTGAGACTAAAATACGTTTTTCGAAAGAATTGATGTGCGCTGAATCTGACTAGAATTTCTCCATCGCATTCAGTTTTTTATATATCTTATGCTAATGTTTTAATAAACCCTGTTTTTCACTATATTCGGAATGTTCTAACATCGCTAATTAAGATTAATTAACAGAACTCTTTATGTCATCTGAAATTCCTTTTCAAAGTCAGGTTTAACCTTTCAAAATGTCTTACTCTTTCTCGGAGATATTGTCCATTGCTATTCAGTGGTATGATATTTCCACTATTAATACGAAACACCATATTAATATGCATATCACAATATTAATTAATTGCAACGGAAGATATTTAATACAATAAATAAGATATTTAATACAAATAAAAAGATAGGAGACAAATCACGTTTTGCCATATACACCATTTTATTCCTTTATACGAGTTTGTTATATATGTGTATCAAATCGTTATCCTTCAATAAAATCTTAAAAATTAAAATATATATATACCAAAATGTATAACTTTTTTCTAAATCCTGAGTTTCATGCAATAAAGGGTTAAAAAACTTTCCTTAATAAACTTTAAAGCTTTTTTTCCTATAAATTATAAAAAATTTCTTTTATTTATTTTTTATGAATTTAACTAATATTTATATACTTTCACTTTAAAAATTGTCTCTAAAAAATATACATAATTTATATAAAAAGAATTTGATGCAAATCAATATAATGAGTTAGCGAATTTTTTGAGTATAGTTTCAACAAAACAAAAGACTTAAGACACATACTTGGTTAAAACGAAACTGGCATATTATTCAAATCAGTTTAATATGGTGTCACAGAAATTTATTGTAGCATTTAAATATTATCTTTTGACTTAAAACGATAAATTATACTATATTAAAGCAAAAACTATAATTTTTTATGTCTAAATTATATCTAAATAATGTGTCATAGTTACGAGTATTGATTGAAGTGTTTACAAAATGGCTTGTTTTAAGTTCCACTAAAGGACTATATATAGTTTTATTTTTTTAATATATGCCCAGTTTAGCAATGGTTCGTAATGATGAAAGTTGGATTTCGCTATCTTCACAATGTTGTCCCGATCCCTTAATGTCGAAAACCTCTATGTGTCAAGTTTCAGCTAAATTCGGTAATATTAAGAGCTCACTTTTAACTTTTGAGAATTATTAATTTGTCTCTAGAAGAAATTCCCACATTTAGGGTTGACTTAAAATTGAATTATTTTTTAAACTACGCCTTAACAAAACTGTACAATCTGATATAAATATATGTGCAGAAAACAACATTAAAAACTAAATTAAAAAAATTTTAATACCTTTTATGTTATTCGCGGTTTTTTAAAAATCATTCGCAAAAATACAAATTTACTACTGTTTTACGAAATTTTTAAATTCAAACTAACAGTTATGCAAAGCTCTTCTCTTATTAAAATCAAAATTTTTTTAGCTTTTATTATACAAAATTGTATTTTCAATTAAACTGTTATGCATGTGTAAAATTTTCTTTGAGAAATGTTACTTCCTTAAAATTTTTAATTGAAAAATAATAAAAATTACGATTGCTGAATGTCCAGTTAAAATTTAACAAACAGTTAAATTCAAAGTTAATATGGAAAACAACAAGAAATGTGTCAGTTAAAGTCCCAGTCAGTAGCAAACGGAGCATTGTGAAAATGAGGCTGACTGTTATAAACAAATTCAGATTTATATTTATATTAAACTGTTAAATGAAACTTTATTGCGTACATTTAGTAACGAAACCAAGTTATTTTCTAACTAGAGTTTAACTTTAACTACAGATATTTCAATATAAATTTTATATGCATAACTATGGTTAAGTCTTAAACTTAGCTTATTTTGAGATAAGCTAGGAGCTCTTAAGCCCAAACGCAACTCGTTTATGAAACGGTAAATAAGTTACAATCAAATCCATTAAATGGAAACTTTCCGCAAATCCACCTCCATTTGTGTAGTACATAAAAAGAGACAACATATTTTTACACATTATTTGGAGTTGCAGTCCGTTTACGGAAAATTAAAATTTTTGTAACTATTATACTTTTTATAGCTATAAAATTATTTTAGATTTTAAGCTCTTATGCATGGCTTTTTATTAAAAAAATATTTTTTTTAAGTTTTATTACAAAACTTGTTTTTCATTAGCATTGACATTTTATTAGCATTAGTTCACTAATTTACAATTGACCAAAACAAAAGAATTTGTTTGCAAAAAAAAAGTGTAGTGTAAATTGCTTTACGTAGGAATGGAACGGAGCTTTTGTAACACTGAAAACGGGAAACGAAGTGGAACGAGCAACTAAATTTCTATTATCCGAGTATGTTTATTTGTATTATCACTTAAATAAGTAAAACTAAAATAAATATATCACCCTATGGCAGTTTTATAAAAATTTATCACTCGGGATCTCTCCCGGACCTAGTAAATTTATATTATAAGGGTGTATTAATACTCTTGTGGTGTTTCTTCGTTTTGTCATATCTCGCTTAGTTTTGGAGATACTGGCCATTTTAAAAAATCGTCATTTTATAAAATGGCTAGTATCTCGAAATCTAAGAGAGATATCGCAAAACGGACAACATTTTAGCACAACTTAACCGAAGTAACATGTTCCTAATATCGAATGTGTTAAGCCTCCCGATTCCACTTGTTCCCCGGCTCATTCCATTTCGGTACATTTATCGGAGTGACTAAATTGTTATTATCACGTACGTATTTGGGTAAACAAATAATTAGGACACCCTGTGGCTGTTTCATTAAAAATTAATACTATTGTGGATTAAAAATTTTGTTCGTTTTGCCATATCTTAGTTTCGTAGATACTGGCCATTTTAAAAAATCACCATTTTTAGTGATTTAGTATCTCGTATCTCGAAATCTAAGCGAAATATCGAAAAACGGACAACATTTTTGCAAAACTTAATACTTAAAATTATTACTATTAGTCAATCAAATCAATTGAATTCATTATCATTTATTAAAAAAAAATTCAAATGAAAATAATTTCATTACAATTTTAATGAAATCATCAACTAATTAGTACATTCAATTAATTAGTCCCATGTATGATTCTAGTGCAGTTGTAATCATAATCGGTTTAACATTTCTTTTACACTCGGATTTTTTTTTAAACCAAACTGTAATTAAAGTTTTATTTGGATCAAAAAGCTGACGTACGATTTACAATTTTATTATAGTTTCTTCTAAATTTTGTTCTGTAAAAATTGTTTTTGTTTATCAGAAATCTAATTTAACACCAAATTTCAATGTTTTCGCAGTATTTTTTTTTTTTAGTAAAAACAGGATACTTATGACACAAACCTTATGAAATATTAATCCAATAAATAACATATACCACATCAAATAATAAATTCCGCTTTTATTTTATATGCAACACCGTAGCTGTCAATCATATTCATATGAACCCACTGTCTGTATAAAGAAATAAACAAAAGACTTAAGTAACAAACTTGACTTGCAAAAACAAAATTTACACTTAACAATCAATTATTGCATTTAGTTGATTTTAATTATAAAATCCATCATTTTATTAAAAAACTTATTGATTTGATAACTTAATATAATAAAGAAACAAAAATAAGTCACCCATTAAAACCACATGACGTCATTTATACGCCTTTTAATTTCAACTTTAAAATTTACATAGACACCATTAAATGACCATTTAAGTGACAACATAGTGATTAATAAACTGTAATTAAAACAAGAAATTTTATTATAGTTTTTTTTTTTGTTTGTTTGATAGTTTTTTTAAGCCTACATAATTTTGAACAGAAGTAGTAGTAGTTTTTATATTTTATTGTTTAATAAAAGAAACACGTGTTTTATTTTTGTATGGTTAACAGTCATATTTGTGGCTTTTATAGCGTTTTAAATTATTTAAGCTATTGTTGCTATATACGGCTTAAGTGGGTGTTAAATTTCCGGCGTCTAATAGTGCTCTGATTAGTTTAAATAATAAATTTATGTGATGAAAGTCTAAAATTTTAAGCTGGTTAAGGTGATTATGGTTAAAACAACACTTGTTAGTTTAGAATTTAATTACAGATTTTTTTCAATGAACCCACTCTTTGGTGTTAAAATTTAATTTATTGATTTATTTTTTGTGTTTTTTTTATATTTCTTTTAGATGGTCCACTATGTTTCGGCATCGGCCTTAACTTCACAAAATTCATTGGCTATGCAAAATCATCAACAATTAACATTTGGTCAATTATTAAGAGCTGCCGGAAATATGGGTGATATAAGAGATTGTCCGGTAAGTTACAACAAAATGTTTTATAAGTTTTTGTATACAAAAAAATACTAAATTTATTAAAGCCTAAAAGTATGTTACATTTTTTAATATATAACGTTAACTTTATGTTATTTTAACATAACTTCAATAGGAATGTGTAGAGTCGAGTATGTTAAGAAAAAATATTTCTTTGTATTCCATATTTAACTCATTAGGGACACGTAATTGATCCACTGCTCATTTTTCAACCAAACTTTTCAGATATATTGAACAAAACTTTATTAAGATATTTTTACATTTTGTTTGCTTTTAAGCGTCCTCTAGTGAAAATATTAGCAACCAAAATTTTAACGTTGACAGAATATGAATCCTAGACGATTGAAGGTATTTAAAAAAATTTTATGGACACATCTGGATTCGAAAAAGCATGAAATTTTAAGTTTTTTAACTTAACCGATTTTCAAAATAATTTGGACAAAATTTCATAGGGGAGTTTGGGGCGAAATGGTAAAACACTGTTTCAGGCTCTTTAATAGACCGCACAATCGATTTTTTTGAGTTAATCAATGGACACATCTTACAGGGTAATTCGTGGACTAACTTAACTAACCAGTTAACTTGTCAACGAACTCATTTGTTAGTTGCATTTTAAGCATTTTATCAGAAATGACATTATGCGATCTTTCGAAATGTCTATTTCTTCCTCATCTACTTAATGAATGTAAACGTTATAAATTTTGAAGTGTAATATTATAATTACGTGAGATAGAATATACCGCCCTTTTTCTTGTTCTCGCGGAATTTCTTTTTACATTGCTTAAATAGCTATTAATACTTCCAGCCAAAATAATATTAAAACTTTACCCCAGAAATGCTCACAATTTTAGTAATATGTAAAATTTAAATTTACAATTAAATTTAGTTCGCCATTCAAAATATGAGGATATATAATTAATTTTTGTATATTTATTAAATTAAAAATGGTAACGAGAATATTTTCTGAAAAAAAAATCGAACAGCCATAAAAATACAATACAAAACATGCATTCTACGTTAAAAACAATTAAAAGTAGATATTTAATTTCAAACAAGACACAGTAGGTAGAATGTTTAACTCTTTGAAGACCGAACTTAAACCGCTGAAGCTTTTTTGACGAAACTTCGTGCAGACTTCATTCCCAATTATATTAAGAGAAGTTGAAATAAGGGAATGACCGATTGTATGAAAATACATTAAAGAACCCATATTTAGCTTAAGCTAACTTTTGTAAATTTCCATCTTTATTAATTTGGTTAATTTGTAATCGAAACTCAACGTACGCAGCTAAATGAAATTAAAAAGAATAAAAAGGTATAAAAAAAATCAAAATAAAGCAATTTTTAAAGTGCAAGTTAGTCGAATACAGGCGTTCTTTAATTTAGAGACAAATTCAGCAAAATTTGGAACAAACTTGACAGAAGGAAAGTCATTTGTGGTTAAAGCTTTAGACCTATGACTAAAAATAAAATTTGTGCTGATTTTGGCACTTTACTGCTAAAATATAAATTGACTATCGCTCCTGAATGGGTTAAGATTGTGTCTAAATTTTAATTTTATGTTAAATTATGCCTAATCCAGAATTATTAACCATTTTAATATAAACTTAAAACTGAATCTTTAACTAAAACAAAAGCGTAAAAAAATTTATAAAAATACAAAAAAAAAATATAAAACTTGTTTGGGCTGATCCTGAAAGGCTTTGAGACTATCAGGCTGCAATTTATAGGTGTCGATAAAAAGCTACATCTTTTCAGTGTCAATCCAAAACTCCCATATTTTTTCAAATAATTTTTATTTAAAAAATTAAAATTTCACATTTTCTCGTATCAAGATTTGTAAATAAAATTATACAAAATTACAATATTCCAAATGGTTTTTTTACCATTTATTTAAATTTTCATATGGCAACCCTGATGTTCTAGTTTGTACATGTGTTGTATTTTAAAAAATTCAATAAATATTGATAACGGAACAGTTGGTCCATAATGAGTTAAAGAAACAATCGATGTAATTTGAACACCTTTATTAATTTATTTTTTGTAATTTCTAGAATTCCTGTGGCGCTAAAATTGGCATTTGTCGTGCTTTATTAAACAGACCCGATGTGGTTTCTATAGGCATTGTTTGGGATTCTGAAAGACCAGCAGCCGAACAAGTCCATTCAGTTTTAAAAGCTGTGGGAACAAATTTAAGATTATCAGATGTTTTCCATCAAGTCTCAGAACAAAGATGGGCTCAAAATGTACAACATGAATTGGTTGGCATAGTATCCTACTATGGCAAACATTATACCACCTTCTTTTTCCATACTAAACTTAAGGTATGGGTATACTTTGATGATGCCAATGTTAAAGAGGTAAGTGTAAATAACATCGAACTCAAACAAAAACTCCCTTATTTATAAATTCATATTTTTTTTTTTCATTTCTTAGGTTGGTCCCCATTGGGAAGGTGTTGTTGATAAATGTAGCCGTGGCCGTTATCAACCTTTATTATTGCTCTATGCTGTTCCCCAGCCACAATCTTCAGCTGCTGCTAATGCAAATTCTGCTGCACAAATGTCTTCTGCTCAGTACATGCAAGAGTTGGCTAATAATTCTCAATCGCCAGTAGTTAGAAGAGCCATCACTCCTAGCCCGGAAAAGCCACAATTGGGTAGTACCAGACGTGCCATTACTCCTACACCTTTACGTGGTGTACCCAACGATTATCAAAATTTAAGTGTTATACAAAATAATATATTTGCCAATAACTCCCAACAAAAGGAGAATCAAAATAATCATATGAATACCATGAATACAGATGAAACAGATGCTTATATAAGCCGTAAAACGGTAGAACATGTTTTAAATGCTCAATATCAAAATTTAAGTATAATACAAGATAAAATATTCCAACAAGATGAAAAAGAAATATCAGCCATGACTAATTATCATCAACGTAAATCATTGGAGGCGGTATTAAATGCACAATTGGCTAGAAAGCATCAACAACACTTACAATTGCAAAGATCCCATAGTGCAGAATCGGGTCACGTTTCTGGTTCTTCGGCATCATCTACTACTTCTTCTACTAATTCTTCATCACCTCCTAGTGATGGTTTAACTATACCTGAACATTTAAATCAACCCAGACGTCGCGACTCCGGCAATTGGTCTGGTGATCGTAACTCTGCCAGTTCAGCTTCTTCTACTACTTTGGATAATCCCTATTTGTATATGGTAGGCAAACGTTCAGCCTCAGCTGTCCCACAAAGTCCTACCCGTAATGGTTTACCTTATGATCCAGGATATGACTCATTCTCCTTAAGTTCTACCGATTCTTATCCACCAAAACATCCTTTAAATCCACAATTGGCTAAAATACCAGAAGCTTCTCCTTCGGTCATATTAACCGGTGATTGTGAAAACTATGCCATGAGGCCGATCAATTATTAGAGAAATCTAGAATCTTAGAAGAGTCGCATGATTTAGAAACGGCTTTGGTATTATGTAATGCAGCTGCTGGAAGAGCTAGAGCAGCAATGGATGCTCCTTACAGTAATCCCCATACCATGACATTTGCTCGTATGAAACACAATACCTGTGTTATGCGAGCTCGTTCTTTACATCGTAGAATTTTAATAGAAAAGGGTGCAGAAATGGATGCTATGCCCGAAATGAAACATATGCGTGAGGGTAGTACCAGCAGTGTCATCAAACATGTACGACAAAATAGTAAGGATAAAACTTTGGAAAAGAGTCCTTTACAAAATACCATAAATCATATAAATTCTCCTACAAATGCTAATAAATCGATAGAGATTTATGCTACTTTACCTAAAAAGAAAAGTCCTCTCAAAGCCTTAATATCTTCAGCTGCCTCCTCTCATGAGGTAGATAACATTGAATATGATATAAGCCCGACAAAACCCGAAAGAGAGGGAAGATCTTTATTTGGTCGTAACAGCAGTAAACAAGATAAAGATAAAAGAAGTCGTAGTGAAGATCGTAATAAGATTAGCAGAGAATTTTCTTTAACTGAAACTCTTTTGGTAAATGCTAAAGATACTTTGAAAAAACATAAGGAGGAAAAGGATGAAAAGAAAGAAAAAGATAAAAATGGCAAGAAACAACATAAAATAAGACGTAAGCTATTAATGGGTGGTCTAATAAGACGTAAAAATAGATCCATGCCCGACTTAACGGAAGCCGGAGATGAGGCAAATACCACTGCACAACCCGCCACTACTACTGCACCCTTAACCGCCTCAGTTGATGATTCAGTAGTGGGTTTACAAAATAAAAACTCAATGAGTGGTTATATTTCAGAGGGGCATTTCGATTTTCGTGAAGCTACAGTTAATAATGGCTCTAATCCTAATGCTAATTTAGAACGTTCAAAATTAATGCGTAAAAGTTTCCACGGTAGTGGCCGACAATTGACAGTAGTAGCAAAAGTACAACCACCACCGCCACCCATGAGAACTTCTTCGACATTGACCCAACAACAGCTGCAACAACAATTAGCCTTACAGCAACAACAAGATGCTGCTCTAATGCAACATTTTCATCATGAGGCCAATTTATCAAATTTATCAGCCATGAGTTCTAATACTTCCATTAGTGAAGATTCCTGTCAAACTATCATAACCACTTGTGCTCAAGTACATAATGAACAAAGTCCTTTAAAGGATCAATTATTTCAACAAAACTATAAGCAAACAACTAATATAAATGATCAAGGTATAGATGAAGTAGATGGAATAGGTCAAGTACAGCAATCACAACATACGCGACACGATTCTCAAGATTTTCCACCACCACCACCTCCTTTGGAATTACCTCCTTATCCCAGTCCTCCCCACTCGGTTACACATTCTCGACAGGCTAGTGAAGATTTTCCACCACCACCACCCGAAATTGATATGGAACCTTTAAATCAACAAATCAATCAAATACAAGCTTTGGAAGCGGCCAATAAACAACAACGAACATTAGAATCTATGGAAGGTACAACTTCTATCTTGGCTCAATTACAGCAACGTAAACACTTGATGAATATGCGTAAAGAACATTCTAATACGCCAACATTTAATCAACAAACTGCCAATGACAATTCTTGGTTAAGAGAATTGCAAACGAAACAATTGCAAAGGCAACAGGAACTAACCAATGTCCAGAGTATGGCCCAAAAATATGAACAACAACAATCACCCAGTCCTATGAGAGCATTTGGTTCACAAGAACTTTTAAATATGAAACCACCACAAATGCGTAATCCAATGAAACTGGAAAACGACGAGGTAGACTGTATGCCTCAACGACCACCACCTCCCACTATGCAACAAAGACAACAGGCTATGAATAATCAAGCCCTTAATTCAATCTTACCTAAACCTAAATATGATATATCACAAACACAAATTGCCGAAGAAATACGAGAGGTAGAACTACTCAATAATATGGTACAACAGTCCCTAAATAGTGCTCAACCAGGAAATGCTAATAATGTTCTCCCAAAAAGAGTTAAAAAGAAAAGTGTTTCCTTTTGCGATCAAGTTATATTGGTAGCAACGGCTGATAATGAAGAAGATGATGATTTTATACCTAATCCCATATTGGAACGTGTCTTAAGAACGGCTCAAAATCCTAATGATAAAGTAACGGCACAAATGATACAACAGCAACAACAAAATATAATGAGAATACAAACTGAGGCTCCCACACGTAATGTACAACATCAACAAACATTGAATGTGCAAAATTCTATGCAACAATCTCCCATGTTGGGCGCCGAAAGAAGAGCATCATTGACTAGCCAACAAGATATGCAAAGATATGTACAATTGCAAAGGCCACATATAGAGGCGTTACGAATGCAACAACAACAAATACAACAGCAACAAATGCAACAACAGCAGCAACAACAACAACAACAGCAATTGCATCAACAACATATACAACAGCAGCAACAATTAATACAACAGCAACATCAATTGCAATTTCAAAAATCTCAATTACCAGTAGGACAAGTTTATACACCCATACAAGATATTTATCGCCTACAGCAACAACAACAACAAGTTGCTGCAAGCCTTACTATGTCTAATCTAAATGAAACACAAAATTCTCAACAACAACAACAATTACCCGCCCAACATAATAATCCTATGGTACCACGAACTAGTATGAGCGGCATCGCTAATGTTGCCGCGCAGCAACATATGCAGATGTTGGCAACACATGCACAACAGCAACAACAACAGCAAAATTATAATATGCAAAGAGTGCCACCAATTACAACACAACCCACTAACAATTATTATCCCGGTATAGCGGGCTTAGATCAACCGGCCCAACAACAACAGCAACAACATATGCCCTCCCCCTATCAAAGAGTTCCTCTACCCCATGGTTATCCCACCAATGAACCATTTAATCGAGCACCTCAACATTTAAATCCACCAAATCCTAATACACAATCTCCGCATCCTAATAATCCCTATTCAACCCTTCCCAATCAACAACAATTACAGAATCAACCGTCAAAAACAAAAAAAGTAAGTTTTGAACCGGGAACTAAGGGGGAATCGGTGGAAGGTAGTAGCAATACCAATGGCTTACCGCCTAAACCATCGATACTACAACAACAACAACCGAATAACTCAACTATACCCGCCCAACATCAACTACCACAACAACAACAACATCCTAACCAACAGCAGCAACAACAAATGTTGCAAAATACTATGATGACTAATGACAACAATGCCGTTAATGTCACTGCCATACCCACCCGAGTCTATAATAATGCTATTGTTAAGGCCTCCGCAAAGGCTACGGAATGCAATTTATGCCGTAAACGTCATGTTATAGCGCCACAACAATATTGCACAAATTGCGAATACTATTTAAAAATGTTAAATAATCGTAGATAAGGCATTTAATAACACAGCGCTATAAAATTGACCACTCGAAAACAAGAGTACCGACCATTCATACTAAATATTTCGGCCACGCTAATTTTAATGGCGTACCCAGTGTTTTCACTTATGGGCGGATTTTTTTACAAAATTGCATTACAGTTTTGCTTGTTTTAACCAAGTTTTTTATACATGAAATTTAAAAATACACAAAGAGAATTTTCGTAGACTAATTATAATGATTTTTTTCTAAACTAATTAAGGTTTCTTCACAAATCGAATGAAATATTAATAATTTAAATGAACCCAATTTTTATGAAACTTTTCCATTAGACGTTTGTTATTTTTAATCAAAAATAAAACGAAATTTTTCATAAAATTTTATGAAAAACTGCATCAATTTAATGAAAGTTTCATTGGAAGAGTTCCAGTGACACTTCATAGATCTAATCCATAAATTCATTGATATAAATGTCTCAGCGTTAGAAATTTACTCTTAATTTTTTATGGTAAATGCTGATGAGACCTTCAAAAACAGTCCCGGTCTTAATCGCATGATTTATTTTTGAATTTGTTTTATAATTTTACTTTTAATCTAACTTTAACACTTATTCGCTAATATAATGTGAAGGAAAATTTTAAAATAATGCAAGATTCTAAATACAGGAATTAAATTCAGATAAATCCAAAATGGATTTATTATTTTTAAAAATCCATTTTGGATTTAGCTTGATTTATTGCTAATACTTATATTTTTATAGAATTTTAATATTTTATTTTACATTATAATAACGAATATGTGCTAGATTAAGGTGAAAATAACATTTTGGTCAAATTAATAAATAAAATATGAAGTTTTAAAGACATAAAATAAATCCGCAAAAATAAATCCGACTATTGAAAAACAGGGCTAACATTTTTGTACAAAATTTGTGTAACATATATGCAGCATTAACAAGAAAATCCGCGGTTTTCTCAGATTTCACTATATTTTACGATTTTTGTACAATTTTACATGCTATTTTGCAAACGATCGAAGCATTATTGTGCATAAGCAAAAATACTTATCTGAATAATTATTTCGTAAAAAAGAAAGTGAGGTTCATGGGGAAAGGCGAAATGTGTCTTTAATTTATATGACACCATAGATAAAAATACTGATGTACGAGTTCATCTTTTAGTATACTATGTAAACAGCTTATAAACTTACGTATACCAAAATTCAGCTAATAATATTTGCGAAAGTTGGTTTAACAAAAACATTCGTTACATTGAATGTCTACAAAATATTTGAAATTTTTATTTTAAAAATCATACAAATATGTGTACATTTGTTAAATAAAATTTTAAAATATTTTGTAGACATTCACTGCAATGAAAGTTTTTGTTAAACTAGCGTTCGTAAATATTAACTTCTCTGGCTGAATTTTGGTACACGCAATTTTCACGCTGTTTAAACAATATACGGAAAAATGAACTCATAGGTAATCCTTTTTCGCTATGCTGTCATATAAATTTTAGGCACATTTCGCCTTTTTCCCCATGAACTACACGTTTTTTCTTTTTTACACGAAATAATTGTTCAGATTTCTCTTTTTGCTTATAAGCAAGAATGTTGTCCTAATCCACTTTTTACTAAAGTAACTTGTCAATCCAAATTCCATATAACGCTGCATATTCGTTTTACAAATTTGGTGACCAAATGTTGTTGTAATTGAGAAACTTTGTATGAAAAACTTTGTTAAAGCAAGCAACAATTTTGAGGCAATTTTGCGAGAAATCTGGCCCATAGGTGAAAAATCTGGGTACGCTATTAAAATCAGCGTGGCCGAAGTATTTAGCATCAGTGGTCGGTACTATTGTTTTATTTTTCGAGTTGCGCAGTGTAAGCATTTCTTTTTAGATTTAAATAACTTAAATTTAAGATTAAAAAAGTTTTAATTTTAACTACATCTAAGGTTGAAAAGAATCTCATATGAAGCTAGTATCATCATAAATAATATTTTTGGTAAAAAAAAACTAAAATAAATAAATCCCCAAACATATGTAAATAATAATGTACATATGTCCACAAGGTAAGTATGTAAATCTTTGTTACAAAAAAAATTCCTATGTGATATATATATTTTGTTTTAAAGAAAGTTCTATCAAAAATTCTACAAAAAGGTAAAAACATAGATTTTTTCCAACATATAACAAGCCTGCTATGCATGCTTTTCTATAACTAATGCTTTAAAGCTTTAATTTAACTACTAAAATCTTTAAATTTAAAAATTTCAAAACTTTAAATCAAAAACTTTAAAACTAAAATTTTAGTTCCCCTTTTATAAGAGCTTCCGTTTTTTTTTCTTGTAGTTTTTATTTTAAAATTTTTACTTTAAAATTAAAATTACTGTCGAACAGTTGTTTTTTTTTATAATTGAAAACCGTTTAAAATTTTGCTTAATTATAATTATATTATTAAAGTTTATTATCTTAATTAAGTTAAGTTAATTTTTAAATTGCTTTTTAAGTTTTTCTTTTTTAATTATTATTTTTAATATTTTATTGTATTTTTTATAACGTTTTTTACAATATCCTTGCAGAAAAAGAAGACCATGAGTGAAAAATGAAAAGAAATTATGAAAAAAGAGATGTGTTAATCATCCACTGAGAAAAAAAAAGTAAATATGAATACATATTTTTCATTAATAAATAAAATATTCTTTTACAGTTAAAAAAAAAAAATTAAAATGTGTTTTATTTATTGTTCCTTAGGGTTAAAGATAAAAACGTTGTTTTATACTATTTTTCCAATGAACTTGTGTTGGACGTGTTTTAAAATAAAACATATTTTGTACATTTTTTCCCATACATTTTTTTCACTAAAACACATGTTTTGCTCAAAACACGTAAGTGGAAACATAGTATTAGTTGAAAGGGATTTTTAGAATCAATACTTATCCAATAAGACGTAAAAAAGACTAACAGGGATAGTATATTTGTTGGTTCCTGTAGATTTAGATAACATTTGGTTATGTGATAAAAAGAACAACATTGAAAATCAAATATTTCTATATGAGTGCCTCTTATTTCTCAAGGTTATTTGAAATGAAAGTAACGATGGACAGTGTTAGCTAGACTATACTTAAAGACAAGGACATTCTAAGTTTCACGTGAAAAAGTATTCACTTAAAAATTTGATCTCCTTTTAAAATTCAAAAAATTAAAAAACTGAAACTTGCAAAAGTTTTTTCATTATTTTTTTTTTTTTTTTTGCTCATAGTTTTTAACTTTCAGATCCAAACCAATATAAAATTGAGTCATTAGACTTGGGAGATACATTAACTAAAGTAGAATTTTGGTAAAAAATTTTATAGTGGTTTACAAGTGAAACCAAAATTTTCCAATTATTGAACTTTTGCAGTTTTTTTCGACATGGTTTTGGAGCCGGCAAAACGTGACAAAACAAATTTTGAGTGTATTTTAAAATAAAATATTTTCAAAATTTTTTTTTTGTACACAGAAAAAATGTTGCCTTTTGCCAACTGAAATTCGATTACTACTACTTAACTTCGGTTACTACGACCAACATCGGTTGGTTAAGAAATTTTTCGTTCACTTTGTGAAGAAATCTTCATTTGTTTAGTAAAAAATATTTAGTTCTGTATAGTTTCTAATTTATTTGTTTTTTTTTTTTATAAAAGACAATTTTAAGGATTAAAAAATCATGGGAATACGTAGCGGAAATGCCGCAAATCAGAGAAAAATAATTTTTATAAGGGAATTTTTCGTAATATGTCCCTACACCTGCTATTTGGGCTATAAAAAAACTCCCGACCCGGATCAGCTCATCTGACTGAATTTCAGATATGTTGTACAGAATAACAATTTAAGGGATCCGCGTTTTTTTTATTTTAGCTACCCAATCTAATGTTTACGTTTTTTCGGCTAATTTCGTTCTATTCGTAGACAAATTTGTATCAAATGAAAGGTTTTTTGAAGACACATTCGCTGGTGTACAAATTAGGCCCCAAAACAGTGAACTATTTTTGTTATTCAAAAGAATGTGTTTTGAGTAACATTAAATCTGGCGTTTTATTAAGGAATTTTAGTTGTATTAAGCTGAAAATAATACATAGCAATTGCATATTAAATTCAATCGATTGGATGTTTGAGCTTTTGCTGCTATTCACAACTGTTCGGTTTTTATGCGACTTTTCTCGAAGTGTCTTTTTCCCCTATATTGCATATAATTCAAAAATTGGGCAACTCTGGGCATATAGTGGGCCCAGGTATAAAAATCTTTGTATTCATGAGTACCCAGTAAAATAGTAAAATACTAATAACACTACTCAACAAAATGAAAAAAATTTCATGTACTCCGGATGCGATAATTTTTTCTGTGTAGATAACCTTGACATGAGCTCGAAAAACGCAATAAAAATTTTTTTTTTCGTTTGGTTTTTGTTTTATTTTTTTTTTTTTAATTTTAAAAATTTTTTTTTGGTTAATTTGTTTCGTCCGGCATAACTCAGGAACCACTAGCCCGATTTAATTGAATTAAATTTTAAAAAATTTAAAATTACAATTCCCTTAATCTGTTTATATATTGTTTTCCTATACAAGCAACACTTTCCAAGTTAAAAATGAATATATAAAGGAAAAAACTTATTTTTTGCCTAAAGATTTAAATTTTTTTTTTTTAAAAATCCATAAAAAATCCCAAATGAAAAAAAATGTCAAATCTTATTACTTTTACGTAAAGTCACATAACCTATGAGCAAAATGAGACAAAGATCATGAAAATCGATGCACGCGTTTCGCTTTTATTCGCAATTGAGTAAAGGTATGAATTTCAAAAATTTGCTCGACATATGCACAACTTTGTCTATGGTAAGGTTTTTTCTTTTTTATTACAAAAAAAATTAAAATTTGTTGGGTGACAAAAATATATGACTTTAAATTAAAAAACAATTCGATATATGTACAAGAAATTATCCTAAGGATATCAACATTAATTAATTATAAAAAAGTTTTAAAAAAAAATATCTAAACACAAAAATAAAAACCTTCAAATTAAAAATAATTATGTGCTTTTGTCTTTCTTTTATATTGTTGTGGGTTTGTTTCTCTTATCAGGAACCAGATATAGTCCCCCATCATAGCTTCGTTCCAAAATCCTTGGTATCGGTGCTCAATTTCTTTCATTTGCTGATGAAAACGCTCACCATGCTCGTCACTCACATCGCCCAGGTTGTCCGGAAAGAAGTCCAAGTGCGAGTGTAGAAAATGTATCTTAAGCGACATATTTGCTCCAATTTTTTTATAATTTTGGAGTAGTTGTTCGGCGATCTCTCTGTAATTTGAGCTTTTGTTGTTTCCAAGAAATCCGGAAACAATTTGCCGAAATGAGTTCCAAGCTGCAGCTTCATTTGGTGATAAAATGTGCTCAAACTGTTGGTCTTGCAACAACTTTTTAATTTGCGGACCGTCGAAAACGCCTTCCTTAATCTTTGCCGATGAAAGGTGAGGAAAAATGTTTTTTAAATAGGCGAACGCTTCGCCATCTTTGTTGATAGCTTTCACGAAGTTTTTTATGAGTCCGAGCTTTATGTGAAGAGGTGGGAGAAAAACATTTTCCTTTTTTATGAGTGGCGTATATTTCACGTTGTCGCTGCCGGGGATGAAGTTAACTCTTTCTGTCCAACTCCTCCTGGTGTAATGATGTTGACGATCGCGGCTGTCCCAAAGGCAGAGAAAACAACAGTACTTTGTGAATCCACCTTGTAATCCACAAAGGATACCGATAACCTTAAGGTCGGCACAAACTTTCCAATCGTGTTTCTCATAGTTAAGGCACTTTAGTAGATTGTCCATGACTTCGTATGTTTCCTTGGTGTCAACGGCATGAGCAATTGGAATCGAAGGTTTCTTGTTGCCGTTGTGCAGTAAAATTGCTTTAAGGCTCTGCTTGTTGCTGTCGATGAAAAGACGCCACTCTCCTGGATCGTAAGAGTACCCGAGTTCACCAAATAATCCGGGAATGTCCTTACAAAAACAGATGTTGTCTTTTTTTGTGTAGTACCTTGCGTATGGTTCATGACGCTTCCTGTAGATTGTTGTCACCACACCAGGAGCCAAGAAACCGAACTGTTTCATGCGCGATGCATGCAACTCTGCATCTTCCTTGGAGAGTTTCAATTCTCTAACCCAATCGTTCAGTTCTGCTTGGGAACATAAGCGTTGACCTCCATACAATGTATATGTTGACTCGCATTCTGATGTGGTTTCTACTGTCTCCGGATCTGATGTTGGATGTATCGCCTCATTATTAGATGCCCATCTTGAAACGGACGGTTGCGGGTCCACTGTTCTTCGGAAAATGGCACTGGAAAATTCACTGTTGAAACAGCAGCGTAAGTCCATCGTATATTTTTTCCCACGCCTGTTTTTTTTGCTAAGACAGAAGTAGCAATCTGTTACATGGCAAAGCGGAGCTCTCCAAAGCATTGGCATGATGATTCTCGGCTGTCGTCTGAAAGAATTTCAATAATAAGTTATATATGTTCTTGAATTTCGTAATCTACACTTACCTTGAGTCACTTAGCTGTACGTAGCACCTTGGACATAGAGCACTTGGTGTCCACCGCTCATCTATGTTTGAGACCTTTAAATTGAAGCTCTCTTCAAATGAATCTCTCAATTTAGGTGAAAAACAGCGCTTGTTTTTTTCAGAAACGTATTCTCCGCACATGTAACAAAAATTACTTGGATTGGTATTGCATTCAAATACTCGCGAACGTTTGCTCATTTTAACTATCGCGTTCGTCGACACTTGTTGAATGAGTAAAATCGATCAATGAAGACCTATTTATACTGTGTATTGTTTAGTATTTTACTGACAGGTACTTATAAATGGGTGTATATTTTTTTACGGTGGCTACATACCTGTTTCATCACCATGTGTGAGTCTTAAATTTTCCGAATAATGACCACCCTTAAATGTGGGTTGCATTTCTGTAAAAAAATCATACAGGTAGTCACCGGAAAACCCAAATAATTAAAAAGTCCCCTTTCCTTTTTTCCTTTTAATTGTTCACGCACATTTATTAGCGTTTATTACTTTGCTTACGCAATCATAAAAATTAAATAACCCTTTGTTTATTCCGTTTTGTTAATTCTGAGAATCAAAAAAAAAAAGAAAAAACCTTACCATAGACAAAGTTGTGCATATGTCGAGCAAATTTTTGAAATTCATACCTTTACTCAATTGCGAATAAAAGCGAAACGCGTGCATCGATTTTCATGATCTTTGTCTCATTTTGCTCATAGGTTATGTGACTTTACGTAAAAGTAATAAGATTTCACATTTTTTTTCATTTGGGATTTTTATGGATTTTTCAAAAAAAAAAAATTTAAATCTTTAGGCAAAAAATAAGTTTTTTCCTTTATATATTCATTTTTAACTTGGAAACTGTTGCTTGTATAGGAAAACAATATATAAACAGATTAAGGGAATTGTAATTTTAAATTTTTTAAAATTTAATTCAATTAAATCGGGCTAGTGGTTCCCGAGTTATGCCGGACGAAACAAATTAACCAAAAAAAAATTTTTAAAATTTAAAAAAAAAAAAATAAAACAAAAACCAAACGAAAAAAAAAATTTTTATTGCGTTTTTCGAGCTCATGTCAAGGTTATCTACACAGAAAAAATTATCGCATCCCGAGTACATTTTGACTGTTGACTAGTGTAATAGTTTGCAGAACAACTTATACTACAACCGATTCTTTTTATATAGAGTGTGTCCTTTTTTCAATAGGTTCTTTACCTCCAAACTAGAACAGGTTGCTTTAGAACCGTTTGTAGAACCAGTTATAAAATTGTTGTAAAAAATTTTACTGGGTACTTTAAGCCTGCGTACAAATAAATCAAGTTTTCATAAATTAAACCCAAGTTTTTATACAAAAACAAATGAATTTTCATGTTATCTGTAATTTATAACGAGCTTTCAACATCCTTTCCAGCAAAACCACACATTACCAAATCATGATTAAAGTAATGTATTGCCATAGGGCTTCATGCATTACTTTACACGTTACTTCACTGATGAATTATACAGGCGATGAGCCTCAAAGTAAGTCATTACCTTGTAGGGGGTAAAGTTACTGGTTACTTATATGGTTACATGGTGGGAAAAAGTAATGTGTCTATAAATAGATTTTCATAAAAAAAATGCATAAAAATTTTTTTTTACAGATATTTTTTTAATTAAATAAATAACATGGTCATGCTGGGATTCGAACCTGGGGTCTCTGATATTTAACAATTAGTTAGGCGAGAACTCTACCAACTGAGCTATCGATACATACAATATTTTATTGCTTAAAATGTAGATGAGTTGTTGTGCTTTGTGTTTTCGTTCGTGATATCCAAAATATACACCTTACCATTATGCTTACAAAAAATCACAAAGTAGATACAAATAGATTTTCAAAAATATATATTAATATTTACTTTATGTTAATAATTCATGCATTATGTAATTGATGATCGGTAAGACATTATTTTATGTTTTGAAGTTATGTAAAATATAATGAGGTCTCATTACATTTTATGTTTTGAAGTAATGTAAAATGTAATGAGGTCTCATTACAAGGTAATCCATGAGTGTTCAATTATCGGTAACTCATTACTTCTTGTTGGAAAATAATGATACAGCTAAGGAGTACACATTACAAGATAATGCATTACTTTATCGCACCCATTACCAAAGTTTTGCTGGGTTATATTAACAAAAATAAAGCAAATCAAACATATTAGCTAGGTTGATACTAGTATAAATTTGAAGTAAATTTAAAATATAATTCATATTTAACTGTCTGGTAAAAGATATGACATACGACGATACTATTTTATACACCGGACACTACTATGAAATTTGTATAGAAAATTTAGACGTACCTTCACATTTTCACGCAAAACTTTTGATCCGCTGTACTGAGTTTGCTCATTTTCTGTACCAAACTTTTCTCGAAGATGAGCAGTCTCTATTACCTTTTCTCGCCGTGATCGCCATTTCATGCCCTCATCACATTTGGTGGAGTGCGTAAAAATATTAAAGGTAATAAACAAAAAGTTTAACCTGAAAACCCTTGGCGGTTTTACTATACTGGCTTAGCACTTTCACCCCGACTTTAGCTTTGCAGCCTGGTTTTGTTACTACGACTCAAATTCGGTTATTACGAATTTCAATGCAACTTAACATTAGTTTTTACACCAAAGTTCGGTTAATCCAACTGAATTTTAGTTGCAACACCCAAAATATTCTGAAATCAAATGTAAATATCGTTGTACTGACTGAATTTATAAATATTAAGCAACAATTTAATTCTAAAACTAAAAACATGTAAAATAAAGTAAATAATTTACAAACAAAAAGTGGATCAATGCTGAAGTATTCCGATAATACTTAATTTTTTGTCTGACAATCTAGACTTTGAGGTATGCAAAAATATGGCTTTTCTTAGAAGAAATAATATTGAATTGTGTGTTTTCTAAGTATTCTTTAGCTCAAATATGTTATGATAGTTTTTAGAAGAAATATAGTTAGATCATATCTGGGTTCTTGTGAAATTAATACAAGATCTTAAAATTAGATTTGGAAATGCAGAAAAATGAAAATCTAACACAGCTGCTTGCATTCTCGCAATCATAATTGATAAAAGGAGGAGCACACGTCAGCAATTGTTTAATTCAGCAAATTTTCTAATTTTGCAAGAAGAAAATTTCTGACGTGAATACCCGTCTTATATCAATAAAAAAAAAGGATAATAAATCTAGCACTTTTTGTAGTACTTCTTTTTTCTTAGTTAACTTTTTTTTAGTCAGCAAAAAATTAAACTGAGTCAGCAAAATTTTAGTCAGGAGGGTGCTTGTAATAAAGTTGCTAACGTCAGTAAAATCTGTCGCTGAAAATCAGCGAGCTGATTATTACAACAAAATTAGTAGATTCAGCAAAAGTTTTAAAAATTATAGAAAGTTAGAAAAATTATACTATAGTTAATTTATTTTCTGAAAATCATAAGAATTATTTGTGATTATATTAAAAATAATTTACAATAAGTTATAAAATATAAAAATATTCATACTCCCACATTGACGACATGAATTAATGTAATATCTGAAAATATATAGAAATATTTATATATATATTTATATACAATATTATCTTTCAATTACTTAGGTTAGGTTAGGTTGAAAAGAGGATTCGGAGAAGGGAAATGCTTCCCTAATCCGACTCAAGTCCCTGAGGACTTAAACTTATGCCAGAATGTCGGCTTGTTGTGCGCTCTAAAAAACTACTTACATTAATGGTTGTCTAAATGATGACATCTTTTAAAGAAAGAAAGTTTCCTTAGTTAATTCTACACTCACAATATTTTTTTCGTAAAGACTACGGAATATACTACATATTAAATTAATAGAAAATCAGTTAAAGTAAGGACTACTTACTTTTCGTTTAACAACAATTGAAGGGGTTAGTGCAAAAACATGATAAGCCACACGTTTTCAAAAAATGATTTTATGTGTTCATTGCATTACCTAACGTGGTATCAATATCCACTTAAATGATTTAAGCTATATTCCAAATACTTTCAGATCTACAGGAAATGTTACTTTTTACAATTCGACTATAGTTCAATATTTGTTTTACGCAAGAACATGATATGCCACACCAATAAGATACACTTCTGAACAAAAAGATTAACTCTGAAGATAATAAAAGCAAACTTGTTTTTTTTGTAAATATATTAATTGAAGTATGGTGGATAAAGATTATTTTTCAACAGATGATCTACTCATTAAGGAAACCATCGATGTATGATTTATTTTAACTTTTGTGGCTTATCAAGTTATTCTAAATTCTAAATAAATTTTCTGTATAAACTTGATAAGCCACATTAATTTAATAAAATATTTTTACTGTCTTCTAGTCTCCCAGCGAGGAACATGTAAAATAAGCCACATCTTTGCACTTACAACAAGTATATTTATCACGAAAATCTGTCAAATCAGCTAAAATAAAAATATTCTAAATAAAATTTCTGCAACAACTTGATAAGCCACATTAATTTAACAAAATGGGTTTTACTGTCTATTAGTCTCCCAGCCATGGACATGAAATAGAAGACACATCTTTGCACTTAAAGCAAGTCTATTTGAATATCATGAAAATCCTTGAAAAAAGCTACCTAGTCTTTAAAATTAAATAATTCCAAATAAAATTTGTGCAAAAACTGGATAAGCCACATTGACGTAATAAAATGGTTTTTACACTCTTCTAGACTTCCACCGACGGATAGAAGACACATACTGTCACTTATTATAAGCATTTATATCTCGAACATCTTGCTTAACAGATGTCTAGAAGTCATTGAAAACCATTTCTTTAAAATCAATGTGGCTTATCATGTTTTTGCAGAAATTTAATTTAAGATTTTCTTATTTTTAAGAAAAAGTCGCTGTTTTTCTGGACTTTTATATTCTAGATACTTGTAATAAGTGCCAAGAGGTGTTTTCTATTACATGTCCACCGCCTTAAGACTATAAGGCAGTGAAATTCATTTTTTCAAATCCACGTGGCTTATCAAGTTATTGCAGAAATTCTCTTTAAGATTTTTTATTTTGAGGAAATAGTTGCTATTTTGCAGGATTTTCTAGCAGCAGATACTTGTAATAAGTGCTAAAATATCTTGGCATTTATTACAAGTTTCTACAACACTAAATGCCTGAAATACAGATAACATTTCTTCAAAATTAAAAAAAAATCTAAATAAAATTTCTGCAAAACTTGATAAGCCACATTGACTTAATAAAATGGTTTACTGTCTTATAGTCTTCCGAAGAAGGTCATGTAATAGACGACACATTTTGGCACTTTTTACAAGTATCAAGTATCAAGAAAGACCATCTAATTTGCTACCATTTTTCAGACTATGAAAATAGCTTGATAAGCCACACTTTTTTTTGTAATAAAAGCAGTTTCCGATGGATTTCTATCATCCATGAACGGGTATGTGATGGGAGCCTTCCTTAAGCACCTATTATGTATGCTTACAGTCTGGTTTAGTTAAAGCCTTAATTTCTACATTGTTTTAAACTTTGAAGGCGATTATTTCAATATTTTAATTTTGTGGCTTATCAAGTTTTTGCACTAAGCCCTTCAATTGTATTTTTTAATTTATTTTCAACTGTTAAACAATTAATTAACAAAATCGGTAAAAACAATAGATTTTGTTCGTTTATTTCGATACTCAATATAATATAAAAATGTTTTGTTTTAAATATAAAATTTTAACTGAATATTTTAACTACACTCAAAAAAATAAGTTAGTAGAAAAGTTAGTAAAACGTCTTGTAAATCAGGTATACTATTTTTTAGCAAAATTTTTTTGCTAAAATCGTGTTTTCAGCTAAAATTTTTGTTATACTTATTCAGCACTTAACTGTTTTATACTAATGCTTTACTAATATACTAATGTTTTACTAATTAATTTTGCTAAAAAAAAATTGTGCTGATAAGCACATTAATAGTGTGGACGACAACCAGATTGAAAGATATACGCATAATGAAGTAGATGTCGCGGCATGTCAAGATGTAGTAGAGAAGAGGAAAATGATAGTAAAAAGTACAACTCTAATAAGACATATAAAAAAATCAACCATGGAAGACTTTTGTATCTGTTATTCATACATAAAACAAAATTGAGGATTAAAATAACTTAAATTTTGCGTTGTTATTTATTTAAACTAAATGTTTATATGTGTGGTCAAATTGCAAACAAACATATACAGAAATGTAGACAGAGTAAATTGAAAGACAAAGACACACATCTTAGGTAGATTTTCTTATGGTTCCTTCCCAGGAAAAAATTACACATTCCAAAAAGAAGGTGATGCCCACACTTGCTTACATATCTCATTGCCAAATTTAGTAACTGCAATACTAAACACATTCCAGCGTTCCATCAAAAAAGCAAGTAGTATTGTAATCAAGTAGTTTTGTAATCAAATCAATTGTAATCAATTCTTTAAATTTAAACCTGAAAGCATGAACTCAATAACAAAGTAATTATTTACTTAAAAGAAAATAACAATGTTATTAACTTATATGTATAAGTTTTTGAACTCAGGAAGTAATTATATACTTTTTCTTAATAAAAGGACGCTATTGGAAGTAGTTCCTCATTTCGAAAAAAGAAGTTATACAATTTTAAAGAATTTATCTTATATATTTTTGTTGAAACAAATTTTTATTTGCTGGAAAATAATACTAAAAACCGAAATTGCATGTTGCCTAAATTTTGGTAAACTGTGGTTAGGTATAAATTAGGGACGCGCTAATTTATATTTCATATTATCTTATTTTTTCTAGGGAACTATTTATTTTTTTTTTGTGTAAGTACTTCGTAGTTTTACAATGGAACTATTTCTTTATTAAAAAATGTATGTAGTTCTTACAAATATAAAGTAAATAGTTCTTCAGTAAAAAAAAATAATCAATTCTAAAGAATCAATTATTTTAGTCTCACGCCCTGTTAAAAGAATCGAGTAGGTAATCTAGTAAGGAATGCGTTCTGCCCAATATGCTTGATTACAAACCCGCTTACCTTTTTGAAAATTTTTTGCTGGGTTTTTCTTATTGCAAAAAGGGTTGTTTTTTTCGTTTCGTTTGTTTTTGTTTATTTTTTCATTTCGTTTCTATAATTATGATGCTATCGCAACTACCGAATTGCGATAGCATCATTTAGACAACCATTGATGTAAGTACCCAGCAAAAAATTTCCAAAAAGGTAAGCGGGTTTGTAATCAAGCATTTTGGGCAGAACGCATTCCTTACTAGATTACCTACTCGATTCTTTTAACAGGGCGTGAGACTAAAATAATTGATTCTTTAGAATTGATTATTTTTTTTTACCAAAGAACCATTTACTTTATATTTTTAAGAACTACATACATTTTATTATAAAGAAATAGTTCCATTGTAAAACTACGAAGTACTTACACAAAAAAAAAAAAATAGTTCACTAGAAAAAATAAGACGTACTTACATTAAAAAAAAAAGAAGTAGTTCCATAAGTAAATTCAACTTTTACTCACACGTGATTCTCCTAAGTCACTCAAATATAACGATCAAAACTCATACGGAAATAAAATCCTAAAAAGTGAAACATCGAATTGTTATGATACTATGAGCTATAAACCACGAAAATATAAATTTTTCAAAAAAAAGAACAATTCAAAATTGAAAAAACAAAAATATGACTCACGCACAATCACTCTCGAAAATTTCAACTTCCACTCACAATTTTCTGCTCACGTGCGCTTCCCTAATTTATACCTTACCACAGTTTAACAAAATTTAGGCAACATGCAATTTCTGTTTTTAGTATTATTTTCCTGCAAATAAAAATTTGTTTGAAAAAATATATGAGATAAATTCTTTAAAATTGTATAACTTCTTTTTTCAAAATTAGGAACTACTTCCAATAACGTCCTTTTATTAAGAAAAAGTATATGATTACTTCTTGAGTACAAAAAGTTATACATATAAGTTAATAACATTGTTATTTTCTTTTAAGTAAATAATTACTTTGTTATTGAGTTCATGATTTCTGGTTTAAATTTAAAGAATTGATTACAATACTACTTGCTTTTTGACTCTATCGTTGGAATGAGTTTGGTATTGCAGTTAATAAATTTGGCAATGAGATATGTATGCAAGTGTGGGCATCACCTTCGTTTTGGAATGTGTAATTTTTTCCTGGGTAATTGAAAGACAATTTTTGGTTTGTTATATATATTTATTTCTATATATTTTCAGATATTAAATAAATTCATGTCGTCAATGTGGAAAAATGAAAATTTTTATGTTTCGTTATTATAGTAAATTATTTTTAAATGAATCACAAAAATATGTTTTATGATTTTCAGCAAATAAATTAACTAAATTACAATTTTTCTACAAATTTTTTGCGTTTTTTTCAGTCTACTAATATTCAGCAAAAAATTTATTAATTTTTAGCAAGGCTTTTGTATTTCTAATCTACTAAGTGTTAGCAAAACTTTTGCTGAATCTACAAATTTTGTTGCTAAAAATCAGCTCGCTGATTTTCAGCAAAAGATTTTGCTGACATTAGCAACTTTTTTGCAAGCATCCTCCTGACTAAAATTTTGCTGACTCAGCAAAATTTTTTGCTAACTTTACAAACTTTTTTTTTTGAGTGTAATACCGAAAGTTCGTTTTTTTGTTTCTTTTGCCTATGGAATAGCAGACAGAAAAGTTAAAAAATATATTTCTTTGGTAATTTAACAATATATTCAATTGAAACGACTTTAAAGATTAACTTTTTAAATAACTGTTGAATTTTTATGGAAAAGTTCTTATGACTGCAGAAACGAAACAATATCAAATTATGGCATATACAACCCGTTCTTTTTGGCAATAAGACAAAGGCAACATAAAAAATTACCTAAGATGTCTGTCTATCTGTCTACCTGAACGTATATTTGTTTGCAATTTAAAATTGTCAATTTGACCACACAACAATTTGAACACATTCATTATAAACATTTAGTTTACAAATACACAGGTTTAAATAAGTTGGCATCACTGTGACTGGTTATCACTTTGTAAACATTAAAGGCTGGGTTAGCCAACCGTTGCTGTAATGTAACCATAACGAACACACACCGCTTTCATTTAGTTTAATTATAGAATTTCAGACACGTAGCATGTAATTTCGACACAAACAAACAAAAAAAAAAAAAAAAAACATATAAACAAATCAAACTTTGCCCACTTAAAGGTCCATAAAGGTCTATAGAATTTTATAGAATTATAGAATTTTAATATAGTGTGTTTTTTACACAAAATAACAAAAAAGCATGTAAACAAATCAAACTTTGCCAACTTACCAGTCAGCTGTTTGCAAATGCAACGTAAATGTAACGTACAAATTTGTTTTTACAGGTTCAGCCTTTCGTTTACGTGACATTTGTAATGGGTAATCGCTTTTATTGCTTTACTCAGAATAATTTCGAACAGCTGATTCGTTAAGTTAGTGCTACGTTAACTTACGGTTTGGCTAACCCAGCCCTAAGAAGTTTCCATAAAGGTCTATAGAATTGTAATACTATTACAAAATATCAGTAGATTAAAAGCAATCAAACAGTGGACATCGTTTTATTCGCAACCAAGTCAAAAGTGTATAATTTCAAAACTTGTATTTGCATTCTGTATCAACTACCAGTTTTAAATTACACAAAATGGGAACCCAAATAAAATTTACCTTAAAAGGCAAACTAGAACTTCTGGGACCACTTGCAGATTATTATGAATTAATTAGAAGAATTTGCTGTCTTATTGCTTTGGAAATAACCCATCATCATTATTATGTTGTATGCAACGAAACCCAGTATTTAGTGGCATCCGTATTGTATGACAAAATAACAACACAATCAACTTTGTATCCAAGTTCAAGTACACAAATAACTAAACTGCGATGTATTTTTGATGAAAACATAATTTCCGAAGAACACATTAATGAAAGATCACAAATGCATGTCAGTCATTGCCCGGAAAGATATATAAAATATTATGTTAATGAAACCTCTGCAGTAACTATAAAGTACAATTTGGACTTTCAGGCATTTAGCATTAGAGATAGTGAAGCCAAACAATTGGAAGGTTTCATACCACTCAGCCTAAAACTTGATGATACTACAAATGCACTTATCTCATATTTGGAAGATCTAAAACAGCATTCGATATTGAAGGAACCTTTTGATTTTGATAAATTTAATAGAGTGGTTGTGGATGATTTAAATATAAATGTTAAGCATAAGTTATATTTGATACCACCGATAATTGAGCCAAAAAACGACGCGGATAAATAATCGATGGAGTGCTGCTTTTAGAAAGACTCGATTTATGGGAAGGAAAGACAGGAACGGATTCTTTATTAATATTAAATGGAAATAATTTAAGTTATACTTAGCTGAGGGCACTCAAATAAAATAAAACGCATGAAAAACATTTTTGATTTTTAGCTTTAATAACTAATCAAGTCTTGCAAAGGTAATTTAAATAAGCCACTCAAGAAAAAAGTACACTCAAGAAAAAAGTTAGTAAATACAGCAAAACATTTTGCTGAGTCAACAAAATTTTATTCAGGAGAATGCTTGCAAACAAAAAAAAAAAATACTGATGTCAGCAAAATCAGCGAGCTGATTTTTAGCAACAAAATTTGTAAATTCAAAAAAAAAATCAAAAAATTTTTACAAAAATTATACTTTAGTTAATTTATTTGCTGAAAGTCGTAAAACATTTTTTGTGACTCTTTTTAAAATAATTTAAAATACGTTACTAAATATAAAAATATTCATACTCTCACATTCACGACATGAATTAATGTAATATGTAAAAGAATTATGGAAGTAGCAGCAACTTCGATCTTTTATCATAACAAACAAAATTATCTTTCAACTACTTGCATCAATGGGTGTCTAAATGATGCTATCTTTTAAAGGAACACAAATGCCGCAGATAATTATAAAAACGAAACGAAAATATAATATGACAAATACAACCCTTTTTTGCAATAAGAAAAAGGAACCATTAAAAACTTCCTAAGATGTATGGCTTTGTCTTTCGCTTTAGTCTGTGTACCTGTCTGTAGATTTCTTTGCAATTTGACCACATTATTAATCTCTATAAACATTTAGTTTACAAATACACATTTAATCTTTATTAAATTTAAATATTTTATTTTGTCTTTTATTTAATTAATTTAATTACTCTCACAAGCCGGTGACAACGCAAAATTTAAGTTGTTTTAATCCACAATTTGGGTTTATGTATGAAAAACAAATACAAAAATCTTCAATGGTTGATTTTTTATGTGTCTTCCTAGCAAACTATTAGTAAAACATTAATTCAAATCAGTTAAGTGCTGAGTAAGTATAACTAAAATTTTAGCTGAAAACATAATTTTAGCTGAAAAGTAGTATACCTGATTTACAAGATGTTTTGCTAACTTTTCTACCAACTTATTTTTTTGAGTGTTTATAAAAATAGAGAGACTACACTTCCCACTCCACTCGGCAACAAAATACACTTTATACTTAAAAATTATTGAAACATGTTGATAACAAATTGTTGCTTAAAGCACTCACTTTTATTTTGCGTATATTTTGTTATTTTCTATTAAAAATTAATATATTTTAATTGAAAATGTTTTACTTTTAAATTTTAAAAATTAAAACCAAAAGTTTATTTTTCGATCTTTTATCATAAATTATGATTTCTAACCGCTAATTTAAAGCAGACTTTATCTACTGACAGGTCCTTACATGTTTTATTTCGTGTCACCGAAAATCTTCAGAGAGAGAACCAATGTAGAAGGGGGAGAATATTTTTACCCAAACTTTGATGTTTATTAATTAAAAATGATTTATTTTTGATTTGAATTAGTTAAATTTTTCCAATTTTATTTTTTACTTCTCATCGGGGAAATAAAACAATACGGGTAAAGCGTTGATCTTTTTCCATCAAAAGCGTTAATTTTTTATAAAATGCCAAAAAAAAATTCATGTTAAAAATTTAGATAAGTTCAAATGCCAATTAATTGACCCCAAAATATTATAAAAAATTTGTTTTTTTTTTAGGCAATTAGAAATTTTCATACAAAAAGTCAAATAATCGACTTTTACTTAGAAAAAAGTGGAGAAGTCGACTTTTGAAAATACAACAAAGAAAAAAACTCGAGTTTTAATTTTTACAGAAATCGTAAAGTCGATTTTTTTCCAACTATATAACCCAACTGCGGGGACGCATGCGGTCCATTGGGTCACATGTCGGAAATATGGGGCTGGGATGTGTTATGGGCTTCATTACACGCTGAGAAAAAATATGGTTGAACATGATTGTGGACAAAAAATTATCATATTATGATTCTAATTATCATATACATGATTCTTTCTGATCATATTATGATTACCGAGGACGATTTAATAGTTATTTACAATCATAATATTTTTGCTACGATCATATTATGTTTGTTGTGCATTGCTATCATAACATCACTATCATAATATGATGCTTTTTTTTCTGCGTGTAATTAATCAATTTTGTAGACTCTCAGTCAATTCCATTTGTGATGTATCATGGATCTTATGATATATATATGATATCATATCATATTTTTTGACATCTTTTTAATTTTTTTTTATTAAAACTTGAGGTCGAAAATTATGTTTGACCTCAATTTTTGACCCTAAACGTGAGATTGGGCAGCTAACAGAAATATATACGTGACCTTTATTTTTTCATATCCATCACATATTCAAATTTCATTAAGATGGGTGAAAATCCATCAGCAAACACTTCTTGTAAGTCACTTTTCAAGTTTATTAAATTGTGTCCATTTTGTAGCACCGTGCAGTCTATTAGGCAGACCTTCAAAGGGAAGATACTTTTCTACTATTTCCATATAAAAACAACAAACTACTTTAATAACTCAAATATTTTCAATATCATAAAATAAATTCAAACATTAAATTCTAACCATTTCGCTGGATTGGTAACAGTTATTTGTTCTACTTGTTCCACTGATACACCCTTGGCTAACATACGAGGTAAAATATTCATATGGATATGATGATAACCATGCCCACCATAAGATGTCTGAAAAAAGATCTATAGTTCAAAAAAATATTCATTCTATATTTACCCCTTAAAATTTGACTCACCAAACGATGTTTTGTATAAATATCATGAGACATAAGGATTCTATTGACATGACCTTCGTCAATTAATTTCATAAGATTATTAATACGTTGGGCATCTGAGGGCATATCGGTGGACATATCGAATTGATAAAAAGAACATTCTATACCGAACAAATCATATTGCAAATAACATCCCAATTTGGAAAATTCCAATAATTCATCCATATCAAAGATGGTACGATCTAAATGAGACATGACACATTTAATGGCCTTACCACCAGACTCTAAATATAAACGCATGATTTCGAATGGAGCTTGAGGATTACGACCAGGATGAAAGGAAACACCACAACCTAAGGTTTCCTGAATTTCACCTGTTGCCTTAATGGCACGTTTTTCAAAGTCTAAGAAGAAAAAAAAATAGATTATTGTAGCAACTCATATAAGGAACTAAGATAACTTCAATTTTAAATGACTAAACTTTGGTACTCACCATGAATAGGATAACCACTACCAACTTCCCCAATAAAACCACATTTAACCATTTTACCACCCTGAATTTTTACACCGGTTGTAATTTCTTTTAAATACAAATCAGCCATTTGCTCCACAGTCATATTAATAGTAGCAGGTTCCTGAAATTCATGTATATAATGCCCGGTACCGGCTACCATATGCACTCCAGTCTTTTCAGCTACCTCAACCATAAATTCTAAATTTCTCTTCACTCCATGTACACTATTTTCGACAATAGTACCTCCGCCAAATTGCTTATACAATGCAACATCTTTAATGATCGCCGTACGACAATCTTCTCCATAAAAACGCCCATTATCTAATGAAGAATAGGGATATTGATGTACATAACCTAAATTTTCCATACATACTTTTTGTTCTAAAAATGGTTGAAATTCTTTTGGTGCTGGACTACAAAAACCATCAAAATCCTGAGCAACATGTTCATGGGTTAGTGTACGACCCAAAAGAATGGGATCAATTGAACATAAAACTGTAAAAAATATATTTTTTTTTTTTTATTAATTAATAACACAGGTCAACAGCAAAAAAAGGCTTGACTAACCACTATATAGATTTGATGCATCATGGCTGCCTAAGTACAAAAATGGTAAAATTTTTCAATTCTATGGATAATTTTTTTTTAAAAATTTTTTTTTTTAAAATTGACAATATTTTGAGCCATTTCTCCACTTATGTTGTCATAACTCAAAAACAACTAGTCCGATTTTGTCAAATTAAATTTACAAAAATTAAGGTTTACAATATCTTTAAAGAACTGTACAAATTTTTTTAATGCGATCAATAGTTTCAAAGTTATGAAACAAATTGTTAGCAAAAAAAAAAAAAAATGCTAAAAAAAAAAAAAATTTGAAAAACAAAAATCTGGAAAAAATCGAAAACTGCAAAAAATATTACTTTTTATTTTTTTGTAGTAAAGCTACATATCATGCGAATTAAACTAGATATGGATCATAAAAATCGATGCATGCTTTACATTTTTATTTACAATTAATTGAAGGTATCGCATATTTACAAGCACTGTAGAAAATTGTACCTACATAATGAAAATGCAGAACATAAAAACTCAGGTGCATTTTACGACACGCATTTTGGCAAAACCCCTTTGGGAAAAACCTCTATGACATTTTTATGATTCTAATAATTAAAAAAAAATAAGTAATAAACAAAAGATTGTTTAATTTTTACGATTGCGGTAGGATAGTAATAAAACGCTCATAAATGTGCGTGTACGCTGAAGTGCTCTTATTTTCCGTTAGCTACCTGTAACGGATAATTTTTTTTTTTCATAAAAGTCCTTAATGTTTTTTAGGATTCTTGGGAATAATAAAAAATTTGCAGCACACACAAACTGTATCCACACAAAGGGTTATCCCAAATTATAGTATCAGTATTTATAAGATCTCCTTGACCCTTTTTATTTCATTCAAGAAGTGTTTGCGATAACGCAAACATCATTTAATACCTACACAAAAATTAGAGTCATACAGCTTAGAAGTTAAAAACAATTTTCAAATATTAATAAAAATGAGCCAGAAAGCCAGAACATTTTCATGTAAAAACGATCCAGATTTATTTTGTTATGTGTGCGGCCAATATATCACCGGGAAAAAACGGAAGTGGTTCTTAACTTCATTGCAAAAGTCATATCAAGATTGCTATAATATCTATCCGCACAATTTGAACCAGCATTGGACACCGAGTACTATATGCATTCCATGTCGATTGAATTTATCTATGAAGTCTTCTAACGTAAAGTAAGTATAAATTAATAGATTTGGAATATTTTATAATTACAATATTTCTTAATTAAAATTTGAATTCTTCATATTCCTGATTTCAATTTTTTTTTTCATTTTACAGACGACACTTGGAAATTTTGAAGCCTATGCTATGGAGAGAAACAGCGAACCACGCATCCGAGTGTTATTTTTGTTTAAGTACAAAAAGCATATTTGATGGCCCACAAATTCGCAAATTGGTGAACGATACTGAATTTGGCAGTTCAATGTCAGAAATTGAGAAGAATGCATGGGATTCGTTTGTATGGGTTATTCAAAATTTCTTAGGAAATAACAAGGGTGATGATTACGTTGCGCACGTTGAAGAGATGTTAACTCACTTCCAGAATCTTGGATGCAACATGAGCATCAAATTACACTACCTGCACAGTCACTTAGATCGTTTTCCTGAAAATCTAGGAGACTTGAGTGAAGAACAGGGCGAACGATTCCACCAAGATATCCGGACAATGGAGGAACGATACCAGGGTCGCTGGGATGCACACATGATGGCTGATTTTTGCTGGAGTATTCAGAGTAACACTTCGTTATTCAACAATAGTAGAAAATCGACTAAAAGAAAATTTCAGAGTTTGTAGTTTATAATACATATATATTTATTTATTTTCTTGTTTTATTCATTATAATAAATGTGAATAATAAAATATAAATTTTCTACTATTTAATTTATTTATTTATTTACATTTAAGCTCATCCAACACAAATGTCTTTCCGAAGAATAGAATCAGTATATTCTAGGTAGGGTTTTGCCAAAAAATACACGAATGTTACTATGTAATGCATTTTTGATGTGAAAATTTGTACATAGCATGGGGAAAATGTTTTCAAAATTCAATCAATCGAAAGAAGAACATTAACTACTCAATTTTATGTATATCAGACAAAAAACTAAAATTTGGTGAAAATGAGCGAATTCACTTAATTGTGAATAAATTCGAAAAAAATCTATCGATTTTTATGATCGATATCTCATTTTGTTCCTATTACATGTGGCTTTGCGATAAAGCAATAAATCTGAACGATTTTTGCCGTTTTCGATTTTTTATGATTTTTTTTAACCAAAAAAATTTGCTATTTTCACGTAAAAAAAATATTTTTTCCCTCAATTTTTTATTATAACTCCAAAACTACTGAGCCGATTGAAACGCAATATATTAACGGATTAAAGGCTATGTAAATTTCAGTTTTTCTAAATTTATTTGAATAATATCGGACTAATTTTTTTTTAGTTATCATTAATTATGTGGAGACACGTCTAAAAAAATTTATAATTTTAATTAAAAATTTTTTAAAAAAAAACCTCTCCATAGAATTTCAAAATTGAACCATATTTGTACTACTGGGACCACAATACATCAAAATTGTATAGTGGTTTTCAAAGCCCCTAAAATTTTTTCAAAATTGTTGCCTTGTGTAATCATATAATTACAAATTATATACTATTACTAGAGTTGTCAATTATTCGCCTTTCAGCTTTGTTCGAATAATTCAAATAATTGTTTTCGCTCGTTCGATCAAACGATTAAATTTCAAAAAATCTTCGATTAATCGATGAGAATAACGAATAAAAAAATTATTTTTAAATAATATTTTTATTAACAACAAAATAAACGATTCATAGAGACATACCATCTTCAGCCAAACTTCTGCATACAATTTCTTCTATAGAACTGCCGCTGTCTTTCTTAATGTATTTTGCCATTGGACCAAGTTCGGCATTTTTGATGTCGTTGGATTCTCTTCCACTATATCGTTTTCAATGGTAATATTGTGGCTCTTACGCAAATAGTAAAGAAGTGAGGATGTTGTAGATCCAACAATTTTGTATACTTTAGGACACTTGGTGCATGTGACTTTATTTTTTTCATTTTTGTTCTTGGCGAAATACTTCCAAACCGAGCTCATTCTGAAAAATAATTATATAACTTAAATAAATTACAATACAATAACAACATTTTATACTTACATTGGTATGATTTATATAAATCGATTATTTTTTTAGCGTTTTATGTCTTATACCCGAGAGTGAAAAATTCCCTTTCTTGAAATTTTTTTAACGTTTGATTTAAAAACAAAACATCTGATACAATTGTTTGTCAAAGATGTGTTTAAACATAGTGATTAATTACAATCAGGGTTATGGCACATTTTGTATAAAATCTTTAAAAATTTATGAGAATAAATCAAATTAAAAGGTCTTATTTAATTTATTTTGTAATAAAAAAAAAATGTTCGATTAATTGACGTTAATTAATCGATTTATTCGTTATTCGAAAATCGTCATTTTTAAATTATTCGAACAAGAGTTTGGTTTTGTTTGATCGATTAATCGAATTATTCTTAATCGACTGACAACTCTAACTATTACCCTAACCGAGACCTAGCTCGGTGCGTTGTGGCGAAAACAGATAAGTGCATCTGGTGGGAATCGAACCCACGACCCTCGCACAGATAAACCAGCAGGCTACCAACTAGCCTACAGGGGCGCACAAAAGAGAATTAAATAGAAGTAACTTGGGAATATAAAAATGTCTTATATATATCTAAAAATATTATGAAAAATTATTGTAAAGTTGAAAAGGAGTTGCCGAAATAGGTCATAACATTCTCAGATAGAAAAATGCGGGATCCTAAATGTTGGCAAAGCACTTGTTTACCAAAAGGCTATATTTCATTGCCTTAAGTATACTCCAATAACTGCCTATTTACTGTTTCCGTACTAATTTTAACACAAAATAATTTTTTAGTAAAAAAATTCGAAACAAATTACAAAGATTTTTAGTAAATTTTGTTGCAGAATTTAACAAAAATTTTTTTTTACTAATTTACTAGTTTCATAATGGAGATCAAAAATTTTTTTTCAAGTTAAACATTTTTTATACAAAAAGAAAAAAAAATAAAATAAGAAATATACAAATTTTTAGTAAAATAATTGGCTGATGTTAGTAAATCTATTTGTCTTAAGGATTCACTAAATTTTACTAATTTTAATTAATATTAATTACTGACACGTTTTGCTAAAAACGTTAATTTTAATGAAATTTCTTATTATTTTTCATCCACTAAAATTCTCTTTTTGTAGATAATTTATAATATAACTGAAAAAATTAAAATTGGGGTTGCTTTTGACCCCAATTAGTAACCCGTAAACATGAGATTGGGCAGTTAAAAACCACGTTTCTCTTAAATGTGTATTCTCTCCATTAAGATATGCGGGTAACAAGTTCATTTAAATCTGTGGCTTCGGGTTGGGATACCTCCCTTGTTAGTAGTCTGCTGGCCTAAAATTAGTTAATTTTCTGTAAAGTTACAGTTTTTAACTTTTAGAAACTTATTTATTTGACTATAGTCAAAGGATCTTAAAATAATTCAAGGGGTGGCGTGGGTGGTATTCGTAATACGATAGGTTCGTATATGGTGTGTAAGTACACATTACTTATTTACAGGTACGTACTTTTAAAATTTTTGTCTAATTTTTGAATATTATTCGTTTGTATTTTCTTAAATACCACTGTTATTTCTACGTTTTGTGAAACAATAAAAGCAATTATTTATTTTCCATTTTAAAATGTTTGAAATATAGAAATAAAAAACAAAACAAATTGTAAAAAAAAACTTTCCAAAACTAATGTGATCTAAATACAATGTTTACACTATGTAGCTTCTTAGATTTATCCGAATAACATCTTAAATTCACGCAAAGAAAAAACATGGTTGAGGAAACTATATTCGAAGAGCATCATACATTTTTTGATTTATGATTGCGACAACCATGTTACTATGGTTGTGACAACCATACTCTTATCTGCTTCTACATCATAATATGATAATTAGATAACCATATTACGGTTTCAAATATATCCCAATATTATCATATTATGGTTCTGAAAATTTGTATAAATTATCATGACATGAGAACTACAGTATTCTCCTAGCATTCTGTTGACGCTGGATTAAAAGATATGCATGTTTTTTAATAGTATATTTATTTAATAATTCACACTAAACTTGGGTTTAATATAATTTAAGTAATCAAATTGTCTTTACGCTGAAGGATAATGCTTTGTGAAATATTGTGGCTGATATACATGTGAATAATTACAGAATAAAGCACGCATAAAAATATTGTTAATACAATTTCACAATGCATTTATAATGATCAAACCATGTTTGCATCAATCATAATAATTGCATTATAACAATATTATAGTCCTAGTTATTATATTATGATCATGAACAAGAATTTCGTCATCATTTATTACCGTGTTATGATTATTGTAAAAATATTATTATTATTTCGTACTCCAGACTTAAAAGCACGTGTTGTTTAAATTTTGATTTAAACTTTTGCCTAGATTTCCATGGTAGACCGGGTTGAGACTTCAACTTATTCCTTCTTCCACAAAACAAATCACCGTTACAATTACCACCAATACGTTGTTTGTCTATTTTTAATGACTTTTTGTTTAATATTATTTAATTTGGACTGACTGTTTCTCACAACTTCTTTTCACAAAATCTCAAACAAGAATGGAACTAAAAGAGCGAAGAAGCTCATAAAAAAAACCGACTGGTCATCTTATAGTTGGCTCAACTTTAATATGGATGTAGTTAGATAGAGGAATATGATAATAAATACTATATTATGATTGTAGACAATACAATAATATGATAACTAAAAAAAGAGATGTGTTTACTAGAACATGATAAAAGCAACAATATTATTGGTGAAATATGATTAATACAATAATAGTTTAATTGAAACAACCATTTATGTCTGCATTAAACATAGTTTTGTGGCCGCAATCATATTGAAACCATATTTTTTCTCTGCGTGTTCAATCGAAACAAATTTATGGAAATTGTTATCCTAAGTGACCAAATAATTATTTGAAAAATCAATTTTCACTACTTTTTTTATTGTACCTTATTAATTTTTTTTTTATTATTATATTGATGAAAAAAGAAGAAAATATAAATATTTTCCTGCTAAAAACTAGTTCATTATTTGTATATAATTTTTAAAAATCTGACCTAGCAAACTATGAAATTTTCATACACACAAAGTCGAAAAAACGACACAATTTATTATTTCATGTTTTTAATCAGATATTTTTTAGATTTCGATTGTTTTTAAAATATTCTAGGTAAATGATTCAAAAAGGCTTTTTCAAAAGCTTGGAGCAAATAAATGAATTACAAAGGCAATGCGAAAAAACCCTCACATCTACAAAACAAACAATTGTAGGTTTAAACCTCAAATTTACAAAATATTTTGTGTAGTGATTTCTTGTGCGCATGGCACGGTTTGGAAGCCAGAAAGCGTTAAAGTTAAAATTTTGTACAATTTCAAAAAATAAATACTTTGAAATGAACACAATTTTAAAAAATCTTGAAAACATATTTATGTTGACGGGAAACCGTCAAAGTAAGATTGAAGCTTAAAATTTTAAAAAAGTTACTAATTTTGGTATAAGGACATACAGGATTCGAAAAGGAAACCTACATCGTCTTATCTTCAAAAAGTCTGGACGGATTTCTATAAAATTTGGCAAAAACATTTTATTAAGTATTATTAGCAAAGGCTTTAAGTTTAATCAATATATCGCACACCTAGTTCAAAAGTGACTCAACTGAAAATTTTTCATTTTTCAGAAATCGATAAAAAGTATTTGCAACTTTATACCAATTGCAACATAAAAGAGGACATAACTGTTTTTTAGCAGTAGTTAACAACAACCAAATACACTGATATTTTTTTTATAGATAAACAATTGTATTGTGCATAGTTTAAGCATATAAAACCGAAAAATTAAAATTTTGAGTTGAGTCACTTTTGAACTAGGTGTGCGAAATGTTGAAGTTAAGGTGGGTTTTTGCTCAATTTCGCGTTTTTCGAAAAACTCCATATCTGCTTTACTAAAAACACAAAAAGTGTAATTTTTGGACTGTAGTTATATCTTGGTAAGGAATAATTTAAACCTAAAGTTATTTATTTATTATTCATGCCCATATCGCCTAAAATAATCAACGAAAAAAATTTTGGTAGAAGAACATAGTTCTTTTTTCGTGACGAACAAGTGGTATAAATTTCATTGCTAAAATGCTTAGGCCAGTTTAAGGGTTAAATTTGCTACAAAATCATCTGATTCGGAACTCTTTCTAGAACTCTGCAAATGACTGATTTTTCACTAAATTTAAAGGTTTGAATAAAATAATTTTTATTTTTACCGGGGGAAAAAAAAAAATTGTCAAAGTATAATTTTTTGTAAAAAATTTTAACACAATCCGAATTCTGGACACGATTTTAAACAAAAAGTTATATTATGTCAAAGAAATTCTTTTTTTTTTTTGTATATAAATCAAAAAAAGCTAATAAAATTTTAAACAAGTTATTCAATTTTAGTTAAAATTAGATTATTTAATTTAATTAGGTTTTATATCATTAAGAAAATCATATTCAGAAATTGAAAGAAATAAGATTAAAAAAACAGTATGTGAATTAAAAATGTTCTGGATCAAATTACCATTATTTTGATATAAAGATATTGATTTGAAATCTTACCAGTCTGAACAATTGGCATTTTAAAACAAATATTTATTAAACCTAATTATACAATAAATATTAAAAACAACAACGAATTTCTGTTATAAACTGGTAACTACACTCCTCAAATGTTTGATAGCAACTAAAAAAAAATAAAAAAAAAATCGAATTCTGAGTCAGCTTAAAAAATAAAAACAAAAAACCAGTGTAGATTGTAGTTTTAGGCAATTTGCTACTGCTAATATCAAAGAGTTTAGATAATAAAGAGATTACAATACTTTCAACAATGGCTATGCAATGCTCTCACCCTCTGTTAACAACTCCAACCTGCAAGCAGGAAACATGCCATTTTTAAAGAAAACCAAAACTAAATTAAAAAAATGTCGAAAACTATCAAGCAGCAACATTAAAAAAAGTCAAATTTATCAATTTAAAGTCGCGTAAAAATATTTATTTTCCTATTTGTAGCCACATGTTATATATTTTTCTCAGAAAGTGAGAGTATTGCAATATCTTTATTTTCTAAACTCCTTGCTCTCACTTACTGTGAAAAAATATTTACCTTCTGGCCAGCGTTGCAGGTTTGACGATTTATCGTCATTTTGACGATTTTCTGTACTCAACATAACTAAATGCCTATCGGACCATTTTTGCTTCCAAAATGACAATTTTTCGACAAAAGTTTAACATGCCAGCAAAACATATTTATATTTCATTGCTATTTTTGGATTTTTATTATTATTTCGTTAGAATTAAAAACATTATTTTTCTTTTTATCGAAGTCTAACATTTATTTGCTAATATGATGTGAAATGAAGTTTTGCAAAAAAATTATTCGATAAATTCAGTTTAGGTTTAGCTTAATTTAATTTCTGTGCTTACATTTTTGAATTTTTACATTTTTAAAAATTTAATTCGTAAAAGACTGAGATAATTTTTTTTTTTTTTTAAATTAAACAAAAACCCTGATTTTTTTTGCGAAAAAACAACCCTCGAGCTCGAATATTCTGATTTATAAAATATTGAAAGATTGAATGAAAACAACTTCAAAACAAACAAAATAAATCCGTTGCTTAAAAATCAGGCTTAATAATATCAAGTGTTCCAAAGTGATACTTCAGATATTTACAATTTATATTTGGAAATAGAAACACAAGCAGTAACACACAATTTTTAAATAAAAATACTTTATGTTTAGAAATATTGAAACCGAACCCAAAATGAAAAATATGCAATAAACAAAGATTTCAGAATTTATTGTATTAAATCATGCCATTAACTGTAAATTGGTTTAAATTTGATAATAAATTTTAATTCGTTAATGGCAGTCTAAATTTCATAATTATAGAAAATAATATTGTCAAAGAATTTCCAAACTTTGTAAAAGAATCTAAGCTTTAAAAATTCTGCTACTGAAATGGTGTTGACAGAATTATGTAGAAGTAATTTAATACAAGTTAAAGTGATAAAGTGCTACGAAATGCAAATGCAGTTTTCTAATGTATTTTTCAAAACTTTTTCCCCCTACGATTTTCAAAAATAAAATACAGTTTACTAAAATATGGAATCTTACCTAAATATACAAATACTGATTTGTATGGGACAAACATGTCTTCTATTTGTAATGATTTTTTTTAAACAAAACTTTTATTCTAAAATATGGAAATAGTTTTATACATTTTTTTTATCGTTTTTTTACAATATTTTTTTAAATAGTTAAATTTTCAATATGATGTCAAAAAAGTTATTTTGGATTCAAAAATAAAAATATAACGTACTAGATTATTTTCCGTACAGCAACCCAGTCAAAACTTATATTCCCAATTACTATTTCAATGATCCCTTACTCATATTTTTTTAAGTGCTAATAAGTATATTAGTAAGATTAAAGAATAAATTACTAGTTATATTTGAATCGTTTTTCTGATTTTTGTTCTTTCAATATTTTTTTTAATAAATGAATATTTTTATAAATATAGGTCTTCCAATAAGTTACTAAATGAGTTCGTATTTTAAATTTATCACAAAAAATATGAAATACAAGAATGTATAAAAATTTTATTTTAGCAATCATTTTGTTTAAAAAATCCAGTTATAAAGTAGACCAGTGCATCTTCCAAATATCGTTTAAATTAATAATATGCGATATACAATTAAAAAGTTATGCCACTTTAAAGTGAAGTGCTTTTAGCATTTTTTTTTTGATATTTATGAGAACTAAAAACGTGCCTAAAATCACGAGTTTTTACAAATTTGGAGATATGAAAAAGGAAATGTACAAATGGTTCATGTACAAAAAATAAACAAAATCAGAGGACCCGTGTGCAGATTTTTTGCGTTTTCTCATGGAATGAATGATGTATTTTTTTGCAAATATTTTGTTACTCGAAATTAAGAAAGCAAGTGACTGGTTTTGACATTTACGTTCGCACTGTTGACAACTCGTTCGAAATAGAGAAACCAAATTTTGTATGAAAACTGTTACATTTTCATTCGACTTGTACTTCTAGTCATCGTTCGCATAGAAATTTAGTTAGAGAAACCCAAATCAATTTTCTTTCGCTTAGAAATCGATAGAAAGCATTCTTTCGAAATCGAGAAACAGGCCATAAAAAATCGTATTATATTACCCGATAGTGTAATGAAATGTGAATCACATTATTGTTGATTATTTTTTTATTAAAACTTTGTACAAATTATAACAAATATTGTTTTGAAATTTTTTTTTTGCGATTTTTCAAAATATTATTACGATTTTGACGATTTTTTTCTGGAAAATTGGACGATTCTATGCTCAACAAACCTGGCAGCACTGCTTGTCTCTGCAAATACTAAAATTAATATTATTTTATTTTTGCGACATTAATTTGATTAACAATGACCTGCGCCGAGGAAAATAATCGTCGGCGGCGGCTGAAGTAAAACTTAGCGGTGTCGCTCAAAGCCGGCTGCGAGCCGAAAACTTTTCGGCTAGCCAAGTTTTAGTCGGTTCAAACAAAAACCCAGCTTTATCTGGATTATAGACAAGATTATTAAATGAAAAAATATCTAGTATACGCCTTTGCATAAGCCTTAGACCTTAGTGATTTTTATTTTGAGCGAAAAAAATAAAAATCATAAATAATGATTATTTTTGAGTTTTATTTTTTTTGCTCAAAAATAATGATTATGGCTGATATTTTTTATTATTACTCAAAAATAATCATTACCATTGAAGAAAACTTTAAAAACCAAAAATTTAAAAATCATGACGGATATGGAAAGATTGTCAAATAATAATAATAATGGTGCAATACTTTTTTTTATGCCTCTTCTAAGTGATTGATTTTTTGATTCAAAAAAACGAGCAATAATCATTATTTACGGTCCCTGCCTTTTCCAACTTTCGGGAATTGGGAATATGTTTCGAAAATTCCCGGATTTCTGAAATAAATATTTATTAAGGATTTGATAGTATATAATTAATTTAAAGGATGAATCTTAATTCAGAAATATTTTGAAACATTAATTTTTTAAAAACAATTTTAAAAGTCATTTTGTCAAAACTTTAAAAAATTACGTTTTTATATAACAGAATCAAATATTTTCTCTCTATGTGCTTTCTATATAAATCTTATTCTTTAAAAGTTAGTCCGTTAGACATTCAAAGATATATCCATTATACACACATTTTAAATGCCTAATAAGGAAACATTTTCATAATTAATAATATTAAAAGACCAAAAATTTAAAGGCTGGTCAGTTTAAGTCAAATTTTGCTTGCATAGAGTAATTGAAAATTACATGATATTTTCCTAAGCCTTTAAATACTTTTAGATTAGTACTAAAAAAATCCACTTAAGCCAAGTTTAGATAGACCGAAAGGAGTTTTTCTGCAAAAATATAGAACATTTTTAGAACAATTCAGTAACTGAAACTTTTCAATAAATAGGTAAAAAACATTCTCCGAATAATAAAAGCTATCGAAATCATCGTTTTTATTTACTAGAAGGCATGGCAAGGAGTTTTAATATTAAAACTAGAATATGCACTTTTCTTTTTCTTGGCGATCAAAACTCCGCAAGTCACCATCCTAGTCGCGTTAATAAAAAAGAAATATAAATTTTCCATGCTTCATTTTTTAATTATAAGAGTCGATTATTGAACTTAAACAAACTTTGGCATAAAAAATAAAAACATTTTAAATATTTGCTAATATTTTTTATTTTTTCCAAGGATTTTTAGTTCTAAAAACATGGTTGTTTTAGTAGTTTTTAATTATCGGGAATCCCTCAAGAATCGAGAAATATAGGCTAAATTTACAGAAATTTCTTCGCGGGAATTCCAGGGCTAAAACCCCTACTTCCATTACACAAATCTGCTTATTAATTTTTAATTTTAGGTAGGTAGATTTTTTCTGTTCTATTTTAACTATTTCTCAATTATTTAATTAATTTCAACAATAAAAGTGCAAAAAAATCATTTCCGACAGAATAACAAGATAAAGTTTGAAAAACAAAATGTTTGTCTCTTTGCCAAGATTTATGCATTGGGGAAAAAATCATTTATTTTTGCAAAAACACATAAAAATTATTAAAATTTTATCATTCCATAGTTTTTGTTATAACTATTTAATTGCAATATAATCAATAAATTAAAATTGTTTAATGTTTTTTTTGCTTTGCTGTTTTTGTTTATTTTATTTAGAGATGGTAAAAATTTGATAGCTTTAACCGATAATTCTTTACGCACATTTTAGAATGTATCGTATCATGGGTGGCGAAAGTGAAGAGTCGACACCGACCAAGTGATGTTGTGCCTATTGTCGAATCGACATGAATATTAGCCACATATAATCGGAATGAACTAGCAAAAAAAATATTAATGAAACATGAGTAAAATTAATGCATAAAGTAATAAAAAATTAAAAAATCGGCGGCTTATTTTAAGCCGATTTTTAGCCGACAAATGTTTGGCGGCGGCGGCAGCTACTAAAATTGACGTCGGCTCGACTCAGCTGGCCTAATCCGATTCGACGCAGGTCTCTGTTGATAAATTGACTTTTTTTAATCTTTCGGCTGATAGTTTTCGACATATTTGTTATGATTTGAGCAACAATGTTTTTCAATTTAGCTTTGGTCAGTGGGTTTCATACTACTCAGTGTAACTCAATCTGCTCTATTTTTATTTGTTTGTAAACTCAAACCGAGCAAATGAAAACATGTTTCAGATATTTAAAAGTTTAAATTAGTTTTTATCATGTCTTTAAATAATAATTTAATAAAATTTTTAATAATAAAATTAAAATATATTCATTTTTAATAGAAAATAACAATATAGAAAGCAAAATTAAAGTGAGTGTTTTAACCAAAAATTTTTTACACAGAAAAAACTAAAATCAATTAAAAAATTTACTGAATCAATTAATATTTTAATTGATTTTGCACCTATCACGGCAATGATACTATCAATTAAACCTTTTATTAAAATTAAGAAGAAAAAAAAGTTATAAATATTTTCTACAAAAAAAAAAAAATATATGATACTCACAAAAAAGTGCGTGATCTATACGTTGGTATGTGTGTTTTTTGCAATGCTGAGTGTGTTTGTGTGTGTGCTTCTTTTGCTTGTTAACTTCAAATGTATTTGAAATTTTATACTGAAAATTTTCTTTTTATGCATACAGTGTATGAAAAAATAATATGATAATTGCGTCTAAAATAAAATATGTATTTATATATTTCAAAGTCAATTAAAATATTAATTGATTCAATTAAATATTTGTTTAGAAACATATTAAATTCAAATCAAATCTTTAATTAGATATTTTAGGTTGATAATTTTTTCTGTGTATCAACATGTTGCAATCATTTTTTAGTGTAAATAAAATGTTTTCATTTGCATGCCCAAATTCGGTATTTTGTTGCTCAGGGGAGTGGGAAGTGTAGTCTCTCTCTCTCTTTGCTTTGTTTTTCTTTAAAAACGGCTGTTTCCTGTTTATAGGCACACGGTGTGTACAGAGGGCAGTACATAGCCATTGGTGCTTTAAAATTTTCACTATTTTCCCATATCTACTTTAATTTATTATTATAAAATATTATTTTCGCGCATTTGTGGTTAATTTCGTATACACCGCTTGCACGCGGTCTTGCCGGTTAGGGCGTTAAAGCTGAAAATAGAAAACAAAATGAAAACAAAAAAAAAAAAAAAACAAGTAAAAATAGCAAAAACGTCATTTGTCTTGTACATTCTTTAATTAGCAAAAAAAGACAATTTCGATATTTTTACTTATGGTTTCTTATTTTAATATTTTTTTATTTTTGGCTTAAATATATTTCTTAATATTTTTTGAGCTTTGAAATTGCCTGTTTTCTTAGAACGTCTTCGCTCGAAATGCTTTTTTCTTAAAATGTTTACTTTACTTTTAAAATGCGTAATTTGTTTGCTTTTTTTTAAGTTTTGCTATTTTTTGCTTGTTTTTAAATATTCTTATGCTATAAACACTATGGCCATTTTTTGTATTCTTTGCAAATTAGTTAACTATGTCAGCATATAAAGTGTCCGCCATCTAACTTTTTTTTTTCAACTAGTGCTTATTTCGTGAATGGTAACACTTAGCTCATGTCTGATTTGACAGATAATTAGTTTTATCCTTCCGCTGAACGAATATGGTTGTGTATATGCTTGAACAACGCTGGGAAATATTGCGACATTATTGGAAAATCATGGTAATCAACATCAATTCACCGTCGTTCTCAACAATTGAACATTTCGGAGACATCATTGAGACGAATTTTGCATAAAGACCTTGGTATGACGCCATATAAAGTCCAATTGGTTCAGGAGTTGAAGCCAACTGACCATCCAATGCGTTTTCGCTTCGCTAAGTGGGCCTGCGATCGACTTACAGAAGATGCCGATTTTGCCAAAAAAATCATCTTTTCAGATGAAGCTCACAATCGATAATGTGCTTAAAAATTGGACCGATCGTGTAGGCTACTGCATGGCCAGCCGAGGTAGCAATTTGAATGAAATTATCTTCCATTATTAACCGGAAGGATTGTACTTTCAAATAAAAAAAGAAATTTGAGAAAATATTCAGTAGTTTTTTTTTATAGCATTTTCAAAAAAAAAAAGTTATTTGGCGGACCCTTTAGTTATTTTATTCGAAAACTGGGACAGGACTGATTTTTATTTAGAGACTCTCTATATAAAAATCAGTCCTGTCCTTGACAGAGAACTTATTTGTAATGCGGTAAAGTAAATGTTATTTTAATTTTTTCTTTTGTAAAATTATTAAAATTTATTAAAAATAAAATTTTACTTAAATTTTATAAATATTGATTATTTTTTTATACAGACTTGTTTAGATAAATTTAACTAAAATTGATAATTTAAACGGAATATACAATAGTTTACAAAATATACACTTATGGAACTTAAAACTAATAAAATACGAATTAAGAAACATTTTATAAAATGTATAACAAAAAAATTAAATAACTTAAAAAAACCACAAAAAATAAATAAAAAATTAAACAAATAAAAAAGATGAAGTAATAACAAATTAAAATAAAAACAAATTATTGTCAATTAAATTTCAATTAATTCAATTTCTAATAATATATTTTAAATGTTTAATTGAAAATGAATTTGTTGCACAAAAAATTTTCAATTTCCAGTGACAACAAAGTGAAAAAAATGCCAAAATGTAAAAAAAAAATCACCAAATTTTAACAAAAATCGCCAATATTGAAAAAATATCGATTGAAGAAATCGCTAATATTTGAAAAAAATATGTTTGCAATGACTTCTTCAAAATTGAAAAATCTCATAAATTAGAATAAATCACCTAAATAAAAAAAAACGCCAAAAATGAAAAAAGTAGCCAAAATTTACTTCTTTTTTAATTTAATGATTTTTTTTTTAATATAAGCAATTTTTTTCAATTATCACGATTTTTACTTCACTTTTTTTTTGGCGATTTTTTATTCCATTATATATTTTTTTAATTTAATAATTTTTTTTTTTAGATTTGGCGATTTTTTGCAAATTTTAATTCAAATTTTAAAATAGTATCTACTAAAAATATGTTTGAAATTTAAAATAATATTCAACTAAATTTGTAATAGATATGATCAAAATCTTAATTGCATATAAAATCAAATTATTTTAATTGATACTTCAAATTCCGATTTTAATTGATACTACACCGAATTCAATTAAACTTTTAATTGCATCAACAAATATTACAATTGAAACTCGATTTCAGTTTTTTGCGTGTAATAAAAATAAAAAATAATTACAAATAAAGATTATTAAAGAGCTACATACATATGGAAAGATAGGGCAGACTTAATGTTTGTTTTAAAAACAGAAAATATAATTAACTTTTAATAAAATCTTAAATTCACAATATTTCAAAATAAGTACATCACAGAGAACTTTTTATACTATTTTTATAAATGAATAAAGTTCCACATTAATCACCTGATCATTTTTCATCAACATGAACATAAGCTTCATTGGTAATACCATTTGATATCGATGCTTTAGATGAGTTGATGTTAATTGGTTCTTTTGATATATAACCATTACCGGATTCTGAACCCGAGCATTCTTCAGATAATGTAGCTGGTTCATCTGTATCTTCGGCATGTTCCACATACTTATAACGCATGGCCAATAGCATAAAGATAAACATGTCGACGACCATTAAACCAGCAAATAAAGCAAATTCAGCTGCCTAAAAAGTAGCGAAATAGAATTTTTATTTTGAGGGGTTTTCTTTGATTTAGATTACTTTAATAGTTTCCCTTACCTGTGACTCGAAGAATTTCAATTCTGCTATCACTACCACCAACATATTACCAATGGCCACCGATAGTAACCAACATGCCTGCAATACAGATTTCATACTTTGTGGCGCTTGAGTAAAGGAGAATTCTAACCCTGTCACGGAAAACAAAATCTCAGCTGCTGTTATAACTATAATTTGTGGTAATTGCCACATCATATGTACAGAATTTGGTTCAGTGACTACATGAGTTTTATAAATCTGAAAATTAAGAAAATAAATTTTAAATTAGTTTCCCGACCAAAAAAGTTACGATATAATCATATATAATTAAATACCCGAGTAAAAAATATATATAACAATATATTCTTTAGCATAAAAATATATGATCATATAAAATTGCATATGTATCAATATGTAATTATATTTTCGAAATGTTTTACAAAAAAAAAATTCATGTATAAGCACATCCAATCATTTATATAAAAATATTATTCTGAATGTTATATATGATAATACATAGTTGATAAATTTGTATAAAATTAGATATAACCCAATACATAATTATATATAATACAAACATCAAAAACCTCTTCTGTTATTTTAAACATAATTACATATAATAAAAAACTGTAAACATTTTCTAAGTCAGTTTCTATGTAACTATGTATATATAATAAAAAATCGTAAAATATGTTACGAAAATAGTTCAGAATTTTGCGAAATCGATTTCCATTACAAACAACAAACGCTTTTTAATATTGACAAAAAACAATTTTATTTGGAAATGTTGAGGTTAAGAAGAAGAATAAACGTTTCTCTCATAAAAATTATAAACACTATTAATTTTTAAATCAGACTAGACTAGTTCCTGCCTTTTTTATGGACAGGCTCATCAGTGATTTTCCATTTAAATTGTATTATTATTTGTGTCAGATTGTCTCTATATGATAAATTTTTCAACAACCTGCGGCTGTAAGAATCAAACCTGCGCTCATCTTACATTACAAACGTAACATTACCAAGTCATGACCGTTTAGCGATCACTCCCAATTATGGCCAGCTAAATTGCAGTTTTCTTTTTTATTAGATTTTTCTGTTATTGTATATTATACTCAGAAGTGACAACACTAACAACACAAATATTCTATTTTTAGATTTTTGTTTATTTTTCTAATCTCCTCCGTCTCTATTTCACAAAGTTACCAGATTGACGTATGGTTTTTACGTTCAGGGTTGACAACTTTTTTTTTTTTAATTCAATCAAAGTTAACAATTTTGTTTAAAACGAAATTTTGATGTCCTAAAAAATATAAATATAATTTAAGTTATTTACAAATTTCGAGCATACATTTTGGGTTTTGAATCCGTTTTATGGAGGTCAAATAAATATATGTATACTTTATATATAATATATATATATGGAGGTCAAATAAATATATGTATATTTAATATATAATATATAATGTATGCACAGCGCATATTACTGGGACATTTATTCGTTCCCCCGCATAGTTTAGGGACATTTGCTTACTTTGGGGACTGTCCGCAAAATTTTCATACATTTTCATAGATCTAGCATATAAGATGAGGACAATTGGTTCGATACACCGCATACTTAGGGGACAATTTTGGCCATGTCCCTAAAGTATGCGCTGTGCATAAAAAACTGTTTATCTTAAAACCAATTGGCATATAAAATTTCATAGTTGTTGAGTAACTCGGTTCTTCTTTAGTCTACATATATGTTCGTTGGCGCGTCTAGATCTTTGCCAACTGAAATTCGGTTACTACGACTCAAATTCGATTATTACGAATTTCAGTTACGAACAATTGAACATCAGTTTTCAAAATAAAGTTCGGTAAATTCAAATGAATTTTAGTTGCAACACTATTTGTTTTATCGCCTAGAAGAGATTTCTTGTAGTTTTTTTAAAAAATATCGTATTTTAATGCAAGAATTAATTCGCATAGAAACCTCATCAAAATCTGTGACATTTGCTAATGGTTTCAGACTACATTAATATTTTCATTAAAAAAATGTGCATAATTATTTATCCCCGACTTAGGAATCGTATTCAGCTAATTCTTTTAAAATTATAACAAACATATTTTTTTATACTTACAAATCCATCTTTAACATTTCCATTCACCAATAAAACATAAACAGCACCACTGCGAGCAGTCATATTCAGCACTGGTACGTCATTCAAAGATAAAATGACATTACCTCTGGCCACCGTAATCGCTTGGGATGCATTATATGATGACACTCTTGTGGTAAGATCAGAAGAATCCAATAAACTAAAATTGCCCTCAACGGCTGGAACATTTAATAGTACTCTTACCACAGGATTACCTAATTGTGGTTTTTCAGGACTATCTTCAAATTCATGCATGCGATCATCAGCAATAAAATAACTTACAGCTTTACCGGGTACAACATTAATATTACCCGATATACTGGGGCAATTAGCATCAATGGCCGTAGCCTCAAATTTATAAGCCTGTTCTTGGGCAGACACTATTTCCATTTCCTCCCATTTACCCAATGAAGATAAGAGAGTTTCTTTTTTCAAATCCCTGAATGGTAATTCCGTATTGAAGGTATATTGGCAAGGCATACCATTATATATTCTCAGTTGAGATGTCATACTGTTGGGCATAATGGGTTCAATAGCTTCTAGTTTAAGTTCCACAAAAGCGGATAGTATAAAAGCAATGGCCGCCAATAGACCACCCAAAGTTAGTTTTTGTAGGGGTCTTCTTATGCCAATGAGAGATAATATGGGGTATACGGCATAATTGAATAATGGTAAAAATATCAATATGAGAACTGGATTTATAACTTGCATTTGATCTGGTTTAATATTAAATCCCCACATTTCACCATCCATACGCGTTGCTTGGAATGTCCATCTTGATCCTTGTTGATCAAATAATGCCCAAAATACGGGAAACGGTAAAAATAATACTAAAATTTTTAATAAAATTTTAGTATCGGAAACCATTTTTTGTCCCACTTTAGGTTCAGCATAATCTAACCAATGTTTACGTGGACTTGTCTTACGATCCCGTCTCCATCCTCCTATAGCTTCAGAGATACATTGTGATACACCAAATATCATGTTACCTGCCGGAGGTTTCATAACATATAATTTCTTGCCAGCTACAAAGATTACCACGGACAGCAACATTAATATTGCTGGTATTCCGAAGGCCAATGGAAAACAATCCTTATCGCCGAAACAGTGTACATCTTCTCTTAGAATTGGCGTTAGAGTGGTAGAAATCATAGAACCAGCATTAATGGCAAAGTAGAAGAGGGAAAAAAATGTTGCTAACTGTTTAGTTTGTTCGGGCAAGCGAAATTGATCGCCACCGAATGCTGCGACACATGGCTTTATACCACCCGTACCTATGGCTATAAGTACGAGACCAAGTATTGTCGCTGGTCTGAAAAGAAAATGGGATATTTAAGATTGAGAAATAACAGTGCAATGACTATCGTAATAATATGGCGCCTAACAGAAGACATATGAAGACAAATCATTTTGAGAAGTGTTTCTAAGCTGTAAGTACAAATGTAAGGAATTGTTTGCTAAATTAAGCCATTCGCTAAATTGAGCAATTAGTTTTTCTCCGTGTTGTTGTGTCAACACTGTCAAATGTCATTAAATTTGATTTCCTCTATCTCTATTTAAAAATGTTTCGACGTGAATGTATACTAAGATTGTCGAAATAAAAAAAAAAAATTGGAATTCGCTAGCTTCACTTTTTCTGTGAGCTATAAATGTTAACGAATTTAGCTGAAACTTGGAGTTTTTAAATATTAAGGAATAGGGGCAACTTGTGGAGATCACAAATTCAAACTTTCATCGCTTCACGTAATATATACGTTTTTCTTGGGGGTCTTTTGTCGTTGCAAAAAAATCCTAAACATGGAGTGTAATTTTTCGTTGTCATAAAAACTCAATAACAAGAAATTTTAAGGAATTTTCCAAATCAGAATTTCGAAAATGGTAAGAATTTTATGCAGAATTTGAATAAAAATATTTCGTCGGCTTGCCTGCAAGTAGTGCTATGCGTTTTATCAGGTTTTCAGGAGACCGAAAAAACTGATTCACACCATATTCGGAGAGCATCATATATTTTTGGATTTATACTTGCGAAGACCATTTCACCATGGTGGTGACAATCATACTCTTATCTGTATCTGCATCATAGTATGACAATTGAATTATCATATAATGGTTGCAAATAGATCCAAATAATATCATTTTATGGTTCTGGAAATTCATAATATGAGCGCTACAGTATTCTCCCAGCATTCTGTTGAAGCTGGATTAAAAAGATATGAGTGTTTTTTAATAGTATAATTGTTTAAAATAATTTAAACAAATTGTCTTTGCGCTGAAGAATAAACTTTGTGAAATATTTTGTCAGCTATGTAAGATATACATATGATTATAGCATAAAACACGCATAAAAATATTGTTAAGAATACAATTTCACAATACATTTATAATGATCAAACCTTGTTTACAGCAAGCATTGGTTTATAACCATATTATTTTCCTAGTTATCATATTATGAGCATGTACAAGAATTTCGTCGTCATTGATTCCCATGTTATGATTATTGCAAACATATTATGATTATTTCGTACTACAGCACGTATATTTTGTTTACATTTTTCTTTCATACTTCTTTATACTTTATTTCTTTAACAATATTTTTTTTGTGTAATTACAATCAATTTAAAAATAAATCACTATTCTATCACTCTATACCCAATTTGTAACATTAGTATGTCCATAAAATAAACAATAATTGTATTAAAGGGCTACGCGATAATTAAACTTTTACCTAGACTTTCAGGGTAGACCGGGTTGAGACTACAAACTTATTCCTCCATCCACAAAACAAATCAACATTACAATTAACGCCCCTACATTGTTTGTCTATTTTTATTGTCTTTTTGTTTAATATTATTTAAAATGTTGGGCCTGACTGTTTCTCACAACTTCTTTTCACAAAATCTCAAACAAGAATGACACTAAAAGAGCGGAGACGCTCATAACAAAAAACAATCTGATCATCTTATAGTTGGTGCAACTATAATATGGCAGTAGTTAGATAGAGAAATATTATGAATATTATATTACTTTTAACTATCTTCTAAACCCATTAATATATTGCAAAGCCGCTTGGTAGATATATGTAGGTATGACCAATGGAGCTTCTCAATGGTACAAGAAAAAAATTAAAAAGAACACATGGCACTACTTGCAGGCTAGCCGACGATTTATTCCATAAAAAAATTGTAAATAATAAAAAAAAATTTAAAAAGTAAATTTTCATGAAGCTCGGTATACTTTAGGACTCAATTGTTCGGTAAAGTGAGCCACTGATGTTATTTCATATTTTGTTTTTTATAGATTTTTTAATTTTTATCTTTTTAAAATGTTAAACGCATCATTTTATTAACACTAGTTAACATATTTAAAAAATTTTCCTGTTCAAGAGACTATTTTTTTTTATTGTGTACGAGCTTAAAATCTCGATACTTCGTTACCGGTGGTTTCATAAAGCGGAATATATTTAGAAGAAAACTAAATTATTTTTCTAAGAAAATTTATCTTTAAATAAATTTGTTTACCAAATTTATATAATTTTTGAAAATCCGATTCATTCAACGATGAAATTTTGAAATACACTAAGTCTAAAATATTCCAAAATTTATTCCGTTTTCACTCAAAACAAAAATAATGGATGGCTTTTATTTAAATGCTACTAAACTTATAAAACTTATATCTTCGGGTTTACCATATGTCAATTTTAAAAAATGGTCAAATACCACGATATTTTTCCAAAAATTCTTAAAAATCGGTTACCTTATTTTTGCATAAAGATTTGTTTACAAAATTATAAAAAAATTTTAAATATTAAAATATCTTCAACCGTCTAGGATTTATATGCTGCCAAAGTTTCAACTTTGGTTGCCAATAGGACGCTTTAAATCAGAAAAAAATTGCAAACCTTTCTTAATGAAGCGTGTAAAGTTTTTTTGAAAAATGTTTAGAGCATCTATGACGTACCATTAATATGTTAACCTCTCCACATTAAAAGTTTCTAGCTGCAGTGGGTTGGGTGAATAAGGGGGAGAATTTTTCCCTTTTTAACTCCATTTTTTAAAAATTGGCAATTTATAGGCAGTAATTATATATGAAGTAAAAATTATAAGCTTTACAACACACATATTTTGGTTCTTATATATTCGCTATATTTTTTTGGCCTTTGGATGATCCGAAGTTTTTTCTCTTTTTGGTTTTCTGCTAATAAAATCGTAAAATGCCGAAATGGGTATTCACTTATTTTCCATTTACTTTCAATATATACAACTTTCATTAAGATTTGGAGTTTCATACAGTAAAGAGTTAAACCTTAAGTATACCTAGATTTTATCAAATATCCAAAAAGTTCACCATCCGTGAGTCAGCAGATATCTTTAGAAATGCGACGTTAAGGAAAAAACTTCCTGTTTTAGTTCCGCCCCGTAAAAGTTTTCAAAAGCGCAGTCTTAGTAGATTACTACATTCCAAATTTAATGTTCTTAGCTCTAGGGGTTTGGGCTTGGTGACTAAGGGCAGACTTTTCCCTTTTTAACTCTATTTAAGAAATGCTTTTATTGGAGATTTTAAAAATGATCTTATCAATGGACATGTATCTTAATTTAAATTTGGCGGCCCAAGATCGAAGACTAATAGTTTAAAATATAATCGTTCCATGTTTTGACCTAGTGCTCATAAGACCCCCAAGGTGCGCCTGAATAAATTTAAATACAATTTACATGCTACTTCAATCTGAAAACGAATTCTGTTTCTAGATGGTTAAAAAAACATTTTCCAACGAAAACGAAAAAAATTTAGGTGGCGCTTTATTCGTATCAAATAAAAATTTTCAAAAATTTTACCTGTCTTTAGTTGAGGGACACCTTAGGGATTTTGATAAAAAAAAATTAGGAGCGATTCAGATACGGGAACAGCGTATATAATTTAATTTGTTTTTGTCAGACACGCCCCTATTGGAGGCGGCAACGCTTAAGAGGTAAATTTCAAGTTTCTCAAAAATTGCTTATCTGTTAGGAGCAAAAGTTATATATCATTTTAAAGCTTATAAAATCTTCTTTCGTGTGATATATACACGTTTTTATTTTCCAGGGATGGGAACGTGTTATTTCACTTAAGAATTAAAAATTACCGAAAAGCAAAGCCAAAACTCTGTATTTTGTCAAGTATGATATAATAGACATGAGGCCAACAATAAAAGTACTACTTTTTTAGAGACAAAAATCTAGATGGCGTTTTTTGCGGGCAATCAAAATTTTTAAAAATTTGTCTGTCTTTAATTTAGGGGCACCTTATTTTTTAACTTTAAAGTGAAGTAACATGCTCCCGTCCCTGGAAAATGAAAATTTATATATATTATACGAAAGAAGATTTTATAAGCTTTCCATAGAGGTATAATTTATAGCGAAGGGATAAGTAATTTTTGAGGAAATTTCAACTTAAAAAAATTAACTTTTAAGCTTTGGCGCCTTCAAAGTTGGCGTGTCGGAAAAAAATTCCCGACTCAGCTCGCGTATCTGAACCGTTCCTACATTTTTTTTATATTATTGCGGTTTGCCCCTAAATAAAGACAAGCCAAATTTTAAAAATTTTGATTGGACGTGAAAAAAGCACCAATTAGATTTTTTTCGTTTTCATTGGAAAATACGCTTACAGATTTGAGTAACACGCAAAATTTAATTTAAGTCGACTCCGGCGAACCATGCTCCCACAAGTAGATGCCATTTATTTAGGTATTTGTCATATATACACGAAACGGTTAAGAAGATCCTCAAAATGATATCGGATGATCGTCGGCTGAAGTTGCGTGAGCTGAGTGCTACATATCGCATATTTGGAGATGTGAAAGCTGTGCGCTGGATGAGTGTAGCGTTTGCTCGCAATAGAACAAAAACAGCTTCGAGAAGATGTTTTAATTGGGTATTTGGCGATGCTTTACCGCAATAAAGGCGAGTTTTTAAGACCATTCGTAACCATGGATGAGACACGAGTCCATTATTTCACACCTGAGAGAAAGCAACAGTCAAAGCTGAGAACTGGAATGGGAGAATCGTGTCCAAAGAATTCGAAGACAGTTCCATCTGCAGGAAAGAACATGCGCGCAGAGAAAAAATATGATTGAACGTGGACACACAATTATGATATTAAGATCCTAATTATCGTATATATGATTCTGGCTGATCATATTATGATTACCGGGAAGATTTTATCGTCACTTAGAATCATAATATGATTGCTACTGTGATTGTTGCGCATTACAATCATAACATGATGCTCTTAAACTATCATAATACTATGCTCTTTGTTGCGTATTACGTCTGCTTTTAGGGATGCGGAAAATTTTTTATTGATTATCTTTAAAAAGATAAAATAATCAACAGCGAGTATTAATTATGTTAACTTATTGCAGCGTTTAAGTGATGAAATTAGGGAAAAGAGGCCGCATTTGACAAAAAAGAAAGTGTTCTTTCATCAAGACAATGTACCAGTTCACACATCCACTATTGCTATGGCCAAAAACAATAAATTAAAGTTCGAATTGATTCATCGCCCATCTCATTCGCCAGATTTAGTTCCCTCGGAATTTTTTCTGTTTCCAAACTTGAAAAAATGGCTCGGTGGTAAAATTTTTGAAGAGGTGGAGTCTGACAGTTCTTACAATAAACATGGTATCGAAGCTTTTGAATATCGCTGGGAAAAGTGTTTCGAGATAAAATTAGATTATGTTTAGATATAAAGAAAAATTTTCCCAAATTGTTAGTGTTTTTTTGTTAGGTCGGCTAATTTTGGGACTGCCCTATAAAATATAATTTTATATTTTTATTTTCATATTTTTAAAATATTTAAAATATTATTTTACAATTTTATGTTTCAACGAAGATCAAAACTTAATCGAAATCAGTTGGATTCGGCTCTTTAAGAAAGTTGCCATTTTATAATTGTATAAATTTCTGCCCTTTTCTTTAACTTTAATACTTACTGTACTGGTAAATTAATAGTCGGCACTGCTCCCAATGACACAATAACTCCACCTATGGCATACACTATAGACAAATAAAGGATGGTCTTAAATTTTCCCAGCCAACTGTCTGCCACAATGGCTCCCACCAAAGGGCATAAATACACCAACATGGTGAAAACGTGAAATAACACCGTTGAAGTGTCATCATCATAATGTAATTTGCTAGTAAGGTAGAGAACCAATATGGCTAAAAAGAATATACAAATGAAAGTTAAAAATAAACATGTTCCCAAATGAAGTGCTATAAAGGAAGTACTTACTTCTCATGCCATAATAATTAAAACGTTCACAAAATTCATTGCTGATGATAAAACCCACAGCTTTTGGATATTTGACCGGCTGTAATGAAAAAAACACAAGTAAATATTATAATTTAAAATGTAAAATTGCAACATTCCAACACGTGTTTTTGTTAAATGTTGATATTTAAACAAAATGTTTTATTTATATTTTTTTTAATAAAATTCTTTCATTTAATTATCATTTAAAAATACAACAGCCAAACTTGATGTGTTTGAGCCAAAAGTTAATAAACTTTGTAGTACGTATTTCTGAATTTGGTAATTTTCTTACAAACAAGTTTAATTGATTTACAATTACTTTTTTGTTCAAACGAAATAATTGACCTCAAAATGAGCGGTATATGGAGAAATAAAAGCTGAAATAAATAAACACACCTAATATGGTTGTCAGGGGAGAGCAATTTTAATGACAATAATTTAACATCTCTTAGTTTGGGATGTGGATTATTTTTAAACTTAGATTAACAAATGTTGTAAATGGAATACCTCTTCTGAAATGTGGTTTATTTTAATTTGTAATAAAAATAGACCAAATTCTAAACAAAGTCAAATGATTCCGAAAATTTTTTGTTAATAAACTTGGAAATGGAAGACACAATTCGTTGTCGGTTTACTAAACCAAGTTTAACTAACATTCCGAAAGCTAGGCCTCAAGCAGTGAGTGATTGAAATGTCGTCATCATTATATAATTAATTCGATTAGAAAGTTAGAAAACTTAATTAACTAACTAATGTGACAGAATATTTACAGTTACTCTCATAAAGAAAAGGTTATCATATTTATGAAAAGTTTCATTAATTTTCTTTGAATTAAAAAGTTAATTACACCGTTCAACAAAATCAGCAAAATATTGATGTATTTGCGTTGTGACCTATCATTTCGAAATTACTTTAGCACGCAAATCAAAATATGGCCTTAGAATTTCGAAGTAGGATATGAGTCATTCCATGTCAAACTGAACGATTTTAGACATCACGATTTTTGTTTGCTTTGAAAGTTGGCAGATGTATTCTTATTTCAAAAATATTTGACATGTGTTTTTGGAAAAAAAATTAAAAAAAGTTATTTATTTGTGTTTAAAAACTAAAAAAAAAAAACATGAACAATGTTCCAACATGGCGATATTTAAATTAATGTATTTTAAAAACTAGTAGGCCGATTTTAATGGTTAAAGCCTTATGGAATCGTTTGTACTCTACCTTATCCAAATATATTTAAATATCTTGGTTGAAATATTTTGAATGTTTTTTGTTTTTGTTTTAGTTTTAAGCTTTATATTTTTTATGACTTTATTTTTTACCACTTTCGACCCCACCTAAAAATAAAAATAATATATCAGCCTCTACAAGTACCCAGTCAGAAAAACACAAATGGGCCACAGCTGGCAAGGCACTTTAACAGGTGGTACAAGTGCTGGCAACTAGTGCTTTCCCAATCCCAAAATGATCACAAAAGATCAGTCTGTTCAAAAAGCGTCGGAAAAGAACTAGATGAACAAAGTTTTTAACGTTGTCAAAACCATAAAATAGGTGGTCTAAAAATAGATTTTCCAAAATAAAATTACAAAAAATGTAATAATTGATAGATTAAAACGTTAATAAATGATAATTGCTGGGTAATCATTGGTTGATCTAATATTCTAGCATTTACATAAGGTTTGCTCGAAACAACAACAAAAATCTCATAAAAAAAATATGCCGGAAATCGAACCCGGAATGTGCTGACTACAAACCATAAACTAAATGCTCCACCAGTGATTAGACTTTCGAGCAGTTGGAAATTTCTGACTGGGAAGCACTGAGAAAACACTTTCTTTTCTCAGCAGATTCTCTGCTAATGTTTTTTTTTGTAGACCACAGAAACTATTGTTAAACTACACTCATAGAAATAAACCTGTAAAAATAGTAGAAAGAGATACTAAAATTACCTTGCAGAAAAAACCGCTTGTTTGCTAAATGTTAATAAAATAAGAACAGCAAAAAAATTCACTTTACAAAATTTTAGTTATATTTGATGTAAATTTTAGTTAATTGAAAATATTATTCTATAAAATTAGCAAAAGCTTTTACTAAATATTTGTAGACTCAAAATAGCAAACAAAAGCTGTTATATAAATTGTAGATTGCTGATTTCATAAGGGCATACTTTTATTCGCATTAAAAAAAAACTAAAAAAAAAAAACATTACAAATTTCATATTTTTTTTTTTTGATTTTTTTGTGTACTAATATTTAGTAAATGTTTTTGCTAATTTTAGCAGACTATTCTGTTACTTTCAGAATAAAAAAAAATTTGAATGTGTACCTTTAGCAAACATCACTGGTTACTTAACTTGTGAACAAAATGTCGTATTATTGTTTTAGTTTAAGGAAAGAATTGCTTAAACTAAAAAAATTTGATAAATGTTTTGGCCTTAAAAATATGAAGTCTGTGACTAATCCTAACTAATTAACTTCACAAAATCCAGCGCTGGCATACCACTGGCTAACCGAGAAATTGTACACTCACAATATTTAATCGTTAACAACAATTGAATATGTACTTTAAAACTACTAAATATAGACAAAAACCGGCCAACTCACTTTTCTTTTAAATCTTATGTATTTTTTCAATTTATAACGAGCTTTCAACCTCCGTATATTTACAAAAATAAAGCAAATCAAACATATTAGCTAGGTTGATACTAGTATTTCGATCTGGCTAAAGATCTCATCAGAACCCGAAGTTTTAGAAAAGTTAGAGCCTCCATAATAGGCAGAACTTTAACAAAGAACCTATTAATAATCAATTTTGCTCCGTTACTAAACTTTGAAGACCAAAAATGTTCTATTTATATAAAAAATTTTTAGTTTGTACTCTGGCTCAAGTAATATTTTTTACAGTTATATTAGTTTTTTGTTTTTATATACATCGAGATTATTTTTATGTTATTTTCAATTTATAACGAGCTTTCAACCTCCGTATATTTACAAAAATAAAGCAAATCAAAAATATTAGCTAGGTTGATACTAGTATTTCGATCTGGCTAAAGATCTCATCAGAACCCGAAGTTTTAGAAAAGTTAGAGCCTCCATAATAGGCAGAACTTTAACAAATAACCTATTAATAATCAATTTTGCTCCATTCTTGTCTTCTTAGTAATCAAGCACGTGGTTAGGTCTTTTCCTAACAAGCATCATGACGTTACTAAACTTTGAAGACCAAAAATGTTCTATTTATATAAAAAATTTTTAGTTTCTACTCTGGCTCAAGTAATATTTTTTACAGTTATATTAGTTTTTTGTTTTTATATACATCGAGATTATTTGTATGTTATTTTCAATTTATAACGAGCTTTCAACCTCCGTATATTTACAAAAATAAAGCAAATCAACTATTAAAAGATTAACTATTAAAAGATTAACTCAAAATAAAAGATTTTCTTTAGGTTTTACAATCAAAAATAAAATAAAAAATTTAAAACAGCGATTTTATTTTAACTACAGTTTTTATTTTTTTTTTACTGTAATTAACTATTTGTTTCAAATAAAGAAATTTTCACAAAAAGAAAATTTTAAATGAAAATAATAACTGGTACAGAAAAACAGTATTTATGAGTAGTTTGTTTTTTTTTTATTAAATGTTAAAATAAGTTAAAAAAAAATATTTATTTGTAGTTGAAAAGTATATTCCTTAAAAAACAAAGTTTACTGATTACTTTTTAAATAAACTACAATCAGCTGCTGTTAAACTATTGTGAGGGTAGTTAAATTACTGGCACAACACTTGTTTAAGGCACTTTACCAGCGTTTTTCCAGTATTTGTTTAACAATAATTTCAGCAGTTTACAAAAAAGAAACATTGTCAAAGAATTCACTGAGACCAACGTTGACAAAAAATGTTTGCCAGTGCTATCCAGCCAGAAATTGTATTCAGCAAACCTTATGCCAGTGCTAGCATATTTGAGCAACCAACGATTACCCAGCAATTATCATTCACTTACATGTTTAGCTATCAATTATCATATGTCTTGTTAGCGTAGAGCTGTCTGCTGCCACTCAGGCGGCCAGCGGTCTAGGCTTGGGCAAACTAGTTCGTTTGAGAGGGCGTTCATTTTAGTTCGATTTATCTGAATGAACTATAGTTCAATCGATGTTTGACAATTTCGTTCAACTGTTCATATGACAATTTTTTCAATCGTTTGTTTTATAATTTCTTAACGAACTTTTAATATTTGACACTCCTTTTTTATCGCTTTAATTTATAAAAAATGTAAAAAATATTAATTCCAATAAAATAAATTTAATATAAGAATATATTACTCAAAATAAGAGAATTAAAAAGCGAGTTTGGTCAAAAGTAATATTTGTGTACTTCGTTTAACTTTGATTTCAAATTTCCTTTAAAAAATAAGGTACCTTTAAAAAAAAAAACTGTTAAAAGAAAATGAAATTATATTATGCGTGAACTAGATCATATCGTTTAATTGGGTGAGTAGTTCAATTGAACTAGTTCGCGAAGTACACAAGTCTACAGGGTTTGGATCTGGAGGCCAGGGTTAAAAAAAATTATAAATGAACTTTTTTGTAATTTTATTTTGGAAAATCTATTTTTAGATCACCTAATTTATGCTTGTACCAATATTTTGTCAAATGTTTTAAATTTTGTTTACCCATTGCTTTTCCGACGCTTTTTAAACAGACGTTGTCTAATTATGTCATTTACGGATTGGGCAAGCACTTGTTGCCAGCACTTATAGCACTTGTTTGGAACAGTCATAAGTGACGTAATAACAAGCAATATTTGCTTGAGGGATAACTTTGGAAGATTTACTGTTAAGGAGTTATAAACACTTTATACAAGTGTTTGGTATAGTTGGAAAGGAAATTACCTGTATACGACATTTTTAAAAAGAGTCACATTTTGCACTCTTGGTAGAACAAAAACTTGGGTAATCCTAATAGGAAGGTACATATTTCAGTTTTTTGTTATAATGTAAATTTTTACTATTCAATAAAATATTTTTTAATACACATAAATCCAATTTGACTTTTAAGTCAATAATGTGAAATTTATTTCCAAATTTATGATTTGCTGCAAGCAATCCCAAAATTCCGCAAAAAAAATTTCAAAAATGGAATTTTAGGAATTGGAAGAGACTTACTCAATAAATTAGGTGTATGTTGGAGTATTAATAACCGCTTCCGCTACATAACAAGAGGCGTGCACAATTTTAACAGTGGTTTAAAGTTGATATTTGCATTAAAAACGTGGCAAATTTAGAAGGGGCTGCGGGAAAAATTATTTACAAGTCAAAATTTTTTTTTTAATACAACTCGCATTTATATTAAGTCATCTTTCAAAATAGTATGTAAACTTTATATGTTTAGAAATCAAATATTTGTCTACAGCGAAAAAAAAAATTTGGTGTTTTTGGAAAAAAAAAAATGCAAAAATTTTATTTTTTTTATTTCTATTTTAAACTAATGTAATTTTTGAGTGGAATAAGATTATTGCATTAGTTTTTTCTTTATTTAATCATGAGTTTATTTAGTTAAATTACCAGTATTTTAAAAAATAATTTGGCCCCGATTTCGTCCCGCTATTCGCAAAAAACTGGAGCTGGGTCGGATCAGATTTGGAATTTCACGTTTGCAAATAGGAGTATCTCGAGAACTATTAGTGATAACCCACACATGTAAGGCTATTTTTGTTAGTCTCTACTAGCAGATGACATTATGTTTTTTTTGAAAATCGGATTAGAAACAAAAAAATGGCGAACACTCCTATTTTCCTTTGAATAATGTTATAATTAAACAATCAATATCAAGATCTTTTGTTATCATAATTATTCGTTGCAATATCTATAGATACAAAATGTAAATAAAGATGAATTTATAAATGAAAAATGATATATGCTAAAAGTTCCTCATTTTGGGAGGTTTTATTGCCGCCCGTCCTGTTTAGAAGGTTCAAAATCAAAACTTTAGCTCGATATTAAGTCACTTATGCCTGTTCCAAATTTCATTGCAATCGGACATAAGTTAGAAACGACTGAAGTATTTGGAAAAACTTTGTGATATATCCCACTGTGCGGTGTTCCGTTTGTCTTATTTTGACTGGGCATGTTTTCTAATCAGTACCAATCAAGTTCTAGCTAATTGAATTGCGTTTTTCTAAAAAAAAAAATAGCGACTTTAAATTATGCATGTTAAAAATGCACTTTTTATATTTTCTTCGCACAAATTCGTACAATTCATACAAACTATTAATAAAAAAGTTATAAAAATTGTATTTCAGATTAAGTTTTCTGCAAATTTTAATTTACAAATTATGGGGTTTAGATCAAATAAATTAAGTGGAATATAAATTAACATCGTGTGCACAAATTTTGCAAATTCAATAATGTTTGAAAAAAATAAAAATAAGTAAAGTTTTCACTTTAATTTCAATGATATCCTACATCCTTCACCCAATCAGAATTAATAGATATGGTTTAAGATCGAAGTTCAAAGTCCATACATTAAAATCATATTTAAAATTATTCGCAGTTTGTTCAGGCATATAAATTAATAGGAAATTTTAAAGAAAACACATGATTTTTGGTAAAAGTTAAATTCGCATATATTTCAAAGACCACAGCCAATATTAAAATTTCGTTATCACGTACGTGGTTTACTTCCTAAATCCAATTGATAAGTCGCATGTCCGATTCATTTTTAGTGTTTTACTGGGTCATATTTAGAAAAAATTTATATATACACACAGCCAAATAAAGTGTCAACCGAATTGAAAAGTGTATATTAATGGTAACAGCATTTGAGTCGCAGTAACGGAATTTTAGTTGGCAAATAGCTAAATTTTTCTCTGTGTGTATAAAATGCTCCAAACTTGAAGATGTTTATACTTTTGCTATAGTACCCTTTGATAAAATGATATGACATCATTTGTTTTTGCTTCAACAGACTAGACTCTTATAGCTTATTACTAGTTACTTATAATTTTGGTTTAATTTGTTGAATTTTGTTTGGCTTAAGGGCAATACACACTTTGACCAAAGACCATATCGTCACACGTCCGATATAAGCCGCATGTCCGATGCATTTTTAGTGTTGTACTGTGTCATATTTAGCAAAAATCTTTTAACATTTATAATGAAACTTAATCGATCATAAATGTAAAGATTATTTTCTGAGTATATTAAAATGTTCCACACTTGAAGATTTTTATACTTTTGCTATAGTGCCCTTTGATGAAATGACATGACATCATTTGTTTTTGCTTCAACAGACTAGACTCTTAGAGCTAAATACTAGTTACTTATAATTTTATATTTTGTTTGGCTTAAGGGCAATCAATACATTCTTTGATCAAAGAGCATATCGTCACCTAAAATCCAAAAGGCCGTAACTTCAAAATTTACTTTTTGATTAATTATGATGTAGTTAACTAAAATACATGTACCCACAAAATTTTACACGAATTCGTCAAAAATAGCGATTTTATTTACGAAAAACCAATGGCCGTAATTACAACTTGAGTAATTTCATAAACCAAAAAGCCGTAACTTCAATTTAAGTTAAAAAATTAATAATCAAAGTTGCTTTTTATTTCTCTATTAATATGTTTTAATGTTTTTGAGTTTAAATTTTTGTAAAACTGCAACAAGAAGGTTCCCAGCAAAACCACACATTACCAAATAATGGGTAAAGTAATGTATCGCTATAGGGATTCACGCATTACATTACACCTTACTTCACTGATGAATTTTACAGGCGATGAGGCTAAAAGTAATGGGTGGAAACATTACCTTGTAGGGGGTAAAGTAACTGGTTACTTATATGGTTACATGGTGAGAAAAAATAATGTGTCTATAAATAGATTTCCATAAAAAAAATGAATAAAAAATTTTTTTTACAGATATTTTTTTTTAATTAAATAAAAAACTTTTTTTTATGAAATAAATAACTTGGCCACGCTGGGATTCGAACCTGAGGTCTCTGGTATTTAAGTTAGGCGAGAACTCTAACCAATTGAGCCATCGATACATATAATATTTTATTGCTTTAAAACGTAAATGAGTTGTTGTGCTTCGTGTTTTCGTTCGTGATATCAAAAATATACACCTTACCCTCATGCTTACAAAAAATCACGAAGTAATGTGTCTATAAAAAGATTTTCAAAAATATATATTAATAATTACTTTAAGTTAATAATTCATGCATTATGTAATTGATGATCGGTAAGTCATTATTTTACGTTCTGAAGTAATGTAAAATGTCATGAGGTATCATTACAAGGTAATCCATGAGTGTTCAATTATTGGTAACTCATTACTTTAGGTTTTAAAATAATGTTGAATAAAAGGAGTATAGATTACAATATCATGCATTATGTAACCAACTAGAAGTAACTCATTACTTCTTGTTGGAAAATAATGATAGAAGTAAGGCGTACACATTGCAAGGTAATGCATTACTTTATCGCACCCATTACCAAAGTTTTGCTGGGTTGTGAATATTTATGCATAAATAAAAAAAAATAATAAAATCAGTGCTAATAGTGAAAGTTATTCCATTGAAAAAATTTGAAAATGGAAATATGAAAATAATAAAAAATATGAAAATAAAATAAACCGTATGATAGGAAAACAAAAGAATGGCCTGATGAAAGGGAATGTTTGTCAAAAAGTTCCAAGAGAAATGAAAGCTGTTTGTACTTCAAAATTCTGAGAGAAAAGTTCATTACGGCATTGTTCTATCTTTTCAGAGGAAGATCGTAAGGAAATATTTATTGGCTTCTGGAAAATGTAATGGGGTAAAACAAAATATATATGTAACTAATCTCATTGAACGTTCAAACAGACAGGAGTTCCGTTAAAAACTCCAGAAGATCAATCACGAAACTATCTCAAACATTATTCTAAACGTTTTCAAGAGTGTTTTATATGTTTTTATATACTCTTGGAATAAATGAGAAAATGGTAAAAAATTGGTAAATTTCAATGATTATCATGTCACCCACCCACAGAGAAACAAAGTGCCAACCGAATGGAAAATTATATTTTAATGATAACAACCTATAAATTCAGTTAGTGCAACGATATTTAGACTAGATTTCTGAATATTTTGGCTGTTGCAACTAAACTTCAGTGGAGTTAAACAAACTTTGTCGTAAAAACTAATGTCCAGTTGTATCAACCGACTGAAATTCATAATAACCGAATTTAAGTCGTAGTAACTAAGTTTCAGTTGGAAAATAACTCCATTTTATTCTGTGTGCATATCTCTAAAGAAGATCAAAGTCAAATAATATCACAACGTAAAGCAGTTACCAATCAGGGAGTATTATATAAAAAAGGTTTAAATTATTAAAAAAAATGGTTATACGATATTCTTAAACTTGAATCCCACTACAGAAGACAATATACGAATAAACTGTACTTTCAGTCCGATTTTAAATGTTAGGCACATGTTAATGAAGTTTATTGTAAAGACTGCGAGTCTAACAAAGAGAATAATGTAACTCCTTTATCTTTTCCGAACTTTATGTCAGTATTAAAAGACGAAAACTGTTCTATATTTAAGCTAAAACAATGATATATGCGATACCTGCATATCATACGAATCAAAGAACTTGACCTAAGATGAGTATGACATGCATAGAATGGAAATAAAAAACATGTGAGAGGAAATGCTTAACGACATGGAATACGCCAAATCAGGATCATGCTTGTTGTTATGCATTGACATGCAAGCTGTCACATTAATACCGCAGCCAGTTGAAAATGCCAAATATTACAAAATGAAATTGCAAGTGCACAATTTCACAATTTAGAACATTATCTCACATGAAGCTGATAACTTTGTCTGGGACGAAACGGATGGTATCCTTGTTGCTTCTACCTTTGTTACATGTATTATAAAATACATAAAAAGTGGCATTATAAAGTTTCCAAATATTATATATATATAATGTCTTATGGTTCCTTAAGAGGAACAAAGGGCCACAACGAAATCGTTATATTCGGTGCTTCTTGATGCAAGATGTTTTATCCAAATATTGATAACATAATAATATATTCCGATGATTGTTGCTACCAAAACCAAAATACAATTCTCTTTAATGAATTGTTGTCTTAAAATAATATTACCATAGAACATAAATATCTAATAGTGAGACATATACAATTGTAGTGCCGTTCAACACACTCCCTCATTCACAGAAAATCAACAAAATGCAAGTAGATTTGCCATCTCAACTAGCTGGTTTGATTGAAGAATCACGAAAGAATCCTTTTCCATTCAAAGTTCATCATCTTGATTATGAAAGCCTTCCTAAGCACTATGAATGCATTCGGGCTGGTAAATTTTAAATACACACATTATTTTTACAAAAAATCTATTTTTTTTTTTCAATTACACTCAAAAACACCCGGAGAACCTACTGTTAATATGATTCGTAATTGATATCCCAGAACCATTTTGAATAATTTATTATAAAATAAATATTAAAGAAAATTATAAAGCTTTGCCACAATGTACATAACAAAATTTTGAATATGTCGAACATTCACAGTTGCATATCGAAAGAATAAAAATATTTAAAAAGAAATTGAAATTTTATGATAACATTCCATTTTGTTTTTAAACATACCCAGGAAAACTTGATATTACCATAGAATGGGAAATGGAAGAAGAAAACAAGAATCAGAAGTACTTATAGTTGAGGCAAAGAACACCTGATTTTAACATGGGGGTGTCATAGGAGGCAAGGCCTTGCCTTGTGCTTACATATAGGGACAAAAATAAGACGTTACAAAATATGTAGTGAAATCACCAGTTACACATAAGTACTTATTTCATTTCTTATTTGTAGCATAAAAAGTAATGCTTAAAGCCATTATATGACGTATTACTTGTAAGGATGTTAATAAGTAGTTATTTATAGGTGCAAAAATAAGTACGTATTAACATGTACCTAAATAAGAAGGTATTAATAGGCAATAAAATAACTAGTTATTAATAAGGACAATTATAACTAGTTATTAATAGCTTTTGTTTTGTGAGAATCGTTTATGTATAACTATATATTTGTTTGCTTAAATAAATTGCATTTAAATTATTAATTATGATATATTATGAATCTTTATAAATATACCTTACAAAAAAGTAGTTACTTATTACCTTACAAGTACCTTATTTCTTTGGCCCTTCCTAATAAGCAGGTATATAACACAATATTAGTAAGACATAATTGTTTAGCTTCCAAAATAAGTAGTGATGTATGTTCATATCAGTAAGGTATTATTTCAGACCTTCAAAATAAAAACAAATGTAATGGATAGTCATTACTACGAAAGGTCTGAAATAAGTGATAATAAGTAACTTGTTATTTTTGCTATTCCAAATAAGCAGATATTAGTAAGGCGTTGTTTTTTATCATACAAAAAGGCAGTTACATATATTCATATTAGTAAGGTATTATTTCGGACCTTCAAAATAACAAAAACTGGAATGGATAGTCATTACTTTGGAAGGTCCGAAATAAGTCCTACCCATTACCAAAGTTTTGCTGAGTAGTTTCATTTTTAATGTCTAATGTAGTCCAGTTTCCTTTTTATTTTATCAATTTAATTTAATTTTATTTATTTTCTTAAAGTAGAATAATTACATTTTTGTTGAATTGTTTTATAATGAATTTATCATTTTGTTTTAAAAATACATACACACAGAGAAAATTTCAGCTGTTTGCCAACTGAAATTCAGTTAATTCGACTTAAAATCGATTATTACGAATTTCAGTCAGTTGGCACAACTTAACATTAGTTTTCACAAAAAAGTTCGGTTAATTTAACTGAATTTTAGTTTCAACACCCAAAATATTCAGAAACCGAATGGAAATATCGTTGTACTAACTGAATTTATGAGTTATTATCATTAAAATACACTTTTCAATTCGGTTGGCACTTTATTTCTCTGTGTGTACAATAAATAGTTTAAAAAACGCAAGAGCTGAATAAAAACTTCACTAATTATGCCTGAAAAGCAATATTTTGTATCTTATTTTATTCTTAGTTTTTTGTATTTGTAGTTGCAGCCTTTTGGTTTCAGAAAAAACGATTTCAAAAGGCCTTAACTAAATTGCTCTAAAACTACTATTTTTTCTTAATTTTTTTTTACCACAATTGAAGTAAAAATTTGAACCCCAATTGTAGTAAAAATGAATCACATATGTAGTAAAAAATATACAAATATTTATTTGTTTAATTTTTTAAATAAAAAAACTTCAGTATCAAATAAAAGTAAAATCATCATTCAGTAATTTAATGTGTTTGTTTTTTTAAATGAACTACAATTGTAGTCAAAACTAAAATTTCTTCTTAAAAATAACGATACTGTATTACAACTCAAACAACTACTAATATTTACAGCAGATGTTTCCTGAGTGTATTTTTTGTTTTATGATGTTTTTTGCTTCTCATGTAAAAAAAAATAAAAATGTTAGTTACAACCTTTTGAATTTTAGGTGACGATATAGACTAAAGAGATACCAACTCGTTCAACCTCTTTTTGTATGAAGATTTTGTATCGAATTTGTAAAGTTCGTACACTCTTAGTCAGTGCTGCCAAATAGTTTTTTACAAATCCCCCTAAATTGTCAAAAGAAAAACCCCTAGATTTACTCTACTACCCCTAAAAAATATTTTTGCCTAATATCTAGTGTCCGACCGAACAGTTCGGCCAAAAAACTATATTTTGTCGGTTTTTTGATACCTAGAGGCAATGATGACAAATTTTGGTATTGGAAACATGTTTGTTGAGCCGATTTAATTCGATTTTGTATATAAAATTTAAGAAAAAAGCCGAAGTTTAGCTAAAAAGTTAAAAGTTCGGCCGCCGAACTATTTTCGATTTGGCCGAACTTTCTGAGGCCGAACAGTGAATTCATTGCTTAACTACAGACTTTTCTTCAAATTTGGCACTCAAAATAGCATCTAATCAGTCCAATAAACATTTTTCCATCCGCCAAATTTGTCCATAATGCTTTAAAATACCGAATACAGACCAAATGCATTTTCTGGCCGAACTGTTCGGTCGGACACTACTAGTATCTTTAAAATTTGTTAGTTTTTGTTTAACATTCTTTGAATACAAATTTTAAAAAACTCTAATTGTATAAGAGCTTTACAGCGCAGTAAAGTGACTTAAATTTTTAAATTTACCATCTAGTGCTTTTTAAAGTACCTGATGGCAACTTTTCTGAGGCAAACCGCGCATCCTCAGAAAAGTTGGCATCACTGCTTTATTTATAATACACTCATAAAAGTTTTTGAGTAGAATCTACTGAAAATCACAGTTAAAACAGCTCAGTGCCATCAAATAGATGACGTAGATAACTACTAGGGAAAGGGAATTCATGATATTCTTGATAGTCTGAAACTGATATGGACTAAATATTTATCCAAATCATTAAATTTAGAACAAAATATTATCTATTTGTAGTTGCCTATTTTAGAATATTTTAACAAAAATGCATGTTTTAGCATAATTTGATTCTTAATGTTTTTTTTTTAATATGTTAACAAGGATCCGGGGGCGGGTGTCGTCGGACCCGGATTTCAGCGTGCTCTGCCCATGGGCAAATGTCCCTCCGTTTTTCAGGCTGAGGTCTTCGCTATCTGTATCTGTGTGGAAGAGTGTCTCCGGAGGAAGACACGGGTGGCCACGATCTACAATCTATCTGACAGCCAAGCGGCACTTGGTGCCTTGAGGGCTCAAGATGTGTCGTCTGATCTGGTTAAGGAATGTATCGACTCTCTAACTCGTCTAGGACTTAACAACTCCTTGACACTGGGCTGGGTTACAGGCCATGAGGGGCATGAGGGCAACGAACGGGCTGACTGTTTAGCCAACTGCGGAGCTCGTCGACAATTCATTGGCCCGGAACCCTTCTGTGGCATACCCAATGGGTATGTCAGAGAGAGGCTCAGAGGATGGAGGGAGTCGGAGTTTGGGGCCTATTGGGCCAGATCGCCTGGGCAGCGACAGGCGAGGCTGTTTATATCTCCCTCTGGGGAGAGATCGCGGAAACTCTTGTCTATGACGAGGGGCAAACTAAGGACCGTAACGGGTTACCTCACAGGACACTGTGGCCTTAGGTATCAATTGTACAAGATGGGACGATCCTCTACGGATACGTGCAGGTTTTGTGAATTGGAACCCGAGACCTCTGAGCATGTTCTCTGCAAATGTCCGAGGCTCTCCGACAGGAGGGTGCGTTATTTTGGTGGTCGAATAGTGACGCCATCGGACGTTTGGAACTGTTCACCTGGTAGAATAATTGGCTTCGTAGGGAGCCTGAACCTATAGGGTGTATTCGCTGGCAGCACAAAATACCAATTTCTGGTCGCGGTGCATAGTGCCACTATAATCTAATCTAATATGTTAACAAAAAAAAAAAATATGGTTAGAATTTTACATTTTTATTTAAGCAAAATGATTTCTATTTTTTTGTTTGTTTTATGAATTTTAGTACTTTTTGTGAGTCAAAAATTGTATTAAGCATAGAAATAAACTTTTAAAAATAGAAGAAAAAGCTGCTTAAAAATAGTTAAAAATTACATTGCACAAAAAACTGATAAAATTAGAAAATTTTCAAAATTGAAGCAGTTAAATGTACAAAATGTTAACCGCATTTGAGTTGAATTTTAGTTAAATTAAAATAGCAATTTACTCTGCTAAAATCAGCAAAATAAAGTTGTCAAAAAAATATAGTTATGCATATTTATCGAAAAACAAAAAAAAAAATAAGATGTTTAAATATAAAAAAGCCATTCAATTTAAAAAATAACTTCTTATGAAAAATTTTCGAAATGGTTTATCAAATTATTTTTTTTAAACCAACAACATGCAACATTAAATTTTAAACTAATAAAAATACTTTAAACTAAAATATCGATTAGTAGCAAAAGGCAAAAAAAACCTCCTTTTAAAAGAAAAAAGCTAAAATAAGCTTAGTTTTTAAAGCAGAAAGTAAAAAGTTGTTATATTTACAAAATAAGCTCAAATAAGCAAATATCAAAAAATAAGTTAAAAAAGCTCAAGAAATATAGCTTTAAATTTTCATAATAAGCTTGTATTTAGTCTAAATAATTCTATCCTTTAAAATAAAAAAACAAGCTCTAGCTTATTTTAAGGGCAATCTAGTAATAACTATTATTTATTGAAAACTAACAAGGGATAAGTGTTAGATAAGAGTAAAAATTACGGCCAATTTCATATTCCATGAATAAAATTGGGGTGAAAAATATCCCAATTTTCATGCTTTTTTCAAGAATACGAATATACGAATTTCGTATCAAGTGAAATACAAATTGTTCTGCCATACAAAGTATATAGACATGTAAAATTGTTGTTTTTCAAATAGTTTGATTTTATAATTAGGGTAACCATATCACGCAGTTTATACACTAAGGCAGACAAAAAGATTCTCATAGAGTTTATTTTGTCTATCGTATGTAATCTTTCGTTTTGATTAAGAACAATTATATTTTTCTATTTCAGACAACTGAAGATTTGGGTGATGCCAATGAAACAATTATATTGTTTAGCACAATATAATAACTAAATATGTGAAAATATTAAAAACATTTAATACAAAAAAGTTTCGGGTAACTTTGAAATTCATTTTTACCTTGAATATGCGATTGGCCCTTTACGTTTCTTAATAATTTTTTATTACTTTTGTCTCCTTGATCTTCTATTCGAATTCCAAAGAAATTTGTAGGAATAGTCCACACATTTTTTTTCAAATATAAAATACTGAGCACGCTACTGGTCCAAATTGTCTCCAAATACAGAAAAACCGACCAAATAACGTTTTATTTCCGAAGTGTTCGGTCTGACACTATAAATTCCAATTGAAAAATATCAACGTAATTCACATTTATTTTTTGGTTTTCAATGTGTGTGATTTTTGCCAAAAATTCTGTTTAAGTACACAATTTTTATAATTTTAGTGCATATTTTGCGTTTTTAACAGGATTTTATAAGCGCATATTTTTGGTTTTTAAGTGCTTAAAATTCTTTGTCCTAGTAATTACCATTAAAATTACGAGCAATTAAGTTATTTTTAACTGTTAAAAATAAACTAACTCTTAAATAGCTGAGAAAACGAATTAGCTGACGACTTTTTAAAAGATAAATTAAAAAAAGAGTTCATTAATGAACAAAAAAATTATTAAAAAGTTATTACAGAAAATCTTTAATAGAGCTGTTTGCTTTAAAAAAGTTGCAACACTGATCACAATTATTAACCTTTTTTCTTTCTGCTCTGTTTCGCTGTAAAGTAATCACAATAGAGATTTAAAATTTCGAATTTACTCTACATTTTTCGATACAATTTTTATTTTTCGAAAGAACGGCACTGATACCCCTGCTTTGATCACCTATGCCATCCATTAGGATGGCCCTTCATTATGTGGAGGTAATAAAAAAATTCTCAAATTTAAGGTCGCAGCCCTTAAAAAAACTAGGTAATGCAAAGTTTGGGTCAATCGAAAGAGATTTAGATGTGGATCAAATCTACTGTAATTTTGAAAAATAAGGATTTTTACTTTCCCGATGAAGAACGTTCTGCATTGAGTATATGTACAATAGCGCGTCCCGAAAAATTTTTTTTTAGCTTGCCCCCACAAATGATGGGGATTTAGGAGCCTTTTACGGGAAAAATAGCAAAAAAATGTTGAACAAAAAACAAGATGGCTACCGGATCCTAAAGATTGCAATCCTAGTGCATTTCGAAAAAAAATAATTGTTTTTGATTTTCAAAAAATTGACGCCAAAAGTTGCGCAATACAGAGTACATTCCGGGAAAAATGTTAATAAAATTTCCGTAGAGCAATTTTGGTGCAGCGTTGCATCTTTAAAATTGAAATGTGAGTATATATATAAAAAAATCCATCTCGTCTCACCGAGCGCTTTTGTTAAAACTATTTAAAAAATGTGATAGAGCTATTCTGGTCCAGCGCACAGAGGGACGAGATGGAATTTTTTTTTTTTTATATACTTACTTTCCATCTTTAAGATGCAACGCTGCACCAAAATAGCTCTACGGAAATTTTTTTTAATATTTTTCGCGGAATGTACTCTGTATTGCGCAACTTATGGCGTCAATTTTTTAAAATCAAAAATATTTTTTTTTTTTTAAATGCACTAGGATTGCAATCTTTAGGATCCGGTAGCCATCTGGTTTTTTGTCCAAAAATTTTTTTGTTATTTTTCTCGTAAAAGAGTCCTAAATCCCCATCATTTGGGGGGGGGGGGGCAAGCATTTTCAAATTCGAAAAAAAGCCAAATTCGGGACGCGCTAATGTACATACACATATATAGTTATATATATAATTTCACATCACATCACATCACATCTTAGTTGATCCGAAAAATGGCATACAAATGGCATCTCCCATGGGATCTCATCTGATTAATTTTGATCCGAAAAATGAGTCGAGTTATATTTAATTTGATCAAGTTATATTTAATTTGATATAACTTCATAAAATCTTTTGAAATTATCTAGAAATCCGCACTAATATTTTGTTTCACATTTCAAATGATAATGAAAATTTAAATATAAATCAATGGATTTCAAAATAAGATGTGATTTTAATTTGAGTAATATGTGGTGCCATATGCAATTACATATCGCTCATTTACTGCAAGACGGACATAACTCAAAAACACGATTTTGAAGAAAACGAGTTTAAAGTTCTCAATCCATATCTGCCTCGCTCGACTCTTTTTCTATTTATTTGGTCATGTTTTTATAAATAGGGGTTTTTAATGTATATTTCTGTTAGTGAGAGTTGTGCGCGAATTCGCTAATTATCGAGAGACCCGTGAGTAGCACAGTTTCTCTATGAAGTACACACTCTTTGCACCACTTTAAAGAAAAAATAAAATATATTATCCTCTATCTTGAAAAGTATACATGATATTTATATGAAATTTTTATACAATATATAAAACATGATATAACTAATAAATCTGAATCATTAACTCAAAAATCGCATTTTATGACTTATGACAGTCTTGAAGTAAATGAGCGTTATATGTAAAAGTAATCAAATTTTGTTTCCTGTTTCTACCATATAAGTTTATATTTAATTATCAGAGAGGCAAATTAACTTTTTTCTTTTGTATGTTTTTTCACTTTTTTATAATTGCTTTTTTACGATTTTCAGACTGCAAATGAATAATCTGTTAACTTTAAACTTTGTTTTAAGTGCAGCTTTTCATAGTTTTTAATAATTATATATAAAAATTATACATTTTTTTTTTTGTAATTTCTACCATACATGTTTATATATAATTAAATATAAATGTGATAGAATTTTTGTTTTTAATTTTAAGGCATATATTTACATATAATCATATGTGATACCATATGTAATTTTTTTTATAAAACTAATAGAATTTGTTAGGTTTTATTGTATCACATATATTTATATATAATTATATGTGATGTATATACTATCTCATATAGAGCTATATAAAATATATTTTATGGCATAAAAAAGATCACTTATATATAACATATGATATAATGATATATGCTAATATATAGCGCTATATTAGAAACTTTCGTAAAAATAAGTATTAGATGCAAATACATATCATTATATATGGCCACATACATAATTTTATTTAGTTATATCAAGCTATATTTTTTTTTTAATTTTTTTTTTTCGTCGGGTTTCCATTTTATTCGTAAATGAATACCATTTCTCATATTGCCTTGCCCAATTCATATTTTAAATAAATTCTACGGTCTATTACATATCTAAAAAGCCCAATATCATAAATATCGGCCAATAAGTAATAAAGTTAAATTTTTTTTTGCCAAACTCGCCTTTTTTTTATCAAATATGAAGAACATTTTCATGTCCCGGGACAGCGGGATTTCCCGCTCAAGTAAAAGTAAATAAGTTTTGGATAATTTGTGTTTGAAAAATTCTACTTTTATTTATTTTATATAATCCAAAAATAAATGTATTAACCCGAAACACACCATATGACAACAAAAGAACTGTCAAATACTGGAAGAATATTTTTGGAGTTCTTTTAACGACAACATCTAGTAAACCATATTTTCATACAGTCTCTAAATCCCCGTTTTGTTAAACTTCATCTAGAAGATTTTCGCTTTTAACAAATAATGTGGGAAAAATCACACTATCGAGTTTCCGGTGAAATCAGACTTAACAAAACTTCAGGACCACTTTCTGTATTTTTTAATTTCGATTTTTTTTTTTCAAGTTTAAAGTTTTAATGTTTTAATTTTTTTGTACAAGTTTCAAACTAAGTTAAATTAATAGTTATAATTTGTATTAACTTCATACAAAAAAGATAATTGAATTCCATTTTCAATTCAGAATATGAATTGAAACTGTGAACTTTTGTATCTATTTCCACTAGTTAGTTGAATTCTCGTATTTTATTTAATATTCATAGGACTATCACCATTTAAATTGCACTGGAGCGGTATACTCGCGGAATGAAGTTTTTTTCAGCGTTAAAAAAAATTAATTTTTTAACGCTGCAAAAAGATGCATATTTTTAAAATATGGAGTTTTTACTAAAAAAAAAATTCAAATTATTTTTGACGCTGGAAAAAAATTTTTATTCGCATTATAAAGATAGAGTGATGATCCGATCAATATTAAAGAAAGAACACAGACTTACGCACTTTTTGCATATTTCACATTTTTCAAAACAAAAACTAAATCGCGCATAAAACCGTGGATTTTTTGAAATTTGGACATCTAAAAGCGCCAATTTTTAAGTATATCCATAAAGTTTCTGAATGCATAATTTTTTTGAAATCCGAAAACCCAAGGTCATATTTTGGCCGACTTGAGCTAAAGTTGAGAACACAATTTTGTAGTAATTTTCATTTTATTTTGTGAGCTTGTATGATTATAATCCTCCGGAAAAGGTTTTATGTTTTGCATTTATCAAAAAGAGCATATTATGGGAAAAAGGTTTATAAAATTGCCATATACTAATTTTGGTATACCACAGCAAAATTTAGTTCCAAGCAAGTAATTTTATTTATTGCTTGTTTTAAATTTAAAGATGTAGTGGACCAAAATTACTCTATGAAAATTTTATATAAATATATTTCCAAAAATATGCTCAGTGTTACCAAACTTGGCCCAATTTTGTATAAAAATTAATGTACAAGTAGCGAACCCTAAGTATTCCCAATGAAATTTAATAAGATTACATATAGCGTCACATAGAAATTGATATGATTACATAAAGCTCCATATCAATTTTTTTTTTTTAATCTGGAAGTTCATTTTATATACGAATTTACATAATTAAATACACTGGCAGACAAAAACATATAAGTGTATAAAGAATAATATAATAATATACAACCGTTTTTACTACGGTAGTTAAAAACCCTGGTTATTCGTCTATAAAAATCCGAAACCGAAGCCGCACAAAAATCCGTTTAAAACCGATTTTTAAAAACCGACTCGATCACTCGATCAAATTGATTGAATGAATTATATTATTAACTGAATGAAAATTCATTAATATTATTTATTTTTTCGTTAAAACTTTTTATGATTATTTCATAATTTCATAAAAAAAATTCATTAAATCAATGAAAAATTTTCGAACTTTTTTCAATCAAAATGTTAGCTTGTAATATACCAAAAAAAAAGTTTGGTGTAATTTTATTTTTATTTTGGATTTAAAAAAAAATCGCTGAAGTTAAACTCCTAACAGGGAACTGCAGAGCTGATGAGCTTGCAAGGCTAGGAACCACCCTACAAGTTCCTGCGGAATTTGCTGGAGTTAGTGTTCCCCTAGCAACCTGTAAGCTGAACAATCGGCTCTACTCCGAGAGGGCGACTGACCTTAGGTGGGCTAATGGGGTGACTTGTGTGGTGACAAGGCACATCTGGCCGGCTTTGGATCTGGGGCGAACGAGGGCGCTCCTGTCGCTTTCCAGGGGGGAAATCTCTGACATGGTGGCGGTGATAACCGGCCACTGTCTTATTGGCAGGCACGCTCGTAGGTTGGGGGTGTTGTCGCTTGACTTCTGCAGGAGCTGCGGGGACGAGGAGGAGGAGGAGGAGAGTATTGAGCACTTCCTCTGTTCATGTCCTGCGCTGGCGCTACGTTGGAGGGCCTCACTTGGATCGGCGTTCTTTCACGATCTTGGGGATCTTTCAGGTGCTGGTATTCCGCACCTCCTTAGCTTCGTAAGGAGCTCTAACTGGTTCAATGGTGGAGTCTGATCGGTAATCCGTCAGTCTCGTGGCATCACAACGGACCTCAGAGTCTAAGTGTGCTGGTGCTCACGGAGCCGGCTACCACTCCGAACTAACCTAACCTAAACTCCTAACACAATGATATTAATTTTTTTGTTAAACAGAATTAATAAAAACTTTGAAAAAATTAATTTGAGGTGAAATGACTACAAATTTCTTAAAACATTTTCTTTTCTACAAAAGATTTTTATTTTTATTTTTTATTATTATTTTGATGAACAAATTTTATTTGGCTAATATTTCAAATTCTTTAAAAAAATTGTGTTATAGAGAAAACCCCTTTTTTGTAATAAATAGTAACATAAATATGATGTGACCAAGATTATTAAAGTTCAAGATCATTTGTGTTTTTTTAAACAAAATGTTCTTGAACTTGAATAATCTTGCTCACATCATAATTTATGATAAAAGATCGAAAAATAAACTTTTGGTTATAATTTTTTAAACTTTAAAAGTAAAACATTTCAGTAATGAAAATATTTCATAAAAACTATGAATTTTATTCATTAATCACATGAAACTTTTATAAATATTATGCTAGCGTTGGTGAAAAAAATTCATATACTTTATGACATTTTCATTGGGTCAATGAAACTATTGATTGAATTTGAGTTAACGAAATATGTTACATTGATTCAATGAAACATTTCTTTGGGGACTTTTTTATGAAAAAAATCATTGTATTAATGAACCAATTCATTAATACTACGCACAAATTTATATCAGTGTAATATAATTTTAATAAAGTTGGAAACTGCTTTTAATACGGCGTAATTTAAAAATAATATAAGAAAAGTTTAGAACCAATTCTAAATATTTAAAATAATTAATAACTCCATATAACTAAAAGTGAAACTATTTTGTATAGTTTGATGTTTTCGTAGTTATTGCTACGATATATTTTTGTTTTAGCTGGATAGTTGGTTAGAAAAGCCTCATATAGGGTTTTGGTAAATTGCTTTGAAATTTTTAAAATCTATATTGTCTAAGTCAAGGATGGTCATTGGTTTGAATTTGTGTTGCTGTTAAATGAAAGCTACGTTTGAGTGGTGCAAAAAAATATCATAAATAGTTTTAACCGAATTAACGTAATAAGCAAAAAAATAAACAAAAAAAAACAATTCGCGTAAAAAAAACTAAATATATTAAAATTACATAATATACTTAATTTTTAGTTTTAACATGCAAAAAACAAATAATTATTTAGCAATCAATTTAATTAAAAAAGGCTACTTAATTATTTGTAGGGTATACAAGTCATTTATATTAATTTTGTATGTCATAAAACAGTTATAAAAATTATTATGGGAAAAAGCTTGTTTTGAAAGAAGAAGAAGAAATTGTGTAACAAATTAATATTAAATTGAACAAAGATAAATTGATAATAGCTTATTTCCATTTTATTTCAAAGACAAATTTTTCGATGGTCTCCGATTTTTTTTTTTTGCGTTGATCCAACACTTAGGGGATGCCTCAAACAAATAATTTAATAGAAAAGTTAGTTAAACGTCTTGTAAATCAAGTTTACTATTTTACAACAAATTTTTTACTAATGTTTTACAAATTTATTTTGCTAAAAAATTGTGCTGATAAGCACATTAATAGTGTGGACGACAACCACATTGTAATATATACGCAGAATGAAGTAGGTGTCGCGGCAGGCTCTATGAAACAAGACCCCAAATGAAATAAGTATCCAAACCAAAAATGAAATAAGGCCCCAAAAATTTATAATAAAAAAAATTGGGGTCTTATTTCATTTTTTGGGGCTTTATTTCATTTTTTTTGGGACTTTATTGCATAATGAAATAAGGCCCCAATATGAGAAATGAAATAAGTCCCCATATAATATTTTTGGGGTGTTATTTCATTTTCTTAAAAATCAAAATTCTTAAGTAATATAAGCAAATAACCGTTATAATTACTGCATGAATTATCAAGTTATTAATGTAAATAGTTATTTGCTATTAGTAAGTGAGATTATACCGTAATTTTGTAATTTTGAAGTTTTTTTTATGTCGCACACAGAAAAAAACTTTATTTCGCGAAGCCGCCTGCCGCGTTCTACGGAGAAAAAAACCCCTAAGACCGGCGAAGGCCGCCACCCAGAAGAATTTGTTTTTCAAATCAGATGTCGAATCCGTTGAAATCTTATATTTTTACGACATCAAGTAATTTGTAAAAACAAGTTTTTCTGTGTGGCTCTTAGGAACGCGGTAGGCGGCTTCGCGAAATAAAGTTTTTTCTGCGTGCGATTATACGATTTATAAATTTAGTTTTATTTTGTGATATACTTAGCAATATGCCAAAATCGACTTTTTGCGAAAAAGAACTTTTTTATTGTTGAAAATGGTTCTTTAGGGTATCAGAAGCAACTTTTGTTCCGCGACTTTTTTATAATTCCGTTATTTACAAAATTACCGTTATTTTTAGGTTCTTGAAGAAAATCAAAATTTTGACCGTTAAATTTCCAGAATTCGACCAAATGTTGTTTGGCAACTTTGTACAAAATCATATGGCGAGTACTTTTGCAGAACATATGAACTCAATATATTTGCAAATACAGGGTGTTTTGATGCATTTTTTAAAGAAATGAATTTTACGCCATCTAGCGGCAATAATTTGTACTAACAAAATTCAATAATTAGAAAGGTAATTGAATACCTTTCCAACAAAAAAAAACTTGAAACTTGGATGAAAAATAACCGAATGAGAAAGAAAAGATCTATAAGATAATGAGATAGTACCAAATTTATATTAAAATATGTATGTAAATTTTATTAAATTGATCATTAAAGTTTACATTTTTAGTTTTACGAAAAAAATTTTAGTTATTTTACTAGAATTGTATTGTTGGGTTTTTCTGTAATTTACAAGGACAGTCCACAAAGTGAACCTACCCGGTTTCTTTGTAAATTTGACTTATTGTTAGTTAAAATTTTTTAAAATTTTATTTCTTTATATAAGATCAAGTCTGGTTTATTACGAAAAAAATAAGAGGTGTTTTAATAAAATCTGACAAAAATTTTAAAAGTAACATGGATTTAAACAAACACTTTTTAACATGGTCAAATTTACAAATTATGTAAGTTCACTTGGCGGACTTTGCTTGTAAATTACATGAAAACCCAACCATATAATTCAATTCTTATGGCGGTATCGCATTCAGGAGGTCATAATACATAAGGATTGGTGGGTCTGGTTTCTGGGTCAGAACCTTTTTATATTTTTGTGAGGCTGTGTAATTCATAAGCACGCAAAGGTGACGGCTAAAATATCTACTGCCGCTTTATCGCAATAGTAAATGAAATATAAGTATATTTACTTATCACATGGAAAGGAATTTTGTTTCCCAAAGTGAAAACAGTGTCTATGTTCTTAATAATTAATGTATAACTAATTTCAGTAGCATAAATTAACGTTTTTTTTAAAAATTCACCCTGTTTTTTTAATCAATTAATAAAATTTGTCGAAAATAGGCTGTACTGTTTGTAATACGGCACAAATTCGGCTGAATATTATGCCTTGGGAGACAACATAGTTGTTGATGACTAAAATATCTAAAATTCTGCCGTGGTGCTTGAAGATAACATTCCTACTTCAAAAGTTATAAGTGAATGGAGGTCAAAAAACCCCATTTTTTTCATTTTTTTTCGCCTTTTTTTTACATTTTCTAATTTTCTTGTAAACGAAAAATGCGATCGCCAAGCACCACGGCAGAATTTTAGATTTTAATGTCATTAACAACTGTGTTGCATGGCAAGCCATAATATTCAGCCCAATTTGTGCCGCGCTAAATGTTAGAAGTAGTATTTTCTTACTTCCAAGTTTTGTTGTTGCCACTTTGTTTTTTTCAGTGTATTATTCCAACAAAAACCAAAAATGGAAGATTACTACCCAAACTAACTATTCAACACATAAAAACATTGATTTTGTAGCTATTAACATAAATAATGCGTTAAATTCATAAAAAGTCAAAAAATCCAAGTTTTAAGGGCCACCCTAAATATCCGTTTTAGGACAAGTGAGGGGCATTCTAATAAGCAAGTAGGGTACCTGACTCTACCCCCGAAACATATAAAATCATTCGGGATTAATTGCTAGATATACTACTAAAAAATATTAAAAAAAACTGTATTGATATACTAAATATTATTAATCTTTTTATTTTAAAAAGGCTGAAAAAAAATGGCGCGATTTTTTTCAGCCTTTTTACTATGTATTAATTAGGAATAAAGAAATATTTTAAAGTAATATATAATTTTGTTTTTTTTTTAATTGGGGCCTTATTTCATTTTCGAAATGGGACTTTACTGCATTATGAAATAAAGCCTCAAAATTGCGGTGTTATTTCATTTTATTTTGGGGTTTCGTTTCATTTGGTTGGGGGTTTATTTCATTTTTTTGGGGTATTGCTCCATAATGAAATAAAGCCCCAAAAAATTGGGCGTTATTTAATTTTTGGTTTGCGGACTTATTTCATTGGGGTCTTGTTTCAGAGAGCCGTCGCGGCATGTCAAGATGTAGTAGAGACGAAGAAAATTATACTAAAAAGTACAACTCTTGTAAGATATGTAAGAAAATCAACCATGGAAGATTTTTGTATTTGTTTTTCCAACATAAGGCACAAGGACGACAGCAATGTGTATACATACATTGTGGATTACTAAAAAACTTAAATTTTGTGTTGTCAACGGCTTGTCAAAGTAATTGTCTATTAAATAAATTAAAGAGAAAATACAATAATTAAATTTAATAAAGATTAAATGTGTTTTTGTAAACTAAGTGATTATAGTGACTATTAATGCAGTGTGCTCCAATTTTAAACATATATACGTTCAGGCAGACAGACTAAAGCAAAAGACAAGTACACACATCTTATGCAATTTTGTATGTTTCATTTTTCTTATTGTCTTGTATATTTCATATTTAGTTATATCTTTTTGTTTCGTTTCTAGAAAGATGCCATCATTTAGACAGCCATTGTAGTTGAAAGATAATTTACTTATGTTATATATAATTATTTCTAAATATTTTCAGATATTACATTAATTCGTGTCGTCAATGTGGTATTAAGAACATTTTTATATTTTGTAACGAATTGTAAAATATTTTTAAAATAACAAAAAAATATTTAAGATTTTCTGCAAATAAATTAACTAAAGTATAATTTTTCTACAAATCTTTTGAATTATTCTAATATTCACTAATAATTTTTATTAACTGTTAGCTAGTACTTTTTAGTTTTGAATAAACTCAGTGTTAGTAAAACTTTTGCAGAATCTATTAATTTTGCTGCTAAAAATCAGCTCGCTAATTTTAGCAAAATATTTTGCTGACATTAGCAATTTTTTTGCAAGCACCCTCCTAACTAAAACTTTGCTGAGTTAGCAACATTTTTTGCTGTCTTTAGTAACTTTTTTTTGAGTGTGCTAATGCATTGTATAATGCATTAATTTCCCGGGAAATGAAAAAGTCTTGTAATTCCCAAACCCTATCATGCTTCATATTGTGTAAAAATGTCATATTATTTATCATGTATACCTTTCAAGTTAAATTAGAATATATATTTTTTTTTCTGGAAAGTGGATGCAAAGAGTATATACTTTATAGAGAAACTGATCTACTCACGGGTCTCTCGATAATTAGAAAATTCGCATCCAACTCTCACTAAGAGAAATATGCATTACAAAATTTATTAATAAAAAAGTAACAATATAAATAGAGAAAGAGTCGAGAGTGGCAGATATGGACGGGAAATCCCGGAATACATTCGCCAGTAGTCTTATATTCGAAGACCGTATGGAAAATTTCTGTAATGACTCAATTATCAGTTTTATTAACGATATTGTGAAAATATCTGAGGACGTGTTTTGCTTCTTCTGTAAAAAAGTAAACAACTATGTTATTTACGTCATTTTACATTGTAGGTGGCGATATATAAATAAACACTACCAGGTATTAAAATATTATAACAAAGTAAAAGCGTAAATGACCTACTTATGACAAAATATTTTCTTAAGTGTTTTTTTTTTACATTTGCAGATAAAAAAGACCTTTCATTTTTTAACAAATTGTTATCAACATTATCATTTTATTTAGTTACTTGTCTGTCGATTTTAACACTTCAAAAATTCAGATTTATTTTTTTATAAAATTAAACAGTTCATTATTCTAATATAATTTTAAATACTTTATATAATTTTAATATGTCACATGTTCAAGGTCAATAACTTGTTTAATGGTTTTTTTTTTTTAAATAAAACATTTTTTGCACATTTAGTTCTCATTTATTTAAATGTTTAAATGTTTTTATTTATTATTTATGTTCAACGAGATTTCTAATTTTACATTTATAAGCAGACATTTATTTATACACTTAGAAAAATAAGTCGAACGAAAACTCTTTTTACAAAAAAATTTGCTTATCTTGATTTTGATTTTTTAAAATATTTGTTGATCCAATTAAAAGTTTAATTGAATTCGGTCCAATTTAGTAAATTGTAGTATCAATGAAAGCAATTTGTAACTAATTATTTAATTGATTTAATTTTCAATTAAGTTTGTGATCATATCTGTTAAATATTTAATTGAATACTGTTTTTAGTTTCAAACAAACTTTTCGTAGATACTATTGAAATTTTAATTAAAATTTGAAAAAGTCGCCAAAAATTGGCGCGGAAAAAATCGCTAAAACTGAAAAGAATCACCAAAAACTGGAAAAAGTAGACAATATTAAAAAATTAGAAAATTGGCAAAAAACGCGAGCTATTTTTTAAAGTTTAAATTTAAAAATGTCGCCAAAAAATAAAAAAATCGCTAATATTTGAAAATAACCGCCAGAATTGGAAAAAATCACGAAAATTTGAAAACATCGCTAAATTTAAAAAAAAAACGAACAAGTTTAAATAAAAATCCTCAAAATTTCTGAAATTAAAAAAGTTGCCAAAGTAAAAAGAAATGCTTTAATTGGAAAACAATTGTCAAAATTAAAAAAAAAATCGCTAAAATTGAACAAAAAGCTCAAATTGCAAAAATTCGCCAAAATTTGAAAAATCCAACAAAATTAAAAAAAATCGCCGAAGTTTAAAATAAATTAAATAAAATGTAAAACGTCGATTTTTTAAATGTAGATTTTTTTCAATTTGACGATTTTTTTTTTAATTCGGCGATTTTTTTAATTTTTGTCAATTATTTAATGTTAGAGTTTTTTTTTCAAATTTTCACTATTTTTTAAATTTAGGCGATTTTTTTTTCTTCTTAAATTTTGTAATTTTTTCTTTGCTTGTTTGGATTTTAAAAGCTGGAAATATTATGCGAACCACAATCATTTTCAATTAACCCATTAACGTCCAAATGAAATATGCTGAAGAGAATTCAGTGAAAATGTATTTATATGATAGGCTAATTCGTTAAATAAGATAAAGTGAAGTCAAAATTCAGAAAAGTCGAAAGATATTCTTGTAAACTGCCAAGGACAAAAAAGTGAAAAACAGCTCCTCTAATCGAACCGTTTCGAAAATCGGTATTGTGAAATTTGATTCGTAAGGTTTAATTAGTGCGAGAACAACACAGCTTTGAAGAAGTCATTATTAATTCCCGTTTTTTTTTAATGAATTTAAATTTTAGGAATGAATTCCTTGACCAACTTTAAGGAATTAAATGAATTCCATTATTTTTCATTCGATTTGTCTTCATTACAATTTTTTAAACTCCTTCATGAAATTTATGAAACTTATTTAGTAAGGAATTAATTAAAATCTAGTTGATTCAACTTTTGGTCAGTGAATTCATTCCATAGGGAATGAATTCGTTAGAAATGCATTCCATTTTCATTTAATTCTCTTTGGGAATTAACTTTTTTGTTTAATTCCTTGAGTCTCTAGGGACGTAACTTTTTGTTTAATTCCCTGAAGGAACTTCATGCTTGGACTAATAATATAAAAATAATAAGTAAGGAAGGCGAAGTTTTTTAACTAAATATAATAAATCAGGGTCTGTGTTTTAATATTTTATAGTTAATGATTTCAAAGTAACGGCTGATATGGTTTTATAAAAACTCCAACAATTTTTTAATCTATTTGATAAAGCAATGGATCAAATGCATAAATAATAAAAAGTAGATTTTAAAACCTATACCCGATTTTTGATATAAAAAGTATTTTTGCATTTAAATATCATGTAGTTAATGTCAAGGCAATTTTTATTTTCCGACCATCTCTAATTTAACCACGAATTACCAAAAACTTCATCAGAATACTGGTTTCAAGCGCATAAATTACATTTCATTCTAACAACCTACATACAAAAAAGTTAGGTCCTTAGGGAATAAAACAAGAAAGTTAAGTCCCTAGGGACTTAAACCAAACTGTTAAGTCCTTAATGAATTAAACAAACAATTAAGGTCCTTGGGGAATTCAACAAAAAAAAATCGTAGAGAATGAATTCATTCATCTTGAATCAACTGAATTTTAATGAACTCTTTTTGAATGCAAATTAATTAAAATTAGGGAATTTTAATGCACAATCAAAGTCCCAGTCACACTGCCTAACCACTGATTTGAAAAGATGCTTTACTAGCGTTTCCAAAAAGCGTTTGCCAGTATTTGTTTCACAATTATTTTAGTGATCTACAGAAAAAATCATTGGCAAAGAATTGGATGAGACCACTATGCCAATGTTGGGAAAATGTGGTTTCCCAGTGCTATCCAGTCAGAAACTACCACTGGTAAATCTTTTATTTTATAAAAATTATGCTTTGTTTAAAAAAGTTTATATTCGGAGGGTCCCGAATTCGAGTCTGGTTTCGGGCAAACATATTTTTATACTTTTTGATATTTTTTATATAAAATTGATTTTTTTGTTTCTGGAAAAGCTCACAACCAACTTTTTTTGTTTTAACAACATTGGCAAGTAGTTTTCATCAAATCTTATGCCAGTGCTGAAATATTTAAGCAGCCAACTGTTACCCATCGGTTATATTGTATATTGTTATAGTATTTAGACTTGGGCGACTTCAATTACATTTCATAATCATTCACTTGTGAAATTTTGCTATATCATTAATAATGTCACCCCTACGCTCACACTTGTGGGCTTAAACGCTTCCTTGAAAAATTAAAAATTTTGTTAATATCAGACATGGGACATAATACCAATATCTATGTATTTAACTAAAGGCCAATTACTTTTTTATGTTCAATTACCTGTAATTGGGTGTAATTGAGTAATTTCCCTGTAATTAAATACCCAGATGTTGTTACTAATCCCCATGTTTGGTATTAAACATTTTAGAAATTTTCCAAGCAAGGGATTAAGCTCACAAGTGTGAGTGTAGGTCTGATATAATTAGTGATATAGAAAAATTTCACAAGTGAACGATTGTGAAATGTAATTGACGTCGCCCAAGTCTGATAGTATTATATGTCTCGTTAGCTCAGTGGTTAGAGTTGTCGGCTGCCACTCTGGCAACGAGGGTTCGAATCCCGGCGGGACCAAAAAAATTATACATGAAATTTTTTAAATTTTATTTTGCAAAACAGATTTTTAGACCACCTATTTCATTGGTTTAGCAACAGTTTGCCAACAATGGAATTTTTTTTCCCCCAGTTCTTGTATGAGACTTTTTGGACAGACATACCTTTTATCTAATGATGTTATCATTTTGGGATTGGGAAAGCACTAGTTGTCAGCATTTGTACCGCTTGCTAAAGTGCCGTGCCAGCGGTGGTCCGTTTGTCTTTTTCTGACTGGGATGTTTCAGTCATGAAATTCATTCTCTACATTTCACTTTTCTGAATTCATGCACAGGAATTTATTCTTAGTATATGCTTGTTAAAGAATTCATTCCTTGAATTAAAAAAATTAATTAAATTTTTGGGAATACATTCCCAAATTGAATGAATTCTTCAAAGCTCTGCTGAACAAATAATAAATATAAACAATATTAATATGGAAAATATGGAAAAATATTCATGATCTTTAACCGAACTAACCAACAACTCACATACAATTTATATAGATCAACAATAAAAATTCACTATTAACCACTCACAAGGTACAGTGCAAAAATTCGCTTAATATATATGCTCGACATATGTTGAAAAACGAATAAAATCTTCAATGTTTGATTTTCCTTCACTTACAATGTAAAGGATAGAATATGATGACATTTGAAAATAACTGCCAGTCAAATTTCAACTTAATTAGTTGAACTGGCAACTGTGGTAATAATTAACAACTAAACATAGCTTTATAGAAAATAAGTTCGCAGTAAATTTCGTCATACTCAAAAACTAAGTTACGGCACATTTTTAACCTAACTAGTTGAGTTAAATAGATGATGTTTACAATTTAACACTTTAAGGCACGAAGAATGTTGATAAAGGCCGTTGCGGGCTAGAAAGTTAACTCCATTCATTTTTTTCTGTTAATTAAAGTAAATTATCACAAATAAAATTATAATTTTTCTGTTAATATGGAAAAATATTCATGATCTTTAACCGAACTAACCAACAACTCACATACAATTTATATAGATCAACAATAAAAATTCACTATTATAAACAATACATTTCATATCACTATTATCAAAAATTTAAAAAATACATAAATAGAACATTTTTTGTCTTCAAAGTGTAGTAATGTCATGATGCTTGTTAGGAAAAGACGCTAACCACGTGTTTGATTACTAAGAACCCAAGGATGTAGCAAAATTTATAATTAATACAGTTTTTGCTAAAGCTCTGCCTATTCTGGCGGCTCTAGCTTTTCTAAAACTTCGGAATCTGATGAGATCTTCAGCCAGAACGAAATACGAGTATCAACCTAGCTAATATGTTTGATTTGCTTTATTTTTGTAAATATACGGAGGTTGGAAGCTCGTTATAAATTAAAAATAACATAAAAATAATCTCGATGTATATAAAAACAAAAAAATAATAAAACTGTAAAAAATATTAGTTGAGCCAGAGAAAAAACTGAATTTTTTTTTTCCACAAATAGAACATTTTAGGTCTTCAAAGTTTAGTAACGTCATAATACTTGTTAGGAAAATACCCTAGACACGTATTTGATTACTGAGAAGACGATAAAGGAGGAAAATTGATGATTAAAAGGTTTTTTTATTACAGCTCTGCATATTCTGGATTCTCTAGCTTTTCTAAAGCTTCCGGTTCGGATGAGATCTTTAGCCACATCAAAATAATAGTATCAACCTCGCTAATATGTTTCATTTGCTTTATGTTTGTAAATATACGGAAGTTGAAATATACGTAAATATACGAAAGGTTGCAAAAATCGTGGTGTCCTCATATGGGGACAGTGGACGGTAATGGGTTAAGTATATAATACATATTATTAAACTTTTAAAAAAATGTGAGCTAAAAATCAAGCAAAAGTTTAATGTAATTTTTTGGCAATATTTTTTCTGTGTAAGCTTACGAGTATTTGCGACAGCAAAATGTTGTTATCTTTTTTAACCAAAAATTTAAATTCTTTAGCGTTTAAATAACTTTTTAAAGAGTTTGTATTATTTATGAGATTTGGTTTCAATGAAATTTATAATAAAAATATTGCATTATTAAGATTTAGTTATCTGCCAATAGATGGCCCTCTTATCTTTCCTCTTAAATTTTTGACAAGTGAGTGATATCTTTCTAACTGAGAGAGATGAAGCAAATAGGAAAATGTTTTTATTAGAAAAGAAACATAATTTTATTTCTTTATTTTTACTGACTTATTGTTTTAAGTGTAACCACAAACATAACATTGCTATTTTCAATACCTACTTTCAAATAAGAATGTTTTGAATATAAATAGATTATTTACAGCTTTAAGCCAAATTCTATTGGGTTGACATTGTATTGGCTGTTTGTGCTTGAATGAATAAATATTTAAATTGAATTCATTAAGGGGTTAGTCTATTTTGAAAGCCTTTAAATAATTGAATGCTAAAATAAAAATAGGCTACTTCAAAATTTGTAAACACCAACTGAAACCGACTTCATATATCTTTTATTTCTCAAGGTTTTTTGAACTGAAAGAAACGTTGAACAGGGTTTGGAAGAATATACTTAAAACATACGACATGCAAAGTTTCACGTTGAAAAGTCGTCACCTAAAGAATTGATGGCCATTTAAAAGTCGAACAGTTAAAAACATTAATTGAAACTTACGAGAGTTTTTGCATTCATATCATTTTTTTTTCATAGTTTTTAACTTTCAGATCCACACCAATACAAAATGGAGTCACTAGACTTGGGAAATTTATTCACTAAAAAAGAATTTTCCATATCGCTGTTTGGTGAAAAGTTGTGTGGTGGTTTACAAGTGAAACAAAAATTTTCCGAATTTTAAACATTTGTAGTTTTTTCTATAGGGGTTTTGCGGCGTTTAATGGAATTGAATTTTAAAAAATGTATTATTTTATAAGAAAATAGGTGTAAATAACGGAATACGTAGATCACAATCTTAAAAGGAATTGGAGTAAATTTTTTTAAAATGTGTGTGTTTTGTGTCTGACATTCACACCCAGCAAAAACATGGTAATGACAGATTGCCAAGTAATGACATGGCATTATAAATTGCATTACTTTATAATACAAACTAATAACTTTCTGAGAATATGTATTATATGTAATTGCAAAATAATGAGTTATTATATCATTGTGAGTAACCACTTATTCTTAATATAAAAGTTATTGCTCAACGAGTAACCAATCAGCTTACTCATTATTCTCACTTTTTTTGGAAGCGAGAGCGTAATGACCATCCATGAATTTTGGGTCATCGCGACAAAAGTATTCAAGAGAGTAAATAGCCTGGTAACTAGTGAATCCCTTTGGGCGCTACTTACACACTTCATTACTTGGTAATGTATGTTTTTGCTGGGCAATTATATATGAAATTGACTAGCGTGTTGCGTGACCTGAATATCTTAGTAAACTGCTATTCTGAATCGATAAGGCTTTTTAAAAATTTTGCGAAATACAATTTTTTTTTCGCATTTTTTATAAAAACATTGCTTGGAGTCAAAGACACATTCACTGGTGTACAAATCATGCCCAAAGACATTCAAGTATTTTTTTTTAAATGTGTTTTGAGTAGCATTAAATCTGGCGTTTTATTAATTAATTTTAGTTGTGTTAAGCAATAAATATTGCATTGCAATGCCTATTTAATTTACTTGTGGCAGTGTCTGAGAGTTTTCCGGTATTCAAAACCGTTCGGTTTCTATGCGACTTTTCCCGAAGAGCCTTTTCCCCTGTATTTCAAACAATTCAAAAATGTGACAACTCTTGGTCCATTATATATGCAATATGGGTGTCAAAATTGTTATTTTCTTGAGTATTTTAACCCTGGGTACAAATAAATCTAGTTTTCGTAAATCAAAAACAAGTTTTCATACAAAAACAAATTAATTTTTAATCCTTAAGCGTGAGATTGGGCTGCTAAATAAAACATGTCTCTTTTTTGCTCCTTTACGACATATTCAAAGTTCATGAAAGTCTGCGATTTGGGGTCGGGACACTTCCCACGTAAGATTTTATAGATTTATGTAAAAATAAACACAAAAAATGATTTTCAAAATTTTTTATAATTAAGGTTCCCCCTTAAATAACATACCTACCTATATTTATATATAGGTATAATAAAACATGGCAATAAAATATGTATTGTTCTTTAATTGTTTAAAATAAAAGTGTATAGGAATAACCATGAAATTAAATGAACCACAAATTTTTGAGAATACAAATAGAGTAAATTTTTGTTTTTTTTCTGGTTGTTGGAAAAATATGTCAAAATTGTCAACTGTAATCGAGTTTATTTTTCCGCTATCAACATTCAAAAAAAGTTTCGACTTGAATGCACACGTTTTTCTTGGTTTTATGGTGACGTTTTAAAAAGTGAATAACAAACAAATTTTAAAGAATTTTGTAGCTTTTTGCAAACGGTGAGAATTTTATTCACAATTTTGATAAAATAATGGATTCCATAAACATTATAATAAACGAGTTTAAAAAACCGATAATCCACTACCGGAAGTTTTATATATTGGAATATATTTAGAAGAAAATTGAATTACTTTTAACAAAAAAATTCTTTTTTGATAAATGTATTTAAGTCATTTTTGATACAATGTTCCTTTTTTGACTCAGAACTTTTAAACGGATATAATTTTTTACTGAAAAAAGATAGATAAAAACCTTAAAGTTACATAACATCTTGACAACAATCATGAATAAAAAAATTGTGAAAAATTTGTATCCAGGGTTGCCAAATAATTATTTAAAATAATCTTTTTTTGATGGAACATTTTTCAACAATTATTTAAAAATATTTAAAAGCCAATTTTTTTATATTCTTCATTGTTATTTTGATGAAAAAATACGAAAATGTATTCCTCTGCTAGAATTTAGTATATCGATTGTATATAATTTTTGAAAATCTGATCGATTTACCGATGAAATTTTGACATACACTGAGTCTAAAATATTCCGAAATTTATTCCGTTTTCACTCAAAACAAGTTTAATAGATGGTTTATATTTAAATGTTCCTTAAAATATGTACTAAATTACTGTTAATATACTTTAAGAATTTTCATAAGGCACGTAATAAAAATTGTGGTACGAAAGCGAAATAAGAAAATTTGATAATTTTGTTTTTCCATCCTCTTAGACAGAATTTTTGGAAATTCCTGCTAGGAGGGGTGAAAAGTATCCATACTGACTGCATATACATACACTTAAAATACTATGAAGGTAAAGACCACTGTAAATGTAGTTGAAAACAAATGAAATTTCATTCAAGGAAAGGACGACTTACATTACAGTAAATTCAACTAACATTGTCATTTGTTTTTTAATGTTCAAAACATCACTAACAATTGTAGTAAAAATGAACCACACGGTAGTAAAAAATTAACAAACATTTATCTTTTTAAATAACAGAACACAACTGTAAAAAATGAATGTAAAATCATAAAACAGTCATTTGATGTGGTTTGTTTTTTTAAATAGACTACAAGGTTAGTAAAAAATTTAATTTGTTTTACAAATGACTGACATTTACATTAAAAATAAAGAAACTGTATTACAACCCAAACTACATATTTGTAAAGCAGAAGTTCCCTGAGTGTAAGAAACCTAAATTTATTCACTGTTGTATGGCCTAATTCAAGGCTAAGTTATATTTTGGAACTTATGAAAAGAACGGCGCAAAATGTGGGTTGATTTGCGAAATAGCTGTTTCCAAAAGCCGCTAAAGTAATGATTTTAAAATTTGGTTTGCCAATGCGAACAGCATAAACCGTTGAATTTAGGAACTTATAATTTGGTGCAGGCATGTGCTAAAACCAAATATTATAAAATGTTTACAGGGATGGACAAAATTACGAAGTCTTCGACTTAACATCCTGCACAAACGATTTAGGCAAAAAGTCTCAATTTTGAAATACTTTTTTTTTAGGTATGAGCTAATTTATTCAATATATCTTTTGGATTTTCATAAAATGTTAGTATATATGAGGTTTAAAAGAATGAAATTCCGCCTTTAACGACCTATTGAATTCCATTAAGGTAGAAATCTAAAACTTGTAATCACAAAAACAGCTACTAAAAAAGAATAAATTAATTTACTGAAACAAATTAATTAAAAAAATTATTCATTTTCCATCGTAATATATTCCGATATATAAAACTTCAGGTAAATAATCTGAACATATAAATAGTAATTTTTCAGTAAAATATCCCAATAGCAAAAAATATATGAGCCGTTTTTATAATATATATGAGAAACATGCTCTAGAATTAGATAATCTTTTCTTGAAATTCTAGGAAAATAATGTTGAGATTTGTTTTTAATGTAGAATCCGAAGTCTGACAAAAAAAAATCTATCATCCACGATTCTCCAAAAAATCTCGAAATTAATAATCTTTGTTCGATGTTAAAAAGTCTTCTTACAAAATAATAAAATCAGGTTGCTCATTGTTACAATGGTAGCGATTCTTATTCTCAGTTTCAACATTCACCCCAATCGAATCTCATTACTTCCCGTGTTTTAATAGTTTGTTCCATTTTGATTTCTGATTTTTGAATATTTGTTGATTGTAAAGACGATTGGACAATTACAAATTAATACATTTGAGTTGTTTTGGGAGAAAATTAGGTTAACAAACAGAGGTGAATAATGAAAGTGAGAATAGGAATCGTTCTGAATATTTGCAACAAATTAATAATTTTGGGTCCTAAAGCGTGGGAGTTAAACCAACCATAGTTCCCCCCCATTGTATCCGCGCCTGCCTCCAAATTATCCTACCTGACGCATGTTCGTGGATAATATAAATAACACGGGAGGACAAAATCATCACTCTTAAAAACTAATAAGTTCACCAATTCTCTCTATTTCAAGCACGCTGATTTTAACTGCGTACTTTATTTTTCAATGCATTGCATAGTTTTTCCATAAAATTACTTTAAAGTTTGTTGCATGTAAATGCAGTTTGTTGCATATGGCGTTTTTAAAATGCAATCAATCTGACTGCGATCTGTTGAATTGCAAAGAAAGCGACTTTATTCTTATTTCGGGTACACATTTGATACACAAAACTCAAGATTTAACCAGCCCTAGCGGTTTTTAAAATTGTTCCTAACAAATACGGTTTAAGTCTCAGCAAGAAAACAAGAAAGATGAACCAAGAGCCAAAACTGCTTTTATTTGAAAAAGTTTTTAAAACAAAAACCCTACTTTTGTGACACAACGGAGGTTTTTGTCGTCCTGGAAAGTAATGCTACCATGTAAAATTTTTCACAAATGGCGAATTTTTTTTATAAAACACGCTTTGATAACATACATTTTTTCTTACTAATATAATTTCTCTCCAATGACTCTATCCGCTGCGCGAACTTTCGATTAGCTCCATACAATGCGCGAAAACCAAACAAATTTTAAAAGACGCTTAACAAAGTGTTAAATTTTAACCCTAAATAGCTCACTGTATCTTTTAATATACAACCATCAAAAATTCGTACGGCTTTATTTTGAGCTCAATTAAAATGAAAACTTCACAACTGTGTTAAATGAAAGCGCTCTTCAATAAAATTTTACAATTGCGCCTTTAATTAATAATGGAAGCCGGAAAATTATAGATAATGTGCTTGCTATTTTAATTAAAAACACAAAAAAACTCGTTTTTCATTATATCGAAAAAAAAGACCAAAATTATGCCAAAAAGTTTAAATAAATCAAAATTTTAGAGGAAAATTAAAGCTTTAAAATAAAATATTCTTTTTGTCCTTGTAACGCCTTAATTTTGTGTAAGGGGTAATAAAAAATTTTGACATTTTTGGTTTTTCGCTTATATTTTTATAAGCGAAAAACAAAAAATATCAAAATTATAAAAAATAATATTTTTAAAATCGTTTTAAGTAGTTCTTTTTTGAATATTACCTCATAAATACAAATTTTCATTCGAATCGAAGCTGTTGAGTATTTAAAGGTTATGCTTTGGAAATCAAATATTTACACAGAAAAAACTAAAAAAGGGTTTCAATTAAAAAATTTATTGAATCAATTAATATTTTAATTGATTTTGCACCTATCACGGCAATGATACTATCAATTAAACCTTTTATTAAAATTAAGAAGGAAAAAAAAGTTATAAATAACTTCTACAAAAAAAAAAAAATATGATACTCAAAAAAAAAAGTGTGATCTATACGTTGGCATCTGTGTTTTTTGCAATGCTGAGTCTGTTTGTATGTGTTTGTTAACTTCAAATGTATTTGGTATTTTATACTGAAAATTTTCTATTTATGCATACAGTGTATGAAAAAATAATATGATAATTACGTCTAAAATAAAATATGTATTTATATATTTAAAAGTCAATTAAAATATTAATTGAATCAATTAAATATTTGTTTAGAAACAAACTAAATTCAAATCAAATCTTTAATTAGATATTTTAGGTTGATCATTTTTTCTATGCACCTACCATAATTTTTACCACTGGCCTTGTCATTTGATTTTAACAGAAAGGAATCAGATTTATTGCCTTTGCAAATTTTTGCATATAAAAAAACACCATCATGAAGATGCGTAAAACTTTAAAGTAATTTTAATAAAAAAAAACTCTACACTCAAAAAAATAAGTTAGTAGAAAAGTTAGTAAAGAGTCATTCTCTATGAAAACACCGAAAAAAATGAAAAATTGTTGCTGGGCCATTTTGGATTTTGTTAAAATTTTGTGGAAATGTTTCTAAGGGTTCCAAGAACCAAAATCCAAGAGGATTTAATTTTTGCACACGGCACTACCGGTTCACGCAAAATAAAAAAACTAAAAAGTCTTGTTTTTGTGCGCAGTGGTTTGAGCTGTTAAAATTTTTCTGCTAGAGATATCTACATGATGAATACATTGTTTTAAAGCTGAAGGATTATAGTTTCTATCAAAAATATAAAATTTGACTTAATGCATACACCCGAAAAATAACGCGGTATTGGAAATAAGCATATTTAATTGGTTTTTTGTGTTTTTCAATGAACTCTAGTGTCGGCGCTAATCAATATAAAAGCATAATAATTCTCAGATACAAATTAGACATGTCGGAGAAAAATACAAAATTAAAATTGGCTCAATCTGGCAACTCGTTATGAAAAAATCGTTACTTGAAATTTGGAAATTTTGAAAATTTGCATATTTCAGGCCACAATTTGGTCATGTTTGTTAGCAGATACAAACTTGAAAATTACAGAGTATTTACTCCCTTCTTTTAACTTTATAACACTTCAAGACCCGTTTAGTTATTTTCACTCCTCTCAGATTTACAGGGTTTTAAAGAAAAGCCTTTTTGATTTTTGTATGTAATTTTATACTTCCCTCAATTGTCATATACAGAGAAATTAAAATAAAAACAAGTCTTATTATGAGGTAACAATGAATAATTATGGACTAAAAAATATATTTAATAAATTCAGTAGATTTTTGATGTTAAAAAATTTTACAGTGGTGGCAAAAAATAGGCAAATGCTATATTTTTATCATTTAAAGTAAAAAAATTATAGTTTAAATGTGGGTAATTAAGAATCGTGGAATAAGTTTTATATTATTTTCATAAAGTATTTGTTCTTATAATATTCGGAGTTTCAAAGTTATCAGAAGCTGAAAACTTTCGTACTTTTAACTGACTGTGAGAAATCGGAGAGAAACTGTGGTAGTTTCTTGTATTTTTAATTATGCAAACATCAATAAATCTTTTTGACAAAAAGTTTTCGATAGCATCAACATCAGGAATGGATACAAAAAAAAAATTTATACCAGGAATTTGGGTGGAACAAAAATCAAACATTGCTGTAGGTGTTAGGATATGATGATCCGCAGTTCGCTGTAGACTTGCTTTCCTTACAGTCTGCTTAATTGTACCTCCTGCTCCGTCACAAGGACTTTTGCCATGAGAAGTGGCAAAAAAGTGCCACTCAGCTTCTAAGCCGAAATCGTCTTTGTGATGACAAATGTTGATAAAAATTTTTCTATTTTTGTAAAATTTTTGTAAACATAAAAAATCTACTGAATTTATTAAATAAATTTTTTAGTCCGTAATTATTCTTCATTTCTTCATAATACTACTTGTTTTTATTTTAATTTATCTGTATATAACAATTGAGGGAAGTATAAAAATACATACAAATAATCAAAAAGGCTTTTCTTTAAAACCCTGTAAATCCGAGAGGAGTGAAAATAACTAAACGGGTCTTGAAGTGTTATAAAGTTAAAAGAAGGGAGTAAATACTCTGTAATTTTCAAGTTTGTATCTGCTAACAAACATGACCAAATTGTAGCCTGAAATATGCAAATTTTCAAAATTTCCAAATTTCAAGTAACGATTTTTTCATAACGAGTTGCCAGATTGAGCCAATTTTAATTTTATATTTTTCTCCGACATGTCTAATTTGTATCTGGGAATTATTATGCTTTTATATTCATTAGCGCCGACACTGGAGTTCATTGAAAAACACAAAAAACCAATGAAATATGCTTATTTTCAATACCGCGTTATTTTTCGGGTGTATGAATTAAGTCAAATTTTATATTTTTGATAGGAACTATAATCCTTCAGCTTTAAAACAATGTGTTCATCATGTAGATATCTCTAGCAGAAAAAATTTAACAGCTCAAACCACTACGCACAAAAACAAGACTTTTTAATTTTTTTATTTTGCGTGAACCGGTAGTGCCGTGTGCAAAAATTAAATCCTCTTGGATTTTGGGTTTTCAGACCCTAAATATCATTTCCAGTTAGTTTGAGTAAAATCTAAGATATGCCAGCTTTGCCGATTTGGTGATTTCATACAGAATAACTGTAAAGCATCTTGTATATCAGGTATACAATTTTTTAGCAAATTTTTTGCTAAAATCGTGTTTTCAGCTAAAATTTTTGTTATACTTATTCAGGACTTAACTGTTTTATACTAATGCTTTACTAATATTATACTAATGTTTTACTAATTAATTTTGCTAAAAAAAATTGTGCTGATAAGCACATTAATAGTGTGGACGGCAACCAGATTGAAAGATATACGCAGAATGAAGCAGATGTCGCGGCATGTCAAGATGAAGTAGAAAAGAGGAAAATGATAGTAAAAAGTACCACTCTAATAAGACATATAAAAAAATCAACCATGAAAGATTTTTGTAAATGTTTTTCATACATAAAACAAAATTGAGGATTAAAACAACTTAAATTTTGCGTTGTCACCGGCTTGTGAAAATAATTGTCTATTAATTAAATAAAAGACAAATTCAAATATTTAAATTTAATATGTATTTCTAAACTAAATGTTTATAGATTAATAATCTAGTGTGGTCAAATTGCAAACAAACATATAAACCCATGTAGACAGAGTAATGCGAAAGACGAAGACACACATCTTAGGTAGATTTTTATGGTACCTTTTTCTTATTGCAAAAAACTGTTGTTTTTTTCTATTGCGTCCTTTAAAATATAGCATCATTTAGACAACCATTGATGTAAGTAGTTGAAAGAAAATTTTTGTTATGTTATATATATTTACTTCTATATATTTTCAGATATTAAATTAATTCATGTCGTCAATGTGGGAAAATGAAAATTTTTATATTTCGTAATTATTGTAAGTTATTTTTAAAAGAATCACAAAAATATGTTTTATGATTTTCAGCAAATAAATTAACTAAATTACAATTTTTCTACAAATTTTTTTGCGTTTTTTTCAGTCTACTAAAATTCAGCAAAAAATTTATTAATTTTTAGCAAGGCTTTTTTATTTCTAATCCACTAAGTGTTAGCAAAAGTTTTGCTGAATCTACTAAGTTTGTTGCTAAAAATCAGCTCGCTGATTTTCAGCAAAAGATTTTGCGGACATTAGCAATTTTTTTGCAAGCACCCTCCTGACTAAAATTTTGCTGACTCAGCAAATTTTTTTGCTGACTTTACAAACTTTTTTTTTTGAGTGTACCATACATCGAAAAATAACGTACGCCATTAAAATCAGCATGCCCGAAATATATAGAATTGATGGTCAGGACCATATTAATTTTTTTGATGTCATGCCGTGTAACTAAAAAAAAAGTGGAATTAAAAGCAATTAAATCAAAAGTAATATCATATTTGTACTAAACCAAAACTAGTTTCTTATACGTACATGCTTTTTGACAAGCTAAAACCAGCAAGAGCCGCAAAAAACCAGATCGTTTTGGTTTAGTCTAAATACAGCGTAGGATATGTAAATATTTATATAAATATCAAGAGAAATTTTTTCGGAAAAATTATCGGTTTTGGCATGTATAGAACTGTGAAAAAAAGTGGCGAATGAGCCGCAGTGTACGCTATATAAAATTTCGTCATCTAAACTGCTACTACTAACGTTTACTACACACATAACTGACATTTAGTAACTAAACAACTTTTTTGCGTGTGTTTATTTAGTCAACATTTGTATTAACTAGCGGTGGGAGTTTTTTTTTTTTTTGGTTTTTTGGAGTTGATTAGTTTTTCGTATGACAAACAAATTAAATTTTTATTTTATATATAAATTTTGAAAAATCCCCGAATAAAAAAAATAATATTATGCAACAAAGAAATGTATTTAATTTGATATAGCTTTATATCTAATTGCAATACAATTAGATCAGAAAAATGGAGGATCGTATTGTTTATAAATGGATTATATTACATTGAGTTTGATATATAATTTGATACGATTCAGTCGAGTGAAAATAAATTTCTTATATTTAATACAGTGGCTAGATATTATGGTCCTATTATTAAGAGCCCAATTTAAATTTAACGTTCAGTTAATTTTTTTTTTTATATACTTAACTATCAACAATTTGTAAAGGGTCCGCCAAATAACTTTTTTTTTTGAACTCCTGAACCGATTGGACTTTGTATGGCGTTATACCAAGGTCTTTATGCAAAATTCGTCTCAATGATGTCTTCGAAATGTTCAATTGTTGAGAACGACGGTGAATTGATGTTGATGGCGCTTCACGCACACTTTCTGCCACAGCAGCAATATTCTCGGGTGTACGCACTGTTTTTGGCTTTTCACGCTTTGGTTTATCGATGAGGATGCCAGTTTCTTTCACTTTATTCACAAGATAACGAACATACGGACCATATTCGTTCAGCGGAAGAATAAAACTAATTATCTGTCAAATCAGACATGGGCTAAGTGTTACCATTCACGAAATAAGCACTAGTTGAAAAAAAAAAGTTAGATGGCGGACCCATTATATCAAACTGAAATGTGTGTGGTTTAGTATTTTAAATTGTGATGTTCATTTAAGATAATTTCAAAAGATATTTTCAATGAAAATTTTCGAGTTGATATTAAAATATTGGTCATGGAATTCAAAATGAAAACGTAACCTTTTCATAACAAAAAACTATATTTTTTATATGGGGCAATATATTGTCTGATTTAATCCCATATATTAACTTAATTCTGTTAATCCATTTATATATTGGCCGTTTAATAACGTATGGTATAACATATTGTAAGATACAATTATATATGCCGTTTAAGGAAAAATTACAGTGTCAAGTAAAATAGTACCATACACTCAGGGAACTTCTGTTTAAAAAATATGTAGTTGTTTGAGTTGTAATACAGTTTCTTTATTTCTAATGTAAATGTCAGTTATTTGTACAACAAATTAAATTTTTTACTAACCTTGTAGTTCATTTAAAAAAACAACTCACATCAAATGGCTGTTTTATGATTTTGCATTCATTTCTTACAGTTTTTTTTTTGTTATTTAAATTATTAAAAAACAATAAATGTTTGTTTATTTTTTACTACCATGTGGTTAATTTTTTCTACAATTGTTAGTAATTTTTTGAACATTAAAAAACAAATGACAATGTTAGTTGAATTTACTGTAATGTAAGTCGTCCTTTCTTTAAATGAAATTTCATTTGTTTTTAACTACATTTGCAGTGGTCTTTACCTACATAGTATTCTAAGTGTCCTACTTAACTATATTAAATTTTACGAAACTAAATCACATTATATATAGTTCTTTAATATTATTTTTACTCGGGTCTCTTAAAATTCTTACCACTAAGGCCTCTTCTGACATTTTGAATTATTTAAACTTATTATTTTTGTTTTAATTAAGTTTAAGTTTAAAACACTTGTTTAATACACACAAACTTATTTGTTTCTATTTAAAATCTATATTCAAATTTGTATTGATTTTTGCAATATGTTAATAATACCGGCTTTTTGTAATATTTTTAATTTTTGTTTTTTTTTTTTTTTTGGGCTTTCAATAAAATTTAAATTTATTTTTTAGTATTTTTGAAATTTGTTTAACTTTTAAGACGTCATCACACGCAAACAAAACCATTCAACGTTCAAATATAGACTGAAACTTGGTATAGACCATCAACTGCTAGTTAAGGTTTTAGAAAATATAATAACGTTTATGTTTATCCCATAGAAAGACAGACTTACAAGGAAACTACACAGTGGTGAATCCTCAGATTTGAATAAAACTAGGATATGTTGTAAAAGATAAAGAAATATTAGACACGTATTTTATTTTATTTCCCTACTTTTTTCAATTAAATCGATTTGTTGAAAATTTTAAAAGTTGTCAATTAAAAATTAATTGAATCAATTAAATATTTACTCGATTTCGGAACTTGTTTGACATTATATTATCGCCCCAAAGCAAACATCAACATTATGAATGCTTATGTTTAGTGGTATTATGAATAAATATTTTAAATTCAAGTTTGTTATAATTTTTATTAAAAATAAAAATTATGTTTTTTTCGACCTTTAATTGTGCAATGAAAATGAAAATTATTCAAGTTCGAGGCCATACTCTATATTTCTTCATTAGGATATTGTCCTAACAAATAATCTATAGAGTTTTTTGTTTTCAAATTTATTATCTGACCCTTTCAGGAATGTGTTGATAGATCTATTTCGGGAATTTTCTAGGTTCCCATCATCAGAACACGCTTTGAAAGCGGTAACAATCCCATGCCAAACATCAAACACTCATATGAACTAGTTTACTCACTACATGAGAACTAATATACATATGAGTTTGAAGCTAAAGATTATAACCATTGATCAAAAAATTAATTGAAAACTTGTTTGATGTGCAAGGTCCACCTCTAGTGGATATTAAATACACGTTTTTTGTTTTTCCCTCCTTTTTATATTTTGTTTAGTTTGTAAACAAAACAGGGGAAGTAAACTAGGCGGTACTTTGCCTTTTTTACAAGTTTGTTATAAATTTTTATTAAAAATAAAAATTATGTTTTTTTCGACCTTTAATTGTGCAATGAAAATAAAAATTATTCAAGTTCGAGGCCATACTCTTCATTTCAATTATATTAGATATTAATTCTTATTAGGTTTATTACTTAATTATGTTAAATGATTTCGTTTCAGTTGTTTAAATCTGAATATTTATTTATTTTAAAACATTAACATAAAATTGATAATGTAATTTTTATGTTTAATTTCATTGATTGAACAGAAGAAACTGCAAAAACAATTAAAAATTATTTCAAACAAAAAAATAATAAAATACCCTGATTTCAACAAAAGGGCTCATTTCTGCTAAGTAAAAATCCAAAAAAAATTTGCAATAGTCCTTACGCTTCAATAGAAAGAAAAAACTAATTTCTGTGTGAATTTGTTCACATAAGTATAAATAAATCTGCTAGCTAAATGAGAATTTCAAGCCAGTTTCAATTCAATGTTATAAAATTAAAGCTATAAAAAATTATTTGGTATGGCAACACCACTTTTATAAAAAAAAAAACAATTGGCATGGCAAACAAATTTTTTCTTTGTTTTGGTAATAAAATGAGTTTCTATTTAATTGAAAACTAATTCAATTTAAGAGCTCTAAATTTCTAATTGAATTGACATTTTCGGTGTTGGCGGAATTGCAGCAATTAAAGTTATTGAATGGGTGGTTTCCGTGATTGAAATGGGTTTCTATTTTTTGTGTGTGCGCAATCTCATGTTTATTGGGTAAAAAGTGAGGTCAAAAATTACCTAATTTGGGGGTTTTTAAACACATTTGAAGTTCAACTATAGGCAAATTGAATATGAAATGAAAGAAGACGAATCCACTGGTATACAAAACATGTCCGTTAGGGTGGGGCGATTTGAACATCTTAATGGGCGCTTCGCGTTTCTGATTCTTGGGATTGTACTGAGCAAAAAGTCCACTAGACCATACGTCTACGGTGAAAATCGAGCTTCCAGATTTTGGCTTTTTAGCCGTATTTTGTGAAAGTAACAATGTTTGGTATGGACATATCTCAGGAAGTAGGAGGAGCTTATCCAAGATTATGGTATCAATCTCTTCTTTGGAAGATTCTCTAGCAGATTAATGCGTCAATCATATTTGTGGGTGGGGTTTAAGGGGTTAATTTTTAATAAAAAAATAGGGCTTTTTTGCCAAGTCAAAATCTGGAAGCTCGATTTTCACCGTAGACGTATGGTCTAGTGGACTTTTTTGCTCAGTATAATCCCAAGAATCAGAAACGCGAATCGCCCATTAAGATTTTTTTGCTTCCATACTAATCGCCCAACCCTAATGCCCGTGCATGTCCGAACATTTTTGTTATTTAAAAAAACAATTTTTTCGAATATCACATTTACATTTGAAGTTGTTGTTGGTTTGAGTTGAAATTACCACATAATAATGCTTATTTAATCGGCGGATTATCTGGGCTTTTTTCAATTTTAGTAATCGTTTGGCTTTAACACGACTTTTCCTAAAGAGCTTTTATTATGGGCTATAAAAGCTCTTCGGGAAAAGTCTTAATATTTCTTAAATATTTCAAATAAGTACCAACCCTGGGTGCAAATAAGTACCAACCCTGGGTGCACAGCATAGGCAATATGGGTATCAACATTTTTGTTTTCTCGAGTACTTTAATACTGCGTTAAAAAACTGAATTTCTTAAATTTTAAAGATGTTTTCATACAAAAATGTTGTAATTTTTTTCCCCCTCCCTTTTTTTCCTCAAACGTGCGATTGCGCACCTAAAAAAATACATGTCTAATATTTTTTTTTCCTTAACAACATAACAAAGTTTCATTAGAATCTGCGGATTCATCACCGTGTAGTTTCCTTGTTCGAGAGATACCGGAAATAAAAACATAAAAACATAAAAAAACCAAAAACAAAAAAAAATACTATTTTAATTGTTACCTTTTTTCGTGTACCCTTCATCGTCTATAATGGGGTATATTAAACTTTTGATTAAGTTAGAAATCTTTTTAAAGATTCTTACACTGATAAAAAAATTAGTACAATGTTTTGCTAAAACTATTAAAAATGAATTAAAAATGACGTTGCAGGAAAAACGGCTAAAATTTGCAGATTTAGTTTGCTAAATATTAGTAAGATAAGAATGGCAACAAATAATCTGTAACAAGTTAATTTGGTGAAATCAGCAAAAATCACAAAAGCTTTAAAATGCCCGATTAAAAAAATTAATATAGTGCAAAGAAGATATGTATCAAGTTTGATATAGCCGAAAAATGGTGGATCGTATTGTATATAAATGGATTATATTACACAGAGTTTGATATAATTTTGTACGATTCAATCCATTGAAAATAAATTTGTTAAACTGAATAACGGCGGTTATATATTATGGTCCGAATATAGAGAGCTCAATTTAAATTTAACGTACAGTTAAATTTAAATTTTATATGCCCGAGTGAAAAAATTATATATGGTCTTATGTTTTTCATTTTAAAATATATTATAATATGTGATTATATATGGTGTCATGCATGGACATGTTTCTTATGTGGTAACTTATATAACTATACATTATTATATATGTATATTTATAAAATTAGATATAAAGCATATATGCTATACATAATAAGATATGACAGATCTATTGTCATATATAAAACATTCTCATATATAACACAATATATAATGGTATATCTAATTAGATCCAGGAAGATCTTAATAAATCCCACTGGATATTTTGGGATATATCTGGATCTTAAATTAGATATTTTTGAATCTCCCAATATTGAGATCAATTTGGTCTAACTTAATCTAGTAATATATTTGAGGGGTCTAATCGGATATTATTATTGGGGTATCCCAATATTGAGATAAACTTGGATAAAACACAAATGAGATATGATTTTGTATTTGAGATGTAACTTTTTATTGATCCGAGTGCATACAATTTTAATGTCAAACTAAAATTTTTGGTTATTAGTATTATTATCGAACTTTATTTGTTAAGATTTTTTAGACATGTCTAAAGCTGGCTTCTACGATCATTTGTTTTCAAAATATTTAGTTTGATATTTTAAATTGTGATGCTTATTTAAGGTCACTTCGATAGATATTTTCAATCAAAATTTCAGAGTTGATATTAAAATTTAAGTAGAATGTTTTGGCTTTCAAAACAAACACGCCTCTTTTCCACAACTTATGATTTAACATTTCTTTTATTTTAATAAATTGTTTTGTTTAATCCCATATATAAATTTAATTCTGCCAATCCAATTATATGTTGCTGGAAGGCTGAAATTTGAGTGTGTATTATAGTGTAAATAGAAATTTTTTTTAAATTGACGAAATCAACGATTGATACAATTTTAATAAGGATATTTTTTAAGTTTTTGATCCTGAATCATAACTACCAATAATTCTGTAAAAAAAAACAACAGATTATGATCTTTTATCTGATGCCCATATTGGCATTTAAACTCCTATTTAACATGTATATAAATATTGTAATTTGTCGTATTGTGCTATGTAAATACACAAAGTTTTATATTAAATATCACAGATAATTTCGGAAAAATTCCTTTTATTTTTGAACCCCTCTGATTCCCAACTTCAAATTTTTATATGTTGTAAATGATACTTTGAGTTAATTGCAAAATAAATTTCAGAAAAACCAATAATTTTTTTTTTTTAGATATTCGCGATTTAAGGATAATTTTTCAATTCCGTTGTCCTTTTCGTGAAAATAGTTAATTTTTGTGCAACACTGTTTAAAGAAAGGGATTTGATCTTTCAAATGACACCAACTTTTTTATTATATACCCAGGAAAAAATTACACATTCCAAAAAGAAGGTGATGCCCACACTTGCTTACATATCTCATTGCCAAATTTAGTAACTGCAATACCAAACTCATTCCAACGATAGAGTCAAAAAAGCAAGTAGTATTGTAATCAATTCTTTAAATTTAAACCAGAAAGCATGAACTCAATAACAAAGTAATTATTTACTTAAAAGAAAATAACAATGTTATTAACTTATATGTATAACTTTTTGTACTCAAGAAGTAATCATATACTTTTTCTTAATAAAAGGACGCTATTGGAAGTAGTTCATAATTTAAAAAAAAAGAAGTTATACAATTTTAAAGAATTTATCTCATATATTTTTTCAAACAAATTTTTATTTGCAGAATAATAATACTAAAAACAGAAATTGCATGTTGCCTAAATTTTGTTAAACTGTGATTAGGTATAAATTAGGGAAGCGCATGTGAGCAGAAAATTGTGAGTGGAAGTTGAAATTACTGACGTTATCGTGAGTGAGTGTAAAAAAAATTTCGAGGGTGATTGTGCGTGAGTCATATTTTTGTTTTTCAATTTTGAATTGTTCTTTTTTTTTGAAAAATTCATATTTTCGTGGTTTATAGCTCCAAAACTATGACAAACCCATGTTATCATAACAATTCGATGTTTCACTTTTAAGGATTTTATTTCCGCATGAGTTTAGATCGTTAAATTTAAGTGACCTAGGAGAATCACGTATGAGTAAAAGTCGAATTAACTTATGGAACTACTTCTTTTTTTTTAAATGTAAGTATTTCTTATTTTTTCTAGGGAACTATTTATTTATTTTTTTTGTGTAAGTACTTCGTAGTTTTACAATGGAACTATTTCTTTATTAAAAAATGTATGCAGTTTTAAAAAATATAAAGTAAATGGTTCTTCAGTAAAAAAATAATCAATTCTAAAGAATCAATTATTTTAGTCTCACGCCCTGTTAAAAGAATCGATTAGGTAATCTAGTAAGGAATGCGTTCTGCCCAAAATGCTTGATTACAAACCCGCTTACCTTTTTGGATATTTTTTGCTCGGATGTTAATGCTTTCAAAAGTTATGATAATTAAAACATTGTATATTTCTTACACATTTGTTGAAAAAAAATTAACTTTAAGCAGCGCTTATACGCGAACTATAACGAATTTTGGTAAACGAAAAATATATTAACTGGGAGAGTGTTTATACCAAGTTTTACTAAAATTAGAAGAGGTGATATTAAAAAAAGGCGTTTCTATACTGATTATTTTTAATATGTTGCAAATTTAACACAAATTTTATTTTATTTTCAAATTTGTTAATTTAGCAGTTTTTTCTGCAACATAAATTTTAACTAATTGTTTTGGTATTTTAACAGGTTTCCTTCGACTTTGATATTTTTAGCTTACGTTTTTAACCGAGTACATTGTTCAAATTATTAAATAAAAACTATTTGTTGAAAAGAAATTCAAAATTAAAAAATATATGTTAGTTAAAGCCATTTTTATCTCAGCAAACGAAAAAGGAAAAAAAATGATTATCAATAAAATTTCAATTAAACTTTTTTGACTTCAAACTCACTTTTAAATAAAAGTTTAATAATATCTATTACATGTTTAACCAGAAATCAATTTGGTGCTCACAAAATTGTAGGTTTTATAACTCAAAATGATAACAAGTTTAAAAGAAGCCAACATTTTAAAAATTTCCAATATGTATTTTTTTTTTATTAATTAATAATCATATAATTACAAATTATATACTATTTCCCTACCGAGCACTAGCTACTATTTCTTTCGGCGCGTTGTAGTGAAAACAGACCAGTGCCTCTGATGGGAATCGAACCCACGACCCCTGCACTGATAGGCCAGCACGCTACCAACTAGCCTACCGGGCGCACAATTTAATTTTTAATGGTCTTTCAAGATCCGTATATTTACTAAAATAAAGCAAATTAATTATTTTAGCTAGGTTGATACATGTACACATTTTGATCTGGCAAACGATTTCATCAGAACCCGAAGTATAAAAAACACTAGAGCCTCCAAAATAGACAGAGCTTAAACAATCCAACTCGTAGTTAGGGTCTTTTCCTAACAAGCATCATGACGTTACTAAACTTTGAAGAATCGACAAAATTTAAATAAATCGCTAAAATTGAAAAAAAAACAGAAATTAAAAAAATCTTCAATTTAAAAAAAAAATTCTATATTTAAAAAAACGCTAAAATGGTAAAAGATTGTTAATATTGAAAAAATGTCGCTAAAATTATAAAAAAAAAATTGCCAAAAATAAAAAAAAAACTACCAAAAATTTAAAGTTTCATTAAAAATTGTTTCATTAAAACTATGAAGCTTTTTCATATAGTTTAAGAAATTTTTCATTCATATTGTGAGGAAAATTTCATTAGTTTAGTAAAAAATTTAATTAAAACTGGTTATTAAAAAAAAAATTACCCACATTAAATTACTGTCTTATGAATTTACATTTATTTTTATCATTTTTTTGTTTTTATTGAAAAAAAAAATAAAATCATTCTTATACTACATTTGCGGTTTATATTTACTACATTTGTGGTTCTTTTTATCAACAGTAAAAAGCAAATGACTATGTTAGTTAAATTTAATTATATGTAAGTCGTCCATTTTTCAAGTGAAATATCATTTGTTTTAACTTAATTTGCAGTGGTCTTTACCTACATAATATTTTAAGAGTAATATTTTCAGACTTCACGTGGGACCATATATAATCATATTAATAACCACATATATTTGTATTATTATTATATGGCTTATATAGTTATATATGGAGTAAGATTTGGAGACATATAATAATATCAAGTATCTTATAACAATTTCTCTCCATGAAAATTATCCGATGTTTTTGTATATAATGATATTATCTGCAATGTGACTTCACTCAAAGTCATATATGACGTAATCGTATTATATATGACTAGATATAACTATTTTTAACCGGGTTCTCCTCCCTGTAAATGAACTCTAAAAAAATCGTTAGTAATTAATTCTGATAATTAATTACGATTATTATTATTATGACGGTTACAAACATTTTACCCAAAATTTCTAATTTTTACACAAATTTTTAAAGAATTGCATTTATTTAATATAAACATGTTTTGGCCTAAATTTTAATGACACTTCCCTGGTTTGATGCAGAAGATTAAATAATATTATGAAAAAATTGCCTCAGTGTAAACTTAGTATTCAAACTTTATATGGAACAAAAAATTTGTTAAATTAAATGAGCAACTCTTGTACAACACTTTTATTAACTTATTATTTTGAGTGTATTAAAGGGTATATTGAATTCTGTGAAGCAGAGTTATTGTTAAGATATAATTGTCATTGAGAAACTTTAAAAAGTGATAAATAGGGCTAGGAAGTTCATGTTATCGTTAGCGTATCAACAAATTTGCAAAAAATTGGCATCGATTTGTTGAGTCATATTTTTTGCACATTTTGCATTAAATCCATATATTTTTTTAAATATGAATAAATCAATATTTAATACAAAAAAAGACATGTGATTTTATTAAAATAAAATCAGCTGACAAATAATTTATCCTGAGTTTGTTTTCAATAAAAATAAGGAAGCATGACACAAAACTCCTAAAGATTGCTTTGGTTAGCATGAAAATCCAATTGCGCTCTAGGTTCTAGGATGTTTTTTTAGGTTTTTCTTTATTTTTTGAAAAATTTCTGATAAATTTGGATACTTGGGATTTTCGCATTGAGGCATTGTTTCATCGATTCTATTTAGTTGAAATAACCTGAACAGCAGACCCATTTTGTATTAAATGTCGTTTGCAATTGAATATCAAAGTCATAGCTTGAAAATATGATGGAATCCAGGAAGATTTTAATGAAACGCTCCAGAAGAAACTTCTCTCGATTTCAGAAGGAGGACTTTCTTGGAGAAATATCTTCCAAACTTGGTTCTTCATTCAATCGTCTCAATATTTATGGAGCTAATTAATTTTTTACATAATTATCTTATAGGTTATTTTTTCAATTTAATATCATCCCCTTTCCTTTTTAATGTCGGCGAAAAACGTTAAAATTATTACACCAACTTTGTTTAAATTGCAATTCAAATATAAGCGGTCTTTAAAATTGTACGGAATTATAATTCTTTTTTTTCATTTTCGTAAAAAAAATGTATTTATATTTTTTGATAAATGTATCTTTACAGTTTTAGAAAAGTTCGTTGCAGTATCTTCAAGAGTAAAGTGTATTCTAATTACTTATATTTATTTTGAATCATTCGAAAGCGTCAATCGTATGAAAATTCTTCAAAAAGAGGCAAAATAGCCATTATCCTCAGTTTTCTTAAAATTCTGACGTGATGGAAAAATTAGGATGCGTGATTTGGAATCAGGGCATCAAAGGGTATATAAATCACATATCGACATTCAACCCAAGGAAGCTTGTAGAGGTGTGATATCACTGCCGTTATGATTTTCTTCCATGTAATTAAGCTCTGAGACCGAAAAATTCTTTTTATTCGATTTCTAAGAAATACACTACGACTGTAAGTGTATGTACTTCCTAGCCCTACAGATGACACTCCTCAATGGCAGTAATTTATAACCTGGTGGGGATAATATTCAGTAAGCAGAGCTAACTGAGAATTATACTCAAAATTTGGTAACAAATTTTGCCATCAAGAGACAAGCGTAATCTGTATGAACTAAAACATATAAAATTTCTATTGGTTTTGCTGACAATAATCTTAACCAGACTAATTAATTAATTAATGAAGGATCATTATGATAAAAAGATATCTGATAAATAAACAAATATGATAAAATATTAAGAAAAGATCAAAACTACACTGAGAAAATTATCTTAATGGTCTTAATGAAGTTTGGGATTGTCACAAGACTTTTCTTAAAGACTAAAGCTAAAAATTAAGTGGAACACAAAAAATTACTGCAAAAAAAATATTTTGTAAATTTGGTATTCTCTAAAAATAGCTCAAATTCTTATTACAAATCGCTCATTTATAGCACTTATGGCCAATTTAAAATAAACTGCCTGGAAGCGGTATTGCCGGTTAGAAATATTTGGTTTTTATCCATAAACGTGACGAAATTAGCATAGTTTTTTAATTCGGGACAAGCTCATATACATTCATTAGACTTTAAATGTGGCAATATATAGTTTTATCCAGAAGAAGATCTTAATTTTTCTGGTATGGAACGATATATAACTATGAACTGATCAATATATCGTTTTATCCAAAATAAAATACATTTATTCGAATATTACACTGTATGTTATTATATATAATTTTGATTTGCGTCACATATGATTTTATATGATTTTATATGTCATATACGATTATATGTTGGTCAATATGTAAGAAGATGTACTTTTATGTGGGATCGTATTAAAACATTTTGAAAAAAAATGTATATAGAAACATACATAAACATATGTGTTTACATATAATAGCATGCAATAACATATATATTTATTTAGAATAATGCATGATTATATGTAAATGTTTTTGCTCGGGATGGAACCAACTAAAATTTTAGAACACAGTGTAAAAGTGACATTAATTTCAATTTCACTGCGATTTTAAATCACTTCGAAATGCAGAACACCGCCGACAACGACATGAAATTATAAGAAAATACTGCATTCTATCAATCCTGGCCAAAAAATTTCAAATCGAAGCAAACTTAGTTTTAAAAATATGAAAATGTAATATGCAAAAACAAATCAATGTATTTGGTCAAAATCGATTTTGGGCTACTGAGTTTTATTAATTTACTGAAAATTTTCATTATTTTTCGTCCAACAAAATTTTTAATTTTTTCGTAGGAATTTTCATTTTTATCTTTTGGACCCTTCCTGTAGGATTTTCCGAAAATCGCCCCTAAGCGAGCGTAATTTTCGCACCCAACCGCGAAGAAATTACCCAAAAATCATGTATAAAATTATCAAAAACCGTAGGAATTATCAAAAACCCCGCCTAAGCGGATATCTACTTGGAATTATGAACCCACAAGAGAATAATTTTCTTAAAAAAAATCAAATTTTTAAGTACCCAAGTAAAAAATTTTAGATATAGTTATATCTTACTTTATACAAGTATTTATGATATATTGCAAAATATATATTCATATAAAATCATGTAAAATAATGTCTCAAATATATAATTATATCTTTCTTTATATTGCACTTCATATAGTGCAATGTGTAAAAATATCTAATTACATACTATTCTATATATAATTTTGTCTATGCAATACATATATATACTATTTTTTATAATTGGATGTAATTGTATTGCATTATATATAATTTGGTACATTTGGATAAGGACAAAATTCGGATACAATTGTATCGAACTGTGTCTAATTTCATCAAATTAGATCTAATTGTATCAAATAATGTATAATTTTATTAAATCGGATCTAATATGATACAATTAGATGTTCTCATTTCTCGGATATAATTCGAAAATTCACAAAATAATTTTTTGTTTGGATATATTTTTGAACTTTGTAAAACAAATAATATTTTTAGAGCAATTTTTACGTTTTTTAAAATTTTTGTCATCGAACCATTTTAAATTATAATAAAAAAAAATTACAAAAAGTAGTTGTATACGAGGTTGTATAGTCGTATCGAAAATAGAGATGGTAAAATTTTATTTTAAAATATGCAACAATAGATGAAAGTACGATACAATAGTTGTAATTATGTTTAGTACGCTGGGTTCAAGTAAGCTAAAAGAAACAAAATTCATCTAAAAATCTTCGTCATATTGAAAATAAAATTTTACCACCTCTATTTGTACACTACAATATATACAAAACTCAGTACGCCTTGTAAATACCACTAATATTTTCTGGGAGTTGCAACAGAAATTTCGAAAATTAAAGCCATTTTTGCAAATTTGAATATCCTGATTTAGGACAATACACTGCGTTGCAAAAACTATAATTATACATTAATTTCACTAAATTTTTGAAGTTAAAAAAAGTTGAAGAGTTTAACAGGCATACATTTGAAACCAATTAAAAATTAATAATATTTAACAAAAAAAAAAAAAATTTTTTTTTGTTTTACTCTTTTAAAATGAATAACAAAATCAATTAGTGTTTCATACTGTGCGCCCTGGTAGGCTAGTTGGTAGCGTGCTGGCTTATCTGTGCGGGGGTTGTGGGTTCGATTCCCACCAGAGGCACTGGTCTGTTTTCGCTACAACGCGCCATAGTAGCTAGTGCTCGGTGAGGGTAATAGTATATAATATGTAATTATATGATTATTAATTAATAAAATAAAAAAAAAAGTGTTTCATATATATAAATACACTTATTATATCAAAATATGCAAAAGTTTAAGAAGAATATCATAAAGCAGCAGTTTTAATAATTTGTGAGGCCTCTTCTTTTGAATCAACTTGGAAATTTGATCAGACATACTGTCTACCAAATTTATTAGAAGTTCTTCCGCGTTCTTCCACGCATCAATAATTGCTGCTTTTAGATGAAAAACACTTTCATATTTACGGTTTTCTGCGTAAACTCTACGGGTTAATAATTCCCAAATATTCTTAATGGGGTTTTGATCCGGAGAACATGCAGGTCATGCCAATGCTCTTATATTTTTCGTCTGACAACTTACATGTACTGAGGAATTATCTTGTTAGAAAATTAATTTTTATTCGTTGCTATTTTCAATAAATGGCACCAATTTCTTTTCTACTGCTGTAATGTACTTAGAATAATTCATTCTGGAAATTGGAATGCCAAATCAACCATAGCGTCGAAGCAAAAAGCACCCCAAGCCATAAAGGATCCGCCTCCGAAATTTATTTTTGAGAATTATCGTGGTTCCTTACGCATTTCTCTCCATTAGTTGTTGAAACTATCTGGACCATTAATATTGAACTTTTGCTCATCAGAAAAACTCACCTTTAAAAGATCTTTATGTTTAAGCAGTTCTACCAACAACAGCGATTATTGACTTACGTTTTTCCAGTTGGTTTGTAAATTCCTTTCAGAGAATTCAAGTCGAGCAGTTTTGTGACTGGGAATCGCTGGGAATCTTTTAAGATTGATTTCGACACATTTACCTTCCATTCATCGATTATCTGATTGAGACTATTAATTGAGTTGCTGGCCCAGTTTATTATTTTGTGATTATTTTACGCCGGTCTCGATCAAAAAGCTTTGTTTTCGGGCCTGTTTTATGTTTACTATTAGCCCTCGGATTGCAAAATTTGTGACAAGCACATGGTAAAGGTTTGTTTTTCTAGCAATTTCCCGAAAACTTAAGCATTTTACTGCAAATTGATTAAAATTGCATAATAAGCCAAAATAAATCTTAATTTTTTACCGTTATATGTAATTATAGTTATGAAACACCAACAAAATATTATTACAAAATTTTTCTCTTAAATCAATAAAGTAATCTCTTAAATTTTACGCAATAAGAGATCAGTTATCTTAATCTTAAAAACAGTTATAAATTTAAAAAAAATGTTAAAAATTATTTATCATTATAGTTATGCAACGCAGTGTACCAATTTCGGTATAATTATTCATTTATTTCCCTTTTTATAAGCACACTCAGGGCAAAAAGTATCATCATATTTGTGATACAGTTTCATTCAACGAAAATCAATGAAGCATAGTTTTTTTCATCGAAAAATATAATCAATTACTTGATAATGGCCCATATCTCAAAATTTCGAAACGCATCTCCTTAACGACAGTTTTATGAACTTCAAATTGTTTTAAAGAAACCAAGATCTCATAATCGGAGAAGTGAAAAAGTGCCAGAAAATTGGAAAATGTGAAAAACATTTTGTAAAGAAATAGATAAAAAATTTAATGCTTTCGAAAGATAAATAATCTTAAGATGGCATTTTTGTGGCACGCAACGAAAAAAGTTTTGCCACCCCTGCTATAGGCACTGCTAAGCCAGCCAATAAATTGCAATTTAAAGTAAATTATTTCTGATTTTTCTAAACCGCTTAAGTTTTTTTCAGTTGTTTCTAGTTTTTTTTCTTTAAAAAAAAAATGTAAATCTATAATCCTCAATTAAATTCTATTAGGCAAACAAAGAAAAAGGGAGCTTTCGCAGAACTCAATAGGTATGATAAACCATTTAAATTGTCAAGTGCAACAATCAGTAATTGCAAAATACGGAAGATAAATTGTAGCAAACGTTACACAGTGGGCTATTTGAAAAAAAAAAAAAATATAATGGTAATAAATATAGAACTTCTAAATTACTGATTCGGTTTGTAATTGTAATGGAGTTGTTATTCTTTCGAAATATTGTGATTGGGTTAAGCCGTTTTAGTACATGGTGAACCTACAGGTTGTCAAAACTGGCTACCTCGTGTATACAAAATCTTTTGGGGCATGTAACTTTTGTAAGTGTGAACCGATTTTAAAATGTTTTCCTGGAGTAATGTACGTTCTATGATACTGACTAAACTTTCTTATATACAGAGAGAATTCCTTGGCCGAGTTTTAATGAAATTTGATCACTAATCTAATAAAGTTTTCTTCACGATGTGAATGAAAAATTTCTTCAACTTCATGAAAAAACTTTATAGTTTTAACTAAACCATTTTTAATGAAACTTTTTCATTAGTCGTATGAAATTTTTAATAAATAATATGAAATTTTTCATTAAATTTCATGAAAATTTGCATTAATTTAATGAAAAATTTCAATGGACAAGTTCCAGTGACTATTCATAGATCTACTGTAAAAGTTCATTGATATCATGCAGATAATTCTCTCAGTGTACTGATAGTTTATCTCCTCTACTTTAAAAGTTATTTAAATTTAAGAATTTTAATTTTGTTTTTTTTTTGCCATGATTTGTTTTTTTTTTTGGTTTATCTACCAAACAAAAATTATTATGATATGGATTTTAAAACGCTTTATAAACAAGAGATAGCAAACTTGTATAAATAAGCTTTAAAAATGGACACACTCAATAAAATATGTTAGAAAAAAATTAGTAAAACGTCTTGTAAATCAAGTATACTATTTCTCAGCAATTTTTTTACTGAAATTGTGCTTTCAGCTAAAATTTTAGTTATAATTATTCAGCACTTAACAATTTTGAACTACTGATTTACTAATATTTTACTAATGTTTCACTAATTTATTTTGCTAATCAAGAGTGTGCCAATAAGCACATTATAGTGTGGACGAAAACCAGATTGAAACATATACCCAGAATGAAGTAGATGTGGCGGCATGTCCAGATGTAGTAGAGACGAGGAAAATTATACTAAAAATTACAACTCTCGTAAGACATATACAAAAATCAACCATGGAACGTTTTTTTCTAATATTTTTCATATGAAAGGACGCTAACAATGTGTATTCATATAAGTTGAATACATTTTCAAAGAAATTGATTATTATTTAAATTAAAGAACAAATAAAATATTTAGGAATATTGAGGTATAGAAGAAGAATAAAGGTTTTTCTCTTAATATTATAAACACTATTAATTTTTAAACCAGACTAGACTAGTTTCTGCCTTTTTATGGACAGGCGTCATCAGTTTCCAGATTGACGTATTGTTTTTACGTTCAGTGTTGACAACTTTGCGTTTTAAGTTGAGACATCAAATATTTAAATTTATTAAAAGTTAAATGTGTATTTGTAAACTAAAATTTTATAGTGGTAATTTATGGAATGTGGAAAATTGCAAACAAAGATACCTTTAGGTAGACAGACTAAAGAGAAGGACACACATCTTAGATAATTTTTGATATTTCCTTTCTCTCTTTGCAAAAAAGTGTTCTTTATGTGTATGTCATATTTTGTTATTTTTTTTTTTTTTGTTTGTTTTGCTTCAAGAGTTATCTAAGGCATTTAGCTTCAGTCCAAATTGTCATCATTTAGACAACATGGTGTAAGTAAGTGAAACATATGTTTGTTTATGTTATGCATAATTATTTCTATACATTTTCAGTTATTAAAGTAATTCATGTCATCCATGTATGGACATTTTTATATTTTTTAATGTATTGTCAATTTTTTTAAATCACAAATTGTTTTTATGATTTTCAGCAAATAAATTAACTGAAGTATAATTTTTCTAAAAAAATTTTGAGTTTGTTTCCTCATACTAATATTGTGCAAAACTTTTATTAATTTTTAGCAATGATTTTTTAATTTTTAATCAACCAAATGTTAGCAAAACTTTCGCCGAATTAACTAATTTTATTGCTAAAAATCAGCTCTCTGATTTTCATCAAAAGATTTAACTGACATTCGAAATTTTTTTACAAACATTTTCCTGACTAAAATCTTGTTGACTCAGCAAAATTTTTTGATGACTTTACTGAACTTTTTTTGAGTGTAGTGAAAACTTTTTAAAGTTGAAAATATTAAAAATAAGAAATTGTAATTTTCCCCAAAATATATATTTCTTTACAATTTTCTTGGAACTTTGTTAAAAAATCAATACAACTTTTACTTTTTTCTGAAAGATAGGGCTTTAAAATTGTAAAAGTAATTCCAAAAATTAAAATTAAAAATTGTTAAAGTAAAGTGATGCGCCCTACCTCAGGCAGTGGACGAAAATGACAAACTTTTGCAAAAAAATTACATATATAATAAAGTTTTTTTTGTTAGTTAAACCAAAAAAAGCAGTGTTGGCAACCGTTTCATACGATTTTCGGTATTGGATAACGGTATTTTGTGAATATTTCGTTAGGGTAGTTTAAGGTCAGCGATATTTTAAGTTATATTTATCGTTAAGTTTTTTTAAGGTTAATGTTATTTTAAGTTTTTCGTTAGTTATTTTAGGGTTAATGTTATTTATTCGGTCGGACAGAACAGTTCGGCCAGAAAATGCATTTGGTCTATATTCGGTGTTTTAAAGCATTATGGACAAATTTGGCGGATGGGAAAATGTTTATTGGGCTGATTAGATGCTATTTTGAGTGTCAAATTTGAAGAAAAGTCTGTAGTTAAGCAATGAACTCACTGTTCGGCCTGAGAAAGTTCGGCCAAATTGAAAATAGTTCGGCGGCCGAACTTTTAACTTTATAGCTAAACTTCGGCTTTCTCTTAAATTTTATACACAAAATCGAATTAAATCGGCTCAACAAACATGTGTCCAATACCAAAATTTATCATCATTGCCTCTAGATATCAAAAAACCGACAAAATGTAGTTTTTGGCCGAACTGTTCGGTTGGACACTAGTTATTTTCTGTTAATTCGTTAGGATATTTTAGGGCTAACGTTATTTTACGTAAAGTTTAGTATATTTTACGGATAACAGCAACATCGAGCACACCTAAATTGAAAAGTAAAAAATACTTTCCAAAATTGCAGCATCAGTACAAAAGAAAGAATAGGTTATTTTTGGATTACAGATCGTAAAAGTAGACAATCGATGATTTTAGAAGCTTTTTTATAAAGTGTAGGTCATTAAACTTCTCAAGTTTTTGAAAAATTTAAAAGTGAATAAAATTGTTTTTAAAATTTTAAAGACCTAGTAACGAGAAAGTCTTCATTGCACCATAGAGTATTCCTGTTCACAATATAAAATAAGTCGGATGCCATGAGGTCAAAATTGCTAATGTTTCAATGTTCTTTCATGGAATGAAAGACTTGTATGTTTTATTTATTTCTGATTAACAAAATTGACCCCTAACAACTTATTCTTTATCTTTGTTTATGAGAGGAAAAAAAAAATGTTATGTTTTTCGTCAGGATATTTTAAGGTTATCGATATTTAAGAATTATGTCGTTAGGATATTTTAAGTTTAACGGTATTTTAAGTTATTTCGTTAGGGTATTTAAGGGTTATCGGTATTTTAAGTTATTTCGTTAGTGTTATTTTAAGGTTAAAAATATTTACTTGAAACGGTATTGAATTGTTATCGGTAATTTAGTGGTAGTGTTTACCAACCATGAAAAAAATTCAAAATTTTAATTGTAAAACTTTAATAACTTTTAAAGTAGAGAAGATAATCTATGACTATAAACATGCTATATCTTATAACGTACATTATACTAAAAGCTGTTTTAGAATTTTAGAAATCCGTCCAGATTTACAAAAGTTATACGTCCCGAAAGATTTTTTATTCACGGAGTAGTCGACTTTGAAAACCTGTAAGTAAACCCTGTACTAAAACACGGTAACCTAATCACAATATTTCGAAATGTTACAATTTCTTTCAAATTTTTTACAATTTCTTTCAAATTCTTGACAATTTCAAATTTGATTCATACCGATCAGATCAGTAGTTTAGAAGTCTATATGAGTAGTTTCAAAAATGTTCGACACCTGTTGAAACTGACTTGAGATGTCTCTTATCTCTTAAGGTTTTCTGAATTAAGTGCAACTATGGACAAAGAATTGATGACCATTTAAAAGTCACTCATAGAAATAAACCTGTGAAAACAGCAAAACAAGCAACTAAAAATTAGTTAAAAGTGACCTTGCAGAAAAAATTGCTAAAATAGCAGATTTTTTTTTACTAAATATTAGTAATGTAAGAACAGCAAAAACAAATCTGTTGAATTTACAAGTATTTAGTTATATTTGAGCTAAATTTTAGTTAGTGGAAATTAACAAAATAATCTGCTAAAGTCAGCAAAAACATTAACTGAATATTAGTAGACAAAAAAAAACATTAAAAAATTTTAAATTTTTTAATTTTTTTTTTGTTTTTTTTTAATGTGAATAAAAATCTGCCCTTATGAAATCAGCAATCTAGAATTTTTTAGCAAACATTTCTGTTGGTTTTAACAAAATAAACTGTTATTTGCATTCTACTACATTTGAGATAAATATAGCAAAAGTTTTGTTAATATTATATAGTTTGATTGCTATATTGAATCTACAAATATTATTAAAAGTTTTTGCTAATTTTACTGAGTTTTACAGTTTTCAATTAACTAAAATTCACATCGAATATAACTAAAATTCTATATAGTTAACAGATTTATTTTTGCTTTTTTTATTAATATTTAGCAAAAAAAAAATCTGCTAAATTTAGCAGATTTTTCTGCAAGGTAATTTTTTAATTATTTTTAGTAGCTTTTTTGGAATTTTTACAGGTTTATTTCTATGAGTGTACCAACCGTATCCAATGCTCTCTTTTAAAAACCTGAGCTGAAAAAAATGTGTTAACAGTGGTACTTTTAATTAATTAATGTTCATGCTTTTAAGCAATTTTAATTAAATTGTATAGATAATTTGTCTTGTTTAATGTATTATCTGCAGAAGTTTTGTATAATTAAAACAAAATGTTGTCTATAGTTATATACTAAAAAATATGCATTAAAAAACTGTTTCTCTTAAAACCAGTTGGCGTATACAATTTAACAGATATTGGGTACCTTGATTCTTCTTTAGTCTTTACCCTGCGGCAAATTGTTTAGTCACTGGTATGGTCACGAGACTAGAACTTTGTGGGTATGAACCAGTCCTAGTTTCGGTTCTGTTATATGAAAGTGACCGGTACTTTTAACATGGACTTGGCATAGGAGGTGACAATTGCTACCTGTGACGTGGCGACTAACTTGACCAAATTAACATATCACCGTACCGACTGAAAGGAATATGCTATGGGTCAAGCTAGAAGTAGGTAGTGTCAAAGTATGACCATTTTAGGATTTATGTGATATGCAACAGAACCAGTGGGAAAAAAAACTATCACGTGACTGGTGTAGGTGTACGTGTCGTAGAACTGGAGAAAAATTGTTGTGGGAAAAGTGGTCACATACTAAGCGCAATGTGTTCTGTTATAGGGGTAGTTTGAGTGGAATAGTTTTGTAAAGTACCACTGCACTGGTCTAAGGGGTACATGTCGCCGGGCATGCGAAAAGTAATTAGCAAGTAACCTGCCACTTTTTATTCAGCGTGTGTCAAATAATGTACGGGTTGCTAAATAGCCCGTCCGGAACCAGTCACTGCATTTATTCAAAAACAGGGTGTCATAACACCTGTTCAAAAAACTTTCAAAAAGGTACAACAAAAATCAATTTTAAAATTAGTTTATTTTGTCTATACCCAACAAAAACTATAACATTACAATAAATTCATTATAACAATTTAAGAGTACATAAACTAGACAAGAAGTCCGGATGTCCAAAATATAGAATTTTTGCAAGTTTTTTCTTTATTTGCTACACACAGAGAAATAAAGTGCCAACCGAATTAAAAAGTGTATATTAAGGGTAACAACATATAAATTCAGTTAGTACAACGATATTAACTTTCGATTTCTGAAAATGTTAGGTGTTGCAACTAAAATTCTGTTGATTTAACCGAACTTTGTTGTGGAAACTAATATAAAGATGTGCCAACTGTCTGAAATTCGTAATAACCGAATTCGATTCGTAGTAACCGAATTTCAGTTGGCAAATAGTTAAATTTTTTTCTGTGTGTAACATTTTCTACTAATTTTTATGAACATTTTTATTTTGCATTCTGCATTATACTTCTAGTTCACAATAATATCTTTATAAAAACGAGCTGCAACAATTCAGCACAAATTTAATATATTACTTATAAAGCAGAGTAACAAAATATATATTCAGTTTCAATTTTGTTCCCAAAGAAAGAAAAATCGTTCTCAAAAATCTTGTAAAATATCTAAACCAAATATTTCGAAACCAATATGCAGAAATTTTTAAATTTTAATTTATATTCTTTTAAAGTGTTTCAAGTTTTTGAATAAGTTTGGTAGCGATATTTTGTGTGTACAATCGCCATTCACTCGAAAAATCGCCAGTCGGCATTTCACTGTCTAAACAGTTCCGTATTCAGTTATTTTAAACCAGGGGAGTGTTACGTCTTCTGTCACATAGTCGGTACATAAAAAAATTCCTTCAGTGTTGTGTCCACTTTGTAGCAGTCAATGAACTGCATCCTTTGGTACTAATTACCACGTTTTCATCCACTGCTAACGGTTTTGAACCAGTTCAATGACCAGTAGCAACTGCAACTACCCTAGTTGCTTCAGTAGACTTTGATGTTATGTTACTTTTTCTCCAGTTACGTGATGTATCTGGTACCAGTGAATGTTTTATCACCATAACTATAGTCACTTGATTGGAGATTTCACCCAAATTAACACTTTTTGGTGCACCACAATTTTGGTTTCACCAGTTTCGTGACGTGCAACCCAATCATATATGACAGAATTACCACTTTGGATCAATCGACCCTTCATTTCCCGCAGGGTATGTTCTTTGCTCTTACAACAGTTTATTTATTAATTTAATTTTTTTGCTCATAGTTTTAAACGTTCCGATCCAAACCAATACAAAATAAAGTCACCAAACTTGGGAGATATATCCACTATAAAAGTAATTTCCGTAGCACTGCTTGGTGAAAAGTTGAAGGGTGGTTTACAATTGAAACCAACATTATTCGAGTTTTAAATTTTCGCAGTTTTTTTTATTGGGGTTTGGCGTCGTTCAATGGAATTGAGTTTTGAGAACAGTATTTAAAAAACAAATTAGTTTTATACAGTTTAAGGTACCAAGTCAAGGAACCAATAACGTGACACAAACATCACATACTTAGAAACAAATTGGCTTAATTTTTTTGAAAATGTATACTTCATCCGTCTGACGTTCATAATAATATTTTAAATCGGCTAGCGTATTGCGTGAACTGAGTTTCGTCAAAAAGGTATTTTAAACGCAAACAATTTAAACGCAAACATTTTACGAAATTGAATTATTTTCCCCGCATTTTTTTTGTAAAAAATATGACTTGAGAACATAGTTAGGTATCTAGAGTGAAGTCTCACGACAAACTAAATTTATAAAGTGCAAGTTTTGCACTTTGATAAAGTCCAATCGGCAAGTTTTTTAATAAAGTTAAAAAAAAATTAAATTTGTTTCATTTCTAGCGTGAACAGCGGCTGTATCAACTGGTAATTGATTCGATGTGCTTGTCCGTAAGGGAAACGCTAACTTTTTTTATTTCAGTACACTGGTAAAAATCGGCATGTATGAAACATGTATGATCACATATGAACTTCTAGGAGTACTTAAATATATGAGCTTTATTGAGTACATATATGCCTTACTTAACGGAAGAAAAATTTTACTTAATATAAATAATTATTTGCTTAAAATCATTTAGTTTTTGTAATTCTATTATATTTTCTTCAATCTAGACCCAAAAGTTAAATAAAATTGCGATAATTATTTTGATGATATTTGTTGACCTTTTCGTGGAAGTTTTTTTATGACTCTTCCTACGGCAGAGTTTTAATTTATGTTCCATAAAAAAATCCTAAAGGGGTTTCCCTTAGGAGTTTGCACCGCAAAAAAATATATACCCTGATGTACAATGAATTTTTTGTCGTCTCGATTTTGCTTACAAAGAAGGGTTTTATTCAAAGCATCCACCGATTTCGGCGAGATCGTAGGATTTTTTTTTTAATAATTTTTATTCATAATTTATTTTTGTATTTCACATTTCCACATTTAATTCACATCGAAAGATATAAGACCCTCCATATTAGCAAAATATTCTATTACAACTTTAACTTTGTTAAAAATCTGTTTGGTCGAAAAGGTCTGAAACTATCGCCATCTTCTAATCTAAAATCAATGATTCGCCAGACGTATTGTTTTTCCTCACGCTATAATTTGACATTTTTTTTTAAATTACAAATCACGGTGACAAAACTTTCAGATTTTCCTACGACTCACTTTTATTAAGCAAATAGTTTAAAAGGATCTAAAGCATTTTTGTTAAGCTTTATATGTCAACATGCAAGTTTTTAGTAATTTTTTAAAATTTATACACCACATTTCGGATATCAGCAATAGAAATTGATTAAAAAAAAAAATAAAACCGAAAAAAAATAATATCGCGAACGGTTTTTTTTCGGCGATCGACCGAAAGTAATAACACATTTATTAGAAGTTTTTTAATTAGAAGTTTTACAGTTTTTTAATTAGAAGTTTTACAGAGAAAATTCGTTTTTTAGTCGAACGATTCGTATGTGGAACAAACTTCCCGCAGAAGTCTTCCCTGTTACTTACAATTTAGAAAAGTTTAAATCAAATATCCACAAACACTACTCCCTCTTTCCTCCTTCCCATACCTTATTTTCCTGATCAATACAATGCACTGCATGAGTAGGGGGCATCCCCTGAGTATTGGTTAAATTATAAAAAAAAAAAAAAAAAAAAAAGCTGGGAGACACCCTTGCAAATTATTTAAAAAATGTTAAAATATCTGAAATATTCAGATTAAAAAATATTCGAAAACGCCGAATTATTAAAAACGAAAAACCCGGTTTCTCGAATGACTTGAAAGCTGGTGTTTAAAAAGTGGAAAAATAGAAAAAAACAGGTTTATCGAATAATTCGGATACCGGTTTTGATTACTCTAGTTTTAAGGGTAACGTTGTTTTAGTTATTTTGTTTTATGAATGCATCCACACCGATATTTTTAGCCCCTCATGACCGAATTTCAATGACTGTCTTAAGTATGATCGAACTCCTAAATAAAACATTTATGTATATTTAGAGATATATTTTGTTTTTCTGATCTTGCCACACTTTTTCGGTAACGGCATTTTAAGGATAACGCTATTTCAATTATTGCGGTAACGATATTTTAGTGACAATGGTATTTTAGTTATTTCGTAACGGTATTTTAGGGATATTGGTATTTCAGTTATATCGGTATTGTTATTTTACGGATGATGGGATAACGATAGTCAGTTGAAGGGGTTTTAAATCTATAATGGTATTTGAGCGGTATTGCCTGCCATCCATGAATAAAAGATTTTAAATTGCTTAATAGTAAAATCGAAAAGACATAACAAATTTTAAGTACATTGAGTTTTATGAATCAAACAAAATTTTCAAAATCTTAAAAGCATTAAATTTCTAATTTTTCGAATTTAAAAGTATTTAATAAGATTTGCTGCAAATACGTAACACTAATCTCAATTAAAAATCATTAAACCGGCAAAAACAATGAGTACTTTCCAAAATAATCGCGGTTTTCTTTTTAATTTCTAATATATGATCAAAAAATTTATTGAGTGTATTTTTATTTTTTTATTTTGTATCGTAATATATATTTTGATATGTGGTAATACAATGCGATACATAAATTGATGCAACATTAATTAAATCCAAACAAAAACTGTAATATTAATATTTTTAATATGATTGAAACGTAAACCGCCATATTTTTTGAGCCCTTTAATAAAATTATTAACACATGTTATACTCATGTTATACAAAAATAAATTTTAATAGTTTGACTCAATGTGTCTAACAATTTTGAAATGCCTCATATATAGTACCATTTTTTATCAAGCGCCCCACTGTACGTTAGCAGCATATGTGTAATCGAACCTCATTTGCATTTTTTCTATTAAGATGACAAGTTACAATTGTTGTCAAACACTGTCTTAAATTATAGACAAGATGACGATAATGCTGACGATTTTGTAGTACATATAAAAACACTTGACATTTACCTGTTAAGAGAAACCTAAGGTACACTAAAAAAAAGGGAAAAAAATATTTCTAATTATATTGTAGCGGGAAGTATTGCAATTTGAAACGTTTAATGCTTCACTAACTTTCCAACGCTTTATATAAGAGTTGTTCAACAGCAGGGCCCCCCACTTTCGAAACAATAATCATCCGATGAGGTGAGATTTACTAGAAATATTCTTTGAAAAACTACCTTTGCAAAAAGTATTCATTTTATATACTTATCTTTATATGAGTTTAAACGAACATTGAGTGCACTTTCACTGCCAGAGGTACTCGATGAGTAGTTCGAACTAATCGAGTATCAAGTTTTATAGTGCACTCGAGCTACTCGAGTTTTATCGTAGGCACTGTTCTGCACAAGGTGTTTTGCCTTACACGCATGTTTGAATTTAATTTTCATATATTAAACCTTTGACGACCTATGGTTGATATATGTCCCATTTTTACTACTTTATGAAATTTTGCAAGACGATTTCAGCGTTTTTTTTTTTTTGTGGTCGAGAGATTTAGTGATACTAAAAAATTGTAGCGTGATAATCTCAGAGCCTTATAATGACATTTTTTTTATGAGTTTGTTTTACGTTTTTGAGTTTAGTTTTTGTAATGTTACACTTAAATGGTTAATATTTTGTATTAGGTATAACTTAAGACAAAATACAATGTTACAACTTCCACAAAATCTAAACCCATTAGGTCGCGATAGTAAATAAATAATTTAAATCTAGTACATTCTATATTTCTCCGTAGGAGAACATTAAAGCGCTAAACGAAGCACAACTGTTATTATAGTCAAAAGTCTAAGTCTCCACGAAGTTTCGTGCGGTTTATCGGGAGTTTAGACAGCGAAATTAATCTAATTGATTAACGTTAACCCACCTTTTTAATCTTCCGCGTTTATACATGCATTTTTTTGACAGTTAAAATTTTAACTTGACAGTTAAAAGATTTACTTTGTCCTTATCTTTGTTATGTACATATGTCTTTTAGCGTTGCCAACCGAAATTATATTAAAACACAGAGTTGCGGACAATTAGTAAAATAGAAATAGAATAAGAAATAGTAATAGTAATCAAAATCAAAAAGAATAAAAAATGGTTAAATCTCCATGTTCAGTGCTTGACTAAGCAGTTGATCCCATTTTTAGTAGATTTACTTTTCTATTTAAATTCCCTATTAAGTTCGTTCGTAAATTGGCTACATCTTGAAATGCAAAAAGTACATTATTTTGAAAACAAAAAAGTTTTATGATAGCTAATTTCTTTGTTTCATTTGACTTAATGAATAAAAAAAATAATTCATTCTTTTGTTAAATGAATTAACGGGATTTTCACTCATTTAATTTAAAGCTTTTAGAGAAATAAGCTCTTTAAATCATTCAACAAGAATGCTTTTACAGAATAAAGTTTGAGGGATACTTAATGCATTTAGAAAAAGTGAATTAAACAAATAATTATTTTGTAAGTGCAGACTGGCCCCCTGCAAAACTAATTATTTGCCATCTCTAGCATACAAATCATACTAAACATTATTTTGCCATATTAATTAAGTGATACAATGGCATAGTGTAAGTTTTGAAAAAGAGAGATACAAATTATGAAATCTTTAAATAATTTTAATGAAACAAAAAATATTTCAACTTTCTTTTTTAAGATTTCTCTTAATTAAAGCGATTAAGAGAACAAATAATTAAACTCATTATAAAATTCTTTTTGGCGTTTTATTGTCAACATTTAAAAACAATAACTTTGTTTGCCTTTTAACATTCAAATTAATTGTTATACCCTACACCATATGTGAAGACGGTATATATAAGTTTGTCGTTCCGTTTGTAGCGCATCGAAATATAGGTCTCCGACCCCATAAAGTATATATTAGGGTGATAACTTTTTTTGGACAACATTCTCCCCAGGGGTTTTCTAATGGCAAATATTGTATTAATGATAAAAAAAACTATTTCAGTTCAATTTGGTAAAAAAAACCTTGCGCACCGACAGCGATTTCTAAAATGCCTTTAATATGTTTTTTTTTAAATTTTCAACTTTTTTTTTTTTAAATTTTTTTTAATAACAATTTTTTTAAAATATGGTTTTTACATATGTAAGTAAGCAAATTTGGAAGAAAACTATTCCATTGACTCGAAAACGGAATTTACTATTGATATCAGCATGCCTTAATTATATAGATATGATGGTCAGACGTTGAGGCATCAAAAAAAGTTTTTTTTTAACTTTGTTTGATTCAAAACTTTAACGCGTTTGGTGCGGAACCTTTTTTAACGATAGCGAAAAACTAAAAACGCAGTTCTTAATATTTGTCCATGCCCTACACAATTATGTCTGGGTAGATTTGATATTTGCAAAAAATGCAAAAAGTTATCACCCTAGTATATATATTAGGATGTCCACTAACATAACGATTTGTCGATTTTCGTTCCTTACACCCTCCAGTTTTATTGCAAATGGTTTCAAACAGCAGAAACGCTTTTTTGGAACACGTTAACCAGTGCCTCAAAACGGCCGAAAAAGTTCCATTTTGGAAAAAAGTGTATTATTATTATTAAAAATTCCTAAAACTCGAAGTTTCGAAAAAATTAACTTTTTATTTCCATTGTCTATTTAATACACTCAAAATTATTTATATATAATCAAAAATGACCCATGAATTTGATAAAACTGCAAAAACTTTTTTTTTTTTAAATTAATTTTAAATATTATTTAAAATGCCTAATTTGAAGATGTCGACTACTATTTTAATAATATAATCGTTTTTATTACAGAAAAAAAAAAAATGGAAAAATGATAATTTGAGTTTGTATTTGGAGCGACTCCTTTTCAGAACATTTATCGAAAATAGCTTATTTTTTCAAAAATTTAACAAAATTTTAATGTTTTCATCAAAGATTGCTTAATTTTCGGAAAAAATATCCCTTAAATTTATTACGACTATAATTATCTTACCCATAGTTGCATGGGGACAAAAAAAGACCCATGAAAATTAATTTTAATTATGACTACAGGATTGTAAAGCTTTTAAATTGATAACAAAAAATCTCAACTTGATAAAAAAATAATTATGTTATATACCCTGATCCATATAGGGTTAGTTTTTATACTTTTGGCCAAAAAACGACCCCATAGGAAATTTACAGAAGTTATATATATTATTTTATTGTATCATATATACCTATATATAATCATACATAGAAGTATATGTGATCTCATATTTAGCAATGCCAAGTAAATGTGAAGACATAAGAAATATCAACTTATATATATGATATAACGATATGTGATGATATATAGCGATATATTATAAATTTTAATAGAAATAAGTATGAGATGTGAATATATATCGTTATATATGGTCACATATAAAATTATATATAATTACATACATCACGCTATATATGAATATATATAAACTTTTTCCGTCGCGGCAGTACAATTTCATAGAAGCGTCTGGTGTATAAAATATAACGTCATATTCTTCCTATAAACGCTAAGAGGTGAATTATAATTAAAACTCACTTCAAATTTTGATTTTACGTTAAAAATTTGTTTTACCACAAAAACAGCTTTTCACCTCAAAAATGTGATTTCAAATTAAAAAACTTTTTACACCCAAAAAGTGTTTCTCCCCACAATAATTTGTTCACCTCTGCAATGTGTTTGGGGGGTATAAAAAACGGTGGAGGGTATAAAAAAAAATTAGTAAAATCAATTTTAATGCATGTACTTGTTTTTTAAAAAAGTGAGAACATTTGTATTGACCCGACGAAAAAAGTTCATGTATAGTCATATAGAGCTTGATATAATTATATTTAATTATATATGTGGACATATGTAACGATATATACTCACATCTCATACTAATTTTAACGAAAGATTTTAAAATTATATATCATCATATATTATCATATATTTTGTTATATATAAGTTGATATTTTTATCTCTTCATATATAATTGATATAGCTATATATCAGATCATATATACTTCCATATTTAGTGTATAAGATAGTATAGCCAAACAAGTTAGACCACTTTTATGTAAAATTACACACACTTGTATTTAAAATTACCACTGCAAATGTAGTTGAAAACAATTGAAATTTCATTTAAAAAAATTACGACTTACATTTCAGTAAATTCTACTTACATTGTCATTTGTTTTTTACTGTTCAAAAAATGAACCACAATTGTAAAAAATTATGAACCACATATGTATGTAGTAATAAGTAAACAAACATTTATTTGTCAACTTTTTTTAAATAAAATAAAATGGTGATAGTCTTTAACTTCGAGCTCATATATTAGTTCTCATGTAGTGAGTAAATTAGTTTATATGAATGTTTGATGTTTGGCATGGGATTGTTACCTCTTGATGGGAACCTAGAAAATTCCCGAAATAGATCTATCAACACATTCCTGAAGGGGTCAAATAATAAATTTAAAAACAAAAAAACTCTATAGATTATTTGTACGGATAATATCCTAAGAAAGAAATATAGAGTATGGCCTCGAATTTGAATAATTTTCATTTTCATTGCACAATTAAAGGTCGAATAAAACATAATTTTTATTTTTAATAAAAATTATATCAAACTTTAAAAAAAATAATATATAAAATTAATGTAAAATCATAATACAGTAATTTAATGTGGTTTGTTTTTTAAATGAACTGCAATTGTGGTCAAAACTGAAATTCCTTCTACAAATGACTGTTTTTGCACTTAAAAATAAAGATACTGTATTACAACTCAAACAACTACAGTTATTTACAAATATTTATTTTTATTTGTGTAAAAAGATAAATGCTATTACTTTTATATATGGTGGAAATTAATAAAAAAATCTTTCGCTTTTATCTATAATTATCAGGGAAGAAAAACAAAATATTTTTAAAGCAAAGTAAGAAAAAACTACAATTAAAAAAAAAAAATTATTTAAGGGAATAAATAATATTTTATAACAGAAAAAGAAGAGAATATTATTTTGAATTGTCAGGTTTGAGATCATAATTAAATGTTACTATTACAAATAGAAAACACTAATTGTTAATAAATGTAAGAAATTTTGTTCACCTTTTCTCACATTTATTTACAATTAGTATTTTCTATTTGTAATAGTAACATTTAATTTTGATTTCAAACCCGACAATTTAAAATGAAATGCATTTTTAAAAGAACAACAATGCATACAAAATTCTGAAAAAAAAGAATTCTAAGTCAGAAAGTCTTAAAAAAGCAATTAAAAGTACAAAAATCTTAAGAAAAAAAAAATTAAAGCTCAAAATCCCCAATTCCATAGAATCGAATTGGATTTGGCCAAAAAGTAATATGAAATATGCTATACTTGCCGTTTAGAATTAACTTTTTCTATCAAAATTATTTGTCTTCGATCTATTAAGTTGCATTGTTAACAAAATATTAAGTCGGGAATTTGATTTGGTTGAATTTATGAGAGACTTTCAATAAATAAAGATTTTGGACTAAAACTGCTAAAAATCCATTGTTTTTTGGTACAAAATGAACCAAAACTACAATGAAATAAAAAAAAGAAATTGTCCTTTAGTACAGATTTATTTCTACCCAAATAACCGCTAATTTTTAAAAGTTTCTTAAAATTTTAATTATGAAACACTAGACAACTAGATCATTTAAAATTACAACAACTACTTTCTTTGTTACATCAATTGAAAGCTAAGACAGAGCTGAGTTCATCTTCTGAAGACACTTAAGCGATCGGTTCAGTTGTTTAAGAAATAATGGGAAAACAGAATGACGTTATAGCTGTGAAACACAGTGTATAAGTCAAATTAAAAGCACGTATAACTTTCCAATAAGCTGATTTATATTTAAATTTTCATTATTTTTTGGAATGCAAAACAAGATAGTAGTGTGGATTTCCAAAAAAAAATATGAAGTTATATTAAATTGTATCAAATCATATATAACCTGATCAAATTAGATAGATATATAACCTGATTAAATAATATCCCTTAGGATTTTATGATATAAGATTATGTATGCCATTTTTCGATTCAGCTGAGATATGATGTGATATGAAATTATATATATGATTATATATACCTATATCGAAACTTTTTTCATCGGGGAATTAATTAATGTCAATTGGACCTATTTTCTAAACTGCAATTAGAATAACAAACAATCATATAGAAAAAAACCAAAAAAATACTCCATAAATAGTGAGTGGAGGGTTGAAAATACTATATTTCAAATTTCAGAAAAATGTATTTAAAAAAAAATCAGTAAAATAATTTATTTATTTCATGTATTAATTAATAATCCTATAATTACAAATTATATCCTATTACTCTAACCGAGCACTAGTTACTATGGCTCTCGGCTCGTTATAGCGAATACACACCAGTGTCTCTGTTGGGAATCGAACCCACGACCCCCCGATAAGCTAGCATGCTACCAACGGTAGGCTACTACCATGGTTCACGCAAACAAATTTTAAATTTATGTGTACACAGTCCTATACAATTTTAGATAGCTCACCCTGGAACTAAAGCATACTAAATTTTATGTTAAGGCTTGAGGTACGCTTAATCCGAATCTGTTCTCATAATTTCTCCATTACATCATCTATCTTCAACAGAATTTACTTTCCGCAAATCCGTCACCATTTGTTTAGTAATGTAAAACAGCGAAAACATATTGTATGTAGGTACTATTTTTACACATTGTATGGAGTTACAGTCCGTTTACGAAACATATACGCTCGAATAATGAAGCCTTAATTCCAGATCACATGTGGTATTAAACGCTCTTAATACTCAACTCAAATTTCAACAAGATATTTTTATTTCTTTTTAAATTTGTATTCAAGAATCAATGACTTTGCATAACTGCGCTATTCGTGTTTTGTTAATGTAGGCCAAGGTTACAATTGTATCTCTATTATTTTCTATCAATCAATATGTATTGAACAGTTTATGTTGAATCCTTTAATGGCTACAAGTTTTGATTTAAATTGATTTTTGATCAAATTTAGAAGACCCTGAAATGTTGCAAAATTTTTAAAGTTTAACAACACATTTTGCTATTTGTTTATCTTTCTGTTATTGACCCATTTATTGATTTATAATTCTAAAAGGGTTACAAATTAAATTTCGAAGTAGTATTTTTTTTTTATTTTATAACAATTAAAGCAATTAATTTCAATTAATTTGCGTGTTAAGAAAAGTATTGTAGCATAACATTCAAATTTGGAGGTTTAATGTGATTGTCATATTGAAAGCTGTTTTGTAGGCCATTAAACCCTTTAAAATCGCGTTATAAAATTCAGTAAATATTTGTGTTTAATTACACTACTCAACACTAATCAACTGTTTGCATAATCTCCCAGGCAGAAAAATACAATCGACACAGTGTTGGCAAAGCATCGGCAACGTTCGGTTATGTAGAACGTGGGATTAAATATTTCGACAGTATTGTTCTGTTACCCGATAGATAACAGTTGGTTTGATCAAACTTTGCCACCGTTGGCATAGCGTTGATAATTCAAGAAATTAAGTGCTTTTAAAACGGCTTAAACTAAATTTTAGAGATATGTATAATTAAACACATTTAAAAAGCAGCAATACAGTTCGGTCTATGCATCATATTTAAATGTGTGAAAAATAATAGAATATAATACTTCTAACTGCACAAGTAGAAATTGCCAACCCTACAAAAAAAAAAAAAAAAATAGTATTGGCCAACCACCGCTATTTTTGTAAAACCCACCGCGTTAAAAATTACCAAAGAAACAAATATTAGTTTACTATGTGTTTTACCAGTACCACACGCAAAATTCTTTGCGGAGTAGCCAAATGTATAGAGCGGACAATTGGAAATGTTGCCTAATCAAGAGTAGAAATCTGTGCAGAGCGGAATTTTAAAAATTCGCTATGTGGGTAGTGTGGGTACACGAGTACACTCAGTTTGTTGAAAAAATGTTCAATCGCCCGTTACCATTTTTGTACTAATTTTTAGTACAATTTTTTATTTTAGTAAAAATTTTTTGCTGTTCTCATTTTACAAATTACTGAATTTTGTGCCAATTTTTGTTGCTGATTTTAGTAAAATATTTTACTAATTTTTGAAAACCAGTTGCTAAATTTATCAACAATTTTGCTAATCACAAAAAAAATTTATTTTAAACCCAGAGTTAAAATTAAAATAATGTCCATCTATTAGAAAAAACGTGTAAAGGATAGAAAAGCAAAGTATTTTCGTTTTCATGTTAGAAAGTGTTTTGCAACCGTCAGATAATGACAATCGTATTTAATTTTTATATTAATTACTGTAGAATATTACTTTAGTTAGTCTCCTTACAGGAAGAAGAAGAAAACATTTTTATTGAAACATTTTACGGACACAAGGGATACACCAGACTGCCGCAGTTTCTTCCCCCTCCTGGGACTCGTCAGTGGTTAATTTATGTGTCAATTGAACAAAGTATTTTATATTGTTAATTTGCTCTATATGAAAAACTTTTTATTTTCCGGTGTCGTACTGTGATTTGAACTCACTGCCTTAGCATCAAGCTATGCATCGTAATCTCACCTCTTAACCAGTTGAGCCACGGTCGACACAGCGATGACTGTAGCTAAAGTGGAGTTTGGTCACACTACGTACACACAAGTATTGTTTCGATCAGAAGAGACAGAATTAACTAATACCAATGCACAATTCATTTCTCAACTACTTTTTTGATTTTTATTCTGTGAAGTTCTATTGCATGTACTAAAATTTAGCAAATTTTTTGCTAATATTAGCAAATTATTTTTATATTTTGCAGTTTACTGAAATTTTACTAAAATTTAGTAGCGGCTACTAATTTTTTTTTACTAATTTTCAGTAGCCATTACAGATATTTTTTAGTGTACACATCTGTAACGAGCATATTTTTCGAAATTTTAATGGTGATTGGCAAATATGGTAAAAGTCCCCCAGAAATTTGGATTTTAAAACTTATGTCCAGGATCGTGGTAATAATGTGGGTTAAAGAATGTTAATCTATCTCTTCTTTAACCGCTTATGGGAGGATCTTGAAATATGGTATGTGGATTTCTGATGCCGTGTAGACATCCCCTTAGAAGAGATTTTTGGAAATTCCTACGGAGTTGGCCAAAAAGGGGTATAGGCTGCCCATTGACGGTCTGGAAATTTGGTGTGTGGGTCTTTAATGGCTTAAAGTTTTAAATTTAAATCATATGTTCCTTGGAATATGTTCGAAATTACTGTTAATGTTCTTTTATAATTTTCACGAGGAACGTAACAAACAATTTGGTAGACGGGATTTTTGGAAATTTCTGCTAGGAGGGGCATGCATAAACCCCTACTGATGGCATGCATAAACCCTTTTAGTAAGAAACCTAAATTTGATATATTTATTTACTGTTGAATGGGCTAATTCACTGATATATTATATTTTGGAATATTTTCAATTTATTGTCTATATCTTGAATGTTTTTATAAAATCTAAGTATAAATGGCGTTTACCTATGGAAATATGGAATTCCTTTAAGGTACAAATCTGAATCTTGAAATCACAAAAACATCCACTTAAAAATTATAAACTAATTGATTGAAACAAATTCCTTAAAAAAAATTCATTTTCCATCCTAATATATACCGATACATATAACTACCGTTAACGAAGTATCAGTCTTTTAACCTCGTATTACATATTCTTTAAAAAATATATCAATAGCTGAAATTTCAGCAAAAAAAAACTTTCAAAAAATTTTATTGTCTTTGAATATGTTTAAACAACATATATAAGGGATTATTACTAAAGATAAGGCTTCATTAATATTACTTTGATTTTATTATGAAGAGTTTTTTGTCAACTTACATTATTTAGTCAACTTACTATGTTTTCAAAAATAATTATTTTTTGAAATTTTACAAAATATTGGTGTTGAAGCTTTCTCGCCCAGCAAAATTTTTTGGAATAGATTACCTCTGAAACTGTTCTAGAACAACTTCTTTTACCAACGGTTAAATGGAACCGGTTCTAGAACAGGTTGCTGGGAGTCGAAATGTAAGGAGTCCCTGTCCCAGAACCAGTTCTATAACTGGTTCTAGAAACGGTTCTAAAGCAACATATTCTGGTTTGGAGGTAAAGAACCTATTGCAAATAGAACAAACTCCATATAAAAAGAATCAGTTGCAGAACAGAAATTAGAACCTGTTATAATACAGTATAAGTTGTTCTGCAACCAATCATTTGGATTTTACTGGGCGGTTCTAAGTTGCAGTAAATTTTATGAAGGCTGAGGCAGCCTTTCCCGTTGGAGGATTAAAGGGTATTTAGCTTTAATCCTACATTGAAATTTAATTATCATTTATAATGATTTTTCTGACTTAAAGTTCATTTTATACTCATGAACTATTATTTATGCTATTAACTTTAAACTTTAGTTTTTAAGTGTAGCTTTACTAAGTTTTTACTTTTACTTTTTTACAATTTTTTTTTTTTTTTGCTTTAAACACATTGCATTTAGCCTTTTTTGTATTTTTAATAATTAAATGTAAAAGTGATGGACTTTTTTCTTAATTTTAACCATATTTGTTTATATATAATTATATATAAATGTGGTAGTTTTTCTATTTAATTTCAAAACATATATTTATGGAGGATTATATGTGATGCCATATATTTTTTTATATATAAAAGTGAATTTGTTTGATTTTATTGTATCATATATAGTTATATATATTTGTGCACAGAAGAATATATGATCACATATTTATTTATATCTCAATTATGTATGATGATATATAGCGCTGTATTAAAAATGTTCGTAAAAATAAATATGGGATGTAAACATATGTCTTTACATATGGCCACATATGTAATTATATATATTAATATATGAAGTTATATATGAGTTATATGGGGCGTTTCATCTCAAGTGACCCAACTATTGAAAACGATGTCTTCCGATCAAGATGAAATTTTGACCAAGGTTAGTCGCCCACAAATCGATTACCTGCAAAAGGGGAAAACAATTAACGGCGAATATTATGAGAACTTATTGGATCGATTTAACGAAGATTTAAAAAAAAAAATTACCCCATATGGCCAAGAAAAAAGTTCTTTCTTTTTTTTACTCGCCCACAAATCGTTTACTTTCAAAAGGGGAAAACAATTAACGGCGAATATTATGACAACTTATTGGATCGTTTTAACGAAGATTAAAAAAAAAATTACCCCATATGTTCTTGGATAAGAAAAAAGTTCTTTTTCTTTTTTCCTTTTTTTTTATTCGCCCACAAATCGTTTACTTTCAAAAGGGAAAAACAATTAACAACGAATATTATGGCAACTTATTGGATCGTTTTTAACGAAGATTAAAAAAAAAATACCACATATGGCCAAGAAAAAAGTTCTTTTTCATCAACATAATGCACGGGTGCACACATGTGCAGTCTCAATGGCAAAATTCCATGAATTGGGCTAAGAATTGGTACCTCATCCTCCAAATTCTCCTGATTTAGCCCCCAGTCACTATTTCCTATTTCCAAACCGTTAGAAATGGCTCGGTTTAAAGAGATTTAGCTCCAACGATGAAATTATTGATCAAACAAATGTCCATTTTATGAACCTCGAAAATCCTATTTTTTGGAACGTATACAAAAATGGGAGAAACGTTGGCCTAAGTGTTTTGAGGTTGATCAAACAAATGCCTATTTTATGGACCTCGAAAAATCCTATTTTTTGCAAGGGATACAAAGATTGCAGAAACGTTGGCCTAAGTGTATTAAGCTAAAAGGAGATTATATTGAAAAATAATTTTTTTTTGCAAAAAAACTGCGTTTCATTAAAAATAGTCACGGATTTATTTATCCGCCCTCGTATATAAACTTTTTTTGTGAGAGAAATTTTTTTTTTTATAAAAATCACGAACATGAGAAAACATTATTTTTTATATTTTATATAAGTGAAAAAAGCTGTGGCTCTTCCAGAATATATTTTATAAGGTGGCGCCAAAATAACCTTCCGATGTTTTTTTTTTTATTATGTATTTATTATGTATAGCATTTTCTGATAGGAGGATTACTTTTGCGCCACCTTATATAAAGCAACAACACACATTAGTTGGAATTTCTCAAAATGCATAAATGTAATAAACATTACAAATAATGCCACTTTACCCCACTCTGCCCTTTGAATAAATTTAAATAAAATTTTATGTTTTACAACTTATTCTTACCTCTTTTCCTGTAATTTTTACAGAACTGCTAACCATGTTGATTCCAGTTCTTTGTGTACTCTAATCCAAAGACGATAACAAATTATCGATAACAATTGTTAGCACTAACTTTTTTCTAACTGTACTTATGTTAATTTATACATACATATAAAATCAATTATAAACCACCATTAAAAAAAAAACATTTATAAATATGGCACTAAAATAAAAAAAAAAAAAAATTTAAAAAAATATTAAACATTTTAATAAAAAAGAATCATTATTAAAGTTGACCATAAGACAGGTGTTCAAACACTTTTTCATAATTATTATTTATTAAAAATCATAAAACACTTTTCTCTCCACATTGGAAAAATACAATTTATAAGTAATTCTATATTTTTGTTTTTAACAAATCACTGAATTAATAATTAAAACACTTGATATTAGCCCAGTTAACAAATTAGAATGCAGAAAATAATATTTATTTAAAAAAAAACGCGCAGTTATTGAAACATTTTAAACACTAATGTTACTAAACTTGACTTAAAATAACCATTGGACGGTTAAAAAAAATTAATTAAAATGCAAGTGTCATAATATTTTTTTTATTCTTTTATTTATTTTTTTTTTTTTTAGTTTAATTTAATTTCAACTTCTTTTGAAGGTCAACTTTTTTTTTGGCTAAATTATAGAATCGTGATTAAATTTTAAAATGAAATTTACCGGAATTAAAACAATTTGTTTTTTACTTTTCAAGTTTAACTCTTATAAGTATAAAAAAAAAAAATTCCGAAAAAATCACTTAAAACAAAAAAATATTTAAACGTTTTAACAAAAAAATAAAAAAAAGAATTAAATTAATAATCAACAAACAAAAAAAAAAAAGAAAATGTAAATAACTAGACGTCTATTCTGAGCAACAGTTGTTGCACAAATAATGCATTAGTTATTCATTACAACGGTTAAATATTCTTAATCCCTCTTTCATCATGTCAACGACTCAAAAATGAGTTTAAAACACGTCGTAACTTTTTAAACAGAGTTACGAGATCTCACTTACATACTAAACACTGGTCTCAATTACAACTAATAACCATTATTTAACCCATTTAGAGCTGTGCTTTACTTTTGCAAAAATTTTGCTATACCCAATAACATTCTATAATGAATTCTTTAAGTTAAAACAAATAATTGCCCGATGAAAAAAGTTCCGATATAGGTATATAGTCATATATAGTCATATATATAATTCATTATCACCCCGAGTAAAAACGTTTATATATAATAATACATAATTTTACATACATTTAAAATACAATCAGCACAATGTTGTCAAAGCGTTGGCGACGGTCGTTTATAAGTTGGTAAAACGTGGGATTAACAATCTTGATAGTATTGTCCTGATAACAGTGGCCAACCATTGGTTTGAACGAACTTACCATGGTTGGCATAAGGTTGATAATTCAAAAATGTTTGTGCTTTTAAAACAGCTTAAAATAGTTTTAAGAAATATGAATAATAAAAAAACATTTAAAAAACAATTGTGCAACCCGGTAGGCTAGTTAGTAGCGTGCTGGCTTATCAGTGCGGTGGTCGTGGGTTCGAGTCCCACCAGAGGCACTGGTCTGTTTTCGCTACAACGCGCCGAAAGCCATAGTAGCTAGTGCTCGGTTAGGGTAATAGTATATAATTTGTAATTATATTATTATTAATTAATAAAAAAAAGCAGCAATTATACATCATATTTAAATTTGTTATATAAAATATAATAAAATATTTAAAAAAAATGCTTCTAATTGGTTGTAATATTGGTAAAAACATTATTGGCAAAGAATTTTGCATTTAAAATTTTCCTTTTACATACAATATTAGTTGTAAATTTGGTAATTTTTAACACGATTGGTTTTACAAAAATATCAGTGGCTTGCCAGAACAACTTTTTTGGTACACTGATAGAATTTTCCTTCATAGTATTAATAAAGCGATTTTATTAAAATCGATTCATTGGTTTAATGAAATATTTCAATAACTGAATAAAAGTTCAATAATATTGGTATTTTTTTCATTAACATTTTTTATGATTTTTTCATAATTTCATAAAAAAAATTCATTAAATCAATGGAAAAATTTTCAATTTTTTTTTTGTACTATTATTTTGAAATAAAAAAAACTGAAAAATTTCTTTTAAACAAAATTAACCAAAACTTGATATAAATAAATTTTTTTTAATAAATTTGCCTAGAGCTTACAGTTTTTGACGAATTTGAATAGGTGGTCACTAAATTCCAGGGAACAGATTCTCTAAGAAAAACTATATAGTTTTGTTCAAAACGAGACCTAAATTGTTATCGTTTTGACGATGTTACACAAAAACGTTATGCTAAACGATAATAAATTTTTGTTTTTTAACAACATTGTTAGCAATATTTAATATTTTTATCTAATATGGTCGTAATTTAACTAAAAAAAGTGAACTATAACCGTCGATCGTTCTACAGATCGTTCTTCTTTGTAAAAATAAAACAATAAAAACAGAAATAAATTAAAATTGTTTTTTTTTAGTTCAGCTTTTAATATTTCAATGCAATTTAATTATATTTAAACGATTTTTTCAATCATTAAAGTTCTTAATATACATAATTTCAAAAAAGTACAATAATTAAAATATTTCTTTTTATAGATAAAAAAATTTTATTTTCAAAATTTGTAGTTTGTATGCAAAAATAATTACAAAAAGTGGAAATTATTAAATGTCAACGAAAATATTTCATACAAACTATGAATTTTATTCATTAAACACATGAAACTTTCATAACCACTAGCCTAGGATTAATGAAAAAAAATGTTATATACTTTATGAATTTTCATTGGGTCAATAAAACCATTCATTAAAATTGATTTAATCAAACACCTTTCATTGACTCAATGAAACGTTTCTTTGGGGACTTTTTTATGAAAAAATTCATTGGATTAATGAAGGAATTCATTAATACTACGCACAAATTTCTCTCAGTGTACGGTTGGCAATTTATACCTGTGCGGACATAATTATATGAAATTATATTTATCGAAAAATTTTAATATGATGTCGTATATAGTCGCATCTTATCTCACCTTGATCAATATATAATTGTATATTGTATTTAGAATTAGATGAAATAAATCCAATTAAATGCGACATTATACATACCTAGACATTGCAAAATACAAAAAAAAATTATATATTTAGATATTATATGATATTTAAAAAAACACAATTAAATTTTGGATCAAACTGTATATTAAGCCTATACCGAGTCAAACTAGAGAATTATCAATCTTCATTTGGATATAATTATATATTACACCAAAACACTTGAACTATTTCCCATCTCATTGTGCGCCTCAGAAAAATTTAAAGTTTCATTGTTTTTGGGATATCATCAATTGTTGAAATGTTTTGGCATCAATTCAAATACATAATGTTTCTCATGCATAAAACGTGAGCTTGAGCTCGGACTCGATTTTTTGAGTAAAAGGTACTTGTCGTATGCATAATAAAATTTGATGCATTTGCTTTTACTCACTGCTTACGTTTGATCTCGTCTTGCTCAGTTTGAACTAAGTTCGATGAGCTTGTGCTCATTTTCATATGCATAAAAACAAGCTTTTGCTTTCTTTCGTGAGCTCTTTCTCGAATTTTGTTGAGTATGCCTTATAGTTGACTCGCGTACACTAAAAAGGAATCATGGCTGAATATTTTGTACCACAAAGAAATACAAAATCTTATCAACAGCGTAAAACAAATTTAGCAAGTGAGTATAAAAATTATACAGGTTTGTATTCTTAGTTATTAATTTTTTTTTATATAATTAATAATAAAATGATAAATACATAGGTTTGATGATAGTAGCATCTGCTGGTTGGCTAATTATTTTTTTGAGGAGTCAGAAGAAACACGTGGTGGTACCCTCAGCTACATTGATAAAATTCGACTCTATTTAAGATTTTGTGCAGATCCTGGATTCCAAAATGGTACAGCCACAGATATTGGAGTCCATCAATCAACTGTGTCGCGAACTATTGCGGAAGTTGCGAAACTTATATCTGCCAAAGCAAGCGAGTGGATAAAATTCCCGAAAGATGCAGATGAAATGAAAGATGCTCAAATGAAATGGCAATCCCGTTAATTCCCGTTAATTCAATGCCAAATTTTTGCTTCATTTCTGTTACACAAGTTTTTATTGTTTTTTTTTTTATTTTTAATGCTTGGTAATTGACTTTTTTCTAGTAAATATTTATTTTGTTTTATTTTTTTTTACTAAAAATTTAGAAATGTCGTCAGTTTCTATTTTATTATTATTATTTGATTGTACTTCTACTTCACTTTCACTTAACGACATATTTGCAATTAGACGTTTGATCTCCCTTTGCTCAAGTAATTGCAATTGGTTTGAACTTATTTTTATGCATACGAAGTTGAGTAAAAGCTGTTGCTGTTTGCTCGAACTCGACTTGCGAGCAATTGCTCACCTGACTCAACTCAGCGCTTTTACTCGTTTTTATGCATGAGACCCAATGACATTATTTTTTTTAAATTCCAACTCCTTCCACTTCCCCTAAATGCCCTTTAATGCAGAGCGAAAATAGTTGCGTTTATATGAAATTTGAATTCACTTTTCGATTCTACACCAAAAATTATTGTAAAAAAAATTTTTTTGCCCGTTTTTAAAATGTACCTGTTAGGAAATAGAGTGGTCGGAAAAAATCAATTTTTTTCAAAAAAAAAGTACTTTTTTATTACACAAAATCAAAATGCATTTTTAGCTGAGAAAAATGGTGCAAAAGTTATCGCTTTATGGTAACCCAGTTAAAAGTTATTGAATTTTCAAAATGTTGCCTTTACTAAAATGCAAAAAAAAGAACTTTTTTATTACACAACATCAAAATGCATTTTTAGCTGAGCAAAATGATGCAAAGTTATCGCTTTATGGTAACCCAGTTAAAAGTTATTGAATTTTCAAAATGTTGTCTAAAATTACTAAAGTTCAAAATTTTATTAAATAACAACTTTTTAACAGGCAGCGAAATAACGAAAATGTTTGTGGCATTTTTCTTAGCTTAAAAAACTTTTTCATTGTGTGTGCTAAAAAAAATAAGTTTTGGGACTTTAGCACATTTATTTACTATAAATGCAATTAATGTTTATCCCGATGAAAATAAATTTAAATAACAAATATGCAGGTGCTTGTGCAAATTTAAATGTAACTGACACTAATAGAAAACATATGATTTTCTATTGTTGATTTACTTGAATAAACGTCACTACATTGCTAGGTCTGTCAAAAAAACAGAGTAGTATTTGGAAGATGACAAAGCCAATTGTGACAATTTTTTGTTGTTGTTTTTGTTTTGTTTTTTCTTTGATATTTTAAATTTTGAATCTCGCTCCTAGACGAGGACAAGAAATTCTCATTGAGTTTGTGATTCAACATAACAAATATCTCTAGAAATTCTAATAACAACAAAGTCCACTGAAGATTTCCTTGGGCAGGAATGAAATCCGGATAGGGACACGCCTACATCAGATTGATTTTCACAATTTGTTAAATAAGTTTTGGGACTTTAGCACATTTAATTACTATAAATGCAATTAATGTTTATCCCGATGAAAATAAATTTAAATATTTTTATTAATTTTTCACAAAATTGATACCTTAACAACTTTTTAGCGGTTCGCAATATGTCAAAAATTGTTGTACCATTACACTGTGTGTAATTTTTTAAGTCATGGCAATATAACCATATACGGACACCACTACGTGATAAAAGACTTTATACCTTTTGCCTAAAGTTAAATATATATTAGGGCATTTCAGCATTTCCACTATTTTCCTTATGGCCCAAAAGATTTTTAAGAATATTTTCAGATTTTTTGCATGGGGTACGGGGTTGCTGAAATGGATTAGTGCCAAAAAAGAGGTTATGAAACAAGTTTTTTTTTCATTTTCTTTCTCTTGTGCTTTGTTTTCAGAAAACCATATAAATCACTACTCAAGAAATCTAGCATACTAAAAAAAGTTATTAAGGGTAAAAATTATTTGTTTAAGGGTCACTCTGATTAACACAAATAAACAATTTTCCTAATTCAAACTTCAATAACTTCATAACTAGGTATCGCATTGAAGTAAAACTAAATTTGTTGGAACGGTTCTTTAAATGCCCATTATTTGATACCAATCTTGCTCCTGACAGAAATATTGAAACAAATTCAAAATTCAAACAAAATTAATTATTTTCTCACAAGTATGGAAATGGCCCACAAGTATGGAAATTTCACAAAATCAAATTTGGTATCAAATGAAAGGTATTTTAAAGACTTATCAACAAATTTTAATTTACGCCATTACGAGCACTATTTCTGAAGTTAAAAAAATTATTTTTATTATCATTCCAACATTGCCCATACATAGTATGGTGCGATGAAGAAGTTTTGTAAAAAAAATGTATTACCCTAATGAATCATTATACTGTATGTATGATCATTAGACTGGCCAATGCTTGTATGAAAAAATAAAAGTATATTCCGATTCTTTTACCACAAGCTACCTTTTTTTAATAAAATACATGTGTATACCAAAAATTGGCTCAATCGGACGATGTTCAGAGGTCGCTATAAAACGCGACTTTTGGGGTTCGTCTCCTAAATTACGCACAATTACTAGTGTTTCAGCGGTATTGTATTTGTTTACATATTTCTGACTGTGTATTCTTATTTTACAGTGAATTTATATAATTTGGTCATTGTAAATACTATTACCAGTTTTGAAACGATCTTAACCAGCTCTAAATTCATGAAAATTCAAATGGACCCACCCCTCTCTATAATTATATAATGTATTATAGCAGTTTGGCCTTATAAATCCGGCTCTCCTTTTCGAGTTATGGATCATTCTGTTTTTAACTCTCTTACCCTGTAAAAATGGTTTATTGGTCAATATTGTGGAGATGTCTTTAATATTTTGTTTTTATTTTTTATGGATTTTAATCCTACATAAATTGAACTCTTATTGGAGTAAAACTTTGTCGGGTAATGTGCAAGAGTATTTTGAAACTCCGGATGGGTCTCGAAAATGGTATTTTTTAATTGTACTTACAAAATTCTGATTTATTCAAAAATTTGGACATATTAAAAGCATGTTTATAATATGCACTTGAGTACATAAAACGAGTGATCAAACTTGGAAGTCCTTTAAATAGATCCAGAGATATATAGAAATATAAACAAAGTGTTAAACCAAGTTTATTTTTCACTAGTCCTATATTTCGGGATATGGTTTCATGTAGATGTTTCGACATCATATTCGTGTTATGAGGCCAAAGTACTTAGAAAGGTTTTTGCACAGACTTATAGTAAAAGTTTTTTAAGTACGTTTTCCTCCTTAACACGAATCTGAAGTCAAAACTTCTACATGTGTTCCGAATAGGTGCAAATATGACGGGTTTGAAAGTACCTATCATTGGGCAGGTTTTAGAGTGCTCAGTTTAGAGACGGAATGACATGTCATAACTTGTCTCACTACAAGTAACGACGCCTGAAAACTATCTGCATTACTGGAACACAAATAATAAGAACTTACTAATAACTAGTTACTTTTACCATTATTTTAATACAAAAAAATAATGCGATACCAATAAGTACTTACTTTTATCATTATTTGATATATAAGGTGATCATCTCAAAAATTTTTGAAAACCTTTTTTTAGACTCATGATTTTTTCAACTCTAGTAAGTAGGTACATTTATACCTACTTATTGTAAGCTGAAAAGTAATGACATTTTCTACAAGCAAGTAATTTTTGTTTTTATCTATCAAGTAGACCATGTCAATACAGCTCAGATGGTAAAACGCTTGAGTGACAATCTGGAGTCCCAGGTTCGAATACCGTGTGTGAAACAAAATTTCAATAAAAAATTTTTTTTTTATTAAAGTCAACTTTTTTGGAAAATTATTTTTAGACTCCATTATTTTCGGCTATACTAGTAAAACCATACTTGTAAACATAACCACTTATATCGTAATGCTTTTCTACACTACGTGTCTATCAGGAAAGTCTTTCAAGGGAGAACTCCGACTGAGCTAAAAAAAAATAGAAAAACTGGATAAGTGGATACAAAGTGGTTAATCACGTTTTTTTAATAATATTTTTATTTCTTCCAAATTTATTAAACAAATTGGTATCAAATAAAGGGATTTTTATTATTATTTCTTCATATAAGAAAAATTATTTTTTGACCGATAATGGAGTTAGTTTTGTGACTTGTTCTTTTGAGTTAGTTCAGTGACATGTTCCTTTACGTTAGTAAAGTGACGTGTTCTTTTGCGTTGGTTCTGTGATATGTTTTGTTGCGATAATTCCAGGATATATTATTTTGAGTCAAAATAAAGATAGCGGAAATTTAACTTGATGACAGCAACAAGGAAAAATAACGAAATGTCCACTTTATAGAATAGCCCATATTAACGAGCAAGCCCTTACTTTTAATGCTTCAATTAAATGAGATGACTAGTAGAATAATTTCAATAAAAACTCTTGAGAAAATATATCTAAGAACAACCTATCTAATTTTATTAGTCACTGTGGGCTATGAGATAGGGATTGTTTGAATAAAAATAGAACTAAAATATTGAAGACTTTAAAATAAATAATTTCTTATGTTTAATTCTTAGGCACAACAGGGCTGGCTGCCATATATTCAGATTTTTTTTTTGTTGAAAATTATATAAACAGCTAAAAATCGTGAAAATCGGTCGACTAAACTCTCGAGTCGATTCAAAAGCCGAAAAAGCTGATTGATATTATTTTCAATTTATAACGAGCTTTCAACCTCCGAATATTTACAAAAATAAAGCAAATTAAGCATATTAGCTAGGTTGGTATTAGTATTTCGATCTGGCTAAAGATCTCACCATAATGGCCAGAGCTTTAACAAGTTAACCTATTAATCATCAATTTTGCTAAATTCTTGTATTCTTAGTAATCAAATACGTGGTTAGGGTCTTTTCCCTGATGTTTTTCTACATTATATCAAAATTTCATGCAAATCAGAGTGTTAGGCTTTGCAGAATTATTCTTGAAAGCTGATTTTCTATTATTTTCAAGCAATCCGGTTATTTTCAAGCAATCCGGTTAACAATGGGATAACATTTAAAATATTTAAAAATTATGAATGTATGAATCAGTTTGTTATTAGCAAATTACCTTACCGTGTATTGATTTTTTAAGACGAAGTCAAAATTGATGAAGAAAAATATCGGTTTTCATATCCAGCCCTAACCGCCAAAAAAGACTCAAGCGCCACGATTTTGCATTTGTGATAAAAATCTTAAGTATTCGATAATTTGCATCATTCATTAAAATTTCATAGATCTAGAAAGTACCGTTACGAATTTCACAACAAGGACATGCATTAAATTTGATTTTACCAAATTGTTTCTTTATCCCTCCACACTAGACCCTTACAAATGAAACAACAAAAAATATTTTAAGAAAATATGTTAAGAGTTGAAAACAAAAGTTTTGAGGTGAAAAACATTTTTGGATGAAAAATAAATGGTGTTGTGAAAAAATATTTTTGAGGTGAAAAAAAAATTTTTTTTGGTGGAAAAAAAATTTGATAAATTACGATTTTTATTCAATTATCGTATATTTTTTGTTGGATGTTTACGATTCTGAACAACACTTATTTTTTTGCGAGTACACTTATGATAATCCCAATGTGTTCGTTGTAAAATTGTTCAAAATTTGTGTTTTTAGTGGGTTAGGTTATTTTCAGGTATCAGTTTTAATAACGATACCAGACTGGACAAGGACGACTTTAATATCGTTATTCCAGGGAATTGCGATTTGTAGGAAACGCTATCGTTGGAAAATGTACATTTAGGGATATAAAAACTAACGTTTTCGTATAAAAAGTAATTTCCGTTCGAGATTAGCTGATGATTAATTAGACTGGGCAGGCAAAACTATGTCCCGCTAGCGTATTTTCGGTGGTTCGATGTTTTAATGAATTAATAAAAAAATCGTAAGTAAATTAGGTGACTAGAGAAAAATTGTATCAGAAGTTCACAAATTTAAACTTAAAACACAAAAAATCTTTTTTCAAAAATCGATGAACACAAATTTTAGATGTTAATATTACAGACTATAACAATTATTGTTCTCAGAACGTTTTTACCATCAAAGTTACAGAAATTTTTACAAGAAAGGTGCACAGAGAAAACATATACGTGCTGACAAACGAATTTATTGCCAATTTAATGGTTTTGTTGCGATTATCGAATTTTATTGTTAACATAAACAAATATCAGAAAGCCGAAAATTCCCGAAAAACGTGGAATTTCAAACATTCCCGAAAAATTTCCCGAATTCGGGATAGGGATTTTCAAAATATCGAATCCCGGGCTTTTTAAATATCAATCCTGATTGGCGTCCCTAATGGGGAGGGAATAAAACACAAAAAAGACTTTACCGCCAATTCCTATGGGACAAACTTCAATTTGCTTACACATTTCGTGGCATCAAAGTGTCGTTTACGTCTTTTTCTTCTTTAATGAATAACTCCAAATATTGTATACGCTTGAGCATGTACTATGCAGCGTTTGATTCGCTGTTTAAAACACTTTTATTGATATCCAATATGTATATATTTGCTTTGGACCAAATAAGAAATAAAGCAAAAAAAAAACAAAAATGGGGTCAGATAAGACCCCCTTATTTAACCCCTAAAAATGAGATTTGGCAGCTAAGAAAAAAAATTATTTGCATTATGTTTTGATTTTTTATACCGTATTTAAATTTCATTGCAATCGACTAAACCAAAGAATATAAAAAAAAAAAATAAATAAAAAAGCTTCTCCTGTTAAATTACTGTTTTGGCGGTTAGGGCTCGATATGAGTGAGAGCGTTTTAGTTTCGTTAATTACCTCATGCATACTCGTAACTAAATAATCTAAATTAGTTTGATCTTAATTATTTTCTGATTAGTGCAAAACATTTTCGACTATTTTTTAACCCATAATGGACACACTCTTCCGTTTATAATTAACAAATTTTCAATTACAATTTTTTGATAATTGCACTGAAATAAAAAAATTATGCTACCGAGGTTGACATATCGCATACCTAGTACAAAAGTGACTTAACTCAAAATTTTTCATTTTCAGAAATCGAAAAAAAATATTTGAAACTTTATACAAATTGAAATAAAAAAATAGACATAACTGTTTTTAGCAACAGTTAACAACAACAAAATACACTGATATTTTTTTTATTGATAAACATGTATATTGTGCATAGTTTAAGCATATGAAACCGAAAAATTTAAATTTTGAGTTGAGTCACTTTTGAACTGGGTGTGCGATATAGCAATTTTAGATAGAGTTCAAAAGTCACAAATATTTTCAAAAAAAAAAATATTTATTTTTTCAAAACAACAACAAAATTTCTTATTTTGTTATAAACATTTTTAGGGGAGTTCGGGGTAAAATGGTGACACACTTTTTCTAGCTGTTTAAAAGATCACACAAATGATAAGTCGTTCGATAGAAAAAAAAATCGAGTCAACTAATTTGCTAGTTGCACATTTTATGCATTTTTCAAAAAAGATGTTTTAATGTAAAGTGAGAAATATGGGAGGAATGGTCATTGAAAATAAAGTACCAGAACTAAAAAAAAAAAATATAAAAATTAGAACCATTTATGCTTATTAACAGATAAACACAAAGAAAAGGAAAAATCAAATATTGACGGGACAACACTGTCAACAATTTGAACAAAATTCTCAAACTTTTTAAAAATTTTTAACAAAAAATTTTACCAGTTTGTTATAATTTTTATTAAAAATAAAAATTATGTTTTTTCGACCTTTAATTGTGCAATGAAATGAAAATTATTCAAGTTCGAGGCCATACTCTATATTTCTTCATTAGGATATTGTCCTAACAAATAATCTATAGAGTTTTTTGTTTTCAAATTTATTATTTGACCCTTTCAGGAATGTGTTGATAGATCTATTTCGGGAATTTTCTAGGTTCCCATCATCAGAACACGTTTTGAAAGCGGTAACAATCCCATGCCAAACATCAAACATTCATATGAACTAGTTTACTCACTACATGAGAACTAATATACATATGAGTTTGAAGTTAAAGATTATAACCATTGATCAAAAAATAAATTGAAAACTTGTTTGATGTGCAAGATCCAACTCTGGTGGATATTCAATACACGTTTTTTGTTTTTCTCTCCTTTTTATATTTTGTTTAGTTTGTAAACAAAACAGGGGAAGTAAACTAGGCGGTACTTTGCCTTTTTTTACAAGTTTGTTTACACGATTTTCAAAAAGACTGATTATTATAAAAATTGTTTATTGAAAAATTTAAAAAAAATGTCAATATTAATTTTTGTTTGTTTTACATACAACCTGCAGTACTAGGGTATTCAATCGGTTAACCGTTACTTGATTAATCGATTCATTTTAATCAAACAATTTTTATTAAATTAAAATGGCAAATTTGGAGTAACTAATAACTCAAACCATTTTGGTGGATTAATCGAGTGAATCGAATAAATCATGTTCTATTTTATTTTATATCATATAAAAAAAATTAATTGTTTCAAATTTTTTAACAGATTTTTTTTTATAAAATAAAAATCAATGTGTCAGTTACCGTTTTAATTTACATATTGTATTTGCTTAGTAGGGGTACAACTTTTTTACACGTCACTACGATATAGGAAACACTGTACTGATAAAAAATATTTTTCTTTAGTCAGTTTGTAGAAAAAGCTTTCCAATGACAAAAATATCAAATTTTTGCTATTTCTAAATATAAAGAAATCAAAGGTTAGCTTATATACCCTGCAGGAAATGTCAATAGTGAAAAAGTATTGATTCACTATTGACTGTGTCACCAGTACTACTAACCAAATATTCCCCAGGCAATGTAATTTGCTATAGACTTTTAACATGTACGTGTCATTGAAAATCACTAGTGACATTAGAACTATTGACTAGGTAGTGAATAGGTAGTTCTTATGGGACCATATGTAGACATTGGAACCAAAGATTCACTAGTGACTAGGTAGTTATTATGGCACCATATGTAGACATTAGAAACATAGATTCACTAGTGACTAGGTAGTTCTTATGGGAGCATATGCAGACATTGGACCAAAGATTCACTAGTGACTCGTTAGTTCTTATGGGACCAGATGTAGACATAAGAACCATATTTTCACTAGTGACTTATTAGTTCTAATGCGACCATATGTAGACATTGGAGCCAAAAATTTACTAGTGTTGATAAAGTAAAAAGTGTAGACGCTTAGTTGACAAAGTCAACAAAATAGTAGACAAAAGTGGAGACTTGCAGACACTTGACCCCAAGCTTCCTGCAGGGTAGATATCGAAACTATAAAGGAATTTAAGACCAAAAGGTCAGAATTTTTGAAATATCTAAATAGTCAACAAAAAATAAAAAATTCGCAACAATCGCAAAACTATTAGAAAGTGCTAAAATTTTTAGCAAGATTCGAATTGAACTTAATTCATCATCATCTTTTGGTGTTACAGCTCGGATTGGTCCTTTTACTTTTTCTTTCATTTGGATATATTTCTAACTTAATCATATAAATTAAATATTGTTAGTAAAATACATTATTTGTTTAAGTATTTTTAAAATTATATTTATTTGTTATTCGTTCGATTAGTCGTATTATTTTAAAAAATTAATCACTTGATCGTTCGATGGAAAACTGTTTGACCGTTTCATCGAACAAAATAAAAACCCGAAAAAATTATCATCGGATCATCACCATTTAAATTGCATTTTGATGTTACACTCGCCTTCTTTTTTTGCGAAATGAAGTCTTTGTTCAGCGTCAAAAATATATGCATTTTTGATGAGATTTGTTTTTTAAATGCGCTTTTCACAAATTTGGACACTCTCGATTTAAAAAATGATGTATATTTGCAAAATATATATAATTTTTACTGATTTTTTCAATTCTATAGTTTTTTTGGTCCCGGGGTTATCTATTATTAATGATCTGTTGAAAAAAAGCTTGCATCATGTTTCCATAGAAAAACAACAATTTTTTTTTAAAAAACTTTTAAAAACTATACATTTAATTTTTAATTTCAAATCAATTTCGATGTTTTTGTTGTTGAAAAGCAAAAAAAAAATCGAAATGGTTTTCTGTGACATGCTTGATTATGTTTTTAATAATTAATTTTTAATCCTTTAAACCGCATGGTTCTCTCTATAAAAGAATCTGACATTCGATATCAAACGTGGGCTTGAAATGGTTAAAAACAAAAATAAACAGAATATTTTAGTAAATTCTTTTATAATTTTTTATTATGGATTTATCTTTTTTATTATAGTTTTTAAAACAGAGACGTTTAAGGGTGCGTCGGAACACTACGCTCAAATAAATAAGTTAGTAGTATTTTGTTTTTAGTATTATTAAGTATTTATTTTGTATTAAGTATTTTGAACTAATGTTTTACTAATATTTTACTAATGTTTTACTAATGTTTTACTATTTTTTTTCGCAAAAAATTGTGCTGATAAGCACATAGTGTGGACAACAACCAGATTGAACAATATATACAGAATGAAGTAGATGTCGCGGCATGTCAAGAAAAAAAGTACAACTTTTGTAATACAAACGAAAAATCAACCATGAAAGATTTTTTCATCTATTTTTTCCTACATAGAACAAAATTGTCAATTAAAACAACTTAAATTTTGTGTAGTTACCGACTTGTGAAAGTAATTATCTATTAATTAAATTAAAGACAAAATAAAGTTTTTTAATTTAATAAAGATTAAATGTGTATTTGTTAACTAAATGTTTATAATGATTATTAACGAGTGTGCACAAATTGGCAAATTGAAATTGCAAACAAATGTACGTTCAGGTAGACAGACTAAAGGGAAAGTCAAGGACACACATTATAGATAATTTGACATGTTTCCTTTTTTATTATTTTGCTATTCTTTAATTTCGTTTCTAAACTTATCTAAGGCATTTGTATTCCTTTCAAAAATGCCATCATTTAGACAACTATTTATGTAAGTACTTGAAAGATAATTTTGTTTTTGTTATATATAATTATTTCTACATAATTTCAGATATTTCATTAATTTATGTCGTCATTAATTATATCGTCAATATGGGAATATGATTTTTATATTTATAATTTATATATTAATTTAATTTAATTTATAATTTATTGTAAATTATTTTTAGAAGAATCACAAAAAAATATTTATGAGTTTCAGCAAGTAAATTACCTAAAGTCAAATGTTTCTACAAATTCTTTGAGTTTTTTTTTTTCAGCCTACTAATAATCAGTAAAAATTAGTTTTAATTTTTAATCAACTAAGTGTCAGCGAAATTTTGCTGAATCTACTAATTTTGTTGCCAAAAATCAGCTCGCTGATATTTAGCAAAAGATTTTGCGATTTTTTTGGAAACACCCTCCAGATTACAATTTTGCTGGCTCAGCAAAATTTATTGCTGACTTTACTAACTTTTTTTGAGTGTACATTTTAAAATAAAAAATAACAAATTGGCCTTTTTCTATGTAAAATTCTTATAAACTTTTTTTCAAAATATCATTATAAATAGTTAAACCCCGGGACCGACAAAACTGAAAGTGTGACTTTTTGTCAAAAATTACATATTTTGCAAGTATTCAATGTTTTTTAAATCGAGGGTGGCCAAATTTTAGAAAAATGAATTGAATTAAAAATACTTTTCTATTTGGCGCTAGAAAAAAAATTTAAGCCGCAGTATAAAAGCAGAGGAGTGTGTCATTCCAATGAATTTTTAATGATCCGATATATATTAAATAAACTACGAATGTTTCAACTCACACACTTTATGTATCTTTTGTATTTTTGAGAAAGAGAAAATCGCGAATAAAACCAATGTTTTTCAAATTTCGCGAGTAACGCAATAGTCCATAGTCCTTAAGTGACTCCATAGTGCGTGCAATATATAATTTAAATCGGAAGACCCAAGGTCAGCCTTTAGCTGATCTATCGTGGAATAGCCGAAATATTTCCTTCAACACTGAGCACAGTGGGCCCTCCAAAACTAAATTTGGCATTAGCTAAACCAGTAAGCTTTTATATAAGAGATATAAGAGTATGAAAAATATAATTATTTTTTTAATTAATTTAATAAAATTTTAAATTTTATTCACTTTATGAATTAATGGAAACTTCATAATCACTTTTAATCAATGATTTGATATTGTATAAAGTGAGATATGATTTATTCTAGCTTATATTGATTTAATCTTGATTCGATTGAATTATTTATTTTATGATTGGATTCGTGGGCTATAAATCAAGGTATTATATATTGATTTAATTGATTTATTAAAACTTAATGAATCCATTTGATTCTTTAAAGAAATCGTCATAAAATAAGGTGACTATATAGGTAAAATTTTGATTCTATAACCCATCGAATAATTCAATCAATATAATACACCTTTTGAGTCGATTCGTTTACGATTCAATTAGACTTAAAAACCAAATCTATGCCGCCCCTTTAAAAACATAATTCCTTTGTTTTTAAAGGGACTGTATGAACCTGGTTACAGTTAGGCCCCGACTAAGATTTAATCATACCGGGACTATATATAAAAATGTTATTTTAACTTATTTTTACGACGTTTTAATTAATTTTTTTTTATTCAATAACAGCTTTTTAAGGTACGATTGTTTGCAATCTATAATTGAAGGGCTTATTGTAAAAACTTGATAAGCCACATTTATTGTTTAATAGATTTTCGCTGTTTTGTAGACGTCCATTGATTAATATTTAATAAAAGTCTTGCTTAAACACTTATTGCAAGTACTTAGAGTATAAACGTCATATTTTTTGCACCGTTTTAACGTTTAAAAGGCAAAAACAAACTAAAAATAAAGTGTGGCTTATCAAGTTTTTACAATAAGCCCTTCAATTACTTTCACAGATTTTTGATTTAATTGTTTGTTGTGTTACTAAATAATTCATATAAAATGTATCTTAAATAAATGTCTAATTAATATTTGTAAAATTTTTCTATGGACCCATTTGCTAAAACGTAGTCAACAAAGCATTAAATGCATTCACACACATATCAAAAGTTTTTTCAACCCTGTTCTAAAATAAGGTTCATGGCTGGCTTATGCACCCTCAACAAATAAACAGAGTGATCTCCAAACAAAAATTCTCTCTAAATAAAACAAAACTCTTATACCAAAAAGCTTTACAACAGGGTGAGCCATGTTCGACTGATGTATTTTTGACACAATGTGATTTTGCATATTAAACAGTCCGAGAAAATTTAACAAAACTTAAAATCCTGAGACTTTCTAAAATTTCTTTCGCGACCTGAATTCAAATCAGAATTTCTTCATCATATTACAAAATGAGCGATTTTGTCTATATTTGCGACTTTTCTATACAGCAAGAAAATTATTTTTACACAAAACTCGTCAAGATATCCGAAAACACAACACTTCGCTTTTATAAATCTTTTTAAAATTTTACGATACTTTCATTAGCCTTGTTTTGTTCCTCACACTTAACATGAAAATGTTACAAACTGAAAAGTTATCGATGTTGAAAAAATTAAAAGATTTACCACTTAACATACCGAACGTAAAATTTTGTATGGCATTTCGTAACATGCAAGGAAAAAAACTAGCCTATTAGGAATAAATAAGTTCCTGAAAATAGAGATATAAAATAGTTAGTCCAAGTTGTCAACCCTGTATAAATTAAGCTTTTTGAAACATAAATCCAGGCTTGCCATAACTGTAGTTTTTTTGTAAACTTGGGGTTTTTGTTTTTTTTGACAAAATTGTAAATTGGGCGCAAGACATTTTTTTAAAAGATTGCAAATTAAAAAAGATTTCACAAAAAGAAATTTAAAACATTATAATATCCCTGTTAAAAATCGACATATATGGATTCATACATAAGCACACATTTTTCATACATGTCCACATGCATCCATATCATAAGTGATTCATATATGTTGATATGAGGGATCATATGTGTTCATGAGTGTGCATTAACGGCAATTGAGGTAATGTTTACATATAAAGGGTCCCCACCTAACGTTTTTTTTTTCAACTAGTGCTTATTTCGTGAATGGTAACACTTAGCACATGTCTGATTTAACAGATAATTAGCTGAACGAATATGATTGTGTATACGCTTGAACAACGCTGGGAAATATTGCGACATTACTTTGAAAATCATGGTAATGTTGCAGAATGTGTGCGAAAATTGCGTACGGATTTGGGAAGAAGAGAAGCACCGTCAGCTGATGTCGTTTGGCCACCTAGGAGCTGCGATTTGACACCGTTGGACTATTATTTGTGGGGTGCCGTCAAAGATAAGTGTTACGCCAACAAGCCAGAGACAATTGACGCTTTAAAGGACAATATTCGTGAAGCCATTGGTGAAATAAAGCTGCACACAATCGATAATGTGCTTAAAAATTGGACCGATCGTGTAGGCTACTGCATGGCCAGCCGAGGCAGCCATTTGAATGAAATTATTTTCCATTATTAACCGGAAGGATTGTACTTTCAAATAAAAAAATAAATTTGAGAAAATATTCAGTAGTTTTTTTTTTATAGCATTTTCAAAAAAAAAAAGGTATTTGGCGGTCCCTTTATAATCATACATGTCCATTATGGTGTCCCTTAAAAATATATTTGTCATTGCACACCCTAGTTTTATCATGGTTTTAAATTTTGAAAAAAATTACCTTTTATTACATTTATTTATTTAATATACTCAAAATTAATCAGATATGGAATTCTGACTTCATCGGATTTCATTAACCCGCTTTAGCCAGGAATACAAAATGGCCCATGAATTTGATAAAAATGAAAAACTTTTTTTTTTTAATAAATTTTAAACATTTTGTAAAGTGCCTAATTTGCAGATGTTGATTACTATGTTTATAATATATTAGTTTTTATGTTTTTATTAAAGAAACAAAAATAAATTGGGAAATTGATAGTTCAAGTTTGTCTTTGGATCGACTCTTGTCCAGGACATTTTATAAAAATAGCTTATTTTGTCCAAAATTGAACAAAATTTTAATGTTTTCACCAAATTTTGCATAATTATCGGAAAAGTATCACTTAAATTTATTAAGACTATAATTATCTTTTTTTTTTTAGTGGCCTGGGGACAAAAAAGACCCATGAAACTTAATTTGAATTATGACTACACGATTGTAAAGCTTTTAAATTCATAAAAAAATCTCAACTTGATATAAAATAAGTATTTTATGGAACTTTATTCAGGGTAAATTTTTAAACTTTTGGAAAAATAGACCCAATAGAAAATTGACAGAATGACACATTTATAATTTTCTTAAAAATATCACGTACATTTGAAAAAAACTATAATTATATTTACTTTAATTCAAAAAATATTTAGTCCTTATTGGCTGGGAGACGAAAAGGACCCATTAAACTTAATTTAAATTATTACTGATAATAATAAAATAATGACGTGTCGTAAGACATATTTTTATTTAAGAAATTTAAGAAAACATTTTGAAAAATCGAAAACTTTGGTTCCTGGCCGCCACGGGTTGAAGTTATTCGATTTTTCTCAAATTTGTGGGCGTTGTGGTGTAATGGTTAGCGCGCTGGACTGTTACACAGATGGTTCCGGGTTCAATTCCCGGTAACGACAACCTCAATTTAGAAAAATAATACATATGAGTTTTTCATCCCTCATATGTATCGCAGCGCCCGCCTTCGGTGTTCCCATAGCACTTAACCCCAACGAAGTAAAATAATGAATCAGGGCTATGAATTAAAAAGCTTCAATAAGATCGCCAACTCTCCATCATGTGGCGAGAAACAACTGTTCTAATACTTATCACCTCGCGCACTTACAGTGTTGCCATGTTTTACGCCCTTCATTTTCCCCCACCTTTCACCTCTCCACTATCCCCTTTCCAAAGAAAGCAACACATTAATTAATAGGAAAAATTTCCTGAGTGTTGCTTTCTATACAAAAAATAAAAATAAAAAATAACTTGAAGAGCGAATACTACAATAATCTAAATAATAAATTGAAATTTCTCAAAATAAGTTTTTCTTCATATAAAAAATGCCGCATAATTGAGTTCATACATCCTTATAAATGGATGCATTGACTTTTAACCGGATAATTAAAATCTTTTTTAAATATTTATTATTTTGATAAAATAATATATAGGACAAGATGTCCACATTTTTTATTTTGTCGAAAAGGCATTCATTGGAAACGTACGCAAATATTTGTACAAATATTTTTTGAGTTAATTTCTAATTTTTAAAGAAATTTGTATTTATTTGATTTGGAACAAAGGAAACAAAAAAATTGGCAAGCCTACTTTCAGCTTCAAATTAACTAAATGCAGTTTGTATAAGAAAGAACCAAACAGAGAAAATATTTATAAAAACCAACACTCAATAAAATTTTTATTATGTTGGTCATGTAAGTAAGTTGTAGTTATGGGAGATTTACAATGTAATCATTAATGATCATGAACTTTTAATAAAAGATATGCGAACTTTAAGGTAACGAGAAAACAAGTAAAGTTTATATATACAGTGTCGAGCAAAACAAAAGCAATAAATCATACGTAAATCTTTGATTTGAAATATTTCATCTTCCACGACGCTTAAAAAAAAAGATATAAAAAAATTGAAATAGGCAAACAAAAATATGGTAGCTCCCAATATGAGGCTTTGCAAAACAAAAGCAACAAAATTTAAAATGTTTAACAAATTTTTTGAGAATAAAAGTTTTATAAGTTTGATAGAATTTTTATTAAAAATAAAAACTTGCAAAAAAAAATTTAATTACCCGGTTAAAAATCAATGCATCCATTTATTTTTTGGACCTTTAATTGTTGCAGTTTTATAATTTTTCTTAATTATTTTTGGTAAAATACTTATTTTAAACTTATTTTCGACCGTTTTATATTAGGTAGCTGCAATTTTAAAATACATGAACTTTACAAATTCAATAAATCAGCACGCAAAGAAAAAAACATGGTTGAGGGAACCATATTCGAAGAGCATTAAACATTGTTGGATTTATGATTGCGACAACAATGTTACTATGGTTGTAACAACCATACTCTTATCTGTTTCTGTATCACAACATGATAATTGGATTGACATATTATTGTCCACATATAGCCCAATATTATCATATTATGGTTCTGGAAATTTGTATGAATTATCATATGATATTTTTCTTTCATATTTTTCTTTAACAATATTTTTTTGCGTAATTACAAACAATTTAAAAAAAAATCACTTTTTTTCTCATTTTTTTATAATAAAGCATAACTTTATTTAAGGGGTGCGCAACAATTAAACATTTGTCTACACTTCCAGGGCAGACCGAGCTGAGACTACAATTTATTCCTTCTTCCACAAAACAAATCACCATTACAGTTTCCACCACTACGTTGTTTATCCATTTTTAATGTCTTTTTGTTTAATATTATTTAATTTGTTGGGCCTGACTGTTTCTCACAACTTCTTTTCACAAAATCTCAAACAAGAATGAAACTAAAAGAGCGAAGACGCTCACAAAAAACCGACTGATCATCTTATAGTTGGCGCAACTGTAATATGGCTGCAGTTAGATAGAGGAATACGATAATAAATACTATAGTATGATTGCAGACAATACAATAATATGATAACTGAAAAAAAGAAAATTTTTTACTAGAACATGATAAAAGCAACAATATTATTGGTGAAATATGATTGATACAACCATAGTTTGATTGAAACAACCATTTATTGCTGTAGGAAACATAGTTTTGTGGTCACAATCATATTGCAACCATATTTTTTATCTGCGTGAGTATTATAACAATTTTGTACTTAGGCTGCCAATTTGTTCCACTTTTTGACCTTAAAATCGCAGATTTTTATAAAGCAGGCACATATCGACATTCAGTTAACGTCTGCTGTAAATATTTGCAGTTGTTTGAGTTGTAATACAGTATCTTTATTTTTAAGTGAAAAAAAAACAGTCATTTGTAGAACAAATTTCAGTTCTGACTACAATTGTAGTTCATTTAAAAAACCAAACCACACCAAAATACTGTATAATAATTTAATATTCATTTTATACCGTAGTTTTTTTTTTTATTTAAAAAAATAAAACAAATAACTGCTTGTTTATTTTTTTCTGCATATGTGGTTCATTGTTACTACAATTGTGGTTCATTTTTTGAACAGTAAGAAACCAATAACAATATTAGTTCAATTTACTGCAATGTAAGTCGTCCTTTTTTGAAATTACATTTATTTTTAAACACAATTGCAGTGGGGTTTACCTACATAGTATTTTAGGTGTGTGTATATTATTTGTAGAGTGTCGAAAGAATTAGTTTAATTTAAAAACAAATCTCTATTTTAAAAGAATAAAGTTAAAATAAGCTTAATTTAAAAAAAATTAAAAATTGAGCACAGATGGTCACGGGTTCAATTCCCAGTAACGACAACAATTTAGAAAAATAATATACATATGAGTTTTCTATCCCTGATATAAATCGCAGCATCCACCTTTAGTGTTAACATAGCACTTAACCCTACCGAAGTTAAATAATGAATCAGGGCTATGAATCAAAAAGGTTCAATAAGTTCGTCAACTCTCCAATACGTGGTGAGCAATTATCAAGCAATTACAGTGTTGCTATGTTTGAAGCATTTTATCTTTCCCCGCCTTTCATCTCTCCATTATCCCCACATTATTAAATACGAAGAATTTGTTTGTATGTCAGTTACAAAAAAAAACCTGCAACACCTTTGTTGGCTACCCAAGTTATTATTTTCTCTAGGTTACGTAAAACTATATGAACAAAATGAAAAAAAATAGTACATCGCATCCCCCCTCTCAAAAACCAATTCCTAGCTACGTGCCTGACCGGAAGACATAATAATATAGAAGCAGTCATATAATTACACATTGAATAGTTAATAGTTACCAAATGTGTCCAAAGTATTGCTTCCGAACAGTCCACCATACAAACATTGGATAAGAGTAGCTAGAATTATGATATATTTATAATCTAAAAAATTTGGATTTCCACATACCACTTTGCTATGAAGGGCTTATAATGCCAACTGCCTTTCGTCAGTAAATAAAGCAGTTTCACATATTTTCTAGCAAACTTTCTGCTGTTTCATAAAAATGTTCAATAAATTTTGAAAATTTATATATTTGTGTGAGGCTGGTTAAAAAGCGAATATTGATACAAGTTTGCCTTGGTGTTTAACCCATTAATGCCTGACCCCCGATTCCATTGTCCAATATCGATGAAATTTCACACATTCTTTACTTAAGGTCTTGGAAGTTATTTGATATAATTTTCTTTTCGATTTTCCATACTTGGGACTTATTAATTAACCACTGATATAAATTAATTCCTCTGTGGTTTTTTAATTAAATTATTTTGTTATGCTCTTTCATGTAAAACTCTTCATTTTTACTTGAAAATAATCGATATTTCAAGCAAGGGTACTTCATAAAACTGTAAAATACGTATTTTAATGGTCATGTCATGAAATCATACCTGTTGCCCAAGTGAGTGGTCCTACCCAGCTACAATTTTTTTGCACTTTAAAGAATACCTAATACTATTAGCCAACAATAAAGTTTTCCGATGTGTCGCTTTTCCAATTTTTCAGAGGCAATTTCAATTCTTTCGTTCAATTTTTCAGAATATGCAAATTTTGCAGACAATTGAACAGATAATTACCAACCCCCAATTTTTACCAACATTTTCCTAAAGTATTTTAATCCTTTCTCCATCTATCTGTAAAAATCAATTTGATGCAACTCTTACCTGGCTTTAGCTATAATTTTTTTAAGATGGCTCCTTTTTGGGTATTTAAATACCCAATAGGCAGGAATGGGTTAACACATAATAGTATTGGCACTCAAAATTTTTTTTTTTTCTTACAAAATATTTAAATTCAAATTTACCACTCAACAATTATAATTTTTTGTGGTGTAATGGGTAGAGCGGCAGCCAATTACTTCGATTTTCCGAGTTAAAACCCCGGAAAAGACAAACGCAAAAGGTTTTTTTTTCAATTAAAATAAAATATTTAAAATGTTTAAACAGCCAATAATTTAAAGATTAAAAGCAATTGTGGTGCACTAAGTGGGACAATGGGCTATTAATCTGATGGCCACGTTTCAATATTTGAAAAATCAAAAAAGCTTTTTAAGTTCAATAAAAATTTGTGGAACGTAATTATATTTAAGCGGAATATAATATTGAATGAGACAACTGAATATTAGCTTTCACGACTAAAAATGTAATTTATAATGAAAATAGTTGTCGTAACCGCCAGAATTTGATTGGCAACAAATTCGGTGGCCACAACTGAGACTGTTTTCTGGGTGTATATTTTAATCATTTACAATTCAATTGCTTCAATTAATTGATTAAATAAATATTTGTATACCACATGCCAACTTTTCTTTTCATACATTTCCGCTTTAATAAAATGCATTTTATCGGTACAAAATATTTCAATTTCCAGAAATATGATAAATTTCTTTAACATTGATCTTGTGTTATTAATGGACTATCAATACACATTAGGGTTGTTGTTAAAATACGTGGTCTTAAAAGGTAATGTTGGAAATTTGAGCGAAATGGGACAACTCTATACCCTGCCAATTTTGGTTGAAACTTTAAAGATTTTGATAAAAAAAATAAAAATAATTCAAATTGAATATTTTATGAATTTTACCAATTTCGAACTATTTTTCGTTTTATTAGTCCATAGAAACTCTGATAAAAAATATAAAGATTTTTGTGTATTGTAAACACATTTTAACTTGGTACCAAAAACAAAAATTTTAAAATTTAAGGTGTTTTTCAAAACTTGCTATTTGATTTTTTTTTAAAAAAAAATTTTAAACAAAAATGCCAAATGTAAATATATTGTTTTCTTATTTTAATTTATATTAGTTGGACTTTAAAATATATATTTTTACAGATATACCTGTTTTCACTTAGTGTGTGGAACGATTAGAAATTAACAGATTTCAAGAAAATGTGGTTTTGGTATATCTGGGGTCAAAACTGACCAAAATCATTAATTTAATGCTTCATACTGAAATGGATTTCGATAAGAAAATTTGTGGAATAAAATATTTAAATACAAATATTGCATTTTGTAGATACTATGGTTTCACAGTTATTGAATATTAATTAGCTATGCAATAGTTAACCCATGTTTCCCTGAAGTCAAAAAAGTGGCATTCTAAAGTATTTGTTAAACCCATATCGAATGCTAACTAGGAAGATACTATTATTTAATTATTATTTAAAATAATGACCAAATTAAACAAAATGCATACAATTTTAATAATTAATGGCATTAAAACTAAAATTTTTAAAAAATTAATCATTTACTGCATGGAATTCAGATTTCTCAAAAAAATATATCTTTGTATATTAAAACATATTTATGCAAATGTGCAGTAAAGGGCTAGTTTTTAAAAAATGTTAATTTAAATTGATTTAATTTTAATCACAGAAATTGAATGTGTTTTTTTTACTTATGTCATTATTTCGTTGTTAAATAATATTATCTTTCTAGTAAACATTTGATATGGATTTCAAAATACTCCAGAATGGCACATTTCAGCGTTCAGAGAAACATGGGTTAAGTATTTCCTAGCTAATTACTATTTTAGGACTGTAAAGTCATAGTCTCTACAAATATAAAATTTTAATTTAAATATTTTATTTCATAAAATTTCTTATCAAAATCAATTTCATTATGAAGCCCTAAATTAAGTTTTTTGCCAGTTTTGACCCCAGATATTTAAGGGTTTTTGATGTCCAAGTAATTTTTAATTTCACTATTTAATATTTACAACCCAAAGAAATAATATAACATCAAAATGAAGTAAATTTACACCAATGCGTTTTTTAAGAATTAAATTTAAGAAAATTGTTACCAACAACGACATTTTCTTGAAATCCGCTAATTTCAAATCGTTCCACACAATAAATGAATAAAGGTATATCTGTAAAAATTTCTATTTTTAAAGTCAAACTAATATACATTGAAATAAGAAAAAAAAAATATTTATATTTTGTAGTTTTGTTTAAAAAAATTTAATAAAAATCAAATAGTGGTTTTTAAAAAACACATAAAATTTCTACCTTTTATTTGGTGCCAACTTTTCTACCAAAAATCTTCATAGTTTTCTATTAGAATATCTATGGGCAAATATAAAAGAATAATAGTTTGAAATTGGTAAAATTCATAAAATTTTTAATTTAAATTTTGCATATTTTGACCAAAATTTTAAAACTTTTAACCAAAATTGGCACGGTCTAGAGTTGTTTTCGCAAAAATTTTCAACATTAACTTTTAAGACCACGTAGAACAACTTTCAGGATTGGGAGGCCCGAAAATCGACTAAACGCATTTTAAATACCACCCTAATACACATGCATGCAATTTTATTGCAAAATTTCATTTTCATCATGAACTTGTAAAAATGATGCGATTTAATAAAATAAATGAAATTACTTACTGATAATGGTTCATCAATTGCAAATTCAAATGACTGAAGAGGTTCTATTTCTTCCTGTTCTTCTTCTTCCGTTTCATTTTCTTGTGTTTCCTCTTCTTCTTGCAATTCTTCTTCTTGCCTTAACTTCTGATATCTTTTGCGCTCAGTTCTAGTCCAAAATTTTGATTTCTTAAGAGAACATGCTAAAATGTATACAAATTTAGATTTTCTTTAGCTTATCGAAATTATGGTAATTTACATTTATTTACACTTTTAGTTTTTATTTCATTTTTTTTATTTTTTTTAAAATAATTGATCATATTTGTCAATACTTTTTATATTTACAAATGATAGTGTTTAAAAAGAATTATTTTGATATATTTTTCGAACCAAAGATGACATGAAAACATGTTTTCGATTTATAGTCGCACACTGGGGCACAACTTAATAAAAGATTTGTTTTGCCTCTACTATTTTCCATATTCTATAACTTTAATATTGACGATAACAGGGCAATAACATAATTTTTTTTAATTCGGTGCAATAGAAAAGGGCTGGCCAAACTATGACACGTGGCATCATTTTGGATTTTTCTTAATTATTTAAAAAAAAATCAATTTTAGCAACAATTCTGTTATAGTAATTAATAGAATTTTAACCCATTTTACACTGCAGTTTATTTAAAGCAACACCTACACTTATAGAATTGTGTGCGTTGTATTAATGAAATCCATCATTGATACAATAAATTTTCTCATTAAAAAGTCCCCAAAGAAAGTTTCATTTAATTAATGAAATATTTTCATTAAATGAGTTATAATGGAAAAGATGAAAGGTTGCCTGTTTCATATTTATTTAGAAGATTCCCAGCAAACAATCCGGTCCGTTTATGTGCCGTTTTCGGTACAGCATATACGGATCCGAAGCCCACTTCCGTACCGTTTTCCGGATCAGTATACGGACCGGAAAACGGAATAAAAGGAACATCGAATACGGATTCGAAACATTATAAAGCACGCTAAAACGGACCGTTTTCGTACCGTCATGCTGTATATAAAACGGAGTGTACGAATTGAGTGTACGTTCAAAACGTACCGTAAACTGTCCGTCATTTATTTTAAAAACGGAGTGGACTCAGTTTATTTTTAAATTTTTTCATTTATAAAGATATTAACAAAAATGGATTAACAATTACATTAAAAATAAACTAGAAAAACAAGATATGTATGAATTAAAAATAAGAAAAAAATTAAATTATATACAATGAGGGTATTCACGATCGTTGTTTACATTCTCTCAGCCTTGAGCTTTTACGAAGATGCATATGTGTTTTTTTTACATTGTAAGCAAATGACCTTCATGAGTTTCCTTAATGAAGATATTAATTAATTTTATGATATAAGTATAAGAATTAATGAAAAGCTAATAAATGAATTATATACAATGAAAAGCACTGGTAAGTGCATGTTAGTAGTTTGTGCACTAAAAGGTTTAGAGAAAAATATATGATACTGGAACTAAACTATACTTTTTGTGAAGATGCTGGGTGCGCAGAATACGAATCTCGTCTCAAAACTGATTTCCTACATCAAGCGTTCGATGTCGTTGATGTCGGATTGCAATTTTTTAGCGCACATAAAACCTTTAGAAAATTGTAGTTTAATGTCTGATCGGAGACTAACCAGGACCAGTACGTATTCACCATCTTCCATACATTTGACCGGAGCCTTTTTGGTACATTCTCTCAAAGTTCTGCTATCTTGAGGTAGACTACAATGGCCGAATACTTTTAAAATAGCCAGAAGCTCATTTAACGCCTTGTTTGAAATTCCATGCGTGAATGCCCATGTTGCTATCTCTTCTCTTATTGACAAGTGTATTTCTTCTTCGATATACTCCAGATCATTTGACAGTACCGAGTTTTTATCACATATAATTTCATCCTGATCACTTGACGCTAGTGATGCCTCATCACATGCAGATTATTCTAACGTAGGCTCCACATCCATAGCCTCGTCATTTGGAAAATCATTTAAAACCTTTTCATCACTTAGAAACAGTGGGTCTACTTTATTTGGAAAAATTGACTGAAATAGATTTGTTGTGTCCCTGCGGGATGATTTATAACTACGCATGTTGAGATTGCTTATTTTACTGATGCGGGAAATTTTGTTGCGTAAGAGTCTATTGAAATTACTAGATTAAAAACTAATTAAGATTTGTCAACTTACCTGTATCAAGTTAATGTATCAAAGTTATTAAGTGGTTATTTCTATTTTATTATATTATTTTATTAATATTTAATTTTATTAATAAATAAAACTGTTTGATTTTTTTTAACAAAACACACTCCGGTAATACCGGAAGAAAAACGATAACGGTTGTAACGGAGTTTTAACTGATGAAAATCGGTGTAGTCCGGTTAAACGGCACCGAAACGGATACAGCAAAACGGAGTTAAAACGGATAATTTACGAAAATTTGAGTAATCCAATTTTACTGTACGTTAATGGTCCGTTTTCGTACAAGCTTCGACGGATACGTCAATTCCGGTCCGTTTTCGTACCGTCAATGCCGGATTCATGAATCCGTTTGTAACGGACAGTCCGTAAAGTTGTTTCTTGGGATAACTTTAATATTGACGACAATTTTTTTTTAAATTTGGTATTCTGTAATAAAATAGAAAAGGGCTGGCCAAATTTTTACACTTATTTAAAAAAAATCTATTTTATTAGAAACCCAGCAATAATTCAGTTAAAGTAATTATTAGAGTTTAAAGCAACACCTACACTGATAGAATTGTGGGCGTTGTATGAATAAAATCCATCATTGATACAATGAATGTTTTCATTAAAAAGTCCCCAAAGAAAGTTTCATTTAATTAATGAAATATTTTCATTAAATGATTTATAATGGAAAAGATGATATGTTGCCTGTTTCATATTTATATAGAAGTTTGTATTTATTTATTTTAATGTTGTTTTTTTGACATCTCCCTGAACGTGACTTGAACCCGCAGCCACCAACATGTAAACAGTACCGTGTTACCGATTGACCTAAATGAAGAAAACAAAATGATGTGCATATTTAGACTTTTGTATTCAAATAGCTTTTTCCAATAGTTAAAGGGCAACCTGTTGAAATCTGATGGCATTAAATGTTTGGTGTACAAAACAGAATGAGGCAAAAATGAGTGCGTATTTTAAGGATCAATCAAAAACATTTTATGAAAATTTTTCATTTTATGAAAATGTTTCATTTAATTAATGAATTTTTCATTAATTTAATAAAAATTATTCATTAAATCTATTAATCCAACTCAAGAAAGACATTCATTATTAGTAGGAAGGAAAATGGATTCATTTAATTAATGAATAATTTCGTTAACTGAATGAAAGTTCATTAATATTGTTAATATTTTCATACAATTTTTTATGATTTTTTCATAATTTCATAAAAAAATTCATTAAATCAATGAAAAATTTTCGAATATTTTTTTTTAATAATTTGAACTTAATATGCACAAAAAATATAGTTTAGTGTAATTTATGGATTTTTTTCTATAAAGTATATTTTGGCTAATATTACAAATGACATACATTTTTTGGTAAACAGAATTAAACAAAACTTTGAAATAAATTGATTTGCGATGGTGTCATATCATTTCGTATATAAAGTGTTGATTTCAAATAACTACAAAATTCTTAAAAAATTTTCGACATAAGCGCTTTTGTAAAAAGGTACAATGGCGTTAGGTATAATTGCGCCCAAAACCATAAAGCCTAAAAACCGAAAAGTTATGTAGCCCAAAAGGCTAGCATATTGCCCAAAAGTGGGTATACAAAAATGTCATATTGACCAAATCCAAAGTCATATTGCCTAAAGTTTTTTTTTTTTGACAATATGAAAATTTATGAAATTAGGCAATTCTCAAAAACATAATGTAGTGAAACCGTTTTTGAACAGCGTTTGTGTATTCTTTACTATAGGGCGATCGTGAATATTATGAGATGGAGAAAGGCAATTTTGAATACGTTTCCGGTAAATGATTTGATTCTAAATTAAGAAGTGCGCGAGAAATAAATGTAACATAATTTTAGGCTTATAACTGTAAATACTAGTCATTAATTTTACACTTGACATTTTTATAACATTTACCATTTCTGCTAAAAACGATGTGCCTAATTTTATGTCAATGGCATGATTACTTTTTTTCAAGAAAAAGCAAATGAATTTTTTATTAAAATATTCAATGAATTTCAGTATTGTCCGTACAAAATAATTACTACACTTTAAAAAATGTTTGTATATTTACTACTATAAAATGTGTAAATGTTTATGTAATATGACGCATAGTGAGTAATTATAAACGCTTAATGCGTAAAAGAATGTTGTACACTCTATCATATACAAAAATGCACATACAATATAAAAACAACATACAATAACAAATGTTGAAAACAAAGTCCTATTGCCAAAAATTGTTCAAAATTTAACATTTTATTAGTAAAATATATATTTTGTTGGTAAATTAAAATATTACGCACAAAATGTGTGAATATACTAGCTAATAATAGTAATAAAAAAATTGACATTTATAAATTTGATATAAAAATAAATTACAAAATATTAAAAACCAGATAAAAAATGTTATCAAATAAAACAATTATAAAATTTAAACTGAATCCCATTTTATTGTATGAAAATTGTATGGAAATTAAATAATGGTTTATGTGCTCAGAGAATAAATTTCAATAAATTCTCTCGTTAATAAATTCCAAAAAAAGGAAAAGAGTTGGTATTCATATGAATGAAGGACACCGATGCCGGCACCAACAGATGGATTGTTTATATTACTATTTATATATCTGAAGTTACTAATAACTACATATAGCACATCCAGTTCAAAAGTGACTCAACTCAAAATTTGAATTTTTCGGTTTTATATGCTTAAACTACCCAGCAAAACCACACATTACCAAATCATGGGTAAAGTAATGTATCGCCATAGGGTTTCATGCATTACTTTACACGTTACTTCACTGATGAATTTTACAAGCGATGAGCTTCAAAGTAACTCATTACCTTGTAGTGGGTAAAGTAACTGGTTACTTATATGGTTACATGGTGGGAAAAAGTAATGTGTCTATAAATAGATTTTCATAAAAAAAAATGCATAAAATTTTTTTTTTACAGATATTTTTTTTTAATTAAATAAATAACTTTTTTTTTATTGAATAAATAACTTGGTTATGCTGGGATTCGAACCTGGGGTCTCTGGTATTTAACAATTAGTTAGGCGAGAACTCTACCAACTGAGCTATCGATACATACAATATTTTATTGCTTAACATGTAGATGAGTTGTTGTGCTTCTTGTTTTCGTTCGTGATATCAAAAATATACACCTTACCATTATGCTTACAAAAAATGACAAAGTAATGTGTCTATAAATAGATTTTCAAAAATATATATTAATAATTACTTTACGTTTATAATTCATGCATTATGTAATTGATGATCGGTAAGTCATTATTTTATGTTTTGAAGTAATGTAAAAAGTAATTAGGTCTCATTACAAGGTAATCCATGAGTTTTCAATTATCGGTAACTCATTACTTCTTGTTGGAAAATAATGATACAGGTAAGGAGTACACATTACAAGGTAATGCATTACTTTATCGCACCCATTACCAAAGTTTTGCTGGGTATGCACAATATACTTGTTTATCTATAAAAAAATATCAGTGTATTTTGTTGTTGCTAGCTGTTGCTAAAAAACAGTTATGTCTTTCTTTATGTTTCAATTGGTATAAAGTTGCAAATATTTTTTTTCGATTTCTGAAAAATGAAAAATTTTGAGTTGAGTCACTTTTGTACCAGGTGTGCGATATGCTTATTAATCTATTGGATGTACAACATAGTCATAGTATGTATAGAGGCTGCATAGTTTACTTGATGAAAGGAAACATCATAAACATATTTTAATTTTATTTCAATAAACACCAATTTGAAAAAATTTAAAATGCATTTTTAGACATTCTATAAGTATAAATACACGTAAAACATGTTTTTTGAGGCCCAACAATTGCCTTGAAATTTAAAAAAATTGTGTGCACTTTTAATGGAAATTTTATCATTTTGTGTGTACCAACTTAACACATAATGTGTGTAATATTTTTCATTTACGCACATAGAGGAAATTTACCCAATTTAAAGTATTAGTACTGTTTCCTACTATAAATAGGGTAAATTTAAACAAAAATTAATTAGAGTATAGGCAAGCAGTGTGATGGCAAAAGTCACCAATCTTAATTTTTGCCTACACAACAGAATATATTGCCTGTTTATAATATATTTGAATTTAAATAATGGTAACGGAAAATATATTCCAACTAATCGAGTCACCCTGTGTAACGACAGAGCATTCTGATAGTCTGGCAACACCACACAGCTGGTGCATACAGCTGACGAGTTACATTAAATAAACACAAATGTCAAATTAACAAAGATAATCAACTGGTTCAACGATCATCGACAAATAACAAAAAGAGTCAGTCAGTGCATGGCCGGCAGCAGGCACAGGTCGTCGCGACAAATAGCGGAGTTCGGTAAATTGGTTCCTCTATTATAAATCGGGCTAAGTTAAATTTCTGGGAGTTCCGTTTAGGTTCCCATATTTCTTACTTAGGATAATTTGTGTGTTTCAAGAGTTCCGTTTAGGTTTCTATATTTTCCTCTTCGGGTAATTCGCGTGTATTTGGGAGTTCCGTTTAGGTTCCCATATTTTTCTCTTGGAATATCTCGAATGTTTTTGGAAGTTCTGTTTAGGTACCCAAAGAATCTCTCTTTGAGTGATTTTGAGTTTTGAGAGTTCCGTTTAGGTTTATATATTTTTCTCTTCGTGTATTTCGAATGTTTCTGGGAGTTTAGTTTAGGTTCCCATATTTTTCTCTTGGGGTATCTCGAGTGTTTTTGGGAGTTTCGTTTAGGTTCACACAGATTCTCTCTTTGGGTGATTTTGCGTTTTGGGAGTTCCATTTAGGTTTATATATTTTTCTTTTCGTGAATTTCGATTGTTTCTGGGAGTTTCGTTAGGTTCCCTTCGATTCCGTCATGTTAAACCCTGTATTTAAGGGAGATCCGTTTAAGTTCCCTCTTCGTGCGCATCCGGTGATATATAGAATTTAAGGGAGTTCCGTTCAGGGTCCCGCTTTGTTCTATATTTAAGGGAGGTCCGTTTAGGTCTCTCCTTCGTTTTCTTTGTTTACTACTGCTCTTGCTCTCGAATAATGATCGCACTCCAATACTTTTAAGAACTTAAGTAAAACACATACACGCAGCCTGGCTCAGTTTTTTCTCCACTCAAATACCTTGGCCAATACAACGAGCTCTACTGGATTGCCCTGAGACAACCCTCGACTAGGAGTTCACCGAAACAAATTTCCACTAAGAAAATTATTAAAATATTTGAAATATTATTTAAGAATAATTTTACAAACAAAACAAATCAATAAATAACTTTAGATCGTAATTTTAATTGAAACATAAAAAAAACCCCAACGACTAGTTTTATTTCTTATTCTCTGTCACTAACAAATAAATTTTCTGTGACGAACCTGGACCTCAGCGAACGATACCCCAGCAATCGAAGAAAACTCGCTGTTAAAGCAGGTGTTTCCCGTCAAACGACTTCTGGTGTTATAAAAAATATAAGGAACAACTGGCAATCAAAAGAAGATCTGAAAATGAAAAAGAGTTTGAAAAAAGTCAGCAGCTTCTACAAAAAAAGCACACGAAAGATGCAGTAAAAGTCTTAATGGAAGGCATTCCAAAAGTAGTTAAAAATTATTTGAAATCAACTTAAAAATCTGAAAGCTTTGTAAATTAAAACGTTCTATTGTTCTGTTTATTAATAAAAAAAATAAAAAATTAAGATGTTTATTTTTAAGTTATAAGCCTAAAGCATGATTTATTTATTTACCGCGCACTGCTTATATACAAAATTTAAATTTTATATCATAGATTACATAGATATCAAACTCTTCTTGTTCTTTTAACAACAAACACATTTTTGATATGCATTCAAATGTTTTTTGTATAGGTATATAACGTGACTGGCACTCACTCCCGCTCACGAGAGAATAATTCCACTCACGCACAATCACTTACGACAATTTTTCTCTACTCACACACACGTGAGTAAATTCCGATTTTACTCACTCTCAAGTCGGAAAAAAATAAAATATAAAAATTATGATAAATTTAAGTCAACATGTATTTTTGTCATTTATTTTGTATTTTAAAAACCTAAAACCATTAAATCGGCGAAAAAAAATAAAGAAATATTTATTTAAAGAGAATTTTGTTTTTTGTTAAATTCTACTCACGATAAAAAAAAAATTATATATAATGATATATTCTTTAATATAAAAATATATGATATAAAATAGAATATTTATCAGGCTCTATCAATAAGTCCCAGGTGCAAAAAGTCCCAGTGCAAAAGCTCCCAATGAAATAAATTCTAAAAAAAATTAAATAAATAAAAAAATGAAATAATTTCCAAAACAAAAATGAAACAAATCCTAGGTTTTGGTTGTTTTAAGACATAATGTCTTTTGTGTCGCACGCAGAAAAACTTTATTTCGCGAAGCCGCGTTCTACGGATGAAAAAACCCCTAAGAGCGTGCGAAGGCCGCCACCCAAAAGAACTTGTTTTTCAAATCAGATGTCGAATCCTTCGAAATCTTATATTATGATTTTGGGCAATAACTTCTTTTTTTACCGTCATAGCGCCCAAATGTTATTTCGTCGAAATCAATGTCGTATTGCTCTAAAACAAGAACATTTTTACAGCAACAATTTACATATAATTTTTTTGGGCGCTATGTCGTTTTTTTCTTGGGCAATATGACATTGGGGAAGTAGGAGGAGCTTATCCAAGATTATGGTATCAATCTCTTCTTTGGAAGATTCTCTAGCAGATAAATACAAAAACATTATTCTAGCTTGCGTTTAAGGGTTTAATTTTTAATTTGAAAATAGGCATTTTTTAACAATTTACAATTTTTTTAATATACATTTTTTTAATTTTCTCAAAAACTATACAAAAGTAAGATGTAAAATGTATATTTTTTGAAAGCCCATTATATATAGTCTTATCTATTTTGTAATTTTTCAAAAAAAAAAAAATATTTTTTTTTTATTTTTAAATGATAATGATATCAAGCTATTTACGACTATATATAAACTTTTTCCGTCGGGTATATAAAACCTGCAGAAAAGGCTTGTTAAGACACCATTACATCTCTCTCCTAAATCTCGTCGAAAAGTTCCCACGGAATCTATGAGCAGTATGAAACGGTTTAAATAAATAGTATCGTTACAAAAATGTATGCTTTAAACCGATTATGGTGAAATTTTTCATAAAGATTGTAAATCACACTTTAAAATGATTAAAAAAGTATCAAAAACTTTCACTTTTATTTCGGAATGTATTTAAGCAAAATTAAAAATATACGTTAGGTATAAAAGATCTTTTAAAATAATATAGAATTGAGAGGTTACATTTTTTTTTCTAGGTTTTATAAAGTTTGACTTTAGCAAAACGTTAGGGATATAACTTTTAGAGTGTTTTGCAAATTTCAATAATAATATTTCATTGCGTTGAAGTTTGGAAGACAGAAATTTGTTCGATTTTATTTTATTTGCAGAATAGATTATTTTAATTTATGTGATTATATTAAATATAGATCCGAATAAAAGAAAAGAGTCAAAGGCCCATCCCAGCTGTAACATCAAAAAATGATGAAATAATTCGAATCTTGCAGAAAATGTGAACACAATCCAAAAGTTGTGCGATTATTGCGATATTTTATCTTTTGTTGAATATGTAGATATTTAAAGATTTCGCTAAATTTTATAGTTCCAACCTTTTATGTAAGTATAATAATGTCTGTTCGGTGCCAAACGTTGTTTCTTCAAAATGACAAAATAAAAATATTTTTTACAAACACAGTATCGCCCGTGTCACGTACAAATATATAAACTAAAACGGTAACTGACATATTTTATGAAGCAAAATCTTTTTAAAAAATACGAAAAAATTTAAAGACACTTTCACACTAGATAGCAAAACATGTGTTTTGGCAAAACACGTATTTATTATCTTTATTCTATTCCAACTGTTCTTTATTCTTTTACACTTTTTTCTATCTAGTCTGAATGCCGTATAAATTTTTTTTTATAAAATATAAACTGAAATAAAACGTATTTTCATTTACTCGATTATTCGACCAAAATTGTTCGAGTTATTTGTTACTCGAAATTGGCTATTTTAATTTACTCGAACGATTGTTGGATTTAAATTAGTCGATTACATTTTTAGTTTTATGATTGCGACAATCATGTTATTATGGTTTTGACAACCATACTCTTATGTTTTTCATAATCATAATATGATAATTATATAAATAAAAATAAAATATTTGATTTTTAAAATTTTATGTTCAAAAAACTGCGTTGAAACTTTAATACTGGCACATAAATGAAAACCATTAAAATCAGCGTAGCTAAAATATTTAGGATCAATGGTCTGTCTCTTGTTTTTTTTATTGAGTTGTACAATGTAATTTATATTTAAAAACCACTAAAACTTGTATCTCTTAATCCTAGTTTGCATAGAACATTTAGATACCACTTAAAAGGGTTAAAGCAGACGGGGTGCTCCTTAGTCTATATGCTCGTTGGTCAAATATAATACTACGTTTGCACTGAATGTGTTTCGGACGAGGTTTGAAACAAAACATGATTCGTACATGTTTTCCCATACATTTTTTTTTTAACAAGACACATTTTTCGCTCTAAGCTCGTAAGTGGAAACATAGTACAAAATTATAATAAAAGTGATTTTTTACGAAAACCTATTCTATTAAATGCGCAACTTAAGTAAAAATACGAGGGCGGATCAATAAGGCCGTGACTTTTCGAACTCGTAGTTATATGAAATGCAACACTGCTCCCATCAAGTACTACCTGTTTGAGCAAGTTGCGTCATTTACTTTGTGTTTAACAGCTGTTCAAAATATACAACCTCGTGGATTTTTTTAAAAATGGAAAAAAGTGAATTTCGAAGTCTCATTAAACATTATTTTTTGCGAAAAAAAACATCAATCAAACCAAGGAAACGCTTGATAAATACTATGGGGACTCTGTACCATCGCTTTCAATGGTAAAAAAGTGGTTTACTAACTTTCGTTGTTTTCGCTCAAGTACAAATGACGCTGAACGTTCTTTACTGCCAATTGAGGTCAATACACCAAAATGTCGAAAAAATCCACGATATGGTGTTGGCCGATCGAAGAGTAAAAGTGCGTGAGATTGTTGATCCTATAGGCATTTCATATGGCAGTGTGGTTTCGATTTTAAATGATCAGTTGGGCTTAAGAAAGCTTTCTGCAAGATGGGTGCCGCGTTTGCTCTAAATTGACCATAAACGTAATCGTGTGACAACTTCAAAGGATTGTTTGAAGTTGTTTAACCGCAATTCGAATGAGTTTTTGCTGCGTTTGGTAAATGTGGATGAAAAATGGAGACCAAGCAGCAGTCTAGACAATGTGTTTCTCCGGGTGAATCGGCTCCGAAGAAGGCCAAGGTAAGGTTGTCGGCCAATAAGGTGATGGCAACAGTTTTTTGGGATGCACGCGGGATAATCCACATCGATTACCTTCAAAAGGGAAAAGCAATAAACGGCGAATATTATGCCAACTTATTGGACCGATTTAACGAGGATTTAAAAAAAAATCCAAGAAAAAGTTCTTTTTCATCCAGATAATGCACGGGTACACACGTTTGCAGTCTCAATGGCAAAATTCCATGAATTGGGCTACGAATATTCTCCGGATTTAGCCCCCAGTGACTATTTCCTACTTCCAAACCTAAAGAAATGGCTCGGTGGAAAGAGATTTAGCTCCAACGAAGAAATTATTGATCAAACAAATGCCTATTTTATGGACCTCGCAAAATCCTATTTTTTGGAAGCGATACAAATATTGGAGAAACGTTGGACTAAGTGTATTGAGCTAAAAGGAGATAATGTTGAAAAATAAATTTTTTTTTTGGCAAAGAAAAATTGTGTTTCATTCAAAAAGTCACGGACTTATTGACCCGCCTCGTATGCAACAGAAACATGCATTTAAAGCGAAATAGCATTTATAGCAAAATATGTTTTTAACGTAAACTCTTTGATTGACAAAGTTATTTTGTTTCTAAGCCTTAACGGAAAAAACATGCATTTCCATGAACTTCTGGTCCCTGATAATAACAATATAAAAAAAATATTATTTCATTTTGGATAAAACGATATCTTGACCTCTTCATAGTTACATATATATCGTTCCATATCAGAAAAATGTTGATCTTCTTTTGGATAAAACTAACTGCCGCATTTAAAGTCTAATTACTGCATATTAGCCTGTTCCAAATTTCAAAAATTTGCGAATTTCGTCACGTACTCAAACGATAGGTATTATTGCATAAAGACCAAAAATTTTTTTGAGGGTACATACCTATAGTTGCTACGCGAGGCCTTCGTATTTTTAAAATTTTTGGACAAAGAAGAGTTAAAAGTTTGGCAATGCTGAGCATACTCGTATTATGGGAAAAGCATTTATAACATTTCCATAGATTATTTTTGGCCGACCACAGTAATATTTAGTTTTAAGCAAGTAATTTTATTTATCACTTGTTTTAAGTTGAAATTTACTCTACCAAATTTACTCTATGAAAATTTTATAAATATATTTTGAAAAATAAGCTCAGCATTACCAACCTTGAGACCAATTTTGTACAAAAATCTAAAAAATACGTGTAGCGAACTATAAGTATTCTCGATTTTTTTATTTTTTTTTTCCCATAATCGACTGGATAATACTCATCGTTTGAGCACTATTACGTAAAATTGTACACTTTCGGGATACCCTAATGTGGACTAAAACTTAAAAATGATTTATGCCGTAACTTTTTTAAAAAGCGCAAAAAAGTAATATGTTCCTTAATATTTTATTATGGACTTACCGGATATGATCATATATTTGTATGAAATTGTGTCTGTTTTGATACAATACTATACAAAAATATAACATTTAGTACTATTTAGCAGACTATAACTCAGATCTAATTGTATTTAGATGTATCAGTTTACTTAAAGTCATATACAATTATATCAGGTCAAAGTCCGAATACTTTTATATCTTGTTTTTATATAATTATATCTATTTGTATCAGTTTAGATATCAGCTGATACAATTATATACTAAACTGACACAATATAATACATACAACTCTATCGGGCCATAATTCGGATAAAATTGTACTGGACATTTATCTGATTGCATTAGGTTAGATATTAACCCATACAAACAGATACAATTATATGGACCCCTATTTCGGATAAAACTTAATAAGATTACATATAGCGTCACATAGAAATTGATATTTCTACATAAAGCTACATATCAATTTTTTTTCACTAGGGTGATCGAGTCGATTTTTTAAACTCGATTTCAACCGGTTTTTTGTGTGTTGTCTGTTTTGGCTTTTCTGAAAAGTTAAATTTTTGAATGTCGACTAAATCGGTTTTTTGTTGCCGAATATCCGTGTTTTTCTTAACTATTGTTTTTTTATTGTTTAAATCCAAACGTTCTGCAAAATTTTCTAAATTTTTTTTTTTTTTAAGAAGGGAGCTCCTTTTTACTTAAAAATTACCGATATAGAAAACTTTAAAAAATTTCATAACCTCAAAAATGATTAATTTTCTGTGTCAGTTTTCAATTGTTCTAGTGATATTATTCTGTAATTTTATATTTGGCAAAACTAACAGGTACAAACAAAGAATATTAAATTTTTTGTAAATATAAAACACATAATTTCTTCTCTTTTAGCTGGCATTATTTAAAATTTTCAAAAATTTTTACTTTAAAATATGTTTTATTTAGAGTCGTTTTCAATAATGAATGAATGCTTCTTAATAAATTGTTTTGAATGCAAAATGTGTATCTCAGACAATAACTCCGGAGTGCTCAAAACAGACTCGGTCGTAGCACCCGTATTTGTAGCTAATCGAATGGTTCAGTTGTAGCTATTGGTAGTTAATACCATATTTCTGTTATGGCAATCGAAACTCTATTGTCGTGTCATTATTTCTGTTGTTTTAATAGGATGATTGATATCACAAGCGAAAGTACCTATTACCGAGTCTGTTTTCTTGGTGTATTTGTGAGTATAATTGTATAACATTTAAAAACCGGATAACCGGTTTTTTCAAATTCCAGTTTTTTCAAATATCCACGGTTTTTTTCAAATATCCACCCAAGTGGATACATTCACCCCAAATTCGATTTTGTATTGGTTTGGATTTTTTAATTTTTCGACGTTTTAATGGCAATCAATTGTTTAGACGTTTCAACATGAATAGTTTTGGATAGTTTTTAAATATATTCAAAGAACCTTGAGAAATAACAGGCATCTAAAGTCAGTTTCAAAAGGTGTGCAAAAATTTTGAAATTACTCATATGTTCCTTTATAAATTTCTCAGAAAGACGTCAGTTATTAAGTTAATAAATTTCATTGTAACTATCGATTTTTTAACTCATGATTTGCAAAAATTCATGAAAAAAAATACTTAAGAGGTTTATTACTCCATAAATTTGCGATAGTAAATAAAATTCATTCAAAGTTACAATTTGCACACGTTTTACTTTTTATCAGGGTTGGCATTCAATAACTTTTCATAATAAGAGCGGTTGGATATCACAGTTACATCCATGCCCAAATGAAAATTGATTTATTTCACTTTCTAACCGGTTTGATTTTATAATATCTTGAACGAAAGTTAAAATACCGAAATGCGGATTTTTAATACGGTAGTTTATATAAGTGGGTAAAATTTTAAAATGTTTCGTATAATAATAGAATCACGGATGTTAAAGTTGGTACAATTGTACTTTTTTTGGTACATTGTGACCTTCTAAAGTACCGTGGTACTACCGCGACTCATTTGGTACAATTTAAACATTTTTACAGTTATATTAGTTTTTTGTTTTTATATATGCACATCGAGATTATTTTTATGTTATTTTCAATTTATAACGAGCTTTCAACCTCCGTATATTTACAAAAATAAAGCAAATCAAACATATTAGCTAAGTTGATACTAGTATTTCGATATGGCTAAAGATCTCATCAGAACCCGAAGTTTTAAATTTTTCCCCTTTTTTAATTTTTAGTATAGCAAACAAATTGCTATTGTGTCCTTTTTCATTGCATTTATTCGTTTTATGTAATGAGCGCTTAAAATATATGCGACCATATCCGCCAGATTTAACGATTTATCATCATTTTGAGGAGTTTATAGATTTTTTTTTAATATCGGAAATTTGACGAAGGTATTGTGTTGTATAGTGCTCTGACATATATTGACACTTGTTGCAGCCAACTTCACTTTTATTTTGAATTTATTAAAATTCTGAAGAAGTGAAAATTAAATTAAATTATGGTTAAAGAAATGAAAGAAAATGCCAAACAATCTTATTTGACAACCAAAGTCAACTTTAATAACGAAGTATTAATGTGGTTCCATAAATTTACTCCTGAAAATGTTATTTCAGGTAAAACAAGTAGTATTGTAAATCTTCTAGTAAAAATGTTCCCGAATGAAATTGCAAATTTTGATTCAATAAATAATCACTTTAGAGCTTTAGCTGATGTTGAGCAACTGAAGTCGTTAAAAAATTAAAACATTTGTAGTTTTTGGTCGGTAGTAGCTAATTTTCAAAATGAACTGAATGTCAATATGTTACCTGACATTTCTAGAGTCGTTGCTGGAATTTGTTCCATTCCACACTCGCCTGCAAATGCGGGAAGAGTTTTTTCTTTTCAAAATATAATAAAAACTAAGGAAAGAAACAGACTACATGTGCCAATATTATCAAGTCTCATACAAAGGATTGGTTAAGATCGACAAATTCATGCTGCTATGATGTAAACATTCCAAATAGTTTATTAACTAAACAAATAATGCCATGATTTTGATCTCATATATTCATGTATTCATATGTTATTGTTAAGTTTTGTTTTTTTTTTTGTGTATAAGTGAATTTTTATGTACTTTGTTTGTTGTTTTATTAAATTAAAAAAAAAATGGTACCGCGAAGGTCCAAAAAGTACAATTTTTGTTGGAGGTTGATACAAAATTGAAAACCCCATTTAACATCCCTGAATAGAATGCCACTATTGAAATTGTAGTTTTAAAATTTTCATATAGGTCTAGAGCTGGGCGTGGTAGGCAACCACCGTTACAATGAAAAGGTAGTGTTTGCCAACCATGCATTTTATTGATGGCTTTTCACATAAGAATCGATAGATGGAAATAAACAGTAATGGGAAAATTGCATCTTATCGGCATTGTACAACTTTCGAGATTACATGTCTGTACACACTCGATAGTGTTAAATTAATAAATGCTTATATTTTAATAAATTACCTTGTATTATGTATTACTTTTACCAAAACAAGTAAAAAAAATTGTAGTCGGTCACAACAAACCACTTGATAAACTATACACTGATAGTAATCCATTGGTAAACATACGAAAAAATGTCAAAATAACAAAAAATTTCGTAAAGTAAACGAAAATTTGTTCATTTTACGAAAGTTTTCGTTGTCTTGACATTTTTTTTTTCATATTTTTATCATGGATTATTATAAGTGTATCATTACTGTTTTCGTGAATTTGTCAATCAAAACTATTTCCCCTATATGAAATAAAATATGCGCATATAAAATTACTGGCGCAAAATCATTTGTGAAACCCTTTACTGCCGATTAAAAAAAAAAACTTATATCTTAAATATAAAATCAAATCCCATTTGATATAGATCGATTTTTAATCTTGTCCAAGTTAATCTCAAAATTGGGGTATCCAGTAATATCCAATTATATCTCTTAAACATATTACTGTATTAAATTAGATAAAATTGATCTCAAAGTTGGGAGATGCAATAATATTTAATTCAAGATCAATAATATGTAATTCAAGATCACATGGTGATCTAAAAAGTTAAGTAATTTTTGGTGGATCGACTTAAATATTTTGAGATTAAATTGGATCTACTTAAACTACAGATGAAATAAATAATTTTGAACAACATAAAAAAAATTTTTAAAAAATAAAAAATGTAGTTATTACACGCATAATCATTTTATGATTCAAGATGAAGATAAAATCGTCCTCAGTAATCATAATATGATCAGTGAGAATCATGCTTATGACAATAATATGATGATTTCTTGTTCCCAATTATGTTCAATCATATTTTATCTCCGCGTGCAGGCGCATCTTTAATTATGTCTGAAGTTATATATGACAATACATAATAATATCCTATACGTATGAAAAATGAATGATGCTCGACCATATATAATCATTACTCATGCTATATAGTTAATCTAGTGCCATATATGGGATCTTACATAATTATATCTTATATCATTCGATATCATATATAAGTATGTCTTAAGTTGTATTATACATATGGCACCGTTTATAATAGCGTTGTCAATTATTCGAGTTTTGAATTTTGATCGAATGATCAAACGATTAGCTTTTTAAAATTGTTCGTTTAATCGAATGAATAACGAATAAAACTAATTCTGAAAATAAATAAAGTTTTTGCGCTATCATCTCCAAACTTTACGAATTGCTGCACCAATTTGAATTCTACAAATACCAATACTGGCCAAAAATGGAAAAAATAAAAATTTTCGAGAAGAAGTGTTTTTTATGCATAGAACAGCACTTAAAAGAAGAATCTAGAAAAAAAAAACACTTTCAAAATTTAAAAGTTTTAAGAAAAACCTGTTTTTAAGCTCAAAAATTGAAAATTAAGAAAATTGCAAAATAAGCATAGATATATGAGTAAAATTGGTTAAAAAAAAACGATTATTCTTTTAAGCTCATGGTGGAACAAATTAATTTTTTTAGTACGCAAAATAAACTAAAATTTTCTTAAAATTAATGAAAACCTTCATACTTTTTATGAAACTATATTTTTAATGAAATTTCTTCAGATAATTCACTCAGAGTAGGATCTCATTTTAATTACCGCACAAATTACAAAAAAATAATTCATTGTTTGAGTATGATAACACTCAAACTTTGAAGTGGCGTAGTCCACTATTTGAATAGGATGATTTCGCTATATCGAATGGTTTAAAATCATGCTATTTTAAAACGATAGCATGTTAGCACTTTAAGTATTAGTTTCTGCAAATCATATTTTGATTTTTTTTTTCAATTTCAAGGCCGCTCCAAGTGGTGTCTTTTAATCGATTTTTTATGTCCTATACGAATTTTAGTAAAAAAATTATCTAAAATTGGTAATTTCTCCAAAGGCTTATTAATAAAAGTATTTTTTAAATTATTCAATTTATTCCATTAATCGTCTAAATTTATCCGACATGTATCTAATTGAATATAAATGTATCAGATTATATATTATTTGATACATTTGGATGAGGACAAAATTCGGATAAAATTGTATCAAACTATAGCTTATTTCATCAAATTAGATCTAATTGTATCAAATAATGTCTAATTGTATTAGACTAGCTCTATTATGATAGCTCTATTAGATGTTCTCATTTTTCGGATATAATTGTATATAATACGAAAATTCAAAAAATATTTTTTTTTACATGGGTACCCATAAGTACTTATTTTTATCACTATTTGCAATATCAAATAATGATCTAAAAAAATTTTGAAAACCAATTTTTACTCATTATTTTTTTTTTAATCTTTGTAAGTACATATAGAACTACTTATTTTTGTTATGTACGATGGAAAGTAATGACTTTTTGTGCAAGCTAGTCATTTATGTTTCTATCTATCAAGTAAAACATGTCGAGATAGCTCAGATGGTAGGGCTCTTGACTGACAACCTGGAGTCCCAGGTTCGAGTCCCGTGTGGGAACTTTTTGTTAAAAAAAAAAATCAAAAAAAATTATTTTTTTTTGTATCAAATATTATTTTTTTTTTAATTTATTTGTAGACTCATTTTTTTGTTTATACTACACCTTTTACAACTGTAATTCAAAAAATATCAATTGAAATTCAAAATATCCATTTGAAATTCAAAATTTCCATTTAAAATTCAAAAAATATCAATTGAAATTCAAAAATTCCATTTGAAATTAAAAAAATATCAATTGAAATTCAAAATACATCAATTGAAATTCAAAATACATCAATTGAAATTCAAAAATTTCTATTTGAAATTCAAAAGTTTCTATTTGAAATTCAAAAATTATTCCATTTGGAATTCAAAACATATCAATTGAAATTCAAAAATTTCCATTTGAAATTCAAAAGTTTCCATTTGAAATTCAAAAATTTCTATATGAAATTCAAAAATTTCCATTTGAAATTCAAAAAATTCCAATTGAAATTCAAAAAATATTCCATTTGAAATTCAAAAAATTCCAATTGAAATTCAAAATACATCAATTGAAATTCAAAAAATATCAATTGAAATTCAAAACACATCAATGGAAATTCAAAATATGTCAATTGAAATTAAAAAATTTCCATTTGAAATTCAAAAAATTCTAATTGAAATTCAAAAAGAATTCCATTTGAAATTCAAAGAATTCCAATTGAAATTCAAAAAATGTAAACAAATCAAAATGTAAACATTAGGCCAACACTTTTTTAAGTATTTTGGTTTATCATGGGTGATAAAAACATTACGAAAACTTTTAAGCCATTTATTAATTTATTTATTTATTTAAAGTACTTAAAATAAATATTTAGTGTTAATAACAATTAGAACTAAATATAAAATTATGTATTTTAAAAGTAATCGATTAAAAAAATAGCAACAAAAAAAGCTATAACATATAATAATATAAAAACAACTAAGCAAATTAAATGCAAATGTCTGCAAGGATTCATTCGTTTTATATCACCACGAACCATATTTTTTTGACAGATTGCGCATAAATCTTTCACTTCCATCGTGCTTTAAATTTAAAACAGAAATAAAATTTTTCTAACAAATTTAAAGAATTGTTTTCCATAGCCAACTTGAAAAATTTTTATATTTGAATTTAATTTCATTGGAAATTTTGTATAACTATAATAATTCGAACAAATTTAAATATTTGAACAAAAAATATAAAAATACTTATAAATTTTTGACACGTTTAATTGAACAAATTAAAATATGACTTTAAACAGCCAACTAAAAACGAAAAACATATTTGAAATTATGTTTAAATGAAGTTTTTTGATTCATCAATAAATAAAAGTCTTTTAAAAAAAAAAATTTAAATTTAATTCTAAAGAAAATGTGAAAAAATTCAAATGACTTTTTCACAATATTATTTTGAAAACCGAACTATAAAAGTTATTTTTGAAATTAAATTTTAAAAAATTTTTGGAACTTCTATTTTTGTTTTCAATATATATTACATTGTGGAGGCTAAAAAAGTTTCATCAAAGTCAAATTTATTATTCCAGAATTTCATGTCTCTGGGTTCTTTAATTAAGATGAAATGAGGCAGCCACGTAGCCAGAACAATTTTTTACCGGCCCAACAACAAATTATATAACAACAAGAGAGAAATATTATTTTTTTATGTATTGTTCTTGTTGTTTTTGTTGTTGGGCCGGTAAAATATAGTTCTGAGGGGTTCCACTTTCACTCGGTATTTTCTTGCATTTACTACCATTTTAAAATGACATTCCACAGGATCTTTATGATAGAGTTAAACTAATTTTTCAAATTAATGGTTTCCCACTTCAGCGGTTTCTCTTTATTAATGACAAGCGAGTACGTGAGTGAGTAATCCATCCAAATACTTACTCTGAACGTCACTAGTTTATTCATCAATAGTTGCATGCATAAATATTTTATGGCTTTATGACAGGTTATTACAAATATTTTCCAACAAAATCTTGTATACTCTCCTGCAATAAATGCATTAAAAGTTTTAATAATGTTTTTATCACCCATGACAAACCAAAATACTCAAAAAAAGTGTTGGCCTAATGTATTAATTTCTTAAATTGATTTGTTTACATTTTTTGAATTTCAATTGGAATTTTTTGAATTTCAAATGGAATATTTTTTGAATTTCAATTAGAATTTTTTGAATTTCAAATGGAAATTTTTGAATTTCAATTGACATATTATGAATTTCAATTGATGTGTTTTGAATTTCAATTGATATTTTTTGAATTTCAATTGATATTTTTTGAATTTCAATTGATGTGTTTTGAATTTCAATTGGAATTTTTTGAATTTCAAATGGAATATTTTTTGAATTTCAATTGGAATTTTTTGAATTTCAAATGGAAATTTTTGAATTTTAAATAGAAACTTTTGAATTTCAAATGGAAATTTTTGAATTTCAAATGGAAACTTTTGAATTTCAAATAGAAACTTTTGAATTTCAATTGATATGTTTTGAATTTCAAATGGAATAATTTTTGAATTTCAAATAGAAACTTTTGAATTTCAAATAGAAATTTTTGAATTTCAATTGATGTATTTTGAATTTCAATTGATGTATTTTGAATTTCAATTGATATTTTTTGAATTTCAAATGGAAATTTTGAATTTCAATTGATATTTTTTGAATTTCAAATAGAAATTTTGAATTTCAATTGATGTTTTTTGAATTTCAAATGGAATTTTTGAATTTTAAATGGAGTTTTTGAATTTCAAATGGAAATTTTGAATTTAAATTGATATGTTTTGAATTACAATTGTAAAAGGTGTAGTAAGCATATAGTTAACCACATATTTTTTCTATTTTTTGTAAGGTGTTTAGTAATGATATGTCATTATTTTTTGCGACATTCCCATATAAAGTACTGAGATTTGTAATGAAAATTGTAAGTACTTGCCACTCCAAAATATGTACTAATATAATCACGTATAGTAACATCTACTAATATATCGATATGCACGACACCATATATAATCTCATATTCTAATATATTTAAGATGAAACAACATAAGATCTTATATAAATTATTTTACTCGGGTGCATAGTTATGCAAAAACTTAGGTAAACTCATGGCATAACAATACACGGTAAACGCATTAGGGAGAAATATAGTTTTTATTTGACTTTCGATTGTTTTCTGTATGCTTTTTGTATGAACTTTTGTCATTTTGTTTTTGAAACCGAGAGAACGTTTTTCTAATAAATCTACCCGGTATTTTCTTGCCATGTGTAAACTTGTATAATTAAAAAATTCTTATTATTTATTCAGATAAGTTGGATTGGCTTAAAACAAATCAATCAGTCAAATTACTAGTTTAAAACAGAAAACACAAATCATGTCAAAGTAACACATTTAATTAAAACTTAAAATATTTTTGAATTAATAGGCAACACTTTACAATTTAAAAATAAACTTTTCTCGAACTCTTAAAATTTGTGTATCAATTCAAATTTAATATTTAACTCGTATATATTTTAAAATTTTTGTTTGTTTTATAATTCTATAATTTCTGGGCGCCGGGTTCGATTCCCGGTGACGGCAACATCATTTAGAAAAATAATATGTATGAGTTTTCTATCACTCATATGTATCACAGCTCCCACCTTCGGTGTTCCCATAGCACTTAACACCACCGAAGTAAAATAATGAATCAGGGCTATGAACAGAAAAGCTTCAATAAGTTCGCCAACTCTCCATCAGGTGGCAAGCAACAACTGTTCTAAGACTTAGCATCTCGCGCAATTACAGTGTTGCCATGTTTGAAGCCCTTCATCTTTCCAGACCTTCTATCTCTCCGCTATCCACTTTCCGAAGAAATCAACGCATTAATAAATAGGAAGAATTTCCTGAGTATTGCTTCTCTTTTAAAAAAAAAAAAAAATGTTTTCTAATTTAAATTTAACGAATCGATTATGTCATTATAAGATCACATGTTGTAATTTAAAAGATTTTGATCTTGTTGTATGTGATATTTCAATTAATTAAATAAATAAAATGCTATTGGAATATAAATTAAGTAAATAAAAAAAATATTGGTTTAGTTTATATTCCAAAAACATCAATTAATTATTTGGTTAGAACGGCTGAGATTTTTTTTTTTACAGCCAGAAAAAATAGTGGTTAGAATTCGGTCAAAACTATTACAATTTATTTGATAAGACGTTATTTCATTAGGCATTACCTAAAATCGATTAGTAAAGCAAAAATACTGTACTGGCAATTTTGATAATCAAAATCGGTCACTGCAAATTCTGGTTTCCCAATTAAATATACAATTAAATGAGGGTTTTTGATAGAACCATCCGAATTATAGATGCAACTAATGATTGACATTGGCATACGAATTTAAGACTCTGTTTGTTTTCCTAACAAAATAGTTAAATTCAAAGTTAGCACTCAACATTTATAAGTGTTTGTGGTGTAATGGGTAGAGCAATTACTCCGAGTTTCCGAGTTCTAATCCCGGAAGATACAAACTCAAAAAGTTTTTTTTTAATTAAAATAAAATACTTACATGTTTAACCCTAGAACACACACCCGGGTACAAATGTATCCAATTGCAACTTTGCAGCGCTGTATCTCAGGAACGGCTTAAATTAAAGGTTATTTGGTCCAAATCGGATAGGTGGTTCAGGAGCTACGAGCTTCCATAGTCGACACCTACGTAAACACACACTACATTTGGCTATCTCCAATGCCCGTGACCTATTTTGCTTATATCTCTTGAACCAGGAAGAATATTTGCATGAAACAAAAACTAAAACATTTGTAAAATATTAATATACGCATTTAATGAAATTGGACCATTTAAACATTAGAAAAAGCCAAAATAAGGTAGTAGGTTCACACGTATCTCGGTGTGTGTTCTCGTAGAAAAAGTTGGGTATGCATCGTACGGTTAAACAGCCAATAATTTAAAGAAAATTAAAAGCAATTACGGTGCAATGAGTAGGACAGTGTACTATTAGTCTGAAGAACACGGTTTAATATTTGAATAATATTTAAGCGGAATATAATATTGAATAAATCAACTGAACATTATCGCTTTCACAACTAATAATTAAATTTAATATGAAGACAGTTGTCGTAACCGCCAGAATTCGATTGGCAACAAATTCGATGGCCACAACAGATACTGTTTTCTGGGTGTATTTTTTTTTTTGGCCAGAATATTAAATCATTGAAGTAAATATCTGGTATAAAATTATCTATATCCCGCTGTTTGGGTCTAGGTCCAAAACTTTATTACTCCAGCTTTATTTAGTGTAGCGCACAAAAATAAAAAATTCATTCAGATAAGATATAACAAAAAAAAAACAAGTGGAAGCATTAAAGTCCGATGTGACGAATTTGGTATAAAAAAGATTAAATTCGGCTGTGCCGAATTTTTGGATACCCTCCATCTCATTGTTTGAATTAACCAGTGCAAGTGCAAATAATATATATATATATCTATATTCCTTGTAAAAATAACAATAACAATGTTGTTTTTATAAGTAAAATAAAATATGATTAATTAATGTATTTGGGGTGAAGAAAAAAATGTTGTATCAATTATCGTTAAAAGCGAACTGCACTGTATATAAATACAGATAAAGATTTACACAATTCAATATATATGGTTTGTGTCTTTGCTATAAAAAAATCGTCGATATTCAGGCGCTGAAATCGCTATGTTTAATTTCTATGATATTAAATATATATTTGAATTGGGAGTTAAAATCCAATTAATATTCTTTTAAGAATCCAATTGCAATTGATGGAAACGTCCAATTGGGAAAATTGTCAATAGCGCCATCTATTAAGTTATAAAGGGATAGGTTTAAAGGGACAGTAATAAGAAAAAAATTGTTTTAAAAATAATAAATATATTGTGAATTGTGCGCCCCGGTAGGCTAGTTGGTAGCGTGCTGGCTTATCAGTGCGGGGGTCGTGGGTTCGATTCCCACCAGAGGAACTGGTCTGTTTTCGCTACAACGCGCCGAAGGCCATAGTAGCTAGTGCTCGGTTAGGGTAATATTTATATAATTTGTAATTATGTGATTATTAATTAATAAATAAAATAAATATTGTGAATTAGTAATTTAATTTAATATCTAATTGTAATTGAGAAAGGACCTAATTGGAAGAATAACTGGCTCCTCCATTTAAATTGTGAAGGGAAGTTTATAAAAAAAAAAAATAGAAAAAAAATATTCTTAGGAAAAAAACTTTTGTTTTGTAAATGAAACGAATTTAGTAGAAAAAAATCTAACACTCGATTAACGAGGGTTATGTGGTCAAAAATAAACTCAGTTTATTGCAATAATTAAATGCAGTTTGCTTATAACACTTGAAATAGGGGAAAATCACAAATCGATGTCTCAAAGTAATCAATATTTGTAGAAAATAATATTATCCGTACATGAAATATTTACATACATATAATGTAGCACTGAAATAATTATTTTTCTATAAAACAAAACCCGTGATTTTAGTAGAAAAAAGACACAAAATAGGCTTTTAGCAATGTAAGGAAAATGAATTGTATTAAATACAAAAACACTTTAATTTTAGCGAAAAACATACCGATTTGATCTAAACATGCTAGGAATATTATATTTTAATAATATTAATAAAAACTTTAAATGTTTTTCATCTTATGTTTCACTGAAACACAAATTAATGTTCAAAGTTATTCTGCAGGTTTGTTCTCAATGAAGCAATTTTTTTTTTTGAAATAATAGTTGGTTTTAAAATCAGTAGTGACAATTTACAGAATTGATAAAAACTGTGGAAAGAGTTGAGAAATCGTTTGCATGCACTGACAGGAATTTAATATTACATTTTAAGCAAAGTTATGCTTTTTTCACATGGACTTTTAAAAAAGCATTTAGGGGTCCAAGAAGGTGATTACGTAGAAACTTTTGAACAGTTTTGTAAATACTACATTAACATAGTTTAAGTGGCAATCGTTTCAGTTACATATATTCAGTTGAATTGGACAGAACTAAAGGGAAATGCAAATTGAAGTAATTATGAAATCTGTGGATATAAGAAGTCCGTTATATCAGACATCATTTGAACGGAGTCTTGTTGACGAGACAAACAATTTAAATAAAATGAATTCTTTATAACAAAGATCCATATTGCAATTTTTATTGTTATTGAATTTCAGAGGGAAATTAGTGTTTTAGTGAATTAGTTTTAGTGAATTTAGGGTTTAAAAAGCATACGCGAATTAAAAAAAAAGATTTAAAAAAAAATGCGCTTGCTGAGACATACATAATGAAATAATTATTAAATACCCGTTTACATTACAACACACGTGTTTATACTATACATCACATAAGTCAAACGGAAAGTGTGATAATATTAAGTTTGTCAAAAAATTAAAAAAGAAAATACTGTGTGTGTTTAGAGTGTTTTCGTGACACAAAAAATTAAAGAAACTGGTATTTTTTCAAATTATATAAATTAAAAAATTGATCCGGTGACAAATTAACATGTTTTGCTGACATATTAAACTTTTGTCAAAAATTCGTAAATTTTTTGGAAGCAAAAATCCAATAGTCCAATAGTCATTTAGTTATTTTGGGTATTAAATATCGTCAAAATGACTATAAATCGTCAAACCTGGCAACACTGCATGTGATTGCTTCTAATGCATACATACATACATACAGGCACGTAGCTAGGAATTTGTTTCGGGGGGGGGGCGCTTTTCGATTTTTTTTTTTATTATATATATATTTTTTTGCACACTAAAGTAACATCTTTTTCTTTTGTTTCATTTTGAAACAAAAACCTCCCGCATAAAGTGCATTTCCTTAAAATGCATTTTTTCATTTATTACTTATTGTGTTCATTATTTTGCGAATTTTGATGTCTATATTGCGAAACAACGCTTTAATCTGTTTGATCACAAATTTGAAAATGTTTCTGTACTTTAAGTTGGAAATGCATCGTTATTGTCTAATTACGTTAAATTTTTAGCTAAATATTAATTTTTAGTTTAATTAAATAAAAAAAGGATTATGCGGAAAACTTTTTGAAAACCACGAAAAATAAAATTGCGTTACTTTATATTTTTATGTGCTAATATACGTCTAGGGTAGCTAAAACTTGATAAATGTAAAAAAAAAGTAAAAAAGTTTCAACTTCTAATAACCCGATTAAAATTAATATGATGCTTTATATAATCATACGAAATTTAATATGAGTCTTAATAAAGTTTTATCCGAGAAATGGGCATAATAAATATATTTGCATTAGTTTAGTTTTAATTTGATAATATCAGATTAAATAACATCCAAATAATGACGCGATACAATTTAATACGATTTTATACAGCGGTATAAATTTATATGTGAACTGATACTGAAATATACAAAATAAGCTATAGTTGTGTCCGGTTTTTGATTTTAAACTTCATGAAAATCCAAAATATCTATTAATCCTTTTAGACTTTAGCCACTTGCAAAAGGTTTACAACTTTATAATTTGTAACAAATTCCATAGCATTTGGAAATTTTATTATATTCAAAAATAAAAAAATATAAATGAAGATTTTGTGGTATTTATTAACTTACACCATTGAATAACAAAGACGGAAAAAACGTTGAAACTAAATTTAGAGTTTTAGATTGAAAAAAATCTTAGACTAAATTAAGAACTCATAATGTTACAAATGAAACAATACTTTTTTTAGGGTTAAGAACCAGAAAGAAATCAATTCAAAAGACAAAAATTGGGGTAAATTTTGTGTATAAAATTATACACAAAATGATGCAATTAATTGTATTGTATTGATGTACAGTAGTTTTGACTTAGCTGCACAACCAACTTCTGCACGAATTTTTGTGCAGGTAAGCCAAAAGCGTTGCTAACTCAAATTGGTTACCTGCCTTAAAGTGCAGGTAAACTAAATTGTTGAAAACTGCAAAGACCAGATATGATTTAATTTATTTTTATTAATTGTTTATTTCATACAATAGAATTTATATAAAAAACAACAAAACGAAAATAAAAAAACATTCATAAAAATTTTATAAGGTTTTTACATACAAATTTATGTAGGTACAAGCGTTAACTAACCAAACTAAGTAAGCAAAACATAAGAGGCAGCTAACGGCGATCTTTTGTATGAAAATAATGTACAACTGCCAAAAACATGAGGCACTTATTTTAAATGCGCAGGTATACACAGTGCACTTAATGAAGGCAATTGCATACGTAATTTTGTAAAATAACAACGAAACCAAAATTTTGTGCAGTTATGTGAAAAGTGCACGTAAGTAAAAGGCAGTTAAATCAAAACTACTGTAATACACATTTACATCCAAAATATAATTGACAAATTTTCTAGTGTGACTCTGCATGGGGTAATATACAATTTGATCTAAAATAAAATTGTGTTTTTTAAAATATGATATAATATCAAAATATATATTATTTTGCAATGTCTAGGTATATAAATATATCGTAATTATTAATTGGATTAGTTTTAGCGTATTCTAAATGCAATATACAATTATACGCAACTATATATGACATCATGTTAAATTTTTTATACGAAATTAATTTTATATATGAATTTATATAATTATGTCCGGTTAAATCCACAACTAGATATAAGTGTATATAAAATAATGTATTATTTTATGCAAAAGTTTTACCTCGGGAAATTAAAGATTTATAACCGTCCAAAAAACAAATTAAAAGCAAATACCCTATATAATTTGCCTGCCACTTATAAGGAAGCTTTTCCGATGGGTTTCCTTTGAAATTAAATTCGGATAGGTGATAAAGCAGCAAAGATATATGAAAAACGTATCTATTTTTAAAATTGGTGTTGAAAATTAACACATTTTTGTATGAAAATATGTTTAAAGTTTAGGAAATTTAGACTTATTTAAAAACAGCGTTCAAATCCTCGAGAAAACACACATTTTGAAAACCATTTTGACACTATGTCGTGGACCCCGGCTGCCACTTATTTGAATTATTTTAACAAATTATTCACTATTTTTTCCCCTTTTTCATATATCCGACTTCATGTATTGTATTAAAAAAATCGTAAATTTTACAAGCAAGCGTGATTGTAGTCTGAAAGAAATAATAAAGAAAAAATATAAATTGGAAAATTTAAAAATATACCTGACATCGCCTAGGTCTTATTTCCATCGCCTAGGTCTTATTTATTTCGTATTTCCAATTCACTTTGATTTATATTTTGGACAATTTCAAACGCTTTTCAAATTGTCTTTAATCAATTTTTTAAATAAAAACCCTTTAAAATGTCTAAAAAAAAACTACATCGTTATTACTGGTTTAGCTGCTTGATTTTAAAATGTCGCATTTCAAGGAGCGCCGATAGAAATTTGTTTACATTTAGTCTAAAAAGAAATTGAGAAAATTTGAGTCCCGTTGGACCACGTTACCATGTTATGCATATCGATCAAAGTTTGAGGCTTAAATTTGTTTCAAAAAATTAAAAAAATATGAGATATCACAAAACAAAAAAAAACAACAACAATATTTTGTGGGTTTTTTTGGTATTGTACGTGTTGATTATGACCACGGATGGTAACCGATTCTATGTGGTTATTGGCTTCATGAATGCTATTTTCTTTTATTTCGGTAACGTTATTTTAGGGGTAACTATATTTAAGTTATTTCAGTTGAGGGCTTTTAGCGTTAACGGTATTTTATTTATTTCGCTAACGGTATTTTAGATATAAAATAACGTTACATTTTAGTTATTTCGGTAACTTTATTTTAGGGAAAGATTTTTCAGTTATTTTGGTAATGGCATTTTAAGGGTAACGTTATTTTAGATATTCAGGTAATGTTAATGCACACCACATTTTTTAGCCCCATTATGCCCGAGTTTTGATTACTTTCTTGCTTATGATCATACTTTGGGAAAATATATATATTTAAAGAAGTTTTTTCAGATCTTGGTAGATTATTTCGGTAACGGTATTTTTATGGTATTGAAATTTTAATTATATCGGTAACGGTATTTTACGGATAACGGTGTTTCAATTATTTCGGTAACGGTATTTTAAGATATTGATATTTTATTTATATCGGTAACGGTATTTTACGGATAACGGTATTTCAATTATTTCGGTAACGGTATTTTTGGGTTAACGATGGTCAGTTGGAAGGGGTTTGAATCGGGTACAGTAATTTAGCGATATTGACTGCCATCCCTGATTGCGTATATTCTTGTGTATAAGCATTGAATTACGTACGTATGTATGATGAAATAAATAGAATATTTTAAAATTTGATTCAAAATTTTAAGAGGTATTCCCACATTTTCACTCATAACTTTTGAACGCGTTAACCGATGTTGATCATTTTCACTAGCAAACTGCTCATGATATCAGCAAACAATTTGACTGAAAATTAGCAACACCTCTTCTGTATTAGCGGAGTATTTTGTATTAACACAGACAGACGGACAGACGGACAGACGGACAGACGGACATGGCTATATCGACTTCTCTATTCATGCTGATCAAGAATATGTATAGTTTATGGGGTCCCAGATTTTTTTTAAAAGAATTACAAACATTTGACAAAGTGATATATACCCTCCTGCACTATAGGATGGAGGGTATAAAAAGTACGCGAGATAAACTTCTGATAAACCTGATATGTCTGATAGGCATATTTAATACAAAATACAATCGATTAAAACTATTTGTGATTCGATAAACTATGTTAATAATACCCAGTGTAGAAACGTTAATGATTTGTAATTACTTTCTCACTACCAGTAATGACAACAGCTTAATCTCTACATTACTTTAACACTAATAATAAGAATTTACTTATAACTTTTAAATTTCCCATTATTTTACTAAAAATAATGTGTTACCCATAAGTATTTACCCGATTAAAAAAACTGATATGGAGCTTTATGTAGTCATATCAGTTTCTATATGACGCGATATGCAATCTTACAAAATTTCATCCGTAATATGGGCACATATAATTGTATCCACTTGTATGGGGTTCGATCTAATCTAATGCAACTAGATAAATGACTGATCATATCCGAATTATGGCCTTATAGAATTGTTTTTTATCTAATTGTGTCAGTTTATATCTAAAAATAGATATAGATAATTATATTAAAACCAGAATTGTTTGTATCCGGATTTGGATCTGATATAATTGTATATGATTGTATGTAAACTGATACATCTCAATGTAATTAGAGCCGAGTTTTAGTCTTGCAAAATTGCACTAAACATTTCGTTTTTGTATATGATTGTGTGAAAATATATACCATTTCATATGGTGCGCCCCGGTATGCTAGTTGGAAGCGTTCTGGCTTATCGTGTTGTTCGATTCCCACCAGAGGCCCTGGTGGTATTTTCACTACAACGCGCCGAAAGCCATAGTAGCTAGTGCTCGGTTAGGGTAATATTATATATTTTGTAATTATATGATTATTAATTAATAAAATAAAATAAAAAATAATAAAAACAATTCCATACAAATGTATGTTCGTCCTATCATATCCGTTAAGTCCATTAAAAAATATTAAGAAACCCGTTACTTTTTTGAGATTTTCAAAAAAGTTCCAGCATAAAATTTTTTAAGTTTTAATACACATCTTATGAGGCTCTATGCTCCACAGGAAGTTAAGTGGATAAGCAGAAGAATACAAATCGGGGTATCCCGAAAGTGGACAATTTTACGTAACTGTGCTCAAACGATGCGTATTATACAGTTGATAATGGGAAAAATAAAAAAAAATCGAGAATACTTATAGTTTGCTAATCGCAATTCTTTTAATATTTAATCGCAATTATTTTAAATTGGGCTCAAAAGTTAAGTATTGCTGAGCATATTTTTTGGTATATCTTTATAAAATGTTGGTCCACTACATGTTTCAATTTAAAACAAGTAATAAATAAAATTACTTGTTTCAAACTAAATGCTGCTGTGGTGGACCAAAATTAATCTATGGAAATTTTATAAGTATTATTCCCATGATATGCTCAGCATTGCCGAACTTGTAAACTCTTCTTTGTCAAAAAATTTTAAAAATACACTACGAAGGCCACGGGTAGCAACTATAAGTAAATTCCAAAATTCGAAAATTTTTTAAAATTCGTGACGGACTAATATACAGCCATCAGACTTTAAATACAGCAATATATAGTTTTATATAAAATAAGACCTACATTTTTTTTTTGTTATGAAACGATATATTTTTCATATAAGTATGAAGAGGTCAAGATAACGTTTTATTAAAAATAAAATAAATTTTTTTAATGCTACAGTTTGTGTATCTAATTATACATGTATTCGTACATAATTATATAAATAAATATAAATATAATTGTATATGTATATGTAATATACGATTATATATTGGTCGATATGTAATAGGATTTGAGAACAAAAAAAATTATATATAAACATTAGGGTTTGGGGTTCGGGAATTCCCGGGCGGGAATTCCCGGGATTTTCCGGGAAAAGTTTGGCGGGAATTCCCGGGAAAAAAAATATTTTTCCCGGGAAAACGGGAATTTAAAAAAAAATATTTTGAATACCAAAACTAAAACTGTTTTGTTAAAAACTCTTAAAATAAAACAAAAATTGTTTCATAAAAATGGCAGATTTATTTTATATTGTGGCCACCATATCATAAAGAAGTTCAATTAATTCTCGACGTCAGAACTAGATGGAATAGCATGGTTGGAATGATAGAATCTTTTTTGAAAACAAAAAATTTCATCAAAGAAACTTTAATAGATTTTAGTTCCACAGACTCATGGATTAAAGAACACATTCCTCTTTTAGAAGTTTTGGTTGAAGTTTTAAATCCAATTTAAATCCCTAAGTCGACGTGACTCTAATCTTTTAATTGCAGATGTCATAATGAATACGCTATACGACACAATTAAAACCAAAATTAATGATCGTCGTGACAATAATATGTTATCATTAATTAATTATTTAAAAGACTGTGAATATATTAAAAACTGTTTAAAAATATTCGCCGAACAAATGTATAAACGCCTGTTTGGGCAAAGTGATAATAAAGCATCATCTAGTAGTGATGACGACGTTTCCGAAGTACAAGCTGATAAAGCTTTTAAAAATAAATTAAATAATGCAATTAACAATGCGAAAGCTATACCCAAATATCAGCAGGAAAAAATAAAAATATTTTCAAAAAGGAGTTGGCTCTTTTTGAAACTTCTAACCACCGTACCTAAAATTTGGATAAACTGTATAATGCTCTACTAACAATAAAGCTAACATCACCCAGCAAAACTTTGGTAATGGGTGCGATAAAGTAATGCATTACCTTGTAATGTGTTCTCCTTACCCGTATCATTACTTTCCAACAAGAAGTAATGAGTTACCGATAATTGGACACTCATGGATTACCTTGTAATGAGACCTCATTACATTTTACATTACTTCAAAACATAAAATAATGACTTACCGATCATCTATTACATAATGCATGAATTATAAACGTAAAGTAATTATTAATATATATTTTTGAAAATCTATTTATAGACACATTACTTTGTGATTTTTTGTAAGCATAATGGTAAGGTGTATATTTTTGATATCACGAACGAAAACACGAAGCACAACAACTCATCTACATGTTAAGCAATAAAATATTGTATGTATCGATAGCTCAGTTGGTAGAGTTCTCGCCTAACTAATTGTTAAATACCAGAGACCCCAGGTTCGAATCCCAGCATGACCAAGTTATTTATTTAATAAAAAAAAAGTTATTTATTTAATTAAAAAAAAATATCTGTAAAAAAAAATTTTTATGCATTTTTTTATGAAAATCTATTTATAGACACATTACTTTTTCCCACCATGTAACCATATAAGTAACCAGTTACTTTACCCACTACAAGGTAATGAATTACCTTGAGGCTCATCGCCTGTAAAATTCATCAATGAAGTAACGTGTAAAGTAATGCATGAGGCCCTATGGCGATACATTACTTTACCCATGATTTGGTAATGTGTGGTTTTGCTGGGCAGTGTAAAGCGAACGTGTTTTCTCAGTTGCTGGAAATCTTGTAACAAAGATTCGAAACAGAATGTCAAATGATTTGTTAAATGCATTGATAATTTTAAAAGCTCGTTTTTTGAAAACCTAATGTTTTTACATCACTGTATATATCTTTAATACTAAATGATCTTAAATTTATGAAATTTAATTTTATATTATTTTTGTTTTTTTAGTTTTAATGCTCAACAGACTGAATTTGTGTATTTTTAATTTGTTTTTGTTTAATAAACCATAAAATTTTTACGAAAAATGTACCTTGAAATGTACCTTAAAAAAATTTCCCGGGATTCCCGGGAAACACATTTTTTCATTCCCGTTTCCCGGGAAATAAAAAAGTCCGGGAAATCCCAAACCCTAATAAACATACATAATCATTTACCTATCAAAACATGATATAACATATACAGTGGCCGACAAAAGTATACGTACGGCCATTATTTCCACAACTTGTGCATTTTGAAACCATAATAAACAAAAGTAATGATACAGTTCTGTTTCAAATGTATTTTTATAAATATATTACAAAAAAAAAACTAAATATGTTTTAAACTTAAACTTTTATTCACTAAAAACTAAAAAAAAAATGGTTGACAAAGCCATAAAGAACTTTGTTCCAGTATTAAAAGTTATTACTTTTCATTGAAATTAATAGTTCGTTGGGCCACCACGGGCATCTAAAACTGCCTGTAATCGTCTGGGCATCGAAGCAACTAAATTTTCCAGCTCTGCGGACGTAATGTTTTGCCATTCTTCTTGAAGCTTCTCTTTCACATTGGGGCACTAGTGATATGATTTTTTCGGATTTTTCATTCTAGAATCTCCCACACGTGCTCAATTACATTTAAGTCCCGGCTTTCAGGTGGGGCATGGTAGAGCAGCCAATCTTTGACAATTTGAGCTGTGTGCTTTGGATCGTTGTGTTGCTGAAAAATTCAACTCTGGCCAATATTTAAAATGTCAACCGATGGTTTCATATTTTGTTCCAAAATGGATTTGTACAAATAACGATCCATATTACCCTCAATAAATACTAACTTTCCCACTCCAAAAGCAGCGACAGCACCCCAAACCATCACGCTGCAGCCACTATGCTTAACAGTGGCGACTAAGTTCTTCGGATCCATTGCTGTATTTTTTTTTTGCCATACTCTATTTCTACCATCACTTCCAAATATGTTATGTTTCGACTCGTCAGTGAACAAAACTCTCTTCCAGAAATCCACATTCTTTTCAATATGGTTTTTGGCGAATTCCAATCGGAGTTTTCGATTTTTGCCGCTAATTAAAGGCTTTTTGCAAGGAGTTCTGCTATGGTAACCATTATTATTTAAAAGTTCTTTGTATGGTTCGTGGATGCACAATTACTTCCGATCTTGTTGCTAGATCTTGGGCCATTATTGTGACATTTACTTTTGGATCTTTGTCCACTTCTTTTAAAAGGAAGCTAACGTCTCTACGACTTTTTTGGGGCGACCACTACGCGGGTTGTTTTCAGTTGTACCATTTTTTTTCAAAGCTTCTAAGTATTGTTTGAACTATAGACTTCCTTAAATTTAAAAACTTTGATATTTTACCAAAAGATTTTTCTTCGTTTCGGCACTTCACAACTAAATTTTCGTCATCGATTGAAATTTCTTTACGAGAAGCCATTACTACAAATAAATATTAATTGAATCTGCATAAACTTCAACTGAATACTATTTGAAGCAAACATTTAACACAACAAGTAAAAAAAAAAACAACTGCACTTTTATATTAGTAATAAATAACTTCTTTTTTCGGCTAATATTCAATAACAAAAGCCAATGCATGCTGGTCGTATGTAGACTTTTTTCAATGCTTTTTTATGTTTTTCATGAATAATTTTTTAAGTTCACATTGCAATAAATATATTTTTTTTATATATCTATAAGAATAGATTTAAAAAAAACTGCTTCATTACATTACGCTTTTGATTTCATAAAATGGCCAAAATTATGGTCGTACATAGACTTTTGTCGGCCACTGTATATTTCTATAGAAGAATGCATGATTATATGTAACCGGTTTACTCGGGTATTTTTATTATTATTTTAAATACAAATTAATGATCTTTTTTTAGACTCCTTATTTTTTAACTTCTTATAAGTACATAGACAACTAATTATTTTTGATATTTTATTAGCTGGAAAGTGTCCAGCAAAAAATAACCTCAATTTGGTAAGTAGTAATTAGATTGGTATGCTTCCAAAATAGCGCTTAACCGTCTTGCATACAATAAAGCAATTGGGAAGGCATTTTTTTTTGCTTCCCTGAATGCATTCTTTTGAAGCAATAAATAATGCATACAATGAATCAGTAAAGAATGCATACAATGAATTTTTAATGCTGTCAAAACAAAAAAAAAAACGCTTTTCATTTCGTTAGAAGTCATAAATTTATTGCTTCTGAGAGCCCACGAAGGAAGCGATTTTGACTTGCTAAAAGTGATATACCAAGTGGGATATCGTGAACAAAAATCATGCCATCTGAAATTGTTTCAGAAGCGCTTGGCCAGAAAAAAGTGCCTTAAAGAACTGCTCTGGGTAATCATTAATTTTTGGCTGGGTAATGACATTTTTGGCAAGCAAGTCATTTATGTTTTTATCTATCAAGTATAACATGTCGAGATAGCTGAGATAGTAGAGCGGTTGACTGACAACCTAGAGGACCGGGTTCGAATCCCGTGTGGGCACATTTTAATTAAAAAAAGTTCAATAACAAAAATATCAAATATTAAACTATACTGGTTAGCATATAGGTAACCACATATTTTTCTATTTTTTGTATGGTGTTTAGGAATGATATATAAAAGTAATGAGATTTGTGATGACAATTGTGACTACTTGATATTAACAAATATGCACTTATATAAACACTTATATGGTAATGCTTTTCTAAACTGGGTATACACCGTGTTGCATAACTATAATTACAAAGGATTTTTGCTATTTTTTCTAATATAACAAATATTTTTTTAAAACTTATAACTTTTTTTAATAGTGTGATAACTAATCTCTCTTATTGTGTAAAATTTAAGAGATTACTTAATTAATTTAAGAGAAAAATTGTGTAATAATATTTTGTTAGTGTTTCATAACTATAATTAAATGTAACGGTAAACAAAGAAGAATATCAAAAAAAGAGGCCTCGCTTCAAAATATTTTTCTTAAATTTTTGTTAATTTTGATATATTAACCCTTCATAGCCTCATGTAACATTACTGTAACAAACCCCAAAAACCCCGAAATAATACATACTGAATTTATTTAGCTCGCTTAAATTTGTGTCACCCAACTGTGACATACCACTGATCAAATTAGTACCAAAAAAATATCATAGATGGCGTAATTTTTTTGACTTCCTTCAGTTTGAAGTTTGCATAATACGAATAGTGACAAGTTTGAACACGTGTAATTTTAAAATTTTAGAAAAAAAATACAAAAAGTGCAAAAAATTGGGTTGTTTTTATGAAAACCTGTGAATAATATTTTTTACTTATTGTATACAATGCATATTTTTACATTTTTACATGAAAAAATTATATTTTTATGTTATGTAACAGTAATGTCACAATCCCTAAAATGTCATATATATAATAAATAAAGGATATTTTTTAATTTCTAAGTAATGCGTTTTTTATTTACCTTAACCTTTTCTGTACCAAACAAATTTTTAATTTTTAAGTTCATGGGCTAAAAAGGGTTAAGTTAAGTGTATTTATATTTATGAAACCCCAATTGATTTTGTTCTTCATTTTTAAATAGAAAAACAAATGAATTGTTTTTTTGTTAAATACTATTAATTTTCCATTGGTTTTACATTTATGCCAGTCTTCTAATTTTTTAACTTACGAAATTTAACGAAATTAATGTGTAATTATAGTTTTGCAACGCAGTGTACACAGATTTATTTACAATTTTGTTTTTGACAAAATTATTAAGTAATAAAAACTACAAAGCATTAAGATTATAAATAGTGGTTATGGCGTTTCAAATAAAAAAATATTAAATCGTATATTATTTCGATTGGTATAAAATATATTCTCTCATGTAAGGGAATGTACCCTTATGTGGCCCTACACCTGGTATTGTGGCTATATAATTTTTTTTTTTTCAAATATTGAACTATTACAAGTCCAAATAAATCAGGTTATAGGACAACTCCATGGGCATTTTTTTGTTTCAGATCATTTTCTTGTGGCAACTAATTTAAAAATGTTATATAACAATTTCCAAACCAACTCAAAAGGTCCACATTTTAATATTTGTTAGTTTCTCCTCCATGGGACGCGGCAGGTGGCTTATGTGGCCCTACACCTGGTATTGTGGCTATATAATTTTTTTTTTTTCAAATATTGAACTATTACAAGTCCAAATAAATCAGGTTATAGGACAACTCCATGGGCATTTTTTTGTTTCAGATCATTTTCTTGTGGCAACTAATTTAAAAATGTTATATAACAATTTCCAAACCAACTCAAAAGGTCCACATTTTAATATTTGTTAGTTTCTCCTCCATGGGACGCGGCAGGTGGCTTCGCTGAATAAAGTTTCCCTGCGCGCGTCACACTAGGGAAGATAATGAGACGCGCGCAGGAAAACTGTATCCAGCGAAGCCACCTGCCGCGTCCTATGGAGGAGAAAACCACTAAGATCGGCCGCAGGCCGCCACGCAGAAAAACTGAACAGTGTAACAAAAGAATCAAAAATATGAAAACAAAAAATAAAAAAAATTTGGGACATATTTCATTTCTTCCTTTGGGAGTTACTTCATTACGAAACAACCCCCAAATTTTGGGTGTTATTTCATTTTCACCTTTGGGGAATATTTCATTTCTTTTGGGTATTATTTCATTTTTTTTTTTGTTGGGACTTATTTCATTTTTTTTGGGATTTATTTCATTGGGGGTTATTTCATTTTGTCGTTTGGGTGTTATTTCATTGGGGGTTATTTCGTAGCGCCGGTTACCATATGTAATTCGAACTTCTTTAATTGCGGTAAATAAACGATATTTTTTGTTGTAAATCATGTTGAAATTTAGCCCAAATAGACTAGAACAGTTAAGGTGATGCTAAAACCATCCCAAAAAGACTAAAACTTGGAATAAATAAAAAAAAATAAGAAAATATATCAAAAATTATGTTTTTCACATTTTTGTTTTATTTATTATAGTATTTAGTTGGGGAATCAGTTAGTTTTATTAAAATTGTAAATAAAATTCTTACCGTTTACAAAAATCCGATTCTTTATAACTTGTTTGTTATTCACTTTTTATGATTACGAAAAATTACACTTTATATTGCGGTTTTTTGAAACGCCAGAATAAAGCCAAGAAAAAGTGTGCATTCAAGTCGAAACTTTTTTTAAACAGTGATAGCGGAAATTAAACTCGATGACCGTTTTGACATATGCACGCAACAACACTTAAAGAAACGACAGGTCAACTTTAGGGAACAGGCCACAAATGGGTACATTCCCTTACATATTCAATACATACATATTAAGTATGGGAAACTCCATGTCAAATCAGCCAAAGGGTGTACTCTCCTCCTCCAAATTTTACGATTTTTCGTAGAACTGGGGCACTGACATATCTGGATCCGGAAATATGAGGTCTTGAAAATCGGAAACAACTAAAAAATGTACAAAATTGTACTTTCTTTATTGTCATTTCCTTAAAAAGTTTATAGGTACGCAGCGCATCAATGTCGAATTTGATAGGTTATTAAATTACCTTTCATTTGGTATCAACATGAAGGCGACCTTTTTAAAAATTGAAATTAAAACTATGTAACAAGAAGCGTCCATTAATGGGTTCCCCCGATCTCGATGTAATTTGGATATGTCATAAATAATCAAAAGTTAAGAGACCAATTTTTTTTAAGCTGCCCAATATGCCATTTATGGGTTAAAAAGTGGAGTCAAATATGACCCCATATTCTGTATTGTGCGTTTTTTCATGTTTCTTCCAAAGAAACTATACATAAATTTTAGGCGCTACGAAATAACCCCCAATGATATAACCCCCAACGGCCAAAAATGAAATAACCCCCAAAAAAATTGTGTAAAATTGTTTGGGGGTTTTTTAATTTTTTTTTGGGATTATTTCATCTTACGGTTTGGAGATATTTTCATTATGAAGCAACCCCCAATGAAATAAAGCCCAAAATTTAAATTCTTTGGAGATTATTTCATATGCAATTATTTTGGGGGTTATTTCATATTTTTTGGGGGATATTTCATTTAGCTAAAAGTGAAATTTTTTTAATATTTGTTAGTTTTTCTGTGTGGCGGCCTGCGGCCGCTCTAAGGGGTTTTCTCCTCCATGGGACGCGGCAGATGGCTTCGCTGAATAAAGTTTCCCTGCGCGCGTCACACTATGAGACGCGCGCAGGAAAACTGTATTCAGCGAAGCCACCTGCCGCGTCCTATGGAGGAGAAACCCCCTAAGATCGGCCGCAGGCCGCCACGCAGAAAAACTGAACAGTGTAACAAAAGAATCAAAAATATGAAAACAAAATAAAAAAAATTTGGGACATATTTCATTTCTTTGGAGCTTATTTCATTGGGGGTTATTTCATTTCTTCCTTTGGGAGTTATTTCATTACGAAACAACCCCCAAATTTTGGGTGTTATTTCATTTTCACCTTTGAGGAATATTTTATTTCTTTTGGGTATTATTTCATTTTTTTTTTGTTGGGACTTATTTCATTTTTTTTGGGATTTATTTCATTGGGGGTTATTTCGTAGCGCCTAAATTGTATATCTAATGAAAAGTATTTAAACTGCTCATCCCCGATATAATGTACTAGGAGGTATAGTCGGTTCAGGTCCAAACTCACATATATTATTCTCTATTAAATTTCGATATTTTTGATATTCGTACACTTAGAAAAAAAAGTTAGTGGAAAAATTTTCTATCGTCCGATAAATACAATTTTTTATTTTAGTAAAATTTTTTGCTATTCTCATTTTACAAATTACTGAATTTTGTGCTAATTTTTGTTGCTGATCTTAGCAAAATATTTTACTAAAAAAACCAGTTGCTAAATTTAGCAAAAACTTTGTTAAACACAAAATATATATGAAGAACAAACAAAATTTTTTATTAGAGAGTTAAAATTAAAATAATGTTCATCTATTAGGAAAAATGTTTAAAGGATTAAAAAACAAAGTCGTTGTATTTTACTTTTTTAATTTTTATTCTGTGAAGTTGTAGTGGATGTACTAAAATTTACATAATTTTTTGCTGATTTTAGAAAATTAATTTTAAATTGCAGTTTACTAAAATTCTACTAAAATGTATTAGCGGCTACTAATTTTTTCTACTAATTTAATTTTACTACAGTTCAGCTGACATGTGTTGCTAAATTTAGCAAAAAATACCGCAAGGCTCCATAGAGTTAAATTTCCAGTAATAACAGCAAAGTATTCAGTAGAAATTACAGTTTTTTTTTATTTATTGTAAGCGTTTGGATTTTAGACAAAGTTTAAATTTTGAAAACGGTGATGTAAAAAAAGCAATATTTTAAGTTTAATTTAGATGTTTCAACCCATATATGACTTATGTTAAGTTGTATTTCTTAATTTTTTATCTTAATTACAGTCGTCATACTTTTCAATTTTTATATTCATATTAAACACAAGGTATTGAACATTAATTAAAATAATTTTATGATATGATTGAGTGTGAAATTAATTAATTTACTACATACCACACCTTATTTTGTGTTTATTTTTGGAGAAAAGTTATAAAAAATCAATAATAAAACGTTGGCTCAAATTGTGATTAAAGGTGATTAAAATTGTGATTGTGACTAAAATTGAAAGACAAGAAGGTAAATAAAAATATATATGAAAACAAAAATTTGGGACTGATAGAAGGCGCCAAAATTTGATAAGATTTAGCAAAAATTACTTAACAACAGCAAAATTAGTATCAAGAAAATAATTCTCAAAAATATTTTTTCTTTTCTAAATAAATACTGGTTCAAAGTACTACTTTTAAAGTACCTCAATACATTTTTAGTTAAATTTAGATACATATTTTAATGTCAGTTTGGAACAAGAAAATATTTTCTATAGCTCCGAAAAACCTGTTTTTTTTTTTGTGTGAAAAACCTAAAATTTCTTAAGTTTGATGAAAAAAAAATAAAAATTATATAAAATTAAATAATGTTTTGTATCTGTTTGTTTAAGCCTATAATGTCATATCATATATCATTAAAAAAGTGCCGGTTTTTACACAAAATTAAAAATATAGGCTTTTGTAAAAAAGCCTAATTTTGCGATTTTTGCCGCATTTGTTTGACTTATATGCCTCAATATTTACCTATTTTCACTATAAAAATATTAATAAAATGATTCAGTCACAAACATCATGTACCGAATTTTATCCAAATCGGATAAAAATTTTGGATATCCACCGTACAAATTATTCTTCTAACTCCCGATGAACTAGTATTCTCATTTATCGTTTCGGTTGTTTCAGGAAAAGAATTCTCAAAAATACATTTTTTTTTAATAAAAATAAGCATTTTTTAAAATGCCTATTTTACATATTTGCAAATGCCTAATATGTACATAATATATCCACTAGGCCGGGTCGATTTGTATGTAACGTTCAATGAAAATCGTATTCTAGGGATCAAAATAAAAAACTTTGCCGAAGGAACCATACCTCTAAAACGAATTCTGATGTCCCGACTTTTGACCCGTAGGGTCAAATTTTGAAAAAGCGCACTTTGATATTTCAGAAAGTAGGAGGAATCTCTCCAAGATTATGGAAGATACTTCTTCTCCGGGAGACGCGCTAGCAGATTAATGCATAAATCATCATTCTAGGGGTTAAAATTTAAGTTAAAAGAGGGCCTTTTTAGCCGTGTTTTTTTTTAGCAAAATGTACAAATCTCGGGATAGAGATATTTCAGAAAGTAGGAGGAGTCTTTCCAAGATTAGGGTCTCTATTTCTTCTTCGGAAGAAATAGAGTATAAATATATTCGATTGGGGCACTCTAAATGGGTCAAAGTGGGATTTTTCAAAATTTCACCCTACGGGTCAAAAGTTGGGACATCAGAATTCGTTTTAGAGGTATGGTTCCTTCGGCAAAGTTTCTTATTTTGATCCCTAGAATACGATTTTCCTTAAACGTTGAGCGATTTTTAAATCGACCCGCCCTAATATCCACCCAGCAAAAAAAAAAGCTGGATTTGGTAAGCAGTAACTACAATTGTATGCTTCCAAATTAGCGCTTCACCGCCTGGCAAACAATAAAGCAATTAGGGAAAGCATTCTGTTGTGCTTCCCAAAATGCCTTCTTTGAAGCAGTGAACAATGCTTACAATGTAGCAATAAAGAATGCATACTATGAAGCATTAATGTGGTCAACATACAAAAAAAAAAGTGCCTAAGAAGGCATGCATTTATTGCTTTTAAGAGCATATGAAAGAAGCGCTTTTCACCTGCTTAAAAGAGTCATACCAAGTGGGATATCGCGAACAAAAATCATGCCTTCTGGATTTGCTTTGGAAACGCTTCGTAAATAAATAATGCCTTCCGGAAGCGCTTCTGGGTAAGCAAGATTTTTTGCTGCGATGTAAGTATATTTCAATTCGAATTAGTACATGTGCTTGTATTGAATTTTAGATCTTAATATCTCAAGACCTGTTAATGGCAACTTAATGATTTCTACATAGCTTTCAATTCGGAATAATGTTAAGTAAATACAAACCATGTTGATCAAAAATATAAAATTTTTGTACATTTATATTTTAAACAGAAAATGGTATATTCAAAATTTTTACAAAAATGTCGCAGTTTTCAATAAAAAAAATTATTGCAATTTTCAGTAAAATGTAATCGGGCAAAAACCAAAAAAAAAGTCTAGTCAAAAAAGGGAAATTTTAATTTCCAAAAGGAATTATCTCCTTAAATGTAATAGATAGAATATAATTGTTTTCACATTTTTCATTTATCTCACCAAATACATTGTTCTTTGAAATTGGTACGTAATTGTAAAACTTACACTCCTGGAAAGGTTTTTTTACACTTTTTCAATTTCAGGATATATGGGAGGTATACGTGTCCTTGCACTGATTTTCCCAAATACAATAGTGTACCAAGTTTCATGTAACTACGACAACTCCTTCTATTTTTGTCCATTCGCTATATGGGAACAAGCACTGTCCAACGTACCTAAAACTATGAAAGAGCGTGTCGATCATAATATATTGGCAACATTTCAACATCCTACGTTTACTGGAAGGCGGATCTCGGCGATCATTTGTGTTTTGTGTCGATTTCAACCAAAATCATACAAATGTTACCTTGCCATAGAATTGATATATATATGGGGCGTTTCATCTCAAGTGACCCAACTTTTGTAATAGATGTCTTCTGATCGGGAAGACATTTGCACCATGGTTACTCCTATTGGATAGTAGTTTAGGCACAATTTTTCAACAAGATCGGTCAGGAACTCTCTGAGTTCAAGGGGGTCAAAATTTGACATTTTGGCCAAAAAGGTGTTTTTTCTCATCCATGTAACTTATTACCTATTGCTCTTAGCAAAATTAGTAGTAAATAGTTTATATAGCTATTTCTTTAATCTTTCGCAAAAAAATATAAAAGAAAAAAAATAGACTATTTTTTTGTTAAATCAAAAACTTTTTTGACCTTTTTTCAAAATATGTTCATTTTTTGCTTAAAAGAAAGCTTAGGACTTTTCCTTTAAGAGTTTTTTGGTCGCTTAGTTGGATGCGATAGGATATCTATCAAAATAAATGTTTTGTAACTCAATTTTGAATTATTTCCTATTTGTGTGTAAGAGTTTTTAAAACCTTAAAAATAAAAATTGTACTGTGAAACTAGACAAATTAACCTTTCGGACTGTATGTAACATACCTAACTAAAATTTCATACCCTCGATACTGTAATACCCACAATATGTTAACCTCAGGAATAAAATCACTTTTTTTCTATAGAAATGTTGAAAAATTATTTATTTTTATTTATTTGTAATAATAATTAAATTAATAAATAATGAATATCCACCAGAGGTGGAACTTGCACATAATAAACAAGTTTTCAATTTATTTTTTGATCAATGGTTATAATCTCTAACTTCAAGCTCATATATTAATTAGTTCTCATGTAGTGAGTAAATTAGTTTATATGAATGTTTGATGTTTGGCATGGGATTGTTACCGCTTTCAAAACGTGTTCTGATTATGGGAACTTAGAAAATTCCCGAAATAGATCTATCAACACATTCCTGAAAGGGTCAAATAATAAATTTGAAAACAAAAAACTCTATAGATTATTTGTTAGGACAATATCCTAGTAAAGAAATATAGAGTATGGCCTCGAACTTGAATAATTTTTCATTTTCATTATACAATTAAAGGCCGAAAAAACATAATTTTTATTTTTAATAAAAATTATATCAAACTTGTATTAAATTAATATATAAAAATAGTAATCAAAAGAAAAAGATAAATAATTTAATAAAATTTAATCTTAATCACATTAGATCCATTTATATCACAACTTTTTTTATACTTAATTTTTAGTTTTCCCTTCTTTTGGTTTGCGGGTGTGAGAATCCCATGCTCAGCAATGAAACTTTTAGCAAGTCTTGCTTTTCGTTGAGACGTTCCATACTCCGTCATTATTTTTGCACAACTCCATGTCGGTGGAGCAAGCGTGTGAAGTTGAATTATTTCAGCTCTACTCTGTGACGTTTTGTATTGTCAAAAAAGTTTTTTTTAATATTTTCTTTTTCGATTTTTTAAACAAATTTTGTTTAATCACATCTGCCACAACAAATTTAAATTGCAAGATCATATTTAATCCAGTTCCATATACAATTTTAAATTATATTTTTATTCGAATTCAATTACATTCCAGTTTAAATGGAAAAATGTTGTTTGAATATTTCTTAGGGGATTTTTTATAAAAAAAACTTACGCTATTTCTTTGGTTTTTGTTAGAAAAATATTTTCATATAAAGTTTACTTCAATTTATTTAAAACCAGCGGAAATATCCATTTTCGTAATATCTGTCGCATATTCGTACTTCAAATAAACATTTTATTATGTCTTAATGAATTCAAATATTAAATTCATGGTTTGTTTTAATAATGTAAAGTCTCGAATTTTTGGCATACGAACTCTCGGTTAAGATGAACTATTTCTGGCAACGAAACAAATAAAATTTCATACAATTTCACTTTTTTAACCCTCATGCACACAATAGTAGTACAAATGTACTACCAATGTGTTGTTTTACCTCTTGGGACTTTAATATTGGGTATATTGATGTGACTAAACAAAAATATGTTGTGTATTTTCATAATTTATATAAAAAAAAATCGTACTTTGCAATCGTAATATTATACAAAATACGGTAGTACAACACGGTGGGCCTGAGTCCATTTAAATAAAACTTGCGTCTTACTCCAATCTGAAAACGGATTCTGTTTCTAGATGGTTTTAAAAAAACGGAAAACGGAAAAAACTAGATGGCGCTTTTTTTCACGGCCAATCAAATTTTTTAAAATTTGACTTGTCTTCAGTTAAGGAGCACCTCACCGATTTCGATAAAAATTAAGGAACGACTCCTTGAGCTGATTCGATAATTTTAATTTTGTTTATAAGACACGCCCACTTTACAGGCGGAAAGGCTTAAAAGTTATTTTGTTTTTTAATCTTAAATGTTCTCAAAAATAAAAACTCTGATTCTAGAACTCAAAGTAAAAATATTTGATTAATTTTTACTTTTAAAATTAAATAACACGCTCCCATCCCTAAAAAAATAAACCTGTAATTAAATCATACGAAAGAAGATTATGTAAGATTTCCAATGACATATAATTTGTCCCCAACAGATAAGTAATTTTTGAGAAAGTTTAAGTTTTTTTTTTGTTTTCATATACATCGAGATTATTTTTATATTATTTTTAATTTATAACGAGCTTTCAACCTCCGTATATTTACAAAAATAAAGCAAATCAAACATATTACGTAGATTGATACTAGTATTCCGATCTGTCTAAAGATCTCATCAGAACCCGAAGTTTTGAAAAGCTAGAGCCTCCAGAATAGGCAGAGCTTCAACAAAAAACCTATTAATTATCAATTTTCACACTTGCTGCCTCCAAATGGGGCGTGTCTGGCAAAAAAAATTAAATTCTTCACTCAGTTCTACTCTCTGAATCGTTCCCCTAAATTAAAGACAGGTCAAATTTTGAAAATTTTTATTGGCCGCGAAAAAAAGCGCCATCTAGATTTTTCGTCTTTATTAGCAAATAGCTTTTAAACCATATAGAAAAAGAATCCGCTTTCTGATCGGAGTAACACGCAAATTTTATTTAAATCGACTCAGGCGCACCGTGACAAGTGTTCTACCAACTTTTTCTTTGTTTTAAACAAGATTACAATTATTTTTTTTATAAAAACCCATATTTTATTATTATCACTATTTGTACTTTTAATAATTTATATAAACCAGAAAATTATACATTTTAATCCTTTTTGGAATTTAAAAGTCATTTTTATTATAACGGTTTCTAATCGTAAAATTACTACTACAATACTACCCAGCAAAACTTTGGTAATGGGTGCGATAAAGTAATGCATTGCCTTTTAATGTGTACTCCTTACCTGTATCATTATTTTCCAACAAGAAGTAATGAGTTACCGATAATTGAACACTCATGAATTACCTTGTAATGAGACCTCATTACATTTTACATTACTTCAAAACATAAAATAATGACTTACCGATCATCAATTACATAATGCATGAATAATAAACGTAAAGTAATTAGTAATATATATTTTTGAAAATCTATTTATAGACACATTACTTTGTGATTTTTTGTAAGCATAAGGTGTATATTTTTGATATCCCGAACGAAAACACGAAGCACAACAACTCATTTACATTTTAAGCAATAAAATATTATATGTATCGATAGCTCAGTTGGTAGAGTTCTAGCCTAACTAATTGTTAAATACCAGAGACCCCAGGTTCGAAGCCCAGCATGACCATGTTATTTATTTAATGAAAAATACAAAAGTTATTTATTTAATTAAAAAAAATATCTGTAAATAAAAATTTTTATGCCTTTTTTTTATGAAAATCTATTTATAGACACATTACTTTTTCCTACCATGTAACCATATAAGTAACCAGTTACTTTACCCCTACAAGGTAATGAGTTACTTTGAGGCTCATCGCCTGTATAATTCATCAGTGAAGTAACGTGTAAAGTAATGCATGAAGCCCTATGACGATACATTACATTACCCATGATTTGGTAATGTGTGGTTTTGCTGGGTACTTCCACACACTTCACAACGCGATGCACTGAATGTGCTAATCTAAGATTATTTTGTTTTAAATTTTTTAACTAAATAATAAAATTTTTATTATAAATATCATATTTATTTGTTATTTAGATTGCCAATAATTAATATTGTTTAATATTAATATTTTTTATTATTTATTTCTTCAAAGAATTTGGTAGTACAAATGTACTAACGTCGCAGAGTGCTTTGTTTCCATTAAGGGAATGGGCAAAAATAAAAGTTTTCGTAGATTCATGAAACTTGGTACACTATTTTATTTGGGCCAAGGATAAACATTATTCCGGGTCGATTTGTATGGAGGCAAAAAAATCGCTCAACGTTCAATTAAAATCGTATTCTAGGGATCAAAATAAGAAACTTTGCCGAAGGACCCTAAGGGTCAAAATTCGGGACATCCCGTAGGGTCAAGCCCACTTTGATATTTCAGAAAGTAGGAGGAATCTCTCCAAGATTATGGGAGATACTTCTTCTCCGGGAGATAAAAATAAATTTTTACAATACAACATATGCAACACTTAGTACACCGTATGAATACCTTTAATAACACTAAACTCCTACCAGGTAGAGAAGGTACTTTTGTAATAAAGGGTCCGCCATCAACTAGTGCTTATTTCGTGAATGGTAACACTTAGCTCATGTCTGATTTGACAGATAATTAGTTTTATCCTTCCGCTGAACGAATATGGTTGTGTATACGCTTGAACAACGCTGGGAAATATTGCGACATTACTTTGAAAATCATGGTAATGTTGCAGAATTTGTGCGAAAATTGCGTACGGATTTTGGAAGAAGAGAAGCACCGTCAGCTCCGTATGTTCGTTATCTTGTGAAAAAAGTGAAAGAAACTGGCATCCTCATCGATAAACCTCATAAATTAACCTAATCGATAAATAAGTGTTACGCCAACAAGCCAGAGACAATTGACGCTTTAAAAATTGGACCGATCGTGTAGGCTACTGCATGGCCAGCCGAGGCAGCCATTTGAATGAAATTATTTTTCATTATTAACCGGAAGGATTGTACTTTCAAATAAAAAAATAAATTTGAGAAAATATTCAGTAGTTTTTTTTATAGCATTTTCAAAAAAAAAAAAAGTTATTTGGCGGACCCTTTATAAATTTGTGTCCGACAATATTAGAGATTATATCCCTGAGGGAAAGGGATATATCAGAGGACATGTCACATGACCGGTTCATAGAGAAATGGACCGGTCACGGGACTGGGTTTTTTATATGAAAGAGACCGTTCATTTTACATGGGCTTGTCCTAGGACGGGGTCAGTTTCCATCTGTGACATGGCACGGGACCGATGTAAAACAACATGTCACACAACTAACCCCAAACAACATATCACAGGAGTGACGCAAAAGATAATAAAAACAGGAGCGGTTCCTAAAATACCTATCATGTGCTAGGTGAAAAGAAGACCGGTTTATAAAGTGCATAACACGTGACCAGTTTTAAAGTTCCTATCAAGGGATGGCTCTGACAGTACCAGCCTTGAATAGCCTTGAACTTTCGAAAAAGAACATATCACTTAACAAACGCAAAATAACAGGTTACTGAACTAACTACTAACAACTTTACATGATAGACACTTTTAAACCGACCACGTGGTAGGAACTTTGGGAATCAGTACTGTATTCCCCTACCTTGGGACTACTACTTTCAGACCCAACACTCGATAGAGACCCTTATATCGATCAAGTGCTAGGTACTTTAGGAACCCATCCTGTTTTTAGCTACCGCAGGACTGGTACTGTCAGAGCCATCCCTTGAAAGCAACTTTAAAACTGGTTACGTGTTATGCAGTTTAGAAACCAGTCTTCTTTTCACCTAGCACGTGATAGGTAGTTTAGGAACTGCTCTTGTTTTTACGTATCACGGGACAGGTACCAATTCCCAAATAACCCTTTTTCCCCACAGCGAAACTTATTCAGTAATATATTGTTTTTATAGATAACTACTTTCAAAGAAACTACACTGTGGTGAACCCGCAGATCTTAATGAAACTTGGATTAATGTAGAGGACAAACAATTATTAGACACGTGTTTTTTTTTTAGGTGATCAGTACCACTTTTAGGGTTTCAAAAGTGGGGTCAAGAATTAAAATGTTAAACTTTTTTTTTAAATATATTTCTCATAAAAGTAAATGACAGGTACTTTAGAGACATATCCAAAGATGTATAAAACATGTCCGTGCATGCCCGAGCATTTTTGTTATACAAAATAATTATTTTTCACATACCACATTGTATGGGAAGTTGTGGTTGGTTTTGAGTTCAAATTAACATATCGTATAATAGTGCTTGTGTAATTTTACTGAGGGAGTGTCTGTGCTTTTTCCTATTTTCGTAATCCTTTAACATTCAAACAACTTCCGACAAGGTTTTATACCCCTTATTTTTTATATTTCATCCATGGGTCCACAACATAGGCAATATGGGTATACAAATTATAGTTTTCTCGAAATCAAACTTTCGTAAATTTCAGACATGCTTTCATACGAAGTCGGTGTTTTTTTTTACCCCACTTTTAAGCCTCTAAATGTGCGATTGCGTACCTCAAAACCATACGCGTCTAGTATTTTTTTTTTTTTGTAATTTACAACATATCTCAGTTTCATTAAGATCAGCGGAATCACCACTGTGTAGTTTCTTTGTCAAACCAAAAAAAAAAAAAAAACATTACTAGTTATAAAACTTCTGTATTTGCCAAATGCATCAAACTCTGTTTCTCTCTTGGCAAATGTTAGTCATTTGAGTGTAAAAACGTGTAACACACAGCATGTTTCTATTGTGAAAAGTTGAATCACACATCTAATTTTTGTTAGTACAAATTTTTGAACAATATTTTTTATCAGTAAAGCAACAATACACTCAGAAAAGTTCGGCAGTTACTCCATGACAGTTATTTGTGTAGTAATGAATTTGTAGTTATTTTAACTGCAATTGCAGTTGTTTTGCTTAGAAATGTTATTTTCAATTATGTTGTTCACAAGGGAGTGTGTATGTGTTCTATTGTCGTATCGAAAATAGAGATGGTAAAATTATGTTTTAAAATATAAGACAATGATTGATTTGTAGGACGATAAAACATTTTGCCTATATGCATATGTTCAAGAGAAAACCAAACAGAAAAATTTTACCATCTCGGTTTTTATTTAGGACGGTGCAACATATATAACACTTTGAACACCTTTTGAATACGTTTAAAGTCTTTGCCGGTTGTTTTTTTTTAACAACTTACAAAAACTACTGCATTGTGGTAACATTTACTTTATGCAATTGTTTTGACTTCTTTTAACATAGTGTGTGAGCACAATATGCCGGTTGTCTGTTTTACTTTCTTATTGTCAGTCAAGAAAAGAAAACGGAGAAAGACAAGTTGTAAGTGAAAACTTCTCTGCTATAATTTTTATTGAATATATAAAATACTAAGAGTATTCAATGTTGTATTTCTTCTCTTTCAGCTCTTAAATATTTATTCAATATTACAGTAGTAACTCGATTCTTGCACATACTTGATACTTGCACACCTCGATTCTTGCAACATAGGAATATTTTTCATTACGCACTCAGTACTTGCGACATCCGAAAATTTTGAACTCGATACTTGCAACATTTTTGTATTATGTATATATATCAGCGTTCAATATTTGCTTAGAATGGGCGGAGAAAAACAATGCTTCATTAGACGATATTATGATGCTCCAGAGACTAAGAAGCAGTGTAGTACTGAACAAGCGACTTTGTACAAAACAAACAAAAATTTTAAATTTCTTTAATTCCACATAAAATATGTATCTACTGTTATACGAATGCGTTGAACTTAAGTGTTTTGAATTGAAATATTAAACTTAGATTCTAAACAGATGTATGTGCCTTTTATTTTGTATGGGAAATTAATACTCGGTACTTGCGACAACCTCTAAACTTGCACCGAGCCCGGTTTTCATTACGTGCAAGAATCGAGTTTCTACTGTAATTCAATCTGACGAAAAAATCATCTATCGTATACAGACATGCCACAAGAATGATTTAGAAAAATATCATTAAACGTAAATTACACTAGTTTACAGCAAAATGTTACAAACATGTGACTATTTTTTTAATATGGATTAAGGCCTCCTTAAACCGAACATCGAATTATATTCCGATTTTAATTCGCGACTTTTTTGACCGGGTTCTTATTTTATTATTACCATCTGTTCGATTTCAACACCTGTAGGTTTGAAATAATAAAAAATGGAAAAAATAAAGATAAAACGTACACTAAAAGAAAAAAATTAGTAAAAAAATTTGCTAAACTACTAAAAATTAGTTAAAAACTACATTGCAGAAAAAACTGCTAAAATTAACACATTTTGTTGCTTAATATTATTTAGCTAAGAATAGCAAAATTAAATATATGTATAGCTATATTTGTGCTAAATTTTCGTTAATTGAAAGTAACAAAAATTATCTGCTAAAATTCTACATATTAAACTGCAAAAAATTGAAAATTTTTTAAGTTTTTTATAATTTTCTTTTTAATGCAAATAAAAATCAATCTGTCTGAAATCAGCAATCTATAATTGTTTACCAACAATTTTTGTTGATTTTAAGCTTTCTACTAAATTTAAGGTAAATATAGCAATAATTTTGTTGATATAACAAACACTGTAATTGCTGTTTTTAGCCTACAAATATTTAGTAAAAGTTTTTGCTAATTTTAGCAGAGTAAATTTCTATTTTCATTTAACAAAAATTCAAATCGAATATAACTAAATCTTTGTTAAGTTAACAGTTTTATTATTTCTGTTCTTATTTTATTAATATTAATATTTAGCAAACACAAATCTACTAGTTTCAGCAGTTTTTTTCTGCTATTTTTACAGTTTTTTTCTAGAAGTGAAATAAAAATCTAATTTTTGGTAGAATATTGGAAATATTTAGGGATTTATAAATAAATTTTATTACACAAACTTTACAAAAAAATTTAAATACAAATTATCAAAGAATATTGAGTAAATATGTATGCTTTTGGTGGTAATTATACAATACAGCGTCCGCTCGTTTGATTAACGCAGCACAAAATTTCGTAAGATTATATGTGTTTTATTTGACATGAGAAGTACACTCATAGAAATAAACATGTAAAAATAGCAGAAAAAGCTAACAAAAATTTGTTAAAGACTACTGTTCAGAAAAAAACTGCTAAAATTAGCAGAACAGCAAAATTAAAACTGCTAATCTTACAAAATTTTAGTTATATTTGAGTTAAATTTTAGTTAATTGCTTTAAAAAGTTTTAACAATTTTGAAATATTTTGTGATTACGTTGGGTAATAGCGCCCTAAACCATAAAGCCCAAAAACCGAAAAGTCATGTAGTCCAAAAGGCTAGGATATTTCCCAAAAGTGGTTATACAAAAATTTCATATTGACCAAATAGGAAGTCATATTGCCTAAAAATTTTTTTTGTAAGTTTTTCAGTTGATTAAATCAGGAAATTCTCAAAAATACAATTGAGTGAAACTATTTTTAAACAGTATTTGTGTTTATGCTATGGTGTGGTCGTGAATAGTATGATATGGAGAAAGAAAATTTTAAATACATTGTCGGTAACTATTATACAAAAAAATTTAAATTTTATATCAATATTTGTTGTATAGGTATAGGACGTACGTCCAACACATTTTCAAGAGTTACGTCCTCTGACAGCAAATGTCAAAGAGTAAGATATCTATGTAATCTATGTTTAATGTTACAAAACTTGAGTGGGTATGCCAATCATCCAACTCAAGAAATTTTATTTAATGAACTAAAAGCAATTGAGAATATGAAGAATCAATGTAGAAGCCCTACAGTTCTTCTTAGTGATACTAATGCTTCAAAAATGTTTGCGAAAGATAAGTGATTAATGTGCAATTAATGTATTGTAAGCGCTAGAACCTGCCGTGCCGCTAGTCGCGTGTATGGTGGCCGGTGCGGCATGACAGGTCACAGAGCTTTCAATACGTTTGTCGCAGTTTGGTGAAGTAATGTATTGCTTTCTTATAATCTTTTATATACTAATTAACCCTGTATCCTTGAGTCCTTCCAGTACAAGTTTATTTGGAAAAGTTAGGGACTATATATAGAACCTAACTTCGTCGACCCAAAAATTTTGTTTCTTAAAGATTTTAAAAATAAAAGTGAACAAATGTTTTCTTTACTTTATCGACTTTTGGGTTTAAGAGGGGAGTCTCCCGATAGGTTCTCTCCTATCTTAATATGTGATAAAGAAAAGAAAAATAATTGACACGTATTTTTTCTTTTTAAAATAACTTTTTTAAATAATTTTTTTTGTATCGACTTAGAAAATGAATTTGGTGGATGAATTTTTTTTGCAGAATGACCCAAAATAATCGGTTTCTTTAATAATTAATTGGGTCATTCTGCAAAAACAAAATAATACAACATGGTCCACCTCCTGGTACAAGGGCGGATCAATAAGTCCGTGACTTTTCGAACTTCCCTCGTAGTTATATGAAATGCAACACTGCTCCCATCAAGTACCACCTGTTAATAGACTACTGTTAAATTTTGAGCAAGTTCCGTCATTTACTTTTCGTTTACCAGCTACTCATTTTAAAAATGGAAAAAAGTGAATTTCGAGTGCTGATTAAACATTATTTTTTTGTGAAAAAAAAAACGTCAATCAAACCAAGGAAAAGCTTGATAAATACTATGGAGACTTTGTACTATCGATTTCAATGGTAAAAAGTTATTTACTGACTTTCGTTGTGGTCGCACAAGTACAAATGACGCTGAACGTTCTGGATTGAGGTCAATACACCCGAAAATGCACGATATGGTGTTAGCCGATCAAAGAGATTGTTGATGACATAGGCATTTCATATGGCAGTGTGGTTTCGATTTTAAATGATCAGTTGGGTTTAAGAAAGCTGTCTGCAAGAAGGGTGCCGCGTTTGCTCTCAATTGACCATAAACGTAATCGTGTGACAACTTCAAAGGATTGTTTGGAGTTGTCTAACCTCAATTCGAATGAGTTTTTGCAGCGTTTTGTAACTGTGGATGAAACTTGGATCCATTACAACACTCCCGAGTCCAAGAAGAAGGCCAAGGTAAGTTTGTCGGCCAATAAGGTGATGGCAACAGTTTTTTGGGATGCCAGCGGGATAATCCACATCGATTACCTTCAAAAGGGAAAAACAATAAACGGCGAATATTATGCCAACTTATTGGACCGATTTAAGGATGATTAAAAAAAAACGACCCTATATGGCCAAGAAAAAAGTTCTTTTTCATCAAGATAATGCACAGGTACACACGTGTGCAGTCGCAATGGCAAAATTCCATTAATTGGGCTACGAATTGGTACCTCATCCGCCATATTCTCCGGATTTAGCCCCCAGTGACTATTTCCTATTTTCAAACCTAAAGAAATGGCTCGGTGGAAGGAGATTTAGCTCCAACGATGAAATTATTGATCAAACAAATGGACCTCGAAAAACCCTATTTTTTGGAAGGATATAAAACTTGCAGAAACGTTGGACTAAGTGTATTGAGCTTAAAGAAGATTATGTTAAAAAATAATTTTTTTTTTTTTGCAAAAAAAAAAACTGCGTCATTGATCCGCCCTCGTACTATGCCAAACATTTGTTTATAGTCCTAGTGTACACTTCAAATGCAGTTATTTTAACTGACATTTGCAGTTGATTCTACCTACATAATTTCCTGAGTGCAGTTAGATTAATATTTTTGCCATCATAAATTCTTAAATTTCCGATAACCCATTCTCTTATCATATCCCAGAACACTCGAAATTTGTATGATTTGATATAGATTGTGTTTTAGGTACCTTTTACGAGTACAAGTACCACCTACAGTGGGAAGCACACGTAAGTACATGTAAGTACTTTTTACACCTAAAGCTTCAGGCTAAAAAATATTTGACACTAGAACTAAAGTATACTTTTCTAAAGCCATAAGGTAAGCTGAATCCAAATCTGGTTTCAGAATCGCTCTCCTACATCAGGCTTTCAAACTACATTAACGGGAAAAGTGTAGTTTATTGATCAAAATGCTCCGATTTTTCGTCTGAATATATACGTGCGCCCCGGTAGGCTAGTTGCTAGCGTGCTGGCTTATCTGTGCGTGGGTTGTGGGTTCGATTCCCACCAGAGGCACTGGTCTGTTTTCGCTACAACGCGCCGAAGGCAATAGTAGCTAGTGCTCGGTTAGGTTAATAGTATATAATTTGTAATTATATGATTATTAATTAATAAAATAAATAAAAATAAATAAATTTCTAACAATTATGTTATGTTCACAAAACTTAATGCAAAATTTAGAACGCATTAACTCAATTTCTGACTTTCAGTTGATGTTATGACAGATTCTGAATTTTAAATAAAAAAATATACAATTTAAAAATACATTTTTTTTAACTTCAAATGAAAGAGCTTAAATTGTATTAATGATTTCAAAATTTAAATGAAAATTCTTAATTTCAATCGAAAGGAAAGCAAACAAAAATATTTTTCCTTGGCTAATTAAAATTTTTTATGAAATGATAAAGATTTATGAAACATTTGACCTACAATTTTATAAAACGCTTCATTGATGACAGACCATTTATGAAACAGTTTCATCAATATAATAAAACTTTTTTCCCTGAGTGTACTACCGAGTGTTCCCCACTGTAAATTTATTTTTATTTTCTTTATTTTTTTTTGTACGTCCACTATGTACTCGCTGAATAAAGCGCGCGTGTTGTTGGTAAATGTGCTGTTCTTGATTTCGAATAGTAGTAGTAGGTACACATTTTATGATCGACTAACTTATAGACTTGTATGATTGTAGATTGAATGGTTACGATCAGGAGAACTTTGTTTCGTAGTTAACTACAATCAGTTAGTCTGATAAATGCCGTTAACAGACGTGGACGCGTTAAGTTTAAAACGTTTGCGAAAATAAAAATAAAATTAATAACGGTTTAACAAAATAAAAACAAAGTGATTATCCTTTTAACACCTTACATTGTGTGGATTACCAAGAAAGTGTAGGGATATTAAAAGGATTTAACATTAAATTGAGTTGTGAGAAAAATAAAGGAAAAAAATCTCTCAAGTTATTAGTGTAAAACGACAACTATGGCGGATGAAAACGGTACTAATTTATGTTTTTTGTTTTTGACCAATTTAATATTAATTTTGAGATGATTATTTGAGAGAGAGAGAGAGAGAAATTTGAGATTTATTTTAATAATTAAAAAACAAACAACATAATTTTATTTAAAGTTTATATATGGATATTTTTAAAAAAAATTTAATTTTTGAGGTTAAAAAATTTAAAAACAAAAAATTTAATCGCAAAAAATCAGTGATGCTTTGTAGATCTAAAAAACTAGATATAATAAACTTGAATCCGTTCACATTCACCAATTTGAGCGAGGGCCGCGAAAGTTATAGCGGTTTAAAGTTGAAAATTAAAAAAAAAAAAAATTTCTCAAAATTACAAATGTTGGTAAATTTCAAAAGTTGTTGCAGATATGCATTACAATCATTAGTGTCTAAAAAACTGCGTTTAAATTTGTGATTTATAGCTTAAGTGTAAAGAGATATATGCATACAAAATTTATTTTTATAGCATTAGTATCAATTTTTTAATATAAGAAAGTACACAAAAATTCTAATAGCAATGCAGAATTTGTTGCAATTCGTTTGAGGATAATATCTCAGTTAGTTTAAGAATAATAACGGTTTAATAACATATTTTTAGTATTTGGGATAAAAAAGTTAAAAATTTGTTGATACCACTTCAAAGACGCTTTGTACACTTGAAATACTAGAAATAAAAAACTTAAATTCGTTCGCGTACATCAATTTGAGCTAGGGCCGTGAAAGTGATAGCGGTTGAAAGTTACAAAAATCTTCAAAATTGCAATTTTTGGTAAATTTCAAATGTTTTTGCAGACATGCATAATAAGTGTCTAAAAAATTTTGTTTAAATTTGTGATTTATCTATTAAGTGTAAAGAGATATAAGTATCCAAATTTTTTCGTACCTTATGTATAATTTTGTGAAAAACACAGATTTTAATTTAAATATGCGTCTTATTTTGCGGACAATACATTATTTTTTGGAATTTTTTTGAAGGTCATATCTTAATTGGTTTAGACATTCCACAATATCTACTAATTTATTGATGTCTGCAAAACACATCACGCTTCAAATTACTTATTCGACAGCGTTTTCCTCTCAAAGCATCAGTCTATGCATTGCTTCAATGACAATATTTGGAATTAAAAAATCGCGCATATTTTTTTTTTTTTTTTTATAATTTAACCAATACTCAGGGGATGCCCCCTACTCATGCAGTGCATTGTATTGATCAGGAAAATAAGGTATGGGAAGGAGGAAAGAGGGAGTAGTGTTTGTGGATATTTGATTTAAATTTTTCTAAATTGTAAGTAACAGGGAAGACTTCTGCGGGAAGTTTGTTCCACATACGAATCGTTCGACTAAAAAACGAATTTTCTCTGTAATGCGTTGTGCGAAACACAGGACAATCAACTACAAACGGATGTGCTCTACTAGATAAGCGAGTATTACGAATAAAAACTCGGGCTCGAGGAATAAGTTCACTTATCTCAGATGAGCACCTCCCATGGTAATATCGATAGAAAAGTGTCACACAGATAGAAAAGTGTCACTCGTAGATATTTATAACCGCAAAATTTATAGCGGTTTTGAAATTTTTTAGGAGTGCTTTTAAAACCAGAATTTTAATCGTTTCCGGAAAATTGGTACTACTTTTTTGTTTCATTCGCTCAAAAAAAAATCCGAATCTTTATTTTAAGCTTTTAGAGAATTCTTCGACAGGTCAATTTCGTGTTGTATGTGCTTTTAAAAAACTTTATTTTTTTAAATAAATTGGGATTTTCGCCAAATTTATAGCGGATAGATCATTTTTGATAAAAAAAATCGAGTGAAGCACGACCAATTTGTTGAAAAAGTATAAAGGGAAACCAATATTCTTTACCTATTGTGGGTTCTATTAAGTGATGCTAAATTAGATTAATAAAATACTGAAAGCTCCATATATTCTATAATAGTTACAATTATTTTGAGGCCTCTTAGCTGTTGGTAAATCTTAATAGCGACTTACGATTATTTCCATCAACGATTTGAGTGTGCCATGGCAAAAAAGTAACGCATAACCAAAGAGTATATACAAATAGAGACTACACTTCCCACGCCTCTCAGCAAGCAAATGAAAACATTTTTTTTTTTTGCACGAAAAAGTAATTGCTTCATGTTGATAACAAATTGTTGCTTAAAACACTCACTTTTATTTTGCAGATTGAGAGGGACTGAGGTGGATAGAAACCTACAGGCATAACTTTCACACGATGACTTATGATTAGGGAATGCAAAATCCCGCACTTTTTGATTTCCCGGGAAAGCGGGAATCTTTTTCGAAATTCCTGGGATCCAGCTAGAAAAATAAATTAATAAATTTTTCATATTAAATCAACGATTTTTATATAAAAATTTGTCTCCATTTCTTTGGTTTTTATTAAATTTAAAAAAAAACTAGAAAAATTTTAAAATTAATAGAGTTCGGTCGAAAAACGGCATTTGGACAATATACCAAATATTGTCCAAATGCTGTTTTCGTCCGAACTCTATTAAAGTATTTTGGGCAAAGTTTTATAACGGATTTTTTTTAGTAGCGTTCTATAGTGACTTTAAATTTCTAATTTATAGTCGAATTATGAAACAAACGGTGTTGAGGTGAAGTTCCCAGCAAAACTTTGGTAATGGGTAGGACTTATTTCAGACCTTCCAAAGTAATGACTATCCATTCCAGTTTTTGTTATTTTGAAGGTCCGAAATAATACCTTACTAATATGAATATATGTAACTGCTTTTTTGTAAGATAAAAAACAACGCCTTACTAATATTGTGTTAAATATCTGCTTATTTGGAATATCAAAAATAATAAGTTACTTATTATCACTTATTTCAGACCTTTCGTAGTAATGACTATCCATTACATTTGTTGTTATTTTGAAGGTCTGAAATAATACCTTACTGATATGAACATACAAAACTACTTATTTTGGAAGCTAAACAATTATGTCTTACTAATAATAAGGTACTTGTAAGGTAATAAGTAACTACTTTTTTGTAAGGTATATTTATAAAGATTCATAATATATCATAATTAATAATTTAAATGCAATTTATTTAAGCAAACAAATATATAGTTATACATAAACGACTCTCACAAAACAAAAGCTTATTTAGTAAATAACAAAATTAAGATAATTGATATTAAGTAGAAATTATTAAATTTTATTTATTAATACATTAAGAGTTTTTGGTAATAATTTTCTTATTTTCGAAGAACCATCAACCACCATCAACTAAGTGATAAGTAGTAGAACTGTTAATATGCCTTCGAAGTTTTTGAAATACATACTACAAACATTTTGAAAAGGCTTCTACTACTTATCACTTAGTTGATGGTGTAGTAGATGGTATATAATATGAACTTTTGATGTTTATTATTTGCAATATTCCCACCTTCTAAAGATAACTGATGAAAGGGTAATTGGGAAATCCCCGGAAACGCGTCTTATCATTCTTGAAGGTATAGAACATTTTGAAAAACAAAAATTCTATTGAGTATGTTAGTTCATATATAATTCATATAAGTACAAAATTTTGGCCTCGAAGAATAATACTTTTTTAATTGCAATTATTTTTTGTCAAATTCAGTTTTGTTAATCCTTTTTTTTTTTGTAGTTTATTAATTAATAAACATTTTTAAAGTACTTTTTTTTAAAAACCAGCCAAATTTTAAATATGTATAAGGCATTTAAGTTCCTACACCCAAAAAAAAAGTTTGTAATGTTAGCAACTCGTACTCGCAAGTTTTTTTGCTGAGTTTAGCAACTTTTTTGCTGATGTTAGCAACTTTGTCTGCTAGGATCCTCCCAGCAAACGAGTTGCTAATATTACAAACTTTTTTTTTGGGTGTACTAGTATATAAGATTTTTAGTTTTTTATAGTGAATTTTTTTTGTTCTTTTTATGTTTAATAAATGTTATTAGAAAATAATAAGCAAAGTCTTTTAATTTTTTTCTTGAGAAAATATTAATCGCTGTTCACCACTTATTACACTTCTTCCTGGTAAGCAGTTATTATAGTCCTTCCTTGTAATGACTAAAATCAGTAGTTATTGTAGGACCTATTAATAACTAGTTACAATTGTCCTTATTAATAACTAGTTATTTTATTGCCTATTAATACCTTCTTATTTAGGTACATGTTAATACGTTCTTATTTTTGCACCTATAAATAACTACTTATTAACATCCTTACAAGTAATACGTCATATAATGGCTTTAAGCATTACTTTTGATGCTACAAATAAGAAATGAAATAAGTACTTATGTGTAACTGGTGATTTCACTACATATTTTGTAACGTCTTATTTTTGTCCCTATATGTAAGCACAAGGCAAGGCCTTGCCTCCTATGACACCCCCATGTTAAAATCAGGTGTTCTTGGCCTCAACTATAAGTAATTCTGATTCTTGTTTTCTTCTTCCATTTCCCATTCTATGGTAATAGCAAGTTTTCCTGGGTTATCATACTTTTTTCTTTTAAAAAGTTGTTTAAAATGATAATTGAAGCATTGAAAATTTGGAATATTTATTTGAATATTTTGTTCGAACTTCTATTCTAAAAAAATTCCGGGACTACCGAAGCAAATTCCCTGGAGTCCTGGGACGGGAAATCCCGGTATGCATTTCCTACTTATGATCAATATGCCTTTACGCTAAAGTATATATTAGGAATGGACACAATTGCATACAAAATGCTAAACTATTTTTTTTTTTGCAAAATTGATGGAAACCCCCGAAAAATCAAAAAATTAAGAATTAAAAGCGGCTTTTTGCAAAAATGTGTAAAATGGTACCACACCATTTTCGGACCAATTGGCAATAAAATTCTGGCTGTGCCATACGAAAATGAGATTTTAAATGAAAAATCAAGTTCAGTTTTTTCATTGCTGTGTATATTTCATTCGTGTATATTGATGGCACATTATCGCGACATACTGCGCACAATTTTAAGTTTTTTTACTAAAATTATTCAAGTTTTTGATACGTAATGGGCCGCAGATTTGCTGCCCAACAAACTGCGAAAAAGTGAAAATCGAATAAATATAACCTTTTAGCTGTTGGTGGCACACTATCAGTACACATAGTGTAAAGTCCTTCAGGTGTAGTGAGGTTAATAATAATATAGCCTGAAAATGATATAGCCTTCAATTGAACATATTTCATAGACATTCACTGTAATGAAAGTGTTTGTTAAAATAACTTTCACAAATATCAAAATTTTTGGCTGAGTTTTGGTACACATATTTGTTTAAGCTATTTACATATTATACTTAAATAGGTGGTCCTTTTCCTCTATGCTGTCATATAAATTTTAGTCACATTTCACGTTTTTCGGATGAACCACACTTTCTTTTTATTTTTATTTTTTTTTGTTGTTCAGATTTGTCTTTTTGCTTATGTACAAAAATGTTTTAAACGATTGGGAAATGGGATGATAAATTGTGCACAACTAGTAATATATACACTCAGGGAACTTCTGCTTTACAAACATGTAGTTGTTTGGGTTGTAATACAGCTTCTTTATTTTTAATGTAAATTTAAGTCATTTGTGGAACAAATTAAATTTTTGACTAACCTTGTAGTTCATTTAAAAAAACAAACCACATCAAATGACTGTTTTATGATTTTACATTCATTTTGTACAGTAGGTTTTTTGTTATTTAAAAAAATAAATTATTGTGTATATTTTTTACTAACATATATGTATGTATGGTTCAGTTTTACTACAATTGTGGTTAATTTTTTTGAACATTAAAAAACAAATGACAATGTTAGTTAAATTTACTGAAGTGTAAGTCGCCCTTTCTTTAAGTGAAATTTAATTCGTTTTTAACAACATTTGAAGTAGTCTTTACCTATATAGTATTCTAAATGTAGTAAAAAGTGAGAAAAATAGCGCATTTACTTGGTAATGCTGCAAATTTACTAACCAAATTTGATACCCGAATGTAAATCAGGGTTTTTTTGTGTATTTACCATAAAAAACTGAAATACAATATTTGATTTTTAAAATTTGATGTATAAAAAACTGCGATAAACTTTAATGCAAATGCAACACTTTAATGCAAATTTCGGAAAAATCTGGCCCATAAGTGGAAAAAATGGCGTACCCACCATTAAAATGAGCGTGACTGAAATATTTAGGATAGATGGTCGGTATAATTCTTGTTTTCGATTTTAGGGGTAAATTTTTTACCGCAGTGTAATTTTATTTAATAAAGTTTTGATTCAAATTTCTTTTGTATCGGACTTTTATATCTGTTTTCCCATGTTATTTGTATGATGATAAATGATGATGATAAATATCAAATTAATAAAAACATTAACTTTAATTTATGGCGAAATTTGTTTTTGTATTTATTACGAGGTTTGAATAGTAAAATTTAATTATATTCTATAATGACCAATAAACAACACACAGTCTGATTTTGTATTGCAATTAATTTATAAAAAAAAAATAGATCACAAACAAAAATTCATTGATTCCCAAATACCCCATTTAAAAACCTGGAAGGTCAACGTTATATCAACAACATTTTTTAAGGCTTACATAAATAATTTCATACATCACTAAAATATACTAAACGTATCTGTGTTTAAAAACTAACTTAACCCTCTAAGGGGTAAGGCTGCCTCAGGGCAGTTTTTATAAAATTTACCACAAATGAATCGAAGGAGTATTTTATATTTAGAAATTTATATATTCCGATAGAAAACTAAATATACAAAATGTTTTGCGAAGAAATTTTTCGTATGTAGGGCACGGTTTGGAAGCGAGAAAGCTTCAAAGTTAAAATTTCTGAAAATTTCAAAAAATAATTATTTTTGAAAAACCCACCAGTTTTTAAAAATCGAAAAACCAAATTTAAGTTGTCTAGAAACTCTTGACAAAAAAACTAAGTAGGATTGAAGCTTTATCTTTAGTAATAAGTCCTTACTTAAGTTCAAGGACACACGGGATATTATTAGCATACACTCAAAAAAAAAAGTTTGTAAAGTCAGCAAAAAATTTTGCTGAGTCAGCAAAATATTAGTCAGGAGGGTGCTAGCAAAAAAATTGCTACTGTCAGCAAAATCTTTTGCTGAAAATCAGCGAGCTGATTTTAGCAACAAAATTAGTAGATTCAGCAAAAGTTTTGCTAACACTTAGTAGATTAGAAATAAAAAAGCCTTGGTAAAAATTAATAAATTTTTTGCTGAATTTTAGTAGACTGAAAAAAACGCAAAAAATTGTAAAAAAAAAATGTAATTTAGTTAATATATTTGCTGAAAATCATAAAATATATTTTTGTGATTCTTTTAAAAATAATTTACAATAATTACGAAATATAAAAATTTTCATTTTCCCACATTGACATTAATTAATTTAATATCTGAAAATATATAGAAATAAATATATATAACATAACAAAAATTTTCTTTCAACTACTTACATCAATGGTAGTCTAAATGATGCTTTCTTTTAAAAGACGCAACTGCCGAAGATAATTATAGAAACGAAGCAAAAAATAAACAAAAACAAACGAAACGAAAAAAACAACCCTTTTTTGCAATAAGAAAAAGGAACCATACAAATCTACCTAAGATGTGTGTCTTTGTCTTTCGCTTTACTCTGTCTACATGTCTGTATATGTTTGTTTGCAATTTGACCACACTAGATTATTAATCTATTAACATTTATTATAGAAATACATATTAAATTTAAATATTTTCTTTTGTCTTTTATTTTATTAATAGACAATTATTTTCACAAGCCGGTGAAAACGCAAAATTTAAGTTGTTTTAATCCTCAATTTTGTTTTATGTATGAAAAACAGATACAAAAGTCTTCCATGGTTGATTTTTTTATTCATTTCCTCTTCTCTACTACATCTTGACATGCCGCGACATCTGCTTCATTCTGCGTATATCTTTCAATCTGGTTGTCGTCCTCACTATTAATGTGCTTATCAGCACAATTTTGTTTAGCAAAATTAATTAGTAAAACATTAGTTTATTAGTAAAGCATTAGTATAAAACAGTTAAATGCTGATTAAGTATAACAAAAATTTTAGCTGAAAACACGATTTTAGCAAACAAATTTGCTAAAAAATAGTATACCTGATTTACAAGAAGTTTTACTAACTTTTGTACTAACTTATTTTTTTGAGTGTACCTCTAAAACACATCGTCTTAACTTATAAACTAACAGGCGGAATTTTATGAAATTTGGCAATAAAAAGACAATAAGTATTAGTAGGAAAGCGTTAATATTTTAACAATATATATTGAAGTTAAGATACTTTTTCGCTTTTCTCAAAAAGCAAAAATCGCAATATATTCTTAAATAGCAGCACAATAAAAATATTTTTTGATTGTGGTTATAGCTGGGTAAGAGCAATAATTTTTGTAAAAAATTTCTCTTATGTGGCTCATATCGGCTACAGAACACTCATAGAAGGAATTAAACCTGTAAAAAATAGCAAAAAAAAATTACTAAAAATTAGTTAAAAGTGACTTTGCAGAAAAAACTGCTAAAATTACTAGATTTTTTTACTAAATATTAGTAATAGAGGAATAGCAAATATAAATCTGTTGAATTAACAAAGTTTTTTTAAGTTTTTTTTACTGAGAATAAAAGTCTGCCCTTATGAAATCAGCAATCTGATTTCATATTTTCAGTCTACAAATATTTAGTAAAAATTTTAGCTAGTTTTAGAGAGTAAAATGCTATTTTCAATTAACTGAAATTCACATCGAATATAACTAAAATTTTGAAAAGTTAACAGATTTATTTTTTATATTATTTTAAATCAGCTAAATTTCGCAGTTTTTTTTTGCAAGGTAATTTTTAACTAATTATTAGTAGCTTTTTCTGCTATTTTTACTGGTACATTTCTATGAGTGCAGGCAACGATAAAAATTGCTGCAAGAGAACTTATTTTTTATTTTTCGAGACGAGCACATGGTTGAATTTCATTGGAAAACAGCTTTTGTCAGTTAGAGGGTTAATGCTCCATTAAAAATCGAAAAACAATTTTATGTTTATAGCAAGACTTTGGAGAAAAATCAAATCAGATATAGCTCTAAAGTTCCTGCATTGGACCTCTAAAGTAAAATCAAATAAATCCGTGACATTATATTATAAATATAATTTACTTAAAAATATAATTTAGTTAGAAATATAATTGTACTTTTTCATTTCAATAAATCTATTACTATTGGAAATATTCGCAGTTTAAGAGAAAACATCAAAGCACACATTCGTGACCTTGGGTCGCAAAGGGTTAAACTAAAAAAAAGCGAGATAGAATTATAGTAAATGTCTGCTAAATTTGTCATCTCTAATATTGGCGACACAAATTTATATCGCAAAAGTACACTAAAAAAAAGTAAATCAAGTCAGAGAAAAATTAATACACATTTTGAATCAAATTAACAAAATGTTAGTCAATCTGGGTTAAAGCTTTATTGTTTCAAATAAAAAGTTAAATTATACTCTTGACAGACAGAGAGTCAGCAAAGTCAGCAACATTTTTGCTGAGAGGATCATTCTATAAAAATTTCTTGTATCAGCAAAAAACAATAGTAAATTCAAAACTTTTGCTGATATTAGCAAATTTTTCTGCAAAAATCCTCCCAGCAAAAATGTTGCTGACTTTACTAATTTTTTTAGTGTCAAGAGTCTAATTTAACTAATTTGACTTCCCTCTTGTTAATTTCCATCTTTCTCCAACATAAAGTACGACCATATTTGACTTATTTGAATTTAAAAATGTTTGGTAAATTTGTGGACTAATCCTACCGTTATCGATTTAAACCCCTTTCAACTGACTATCGTTATCCCTAATTATAGCGTTACCGAAATACTTGAAATACCGTTAGCAGTAAAATACCGTTACCGATATAACTTAAATATCAATATCATTAACACTTAAATGCTCACTGTATCTTTAAAGATACAACCATACAAAAAATTCCAACAGTATGACGTAGAGCTCAATTAAAATTAAAACTCCACTACTGTGTTAAGAAGACCCAAGAGCTATTTAATAAAACAAATTTTTTATTAAATTTTTATAATTGCGCCTTTAGTTAACCCTCTAACGCCTGACGATGACATTTGTCATCGTTTATAAAATTGAACCCAAATGCTTCGAATGAGTGTTTTATACTAAGAAATTGATATAGTTCGATATAAAAGTGAATTAGCTAAAAGTTTTGCGAAGAAACTGTTCGTATTCAGTGCACTGTTAAAACGCGGGAAAGCTTTAAAGTTCAAATTTTGTAAAAATTCAAAAAATTATTATTTTTTCATTAACTGAGATTTCCAACAACTAAAACACTTATTTACGTTGATTTAAAACTCTTAAAAATTAAGTATAAGTAAGATTGAAGTATTACCTTTAATAATCCGTCCTTATTTTTCTTCAAGGACGAACAGGATTTTATCAGGATATCTCTAAAGGACATTGTCTTAACTTATAAAGTAATGGACGGATCGTTTTGAAATTTGGTATAGAGAAGACAATCAGTAATAGTAGCAAAAGTCTAAAGTTTGAACAAAAAATATTGAAGTTAAGATACTTTTTCGCCCTATTTCGCATTTTGCAAAAAGCGAAAATCGCCATATCTTCTTGAAAAGAAGCACAAAAAAGTTTATTTTTGGATTGTGGTTATGTCTTGGTAAGAGCAATAATTTTTGGTACAAACTTTAGTTTTATTTGCATTAGTTTTCGAGATAAATTTTAAATTGTTTTTGCTCATATCGCCGAAAGTAGTCAGCGAAAAACATTTTTTTAAGAGAAATTATTATTTTTTTTTGCGAGACGAATACATGGTATGAATTTTATTGCAAAACAAAATTCGGGCATTAGAGGGTTCATAATGAAAGACAAAAAATGTAAAATAGGCGAAATTAATTAAAAACTCAAAAAACCCGTTTTTATGATATCGAAAAAAGGCAAAAATAATTTCAGAAAGTTTTTAGAATTTTTTCAGAAAGTATTTGGAGAAAGATTTAAAACAAAATATTTTATGTACCTACACTGCGTTGCAAAACTATAAGTACACATTAGTTTCACTAAGTTTCGTAAGTAAAAAAAAGTAGAAGAGTTTAATCGGCATAAATGTAAAACCATTTATTTTTTATTTTACTATTTAAAAAGGAATTACAAAATCAATTAGAGCTTCATAACTATAAATACACTCCACGAAATATATCACAATTTACGTAAATTTAAGAAAAATATATTAAAGCAGCAGTTTTAATGATGCGTCAGGACTCCTTTTTTTAATCAACTCGAAAATTCAATCAGACATACCAGATTTATTCGAAGTTCTTCCGTTATCGATCTCCACGCATCAATAACTGCTTCTTTTAGATAAAAAACGCTTTCACATTGACGGCTTTATGCATAAACTAGGCGGGTTAATACTCCGCAAATCTTCTCAATGGGGTTTTGATCCGAAGAACATGCAATACTCTTAAAATTTTTATTGATAGTCATTAAATCGTCTGTCGACTTACATGTACTGAGACATTGTCATGTTGGAAAATAAATTCTTCTTCGTTGCTATTTTCAATAAATGGCACCAATTTCTTTTATAATAATGTGTAATGTACTAAGAAGAATTCTTTCTGGTGCTTGGAAATGCCAAGTCGACCATAAAGTATAAACAAAAAGCGCCCCAAACCATTAATGATCCGCCTCCAAAATTTAGTTTTGAGAAATATCGTGGTTCCCTACGTAGGTCTCACAAATAGTTGTTATAACCATCTGGACCATCAAGATTGATTTTTTTCTCATAAGAAAAAAACTACTTTGAAAGAAATTTGTGTTTAAACAGTCCTACGAACAACAGCGATTATTGACTTATCTTTCTCCAGTTGGTTTGTAAATTCTTTTTTGTGAATTTAAGTCGAGCAGTTTTGTGGCGGGGTAATAACCATGGCACAAACATCAGCTTTTGGCGAGTAATTTTCTGGGAATCCTTTAATGGCTGATTTGGATACTTTTACCTTACACTAAGAGAATCATCTTCACTTCAGTAATGAATTTCTTCACAGCTTTAATGAAAATTGTCACTGGAAATCTTCCATTGTAACTTTTCATAGAATCCATGAAACAGGTTTCATTAAAGTCAATGTTAATGAAATGTTTTTAGAACTAATGAAATTCTTCATAAAACTAATGAATGCGTTTAAGAATTTATGAAACAGTTACATAAAATTTTTTAATACTAAGAAGTTTCCCTGAATTAATAAAATTCTTCATGAATGTCTTGAAAAATGCATTGGCACTATGCCAATGAACCGTTTCATATGATTTTTCAAACAATGCCATTGAAGTCCAAAATTAATGAAATCCTGCTTTAAATTAATAAAGTGAGTGGTGGATTAGAATGAGGCCGAAAGTGCAGCACTCCCTCTTGCGCTGATCCCCACAGGATTTTTTTCATCTTCTCTCACATTTATTAACAATTCTGTTTTCTATTTTTCATAGTAACAATTAATTATGATAACAAATCTGACAATTCAAAAAAAGAAAAAATAAATAAATCACTTTGTAAAATAAGATAAACACTTGAGAATTAAATCTTAAAATTAAAGTTTGAAATGTATAACAAATTAATGAAATTATGAAATTTTATGAAAAATATAAGTCTTTGAAATAATTTCATAGATTTAAAGAAATTTTTCACTAAATTTATGAAGAGATAATTTATAAAATCGAATGAATTTTTTTTATAAAACTATGAAATTTTATGAAAAAAAGTTTATGAAAAATTTCTTTATATTAATAAAATTTCTTGGATATAATGAAATTCTTCATTGTATATACAAAAAAAATTCTATGTAATTGTTTCATTAATATAATGAAGGATAATTATTTCAGTGTACATTCTTCGATTATCTGACCGAGAGTGTTCATTGAGTTGCTGACACTGTTGATTATTTTTCGCCGGTCCCGATCAGAAAGCTTTTTTTGGGCAGCCTGTTTTATTTTTACCATAAGCACTCGGATTATTTGCAAAATTTGCATGTGAACGGTTTATTTTTCTAGAAATTAAACCACTTTTTCAATAGGCTGAAATTTGCTCTTTTTCAAAATCACGTACACAGATATGGACCTAGCGGCATTTAATTGCAAATTTATCAAAAATTTAAAAAAAAAAAAACCAAAAATAGTTCTTAAATTTTACTTAATTTGCGATTATTACACAATTTTTCTCTTAAATCAATTAAGTTATCTCTTAAATTTTACACAATAAGATTTAAAAACTCTTAAAAACAGTTATATGTTTTAAAGAAATGTTTGTAATATTAAAATAATAGCAAAAATCCTTAGTAATTATAGTTATGCAACGCAGTGTATGTCACTTCATTTTTGTTTAAGGGGTCATCCAAAATTATGACATTTTGAGTAAAAAAAAATTATATTTCGCAATTTTAGTTTATTTAGCATTTTTTATCATAAATACACATTTTTATTCAAATTGGCGCTATTGAGCATTTAAGGGTTAAAATACCGTTACCGAATTAACTAAAATACCGTTATTGATATAGCGGTATCCTTAAAATATCGTTACCCGCACTCACTTTTGCTTTACAAATAAAGGGTGTCCCAAGAAGAGCACAATTTTTAAATTTTAAATAAAACACAGATATTTAAAAAAAAATCGTGAAACTTTATTATATCGTAAAGTAGACAGAATGAGGTTATGTATGGAACAATATATCGTGCAGATGGCCGCCGCGGCTTTGCTGGCATGCACGCGATCTTTTAATGAAATTTTCAATGACCGTTTTGCATGAATGCTGCGGTATTTCATTAATGCATCGTCCAATTTCCTCTTTTAAGGCTTGAGTCGTCGTCGGCTTATTCGCGTAAACCATCGACTTCAAAAAACCCCAAAGAAAAAAATCTAATGGTGTAAAATCGCACGATCTAGGCGGCCAATTCTGATCTCCAAAACGCGAAATAACACGACCGGGAAATGACTGATGCAGCAATTGAATTGTTTCTCTGGCTGTATGACATGTGGCGTCGTCTTGTTGGAACCACATGCCCTCCACATTCATTTCTTCAATTCTAGGCAAGTAAAAACTGGTTATCATTTCACGATACCGAACACCATTGACTGTTTGCGCTTGACCTGCCTCATTTTCATAAAAAAAAGGTCCAATGATTCCTCCAGCCCAAAAACCACACCACACAGTGACACGTTGAGGATGCATTTACTTCTCGTGAATCACTTGAGGATTTTCCTCACCCCAAATGCGACAATTCTACCTATTGACGAAGCCATCAAGATGAAAATGGGCCTCGTCACTGAAGATGATTTTATCGGCAAAATCAGCATTTTCATGTTGTCTCTCCAATACCCAATTAACGAACTCCCTTCGCTGTCCATGGTCAGCTGGCTTCAGTTCCTGAGTCAATTGAACTTTGTATGCATGAAGATGCAAATCGTTCGTCAAAATTCGCTGCAAAGTGGATTTGGAGACACCAATTTGCTGAGCTCGGTGTCGAATTGAGGTGGATGGATTTTGAGCGACATCATCACGTACAGCTGCGACATTTTCGGTCGATCGACCTGGTCGATGGCGCGTTGTTGTCTTTACATCACTAACAGACCCAGTTTCGGCAAATTTATCCATTAATCTCTTTACAGTTGACTCTTTTGGAGCATTATTGTGACCCCAAATTGATCGCAATTTGCGAACTGTAGCCGAAAAACTTTCACCATTTTGGTAAAACAATTTCACAATGACAATGCGTTGTTCATTCGTGTAGCGCTCCATTTTTACTAACCTCGTACCTTCTACTAGCAAACAATAACAATTGTTCAAATGTCAAACAATGACACTTCGAATGTTGCCAGATTTAAAAATTGCGTTCTTCTTGGGACACCCTTTATGTAGTTGTTTGGGTAGTAATACAGTTTCTTTATTTCTAATTGTCAGTCCTTGTAGTTCATTAAAAAAAAAAAACAAACCACATTAAATAACTGTTTTATGATTTTGCATTAATTTTTACAGTAGTTTTTTGTTATTTAAAAAAATAAAAAAATAAATGTTTGTTTATTTTTTACTAACATGTGGTTAATTTTACTGCAATTGTTAGTCATTTTTTTAAACATTAAAAAACAAATGACAATGTTAGTTGAATTTACTGAAATGTAAGTAGTCCTTTCTTTAGGCGATATTACGTTACCCTTAAAATAACGTTACCGAAATAACTAAAATACCGTAACCGAAATTAGAAAAAAGACCGTTGCCCAATTAACTGAAATATCGTTACCCCTAAAATACCGTTACCGAAATAAAAGAAAATAGCGTTACCAAAACCGATACCCGCATCGAATCGGTTACCATCCATGGACTAACTTCATATATTTTTTTTGTTTCTATTCATTATTTAATTTATTTTATTTGTTATTTTTTAAATTCCTTTGTTTGTTGGAAATGTTTTTTATTTGATTAAGTTGGGTACGATGAGTTTCGATTACAAATTAACCAAATTAATAGAGATGGAACTTTAGAAAAGTTGACTTAAGCTAAATCTAAGTACTTCAATGTAATTTCAAACATTCTTCGCTCACTCCCTTAATTCAACTTCGCTAAATATAGTTGAGACTTTACTCTTTGTTAATTTGGTTCAATATTTTAATTAATTTTTCTGTATATTTAAAACGACCATATTAGATTTTCTTGCATTTAAACATATTCGCAACATACACTGAGAGAATTCTCGGCATGATATTAATGAATTTTTGCATTAGATCCATGAAATGTCACTGGAACTTGCCTATTGAAACTTTTCATTAAATTACTGCAATTTTTCATAAAAAAAAAACAAATTTCATTTTATTTATTAAAAATTTCATACGACTTATGAAAAAGTTTCATTGAAAACAGTTGCATTAAAACTATGAAGCTTTTTCATAAAGACTAAGAAATTTTTCATTTATATTGTAAAGAAAACTTCATCAGTTTAGTGACAAAATCTCATTAAAACTCGTCGAAAAAATTCTCTCTGTGTATGCGAATTACTTGACTTTTTTATTGTTTGTATTGATTTTTTATTGTTTTTGGTTTCTTATTTCTAAAATATATTTAACTTGTTTGAAATGTTTTTAATTTGATTAAAGGCCCAACTATATTTATCGAAGTTGAATTAAGGGAATGAGCGATTGTATGAAAATACATTGAAGCAGCAATATTTAGCTTAAAACCACATTCACACTAGGCCGCAAAACACGTATTTTGCCAAAACACATATTTAAGCTCTTTATTATATTCCAACGGCTCTTTATTCTATTCCACTCGTTTTGGCAAAACACGAGTTTTGCTATGTAGTCTGAATGCCGTATAAGTCAACTTTCCTAAAGTACCATCTCTATTAATTTGGTTAATTTGTAATCGAAACTCATCGTTAAAAACTTAACCAAATTACAAACATTTCAAACAAACGCAACAAATTAAATAAACAACAAAAAAAATAATTAATAAAAACAAAAAAACATAAAACTTAATCGAAAATCTCGTGAAATTGTTTAAATACAAATAAGTATAATATGGTCGTTCCTAAATTCAAATAAGTATTTGAATTTTGGAATTATAGTAGTTGACTTACGATAAATATTAGGCCGGGTCGATTTGTGGGGAGGCAAAAAAAATCGCCCAAAGCTCAGTGAAAATCGTATTCTAGGGATCAAAATAAGAAACTTTGCGGAATTAACCATACCTCTAAAACGAATTCTACTACCCCGAAACTGTTGACTTTTGTCCCGTAGGGTCAAGTTTTGAAAAATCCCACTTTGACCCATGTAGAGTGCCCCAATCGAGTCCAAATGTATGACCGACCCCCACTAACTTTGAAGGGCCGATCCACCCATGCTCGTGGCACACCCCCCTGGAACTCCCCTGGGGGGTTCCCCATACAAACATTTCAAAAAATCTCCATTTTTGGCACTTTATTTTATTATTTTTTATTTATTTTATTTATTTTTAATATTTTATTTATTTTTTCTCTTTAGAAATTTATTTAGTCAGAACATATGTAAATGAAAAAATTAATTTAACTTAGTAATAGAAAAGAAAAGATAAAAATTACTGTTTGAAGTCTTTTTTGCTTTCAAGTCTGGGCAATTTCGCACGGCTCTCTAACGTCGTCGCCATAACAGCCTCTACATTTTCCGGTATAACTCGTTTGGAAACGCTAGCTAGCAATTGAACGTGTCGTTCTGTTCCTTGTATGTGTGATGGAATTTTTGGATCATTAAACGGTGGATCATCTTGATTTAAATATTCTTTCAAAGTATCGTATGGAATGCTTCGAGTGAATGGTGGTTCAAATACGTCATTTATGTCATTCATATTGATCATTTCCGTGTAACTTGTGCAATAAAAGTTTATATCTGGTTTTTTATAAGCTCTAAGTCCCGTTGGGTCGTCAACATCGGTTCGATAGCGTAGAATTATCTTGATAGCACAGTCGCGCTTTTCTTTGCTATCATCAAACAACATTGATAACAAGATATTTTCCGAATGCGCATAATATGAATTATCTGTAATTACTTTATTGACAATTTTGCGTAAACGAGGTTCTAGAAATCTTGACCAACTAATGAATTTGAAAAATAATCTACTACCGTACACGACAGAGCTGTAATACTTAATATTGAAGTACATTGGCACATAACATGTAATTATAAATTCAACCAGTATTCTTAAATTTGCATCTGGATTTTCCGTTGTCACATATAATCGTAATAGTCTAGCGGCCTTGGTGAGCCACCGAGAATGTACAATTTTCCCTGGTTTGATGTTAGCCAGATCCACTGAAACCACGCCGCTAGAAATTGCATGGGCCATGTCGTATAAGTACTTGGAATCGGTGGAAAATTCAATTTTTTCTGGAGCAGGGGGCATATTTTTCAACTCAATTTTCTGAAAGCCGTCCACCACCTGAAAATATATAAAAATAAAGCAATTAAAAACGGTTGACAATTATAATAAATGAGTGATAGCAATAACTTACCGGAAGAGTTTCACAAGTTTCGATTTGACGGCTCAATTTTCCGGTTGCCGATCTTGGTCCAGTGCTGGTTGATTTATCCAAAGCTTCAAACAAATGCCGAAACGGAAGTTCGTTGAAGTGTAGAAGGCAAACGAACCAATGCAATGGTCTTTTTAACAGCAATTCGAATCGTCGTATAATTCCACCGTGTGGGCCAGTGTTTGTTGGCTCACCGTCAACGCATATGCCAATTAATTCATTCAGTGATATATTTTTATCGTTAAAAAAATCATTTAATTTGGTTGTTTTGTATTCAGCGGTTTCATGTTCCAGTCTTACGTAACCAATCAATTCAGAATTCGGTTCTCTCAAAATAACAAGATGAGGTTCTTTTACCATCCTAGTATGATACTTCTCATCAATTGCATCTCTCGTTAAAGTATCATCTTTTCTGCCATCGAATGAAAATGCTAACAAATTGGTATCATCTAACCGTTTGCGAAGCACTTCTTGTCTGCATTTCTCTTTTTCTCGGCGAACTTTCGATTTATCCATGATGAGAGGTTTGCCATGGGTATCTTTCATTTTAAAATCTTGGAAAAGAGCGGTTCCCATTGCTGATGCTACTCTATCAGGCACACCAAATCTGTCACATACCAAGGCAAAGTTAAAACAATCGTATCTCTGTGTGTATTGTGAACTTGTGCTTATATCCAAATCTTCTTGAACCGGTGGCGGTGCGTATGTTGAATCATCGGGATCTTGGTATGTTGGCATTGATGACATAGACGTTGCTCCTTGCTCTTCAATTTCCATCGCAAATCCATCCATTGTTAGTCTTCTCTGATTATGTTGATCGTGCATAAACTCTTTGAGGCGTTCGGGAACCAAACCGCATGCACATGGAGCTGCCTTCAAATCGCATTTACATGTTCCAATGAAAAAAAATTGTTTCCAGAGATTTTACATACTCTGTAAATTCTTGGTGTTTGTTTCTATTCTTGATTTGCTCTTGATATTTGACAAGCAATCTATTCAATTTATTATATACACTTTTTTTCAGCATTATTTCCATACCAAGTTTTTTCCAAATTCCAATCAACTTATCTTGTACTTGAATAGTGAATGATTTATAGAGCAATTTTTTTTGTTCGCTCAAGTAAAAATAATATCTCAAAATATCCAGATGGGTTGGTAAATTAAGATCAGTCAAATCAGTAGACACACCAAAAACAGTAACATCATGCCTGGGTATATGACTCATTGGGTTTTCGATAGTTGTTGATGTTGTTATTGCTTCATCTTGCGGTGTAAAGGATGGTGGATTCATTGTAAACTTTTTGATTTGGAATGATTTTTTTTTTTAAATATTTTTTTATCTGAAATTAGAACTTCACACTTTGAGTTCTTCACAACGACTTAATGCATTCACAAAAACTGTTGCGTTATATATGGTCTACGAGGTAATAAAAATGAAATGGTAATTTTAATTCTACCTGTAACCGATTTTGTTGTTAAAACTGCCCATTAAATACTTACATGTAAATTAAAAGTTAATCTGACCACAAAATCTGTTAAGCAAGTGCGCCTTTTATTACTTCTGGAAAATCCTTTATGATAATTTTATGCTCAATTCTACCTGTAACCGATTTTGTTGTCAAAACTGCCCATAAAATACTTACATGTAAATTAAACGTTAATCTGACCACAAATACTGTTAAGCAAGTGCGCCTTTTATTACTTCTGGAAAATCCTTTATGATAATTTTATGCTTTCTGTTAAGCAAGTGCGCCTTTTATTACTTCTGGAAAATCCTTTATGATAATTTTATGCTCAATTCTACCTGTAACCGATTTTGCTTAAGTAAGTTTACGACATGCAGCTGTGTCTTGTGGTGGCTTAAAAAACCCACACAACCTATTTTACGACCTGCAACAGAACGACACGTTCAATTGCTAGCTAGCGTTTCCAAACGAGTTATACCGGAAAATGTAGAGGCTGTTATGGCGACGACATAAGAGAGCCGTGCGAAATTGCCCAGACTTGAAAGCAAAAAAGACTTCAAACAGTAATTTTTTTTATTTCTTTTCTATTACTAAGTTAAATTATTTTTTTCATTTACATATGTTCTGACTAAATAAATTTCTAAAGAGAAAAAATAAATAAAATATTAAAAATAAATAAAATAAATAAAAATAATAAAATAAAGTGCCAAAAATGGAGATTTTTTGAAATGTTTGTATGGGGAACCCCCCAGGGGAGTTCCAGGGGGGTGTGCCACGAGCATGGGTGGATCGGCCCTTCAAAGTTAGTGGGGGTCGGTCATACATTTGGACTCGATTGGGGCACTCTACATGGGTCAAAGTGGGATTTTTCAAAACTTGACCCTACGGGACAAAAGTCAACAGTTTCGGGGTAGTAGAATTCGTTTTAGAGGTATGGTTAATTCCGCAAAGTTTCTTATTTTGATCCCTAGAATACGATTTTCACTGAGCTTTGGGCGATTATTAAATCGACCCGCCCTAATAAATATAATTGGTCATTGTACGTCATTCAGACTACATTGCAAAACACGTGTTTTGTCAAAACGAGAGGAAATGAACAAAGAACCGTAGGAATCGAATAAAGAGCTTAAATACGTATCTTGGCAAAATACGTGTTTTGCTGTGTAGTGTGTATGTGGCTTTAATTTGTTTTTCAAACATAAAAAATGCATGTAAAATCCAAGAATGGTGAATAGTTTTACAACAAGTTTTAAAAATATGGACTAATTGATGAAATTTAATATGATACAAATCTGCCAATAATCTACAGCAGGTGTGGTAAGACTTATTTTGTTGAGGTGCAAAAACAAAAATCATTTCATAAATATGAATCATTCATATTTATGAAATGATTCATAATTATGACAAAAAAGTTTCATAACTTGTTATGAAATGATTCATAAATATTATTAAATACTTCATAAATGATTCATAAATATTATTCAATATTTCATAAATAGGATGAAGCAGTTTCGCAAATTGTTATGATATGTTTCATAAATATTATGAAACGTTTCATATTATAATATAAAAATTATATTTAAAATTAAAAACACAGAAAATAATACTTAATTGGTGTTTCAGAATTTCAAATAATTGCTGGTAGGTAGATTTTGAGTTTTAAAAAGTCTAAAGGCTGAAACATAAGTGACTTAAATCGGTTGTTGGTAGGAATTTAATATTAAAATCTTTTAAATTTCAATAATTAATTTTCCAAATTTCTGCTTTATAACAACACCTGAATTAAATCACTTAAGACAATTATGTTCCAGCCATTAAGTGCAAATGATGTTTTCTAAATTTCAAATAAAAATTTCAATAAAATGCACACAAACTTTTTTATGAAATGATGAAGGTCTATTATGAAGGTCTATGAAACATTTGTCATAAATTTTTATGAAACTCTTCATCATAATTATGAAAAACGATTTATAAAACAATATCATCAGTATGATGAAACTAATTTCTATGAGTGTACTAATAATAAAGTGTGTTTTTTTATACAGGTATAGAACTTTAAGTTGACAACACTTTTTTAACTGGCGGGCATTTTGTTAGCTGTCAAGTAATTTATGTTTAGTTTGGTTTGGCATTTAAACATGAATAGACTGCTGGTCAGAACGTTACAGTTAATGAACAACCATGATGTGCTGGAGCTGTGGTTTCAACTAGACGGTGCCATATGTCACACAGCTCGTCCCACAATTGATTTATTGAAGTAAACGTTTGGTAAATACATAGTTTCACGTTTCGGATACGTGAATTTTCCTCCAAGATCGTACGATTTAACGCCGCTGGAGTATATTCTGTAGGGATATGTGAAGTCGCTAGTCTACGCCGATAAGCCCGAGACGATTGACCACTTGGAAGACAACTTTCGCCGCGTTATTGCCAATATACGGCCACAAATGTTGGAAAAAGTCGGAAAGAAAGAAAAAGTTGGAAAGATTATGACTTTATTGACTTTATTAAATAATTGAGCTCTAGGTCAAGAAGAAGATTATCTTTCGAATAGAGTAAATTTATATCAATTTCAAAAATTCATCTTTGTTTTATTCTTTAGTTCTTTACCACTATAAAAAAACACCCTTTATTTGCAAAACTGAGACTAGAATATATTTTTCTAAAGCCACATTCACAACAGACAGCACAAGACGTGTCCTTTATTCTTTTCCACTCGTTTTGGCAAAACACGTGATTTGCAATGTAGTCTGAATGCCGTAGAAATCTTTGAGCTGAATTCAAATCTGACCTCAGATTCGAAAAACCCTGTTTTTAGATATATTTGGGACGATATAAAATCACGAATTAAGATTTATTCATAAAACTTATTTATGTCATCTGAAAATGCTGTTTGTTGTCTTCAAAATTCAGGGGTAACCTTTCCAATATCTTTTTCTTCTCGGAGAAACTGTCCTTTGATATTCATTGGTATGGTGTTTTCGCTATTAGTGCTAATATCTGCAAAATGCGATGTGAGAAAATTTAAAGAGCTTTTTGATGAAACAAAGTCGGACTATCAAATGCTAACAAATTTGGTATGTCGCATATGTATTTCAAAAAATACCGAAATATCACGTTTTTTAATTTATGGTGAAAATACCCATTTTTCCTTTATGGTTTAGTTTATTATATACATGTCACGAACCTTTATCCTACAATAACATTCATAAAAATTAAAACGCCGAAATAGGTAAACTTTTTTTATGCATTTTCTACCAAAATATATAACTTTTTTTAAATCTTGAGTTTCGTGCAATAAAGGTTTAAAGTTCTGAAGTATTTCTCTTTTAATAATGTGAAAAGAGATGAGATGAGAAAAGTTTGTCTTTTTTCCAATTTTATTTGTGAGCGCACTGTGCAGCGACATTTGACCAATCTAGGTGGACACAAATCGAAAAGTAAAAGTTGGCGGATTGTTATAATTTAAATGAATGTGACAGCAAACAATCCATATACTATGGAAATAATCATAATATGACGAAAAAGGTGCTGTTTCATTTGATACAGGAGCCTAAAGTCACATCTTGTAATAGACTTTTGAGAAATAAAATATATTTTTGAGCAACATCCCAACTTCAAACACTTATAACTTGTTTGTTGTTGGAGGTTTGAGTAATTTTTTTATTTAAATACAGCATTTTTAATCTAGTTTTTAAATCCGTGCTCATTTTTCAATTTAATCGAAAACTTATTGTTGTAATTTATTAAAAACAAAAATTAAAAATTAAAAAAAAAAAAAAACTTCGTTGGAATAAAACTATAGTTTCCTCACGCTCCCTCACACGACCTATACATGTGGCAGGTGTTGGAATGTCTCTAGTAAGAGCTTAAACCATGTTTGCTGGCGGTTTTTTGCGATTTATAGATAATTTTAAAGTTTAGTGATCGTCTAAAATGGACTTTTTGCTTGATTTTTTTTTGAATTCCAGAGACTATCAGTTTTAAACTATATGAAAAATACACTTATATTGCACATAAAATTGAATTATTATGTAAGAATACATTATAATATAAAATGTAATGTTTTGTTACACCAAACCCTTGTTTAACGGCATTACATTATTTTAACGATGTTTAGTTTTTGTATAAAATATGGGAAAATTGGATAATTGTTAAATTCGTAGAATTCGCAATGGAATTAAAATAATGAAAACCAAATAAATTTAATTTTTTGGTTTGAAATTCTAAAATATGAGTGATACAAAGCACACGATTTCAATAAAATACTGTACTGTACTGCTACTTCTATTTTAATTTTAAAAAGCTGCAACGCGTTTGCTGTCAAGTTTTCGGTCTGAACTTTTTTTGCATTTACATAAATGTTTTTATTCAATTTGTGTTAAGGTTTTGATAACAAAAAATTACTGATTTACGTAAGAATTACAATGAATTACAAAATCTGTCAAAAAATGAAATCTAGCCCAAGGTTGTCCAACACAGCTTAAATATCTGTTATAAAAAAGTGGGCGTACACCGCCCATCAATAATTATCTTCGAGGTTATTGCGTACATTTTTTTTTTTACAAAATTGTACACAAATAATAATTTTTTTACAAAATTTCATAAAAATTCTTCAAATTATTTAAGCAATTTCTTAAATAATAGTTAATTTCCCAAAAATGGGCGTGGCAATTGTTCGATTGTTCCAAATTTTGTTGTCAATATTAGTTATGTCTTATATTATTATCAAACCAAATTTCAAGCCAGGATCTTTTAAATTAGATTTTTGTCCACCTAGATTGGCCAAATGTCGCACTGTGCGCTGGTCTAAATTTTTATTAATATTTCCTAGCTTTAAAAAAATTATATTTTTCAACTTTGTCATTTTTAAGTTTTTTTTTTTACAATTTTATTGATGAATTTAAAACTTTTTGTTAAATTTTTTGGCATGTATTTTATTTTTTCGATTATGAGGCTTTTCCCAGCAAACAATTTATGCTTTCATGTATCTAAAGCTCCAAGAAAATTTTACGGATATTTATTACACACAATTTCATCTATTTAAATTTGTTAAGAGATGGTAAAAATTTATTTTAAAATATACAACAATAGATAAATAGTACGATACAACATTTGTAAGGATACTATGTAAGGATACTATGTTCAAATGTGATGAAAGAGTGAAAACACCAGCATCTTCCTCGAATTGAAAATAAAATTTTACCATATCTATTTTTACAAACCAATTCATATATACAACACTTAGTACACCTTGTGAATACCTTTATTTATAAATTTGTTTTTGTTTTCAGGATATTTTTACTAGTTTTACCATTTTTTCTAGTTTTACTCAAAAATCCGTTCTAGTACAAAAAATTTAGTAAATATTTTAAGGGGAAGTTTTACTAGTTTTTACTAGAAACATTTCTTCTAGAAAAATTTCTTCTAATAAAAACTAGTAATACGTTTTTAAAGTTGAACAAATGATAAAATTGATAACATTGATAACATTTTTATGAGAATTGTTATTAAATTTATTACTTTTTAGGATTCGCTTTAAAATTTCAGCTCCTCGAATATTTTTTCCCGTTTTTGTAATTTTTTATATTTACTATTTTTACCATAAATTTCCGAGCCCTAGTTTTTATCATTTATGCACTGGTTAGGAGCAAAAACGCAGCTTCAATTAAACTTTATTAAAAAGTAAAAGTATTTAAATGTAAAAGCAAGGTTACGGTTTTTTAAAAATTACTTTCAAGGTATTTTATTCAGATACGCTTTTTGGGTTTAATCGTCATTATGGTGGTAACGTTAACCATACTTGAAACGTACATTATAAATCAAATTTGTTTCTGTGTATTTTAAGTAGGTGGTATTGTAAATCGCAAAATTTATAACCCACTAAATAATCTCGTTGTTTTCCCAATTTGTATATGTTTTATAAACACTCAGAAAATTAAGAAGGTAGAAATGAATAACAATTACAGTTGAAATGAATACAAATGTCGTTAAAAGGACCACGAATGTATTTGTCATACAAATTACTGAAATTGAAATGTACCAAGAAATAACTAGCAATGTAGTAAAATCAAATGTAAAAAACGTTAAAAATAACTAGCGCTTAACAATTACAAAATGACTATCTGAAATCGACTACATATGCAGTTAAAATAACTAACAATGCTATTGAATTAACTAATATATTGTTTATTTATATTTTATTAAAATTCACAATACAAGTATTACATTCCAGAAAAAATAAATGAGCATCAGTGGATTGTACGTTTTGTTAAAGACTGAAAAAGAGCATCAGTAATTTATATCACGAAATTAACAAAATTAAAAAAAAAATTCTTCCGTTTTCTTTTCTTGGCTAACAATAAGAAACAAGTGTTCTCTTCATATTCCTTAACTAGAAAATCGTTGAAAATATCGAAAGATATACACACATTTTGTTAAAAAGCCGAAACAACTACCCAAAATAAATGTTACTACAATACAGTAGGTTTGGTTAGTTATTTTTTTAAATGACTGACAGAAATAGTTATTTTAAATGTATACATACAAAAACGAATACAGTAACAGTTCAAATTTACTAATACCGCTTATCTCCTGAATGACCTACATGTAGTACTGTAAAAATATTCTGAGTGTATGAAAAGTAATAAATTTCACTTAGATTATTAAAACTATACTAAATATACAATTGTTATTACACAAAATATTAGTTTTATCACTACACTACGTTGCGTAACTATAACTACAAATGATTTTTGCTTTTTTTTTATAATATTACAAACATTTTATTGAAACTTATAACTGTTTTCAAGAGTGTGATAACTGATATCTTAATGTGTTCAATTTAAGAAATTACGTAATTGACTTTAAAGCGAATTTACAGCTAAATCCACTTAAAATGGAATTTCGATAGATTTCAAACGAAATGTAATAAAAATGTGGGATTTCAAACAGATTTTCCATACAAAATGAAATACCATTTTAGTTGAGATTTCAGCGAAATCTAATCGAAATCAAACTTTTTGAGCAGAAATACAAAATACAGTACTGTGCTTTCCCCCTATTTCCAGGAAATAAGGATTTTTTGAAGAAAATTATGTAAACTTTAATTCGCTGTTCATGAGATAAAATATAATGAAAATATACATTTTTATAAATTTGAAAAAGTGATAAATTTCAATTGTTTTCGACCAAGAAAAATAGTGAAAAATCATTGAAAGGTTATTATCCCGCCACAAAACTGCTCAACTTGAATTCGCTAAAAGGAATTTGCAAATCAACAGGATAAACGTACGAGGCCGTGACTTTTTGAATGAAACAGTGTTTTTTGCAAAAATAAAAAAATATTTTTCAACGTAATCTCCCTTTAGCTCAATACACTTAGTCCAACGTTTGTAAAATTTTTGTATTCCTTTCAAAAAATAGGATTTTTCAAGGCTCATAAAATAGTCATTTCTTGGCGATATGGGGTCGTTTTTTTTTTTTTAAATCCTCGTTAAATCGGTCTAATAAGTTGTCATAATATTCGCCGTTTATTGTTTTTCCCTTTTGAAGGTAATCGATGCGGATTATCCCGCGTGCATTCCAAAAAAACTGTTGTCATCACCTTATTGGCCACGATTACGTTTATGGTCAATTGAGAGCAAACGCGGCACCCATCTTGCAGACAGTTTCTTAAACCCAACTGATCATTTAAAATCGAAACCACACTGACATATGAAATGCCTATGGCATCAACAATCTCACGCACTTTTACTCTTCGATCGGCCAACTCCATATCGTGGATTTTTCGACATTTTCGGGTGCATTGACCGTCCAGAACGTTTAGCGTCATTTGTACTTGTGCGACCGCAACGAAAGTCAGTAAACCACTTTTTTACCATTGAAATCGATTTTGCAGAGTCCCCATAATATTTATCAAGCTTTTCCTTGGTTTGATAGTCGGTTTTTTTTTTCGCAAAAAATAACGTTCAATGAGCACTCGAAACTCACTTTTTTCCATTTTTAAAAAAATCCACGAGGTTGTATGTTTTGAACAGCTGTTTAAAGCAAAGTAAATGACGGAACTTGCTCAAAATTTGACAGTTGTCTATTGACAGGTGGTACTTGATGGGAGCAGTGTTGCATTTCATATAACTACGAGGGAAGTTCGAAAAGTCACGGACCTATTGATCCACCTTATATATCAATAATCGCTGTCATTGGTATGACTGTTTAAGCATAAATTACTTTAAAAAGTTGATTTTTTCTGAGGAGAAAAAGTTCCATCTTAATGGTAAAGAAGGCTATAACAACTATTTGAGAGACCTACGTAAGGAACCACAATATTTCTCAAAAAGAAATTGCGGAGGCGGGTACTTAATGGTTTGGGCTGCTTTTTGTGTCGACGTTATAGTTGATTTGGCATTTCCAAGCACCAGAACGAATTTTTCTGAGTACATTACAGTGTTAGACGAGAAATTAATGACATTTATTGAAAATAGCAACGAAGAAGAATTCATTTTCCAACAAGACAATGTCTCAGTATATGTAAGTCGTCAGACGATGGAACGGTTATCTTAAAAAAATGATATAAGAGTATTGGAAAAACAATTTAGAATATTAGGGAACATGTCGAGTTTACGCAGAAAACCGTCAATATTAAAGCGTTTTTCATCTAAAAGACGCAGTTATTGACGCGTGGAGATCGATAACGGAAGAACTTCGAATAAATCTTGTAGAAAGTATGTCTTATCGGATTTTCTAGTTAATTCAAAAAAAAGAAGGCCTCACGCATTATTGATGCTTTAAAATAGTTTCCTTAAATTTTTGTAAATTTTGATATATTAAGTTGAGTGTATTTATAGTTATGAAACACATATTGATTTTGTTATTCCTTTTTAAATAGTAAAATAAAAAATAAATGAATTGCTTTTTCTTAAATATTATAAATTTTTCATTGCTTTCATATTAGTGAAATTAATGTGTAATTATAGTTTTGCAATGCAGTGTATAGTCAACGATAAGTCGTCTGCAATTTGTTGCGCTTATGGCAATAGATAAATATTCTAATCACCGCGACTATGGAACAACATTATTATCGCTGACACGAGCAGATAAAACTAAACTGAGTACAGATGTTAAAGGTGTTATATTAAAAATGGCAATAAATATTTGCAAAAACAAAAATATTGTAATTCCCACGATAAAGAACACGTGCGCACTTATTGAAAAGAGAGAAATATGTGAGATTAATTTTAAGATTAGATATAATATGGTACACTCATAATGACTTGTATTTTATTTTAAGAAATGACGTAGTGCTTCACTCACAAAAAAAGTTAGTACAAAAGTCGGTTGAACTAATTTTTTCTGTTATCATTTAATCAGTTATAGCGCTTAAAATAATTTGCCAACCTAATATTTAGTAATTCACGATTCTGATATTTATAAATTTTCCAGTTAAATTATAAAATAAAGTTTATGAGGAAAGAACGTCACCTACAAGTGAGACTAAAAGCGGAGTCATAACAAAATATTTTTTTCGAAAGTTAAATCAAAGATATATAATAACAAGATATTGCATAACGAGGAATAATTTTAGTTGCCCAGTTGATATGTAGATTTCGTTTCTGATTTTCCTATCAGAAAACAAATTTCTTTCAATAACGGCTTCGAATATGGCTTGACTTTACAATGCGGCAGCATATTTTTTTTTTTTTAATTAATAAACTCCAATGCACTTTATCTTTCTGCCAACACGCAAAGAAAAACATGGTTGAGGGAACCATAATCGAAGAGCATCATACATTTTTGGAATTATGATTGAGACAACCATGATACTATAGTTATGACAACCATATTCTTATCTTATTCTGTATCATAATATGATAATTATATTACCATATTATGGTTCCAAATAGATCCCAATATTATCATATTATGGTTCCGTAAATTTTTATAAATTATCATAATATGAGCCCTTAAGTATTCTCCCAGTATTCTTTTCAAGATTTTTCATAAAGTTTAACAAATTTTTCAATCACATTGTGAAGAAAAATCCATTAGTTTAGTAAGCAAAAACTCGTCCGAGAAATTCACTCTGTGTAATATTTATTAACAACCTTTACTCCGCGTAATAAATATGGTCAGATCCGGAAAGAACTTTTTAGCAGACATTTTCTCTTGATTCAGCTTAAAATTTGCTCTTGATTTAGATAAATCGTAACTGAATTTTCAACTATTTGTACGTGCATTTTTTATGAGTGTATAGCTAAATTTGTCATCTTTAATATTATAGACAAAAATTTTGTATGTAAAAATGCCATTTCTTACTGTCAAGAGTTTGTTTTAATAAATTTATTTTTTTTTGTCATTTATACCTCATTTATATTACAACTAGGGTTTTTGTTTTCCAGAACTTTTTCATTTCCCGGGGCAGCGGAATTTTTTCGAATTTCTCGGAATCCCGGGATTTTCCGCTCAATACAAATTAATTAAATTTCACATAATTTGTGCTTGAAAAATAAGACTTTTGTTATAAGACCGAAACACGCCATATGACAACACAAGAACTGTCATATACTTTTTTGGCAAGCTAATACTACGTTTCCACTGAACGTGTTTTGGACATGTTTTGAAATAAGACATGTTTTGTGCATGATTTCCCATACATTTTTTTTTCACCAAAACACGTGTTTTTCTCAAAACACCTAAGTGGAAACATAGTATTAAATTTGTAATATTAGAAGACATTTTGAAATTTTTTTAACCCATTTTATACCACTTATCGATTTCGTGGACATTTTTTTGCGAAATTTGACAGAAAGATGTAATGGTGCTTATCGCGCCTTCTAGCGTTGGTATTCGCAATATATTTCAAAACTTTGACGCTTGGTGTGCATTGCTTAGACAAATATCTATCTATCTAAGAACGGCGTAAAATGAGGGTTTATTTGGTGAAATGTCTGCTCCTAAAAGCCGCTACAGTAATGATCATAACATATGGTTTGACAATGCACACTGCGTAAGTCGTGGACAAAAAGAGGAAGTATTCCCCTTTACGTCCTGCACAAACGATTTAGACTAAAAGTCTGAAATTTAAAACATTTTTTTTTTTTGGTATGGGTTAATTTATTGAATATATCTTTTAGTTTTTTATAAAATCTTGGTATAAAATGGGTTAAAAAAAGAAATACCACCTTTAATGACCTATGGAGTTTCATTAAGGTAGAAAACTAAAACTCTTCAACTCAAACACTTCACAAAAACATCCACTTAACTAATTTTTTAAAACAAATTCCTTAAACCAATTTTATTTTCCTAAATTTTTAATATTTGCTACAAATCGGTGACCTAATTGAAGTTGAAATTTGAGTAAAAATTGTAGAATTCGGAGAGGTCTGGGAGGAGAATCACCTGGGAAATATAATTTCCGTAAAACGCAATTATATTTAGTAGTCTTTCAGAAAAATATAAAGACTACATGTGTTCCTAAAGAAACTTTTAATGTGGAGGCAAAAGAGTCTTGCTCCCTTTTGAATAAAAAATTACTAAAATCACATTTTTTATAATTAACCTATTTAGACGCATTTTATTTTACGCGAAAACAAGACATTGCTTTGAGGTTTTTTTTTTGATTTATTAAATAACTTATTGTTAATAAAAAAAATTTGATTTTCAAATGCAGATAACTTTTGCACTTTAAGAGATACCCCACATGAGTATGCGTATTTAGTGTTTGGAAATTACAAACTGATTACAAAAATTATGAATTTTTGAAAATCGGATGATAAAAATTTGTGAATACTCGAGGTGTCCTAATTCGGAGTCTAATTGATCAGCGCCTTCTGGATCTAGTGGGTCTTTCTTTGAAAATTAAGGTTGAAATTGCGTTTAATATGAATGTGTGAAGCTTCATGACAATGCGATCAGTCAGTATGAAATGGCTGAAATATTTCCAAAATATGTGTAATGTTTACTGATTGAAAGCCATTTTTGTAAAAACATTTTCCAGATTTCAAAAACTTATTCCGATATAAACCATTAAATTCGCGCACTTTTTATATGTTTCTTTTTGAGAGTAAATTTGATCTTATTCTCTGTTTTTTTGTTACTGAGTATTGTTTAAGTGGATTTTACTGGAAAAGTAAGAAAACAGACCTATTCTTTACTAATTTTTATTTTTAATAAAAATTATATCAAACTTGTATTAAAGACAAAGTACAGTCTAGTTTACTCCCCCTGTGTTGTTTATAAACTAAACAAAAGGAGAGAAAAATAAAAAACGTGTATTGAATATCCACCAGAGGCGGACCTTGCACATAACAAACAAGTTTTCAATTTATTTTTTATCAATGGTTATAATCTTTAACTTCAAGCTCATATATTAGCTCTCATGTAGTGAGTAAACTAGTTTATATAAATGTTTGATGTTTGGCATGGGATTGTTACCGCTTTCAAAACGTGTTCTGATGATGGGAACCTAGAAAATTCCCGAAATAGATCTATCAACACATTCCTGAAAGGGTCAAATAATAAATTTGAAAACAAAAACTCTATAGATTATTTGTTAGGACATTATGCTAATAAAGAAATATAGTGTATGGCCTCGAACTTGAATAATTTTCATTTTCATTGCACAATTAAAGGTCGAAAAAACATAATTTTTATTTTTAATAAAAATTATATCAAACTCAAAAAATAGGTTTACTTCGATTTAGTACACCAAAACTTATATAGGTTGTTTACAAGAGGTGTGCTAAATATTGTATGTGTTGTATTGTCGTACCGAAAACAGCGATGGTAAACTTTTATATTTAAATATACGACAATAGATGATAGTACGATCCCAGTAAAAACTTTTCTCGTTTTTAGAAGCAGGATAAAACAAATGCGCTTATGTAAGTGCTTACTATTACAACATTCCTGAGAAGCAGCAAACAAACAAAAAAATTGAGCTTACTGTTTTGCCTTACAAGGATGCAGGTTGTAAGTAGCTTACCATACTTCCTTACAAGGATGCTGGATGTAATGGAGAAAGTTTCATATCGTGGATTATGAACGTTCTGTATCAGATTTCCCGAGTGATTTTCGATTGTGTTTGGTTTTTTCGAGTAGATTATTTAAAAAAAATTAGTCATAAGCTCTTTCTGAAGAAGTAGCACGTGGTGCGGTAAAAAAATAAATAAAATTATTATAAAGGGTCCGCCATCTAACTTTTTTTTTCAACTAGTGCTTATTTCGTGAATGGTAACACTTAGCTCATGTCTGATTTGACAGATAATTAGTTTTATCCTTCCGCTGAACGAATATGGTCCCTATGTTCGTTATCTTGTGAAAAAAGTGAAAGAAACTGGCATCCTCATCGATAAACCAAAGCGTGAAAAGCCAAAAACAGTGCGTACACCCGAGAATATTGCTGCTGTGGCAGAAAGTGTGCGTGAAGCGCAATCAACATCAATTCACCGTCGTTCTCAACAATTGAACATTTTGGAGACATCATTGAGACGAATTTTGCATAAAGACCTTGGTATGACGCCATACAAAGTCCAATTGGTTCAGGAGTTCAAAAAAAAAAGTTATTTGGCTGACCCTTTATTAATAATTATTTAATATAATTTGAACAACAAAAAATAAATATATATACTATTTTATATAAAATTAATTATATCATTTTTATATTATTACTTTTAATCGTAATAATGTAGACATGAAATATGATTTTACTGAAAGCCATGAATTCACAGCTTTTTATACGCTATAAAAACCGCGCTTATTTCGCCAAAAAAAGTAGTGCTTACAAGTAGGAACACGTCATATAAACATCATGACATATGTAAGCAGGTTTGTAAGGAGCTCTTTTTGGCTTTCACCCTTACAAACCTGCTTACAGGTAAGTAGCGTTTTTTACTGGGATATAACATTTGCAACTACTATGTTTAGTGTACTATCTTCAAGTGTGTTTGAAGATAAAATTTTACCATCTCTAATTTTATTTAGGATGATACAACATAAACACTACTTAGTACACCTTTTGAATACCTTCATGTTATCGTACTATTATCTATTGTTGTATATTTTAAAATTAAATTTTACCGTCTCTGTTTTCGATACGACAATACAACAAACACATCGTTGTCTTATATTCAAACATCTATACAAGTGTTCAGGAGAGTGAAAAAACTGTATAATTTGTTCAAATTAAAAATATTTTCAAATCGACCTTCTACAATATTAATTAAAAGCTGCTACTGAATACTTCATGTAATTTTTTTAATAATTCGTAATATTAGCGGCGTTACAGTAGATAGCTCATTTAATAGCTTATTTTAAATATTATATTAAATATGAAACTAGAAAAACATAAATATTATAAAGTCGAGTATGTTAAATGCGAGTGTTTTTCAAAAGTAAGCTCTTGTTTTGCCGATATTCGCGATATAAATTTGCGTTTTAAATTGTAATGAAAACGTTATTTTTGCAAATTGGGCATTTCATTGAATTTAAATCAACTTAACTCTATTTAATTTTCAGAACATTACATTAACTATATCGCAAATTTGTTTTCGCTAAAATAAACTATTTCGCGCATTTTTGATCGTAATGAACTCCGGATATATTGTAGAGAATAAAAATTTAAGGGATCCGTGTTTTTTTTAGCTGTCCAATCTCATGTTTAGGCGTTACTAAGTGGGGTCAAAAAATACCCCATTTTACTCTTTTTCGGTTTATTTGGTTCTATTAGAAGTAACTATACTCAAATTTGTTATCAAATAAAAACTTTTTTTGAGGACACATTCACTAGTATACAAATTATGCAAAAGAGCTCAAGTATTTTTGTTATTAAAAAAAATGTGTTTTGAGTAACATTATATCTGGTGTTTGAAGTTGTATTAAGCTAAAAATAATGCATAGCAGTGACTATTTTATTGAAACCGTTCGGTTTTTATGAGACTTTTCCCGAAGAGCCCTTTTCGCCTATATTTCAAATAATTTAAAAATGTGGCAACTCTGGGTTCACTATAAGGGCAATATGAGTATCAAAATTGTTGTTTTCTTTAGTAATTTAACCCTGCGTACAAATAAATACAGTTTTCGTTAATTAAAGACAAGTTTTATAACAAAAACAACTTAATTTTTACCCCCATTTTTTAACTCTTAAACGTGAGATTGGGCAGCTAAAAAATACGTGTCTCTTTTTACTCCCTTGTAAGTGCTTTTTAGTCACTGAATTGATCTAAATGCTTTGACATAATCTATAAAAATAGTATTAAATATTAAATGCTTCTGCATAAAATTTAAAGTCGCAAATATCGCGAAAACGAGTGATAAAGTTGGATTTGTCCAATAAATTCAGCGTACTCGAATTTAGTTCAGCTGTGTCAAAATTTTTGACTAGCGCTAATAATATGTTTAATGTAAATTATGTTCAAATAATTATTATTTTTGTGCTTACATCGCGAATAGCTCAGAATCGCGAGCAGATGAATGTTTTCTGTGATCAGATTCGTAACAAGCGTATTATAAATATACGAAACGGTTACAATATTATAAAGCAAAAGACACATTTTCTAAAATTAACCAGAGTTTAACTTTAATCATAAACATTTTCATACAATTTTGACACTCATAACTATTTTTAAGTCCTAAACTTTTGGATAAGTTAACAGGCCTTAGTTGTGGGCGTTGTGGTGTAATGGTTAGCGCGTTGGACTGTTACACAGTTGGTCCTGGGTTCGATTCCCGGTGACGACAACATCAATTTAGAAAAATAATATGTATTAGTTTTCTATCACTTATATGTATCGCTGCGCCCACCTTCGGTGTTCCCATAGCACTTAACCCCACCGAAGTAAAATAATGAATCAGGGCTATGAAACAAAAAGCTTCAATAAATTCGCCAACTCTACATCAGGTGGCGACCAACAACTGTTCTAAGACTTACCTACTCGCGCAATTACAGTGTTGCCATGTTTGAAGCCCTTCATCTTTCACCACCTTTCATCTCTCCACTATCCCCTTTCCAAAGAAAGCAACACATTAATAAATAGGAAGAATTTCCTGAGTGTTGCTTCTCTTAAAAAAAAAAAAAAAAAAAAATAAAATTATAACATCAAAAAAGTACTGTAGATAGCTCATTTCCATTCAAAAATAACCATTGTTGTAGATAGCTCAATCTAATTCTGCAAAAAAACAGTGTTAGAATAAGGTTTTTTACAAGGAGTGTACTAAATGTTAATGTTAAAGTGTGCTAGCAGAGTGAAACCGCAACCCAAAATCATCGTAAAATTTAAAATAAAACTTTACCATCTCTATTTTTAAAATACAACATATACAACACTTTGTGCACCTTGTGAACTACTTAAATGATCTTTTAAATTTGAAATTAATACCATAGAGCACATGTATGTCAGTGAATATGTTGGCATCAAACCCTTATTTTCTAAAAAAATGTAAAGGGTCCGCCAAATAACTTTTTTTTTTTTAAAATGCTATACAAAAAAATCTACTGAATATTTTCTCAAATTTCTTTATTTTATTTGAAAGTACAATCCTCTTCAATTTTTGTGAACAAAAATTCGTTCAACATGGCCCGATAACGATCGCCATTAACTGTATCGGCCACTCCTTGATCATTTTCGAAAAAAAATGGCCCAATTATGTCTCTGGACCAAAATCCGCACCAAACAGTGACTAGTTTTGGGTGTATCGTCACACATTCTGCAACATTACCATGATTTTCAAAGTAATGTCGTTGTTGTTCAAGCGTATACACAACCATATTCGTTCAGCGGAAGGATAAAACTAATTATCTGTCAAATCAGACATGAGCTAAGTGTTACCATTCACGAAATAAGCACTAGTTGAAAAAAAAAAACGTTAGATGGCGGACCCTTTATATAGCTCCGTTTGGATATAAGAATGCAAATCCCTTGTAAACACCATAATTGTTTTATTTCTGAAGATGGTATATTTGCGATATAAATATGTGTCGATAATACTAGAGATGACAAATTAATCTCAAACTTAACAAGATTTCTATCTACTGTACATGTGTCTTTTTATTAAGAGGTTGATTAAATTATATTTTTTGCGGACGATACAATATAAAAATAATAATAAATATTTAATCATGATTCTACTGTTAAAAATTACCAAATTAATTATTATCAACATCAGTACTTATTCTACTTGCAATAATTGTTGACATTTTTACTATTTATTGTCCTGTTAAAAATTTGTTTATATTGATAAGACCAGAAATTAATTATGTCAAAATAATTATGATGTTGGATTGCTTGTTCAGTATGACAGTCTTTGTTGTATATGGAATTGATAATAAAAGAATCTTGTTTGACGTTAACGTATGTCTTTTCAACGATCAATTGACAGATATACGAGGGCGGTCCGAAATTTAGCCGACATAACAAAGAAAACAAAACAAATTTGTGAAAAATAATCACTTTTAGCTCGATACACTTTTCCCAGCGCTATTCAATAGCTTCGAATAGCTGTTAATAGTAAGTGCTGTGTAGCTCCTTAAAATAGCCCGCTCCTTAAAATAACCGCAGACTCCACCCCTTCATTGTTGGCAAATCTTTTACTATCGAACAATTCAAGTTTGGAAATAGAAAATAATCCTAGGGAGCTAAATACGGCGAATAAGGTGCGTGATTAAGCAATTCCAACTTTAAATGATTGATTTTGACCATCTTAATAGTGGATGTGTGAACTGGTACATTGTTTTGATGAAAAACACTTTCTTTTTCGCCAAATACGGGTTTTTTGCTTAATTTTATCACTTAAACGCTAACATAAGTTAGCATAATATGTCGGCTTTATTACGGTGAAACACTGCCAAACACTCTATTGAAACATCGACACTGTAATTGTTCTATTGTGAGCAAACGCGGCACCATGCTTTTTCATCTCCAAATTTTCGATCCAAATGCAATATATAGCTCATTTTGAAATGCCAGCTCACGCGCCTTCGATCATCCAATACCATTTAAGTATTGAATTACATCACGGTGATCAATTTTTTCCATGTTTACGAACCCATCTTTCTCATCTTAAAACTTACGGTCAATATTCGATGTATAGAACGTTCTGAAATGCCTATAATTTCAGCTAGCTCACGCTCATTCAGCCGACGATCAGCCATTTTATGGATTTTCTTAACCGCTTCTGGCGTGGACAACTTAATTGGTCGGTCGACCACTACGGTGTTCGTCTTTTATAGTCGTAAATGAAGGATCAGACTCCCCACCAGTAGAATCTAGATCGGCTTTAATATTGGTTGGACTGAGAATTTTCAAATGAAAGTATTGAATTACATAATGGTGACCAATTTTTTCCATGTTTACAAATTCACAGAGACCGTGGCACCTTGAAACTTAAAACATATGTTTTATTGGGTTGTTACTTTTCACCAAAGTACTTTTTTTTGAACCACTGCCGCCACCTATATGTCATGTCGACTAATTTCGGGACCGCCCTCGTAAACTCTTCAATTACTCATATTTAACGCAAAGCTCCAATAGACAGTAATAGATAACCAGAGCGATATCTCTGTCAAAATAACGATTCTCCAGTCCTTTTGTTATTTATAGTCTGTTGTTAACAATTTTATATTTTACCAATAACACCACCCAATAAATACTGGTGATATGAATTCTTATATCTATTAAATTTCAAATATTGATAGAGTTTTTGGTTATAAAATAATAAAACTGATCATGCTTGTATTTACTGGTTTATCACAGACATTAATTTCCTGTTTATGTGAATGTCTGTCATATTTCGATAACTATAAAAAAATATTAAAGTCATATTTTATGATTAAGATGAAAAACAAATAAATTACTAGTGTTAAAGTCACATTTACACGAAATTAATTACAGAGATGAAAAGAAATATTTGTCATCTCTAATATTGTCGCCTCAAATTTGTATCGAGAAAACCTCTCAAGGCTTTATAAGAATGCTACAAAATGTAATCTCTAGATCATTGACAGATGTCTCATTGGCAGATGGCTCATTGACAGATGTCTCAGAGAGTGTTGTGGTCTAGAAACATACTTGGGAATTTTTCATTAATTGCGATCAATGCCAACAAATTTCATTGCCATTCCAGTAATTTTTCATAAAAAGTGTTTTGTTTTGCTAATTAATATTAAATTTTTAAATTTAAGTCCTAACAAGTTTGATATAATTTTTATTAAAAATAAAAATTACGTTTTTTCGACCTTTAATTGTGCAAATTATTCAAGTTCGAGGTCATACTCTATATTTCTTTATTAGGATATTGTCCTAACAAATAATAATACCTTGGAACATCTTTGTGAATGCCCGTCATTTCCCGGGATCCGGGTCGAACCAATATCCACATTGGGGGATTTTTAGGGAATAGGATGGCAGAAGTTTATGAATTTCGTCAGTGCGATAGAGTTCCTGGGGTAGGAATGTGACATAGGACCGATTGTTTAGAGCGCACAACAAGCCGACATTCTGGCTTAAGTGTAAGTCCTCTGGGTCTTGAGTCGAATTAGGGAAGCATTTCCCTTTTCTGAATCCTCTTTTCTACCTAACGTAACCTAACAAATAATCTAGAGTTTTTGCTTTCAAATTTATTAATGGACCACTTTCAGGAATGTGTTGATAGATCTATTTCGGGAATTTTCTAGGTACCCATAAGTCCTAACTTTAAATGTATTCGCTATTTTTTTCAAGTATTATCACGTCTGCACTATTCAGTCTTGTTTAGTAACTGCTTCGTCATGATGGATCAGCTTTTTAAAATATATACTTAATAAAATACAGGATATTTATATAATAAGTACGCAAATACAGGTTTAGCGTCTTAAATAGCAAATAAATTTTGTTGTAGACAATTGTAAGAAAGAATTATAACAGTCAATTATAATTGTCTATTAAAGGCATCGACATCGGCATTGATCAATGTCAATAAAATTTAATTACAAATGACATCAAACAATGCCAATTAAATCGTCAAATAACACAAGGCAACAATTTTGAAAAAATTTTAGGGGCTTTGAAAACCACTATACAATTTTGATGTATTGTGGTCCCAGTAGTACAAATATGGTTCAATTTTGAAATTCTATGGAGAGGTTTTTTTTTTTTAATTTTTAAGTAAAATTATAAATTTTTTTAGACGTTTCTCCACATAATTAATGATAACTAAAAAAAATTAGTCCGATATTATTCAAATAAATTTAGAAAAACTGAAATTTACATAGCCTTTAATCCGTTAATATATTGCGTTTCAATCGGCTCAGTAGTTTCGGAGTTATAATAAAAAATTGAGGGAAAAAATATTTTTTTTACGTGAAAATAGCAAATTATTTTGTTTTAAAAAAATCATAAAAAATCGAAAACGGCAAAAATCGTTCAGATTTATTGCTTTATCGCAAAGCCACATGTAATAGGAACAAAATGAGATATCGATCATAAAAATCGATTGATTTTTTTCGAATTTATTCACAATTAAGTGAATTCGCTCATTTTCACCAAATTTTAGTTTTTTGTCTGATATACATAAAATTGAGTAGTTAATGTTCTTCTTTCGATTGATTGAATTTTGAAAACATTTTCCCCATGCTATGTACAAATTTTCACATCAAAAATGCATTACATAGTAACATTCGTGTATTTTTTGGCAAAACCCTACCTAGAATATACTGATTCTATTCTTCGGAAAGACATTTGTGTTGGATGAGCTTAAATGTAAATAAATAAATTAAATAGTAGAAAATTTATATTTTATTATTCACATTTATTATAATAAATAAAACAAGAAAATAAATAAATAAATATGTATTATAAACTACAAACTCTGAAATTTTCTTTTAGTCGATTTTCTACTATTGTTGAATAACGAAGTGTTACTCTGAATACTCCAGCAAAAATCAGCCATCATGTGTGCATCCCAGCGACCCTGGTATCGTTCCTCCATTGTCCGGATATCTTGGTGGAATCGTTCGCCCTGTTCTTCACTCAAGTCTCAGGTAGTGTACTTTGATGCTCATGTTGCATCCAAGATTCTGGAAGTGAGTTAACATCTCTTCAACGTGCGCAACGTAATCATCACCCTTGTTATTTCCCAAGAAATTTTGAATAACCCATACAAACGAATCCCATGCATTCTTCTCAATTTCTGACATTGAACTGCCAAATTCAGTATCGTTCACCAATTTGCGAATTTGTGGGCCATCAAATATGCCTGCTTTCAGCTTTTCCATACTTAGATTAGGAAACTTCCTTGAAATATACTGGAAACATTCACTATCTTTGTTAAGTGCTTTAACATATTGTTTCATCAGACCAAGTTTAATGTGAAGAGGGGGTAATATGATGCGATCTCGGGGCACTAGAGTCACATTTATAACATTTGGCGTACCTCAAATTGTTCGGATAGATATTATAGCAATCTTGATATGACTTTTGCAATGAAGTTAAGAAGCACTTCCGTTTTTTCCCGGTGATATATTGGCCGCACACATAACAAAATAAATCTGGATCGTTTTTACATAAAAATGTTCTGGCTTTCTGGCTCATTTTTATTAATATTTGAAAATTGTTTTTAACTTCTAAGCTGTATGACTCTAATTTTTGTGTAGGTATTAAATGATGTTTGCGTTATCGCAAACACTTCTTGAATGAAATAAAAAGGGTCAAGGAGATCTTATAAATACTGATACTATAATTTGGGATAACCCTTTGTGTGGATACAGTTTGTGTGTGCTGCAAATTTTTTATTATTCCCAAGAATCCTAAAAAACATTAAGGACTTTTATGAAAAAAAAAAAAATCATCCGTTACAGGTAGCTAACGGAAAATAAGAGCACTTCAGCGTACACGCACATTTATGAGCGTTTTATTACTATCCTACCGCAATCGTAAAAATTAAACAATCTTTTGTTTATTACTTATTTTTTTTTAATTATTAGAATCATAAAAATGTCATAGAGGTTTTTCCCAAAGGGGTTTTGCCAAAATGCGTGTCGTAAAATGCACCTGAGTTTTTATGTTCTGCATTTTCATTATATAGTAGGTACAATTTTCTACAGTGCTTGTAAATATGCGATACCTTCAATTAATTGTAAATAAAAATGTAAAGCATGCATCGATTTTTATGATCCATATCTAGTTTAATTCGATATGTAGCTTTACTACAAAAAAATAAAAAGTAATATTTTTTGCAGTTTTCGATTTTTTCCAGATTTTTGTTTTTCAATTTTTTTTTTTTTTTAGCATTTTTTTTTTTTTTTTGCTAACAATTTGTTTCATAACTTTGAAACTATTGATCGCATTAAAAAAATTTGTACACGTTCTTTAAAGATATTGTAAACCTTAATTTTTGTAAATTTAATTTGACAAAATCGGACTAGTTGTTTTTGAGTTATGACAACATAAGTGGAGAAATGTCTCAAAATAATGTCAATTTTACTTAAAAAATTTTTAAAAAAAAAATTATCCATAGAATTGAAAAATTTTACCATTTTTGTACTTAGGCAGCCATGATGCATTAAATCTATATAGTGGTTAGTCAAGCCTTTTTTTGCTGTTGACCTGTGTAATTGGTCCATTCAATTAACTAGTCCCAAGTATGTCCAGAAGTCGGCAAAGAAACCCAAATCAGTCCTCGCTTTCATCTTCAAGCCATCAGTGTAAAAATGGATTCAATTGGTCCCATCTAATATTTCTCCATCCCTCTACCTCTCTCTATCCGGAACAAGAACTCGCATTTCACAAAAACACGCAGTTCGGCCTCCCTAAAACTTTTCAAATCTGAGTCGAGATAGCCTACAATATTATTGAAGACCCTCTGATTTCGTTTACGCTGGGCTCCAAGAGTCCACTTTCCAATTGAAATCAGTATGCAAGTCGCCTCTTATTTTACCGAAACATCTATTAGGACTATGGGCAGTAGGGTGTCCCTTAAAAATAGATTTGTCATTACACCGCCCAGTTTTATTACAAATGGTTCCAAATGGAAGAATTTTTTGGTTAACCCTTGCCGCAGGACAGCCGAAAATGCCACATTTTGGGAAAATTGTGTATTATTATTAAAAATAAACAAAATTTTAAATTTCGAAAAAATCTACTTTAAATTTCATTTATTCATTTAATATACTTAAAATTAATCAGATATGGAATTCTGACTTCATCGAATATCATTACCCAACTTTAGCCAGAAATCCAAAATGAAAAAAAATGCAAAAACGTCTTTTTTTAAATTAAGTTTAAAGATTTTTTAAAATTCCTAGTTTCAGATGTCGATTGCTAGTTTTATAATATAATAGTTGTTATTAAGGAAGAAAACTAAATTGAAAAAATGATAATTTGAGATTGTATTTTCAGCGACTTATTTACAGGACATTTTATGAAAATAGATTATTTTGTTAAAAATTGATTAAAATTAATTGTTTTTATCAAAGCTTGCATAATTTTCGGAAAAAATATCACTTAAATTTATTAAGACTATAATTATCATTATTTAAAAAATCTTTAACCCTTAGAGGCGTGTAGAAAAAAAGACCAATGAAACTAAATTTTAATCATGAATGCAAGATTGTAAAGCTTTTAAATTGATAAAAAAAATCTAAGCTTCATAAAAATAAGTATTTTATGTTACTTGACTCATATAGGGTTAATTTTTACAAAAAATATCCAATATAAAAGTGGATAAAAATCATTATTTTGCGTTACTTGATCCATATATTGTTAATGCCATCACTTTTCACCAAAAACCCCTCACTAGGAAATTTACAGAATCACGTTGCTAATACACAAAAACTATATTAGCGATCTACCCTCTACAAACTCCAGACATAAAACTTCTTCAGGATCGAGGGCCACCACAAAATAATCTGTAAATCCAAAGAGTCATCTTTGAGTTCAAGTCCCATTTAGCGGTTGCCTCAACAATAATTCAGAAGACACAACAAAAAATTCTGTAACCACAGTCAAACCATTCGATTGGGAATCAATTCGGTTGACACCAGGGTCTCCTCACGGTTTCAAAATTATATCCTCAAGTTTATCATTGCCACTACACTCATAATAATCCATGCTTAAAAATACAAATATATTTTTCGTAAATTTTTTTTCGTAGAATGTACAAACATTTTGTTTATATTACAAAACTTTTGTATAAAACAAATTATATAAATTTACAAATTTCGTAAAAAAAAAAACATGATTTCGTAATATTTTTTAGTACATTGTACAAAAATTTGTAATGTTACAAATATTACATATGGATGTTGATGTGGTTAGAGGTCGGATTTGCAGTCAGAAGGATGCAAGTTCAACTCCTGGCCAGGACAAATTTTTTTTTTTTTTTTTTTGTTTATTAATGTTTTTTAAATTTCTATGTTTTATTTTTATATTTCATTATTACTATTTTTGTGTTTTGATATAAATGGATATTTTGTATTTTGTTTAATAAAGAGGATCATAAAACAAGTTAAAGAGGACCCGAAAACACTACTTCCACTTTATTTGCCGGGTTTAGTATGAAATTCAATAAAACAAATATTTAAAAAGATAAAATATTTAATAATAAAATGCAATTAGTTTGAAATTGTTATTTAAGTTTTTTATTGTTATTATTTTATTATTTTTTTATTTTGTTTTTTAATATATTTTTTGATATATTTATAAAAAAATTATATTATTTTATTTAGTTCAATAAACATAATAAAAATATTTATTTGCCATTTTACCTTTTTATTAAATATTTGTAGCATATTTTTCTAGTTTTCATAAAAATTTCATAATTTTTTCGACTTACGTTCCTTTTTAGTTTGTTGTATTGCATCAGCTACTTTGGTGCAAATGGTAGAGGGGTCTACTTCAACACAGCAGAACGTCACTGAAATCGTGAGTTCGATTCTGGTGTGGCACCATTACATTTTTTTTTTTTTTAATTTTAAAATAAACCCGTAAGGTATGCACCACATTTTTATTTAAAAAAAATTTTTACAAAACTTTACGAAATGTGATTTGTATATTCTACAAATTTTTTCGTAATGTCAAAATAACCAAAACTTTCGTAAAATGAACAACGGTTTTCGTGTATTTTACCTATAGATTATTATGAGTGTAAGAGCACAGACCGTTCCAAAATGCAGGCTTTCGTTTTAAAACTCAGTTAATAGAAAATAAGTTAAATAACCTTCCAGTCAAAACAGTTCTGAGAGCTTAGAAATTTTTCCACTTCAATCAATTATGATTTGAAAAAGGTTCAGTCATTTGTTATGAGTCCTTTTGGAATCATAACAACATGGAATTATTTTTCAGGATCATTTAATTCCCGGTAATCTACGGTTCCTGTATCAGGGCAATGTCTAACTACACTCTAAAAAAAGATGCTATAAATTGAGTAAAATTTTGTGTAAAATTACATAAAGTTAGAAAATAAGCACACAAAATGCTTAAATAACTAATTTACACATTTAATTCTGCAAACATACACTCAAACGAAAGTAATCTGCATGATGGGAAACATGTTTTTAAATGTATAAAAAATTTTACCTACATACAGTAGGAGAAATACACACAAATGGTAGTAATCTGCATGTTCGGAAACATACTAAATCACCAATGGACCAACAAATTAAAAGAATAGCTAAATAGCGACAAATTCTGAAAACAGAAATCTTGAGTCGCTGAAGCACACGTTACATCGACATGTGTATGCCTTTCCTTCTTTCCATTGTGTAATATATTGTTAATATTTATAAATATGTATAGATAAGTTAATAATTTTTTTTTATATAAATTGCAGGTACAGAAAATTTTCGTTTTTTGCATATGAAAATATGTGAATATGTAAATACTAAAAAACTAATTACGCACATTATAAGTAAATTTACACTCATTATGTGTAACGAACAATGTTGCTATACATTTTTGTACACATATTGTGTGTACCAATTTACACACATAGAGTAAATTTACCCAACTTATAGTAAGAGTATAGTTTCATGCAATAAATTGGGTAAAATTGAACAGAAATTAATTTAAATACTTAAACCATCCAATAATATATTTTAAATTTTTTTTTTAATTACAGGTGCAAAGCCTGAAAATGGCAAACCGTCTGAAACTATAGTACCAAATACTACTGGAGAAGTTTCAGAAACACCAGTTGCCAGAAGTATTGAAGGAGCAGAAACCAATAATCAGACCGGGGTTATGGAAACAAAGAAATTGTCTGATGCTAGTGAACCTAAAAAAATATCTGATGCTATTGCACCAAAATCACTATCCAATGGTGAGGAACTGAACAATATTTCCGAAGCTGAAGGACAAGTTAAAGTAAGTTTAATGTTTGATATTGATTTCTACCTAGCTTTCTAACGATATATATCATATTTTTTCTTCATTCAGAAATTACCCTATCCCAAATCCATTTTCTTTATTATCAGTAATGAATTTTGCGAGCGTTTCAATTATTATGGTCTAAGAAGTAAGTTTATAATGATTTATTTGTAAGGAGTTGTGCAGTTGTTAACATCTTCTTTGCTTTACAGCAATTTTGGTTTTATATCTAAATCGTGAACTGGGTTACAGCGATGATTTTGCTACCATCATTTTCCATGTCTTTACAATGTGTGTTTACTTTTTATGTACTTTCGGTGCCATTATTTCGGACAGTTGGTTGGGAAAATTCAAAACAATTCTATATCTCTCTTTGGTATATGTATGCGGTTCTATTATGGTTACTTTGGGTGCCATACCTCCATTAAATCTACCAGCTACCACATTTACGATGATAGGTCTAGCGCTGATAGCACTGGGTTCCGGTGGTATTAAACCGTGTGTCTCTGCTTTTGGTGGCGATCAGTTCAAATTACCAGAACAACTTAATCAGATGGTGACATTCTTTTCGTTGTTCTACTTCTCCATTAATTCGGGCTCATTTGTCTCAACTATGATAACACCAATTTTACGTGAAGATGTTCATTGTTTTGGTGAGAAGGGATGTTATTCATTAGCTTTTGGTGTTCCAGCTGTTTTAATGGCTGTATCAATCGGTAAGTTAAACTGAAACTGTACAAAGTAATTAAAGAAAATAATAATTTATTAATATTTGAATTTCAGTAATCTTTGTTCTGGGTCGTCCCTTATATATTAGCAAACCCCCTGCGGGAAACATGGTTGTTTTGGTCAGCAAAACTATTGGCGTAAGTTTGTTGAACTTCTTCTATAAGAAATTTTCTTTTAATATGATGAACTTCTCCATTATAGAATGCTATTTCAACTAGACACAAAGAGAAGAAAACAAATCCCCGTGAACATTGGTTGGACTATGCGGATAAGAAATACGATCGCCAACTTGTTGATGATGTTAAGGTTTTATTGCGTGTTTTGGTCTTGTTTATTCCCTTGCCCATTTTCTGGGCTTTATTCGATCAACAAGGTTCTCGCTGGACTTTCCAAGCAACTCGCATGAATGGTGATATGGGCTCTTGGGACATTAAACCCGATCAGTTGGGAGTGTTAAATCCGTTACTTATTTTGGTCTTTATTCCGTTATATGATGTGGCCTTTTATCCTGCCTTAAGATTAGTTGGTATTCGACGTCCTTTGCAAAAGTTAACTCTGGGTGGTGTTTTGGCTGGTATTGCCTTTGTGATTTCGGGTATTGTTGAACTAAACTTAGAGGTGAGTAAATTGAAATTACATGTTCTTGTCAGCATCAGCTCTACCGGAAAATTATACGAAATTAATCAACACCAATTTCTTTACATCGTCATGGTAGATAGATAGTTTCTTTATTTTTTTCATAAAAATTATTACAATCATATCGTAAATTGACCCAATGTGACTTGTCACAGAACTAACCTTTAAAAAAAAAACAGTTTGGAGACATGACAACAAACTGCTGCATGATATGTCACCGAACTCTCTTAAAAATATCAGTTCTGGGACTTATCCTAAGACGGCTTTATGACATATCCAGGTCATTAGATTATCTATCCAATGAAAGCGTAATGTTAAAGAGGACATGTCGCCGAATTTTCGTACAATTTTCCAGTAGCGCTCGTTTGCTTTCATCGTTTACTTTCGTATAGGTGATGAAGTTACCGAACGGCCGGATAATTTAGATGTAAACAAGGATAAAAAACATATACATACATCATGTGAATTGTAGACAAGCTGACACCCAACCGATCTCTTTATATGAAACGGACCTGTCATGGGAGGCGGAAGCTGACCTCTTATGACATGTCACATACCGAACATGGGACATGTTTCCGAACTATATCTTTAAGAATAGTTGTGTGGCATGGCCTAGGTTATTGATGTTAGATATTCATGTCACAGAACTATGTTTTTGAGGAAAGTTCCGTGACCTACACAAGGTTGGGTCTGTGGCTGGTCAAAGGAATCGGTATGGTTCAGTTCATATAAATTTCATATGGGACAACTAAAATGCGTTTTTTTTTTTTGCTGTATGATTCATTTTAAGCTGAGGAAATGTTCCCTAGTTAAGTATTTTGTTGATATTAGTGATATTGGAAATGGGGAGGATCTAAGAGGGAGTAGTTATCTTTGCGACTAGTAAAGATCGTAGAAAATTAAACAAACAAAAATTTTGCGCTTACTGTTTTCTCTAACAAGTAAGCAGCTTACCCTAATCCCTTACAAGGATGCAGGTTGTAATGCAGAAAGTTCCATATCGAGGATTATAAACGATCTGTTAAAATTTTTTCGAGATTTTCGATTGTGTTTGATGATTTCGAGTTTGAGATAAAAAATAATAATCAGTCATTTACCTGTTTCTGAAGAGCTAGCACGTAGAGCGGTAAAAAAAATAAAATAATTATATTATTTGTCAAAAATTTTAACAACAAAAAACTAATATCTGTAGAATTTTATGTAGAATAAATTATGAATATTCATATTATTACTTTTAATCTTAATAACGTAGACATGAAATGTGAATTTACTGAAACCCATGAAGTCGCTGCTTTTTATAAGCGTTGAAATCCGCGTTTATTTTGCGAAAAAGTAATGCTTCCAAGTGGGAATTCGCCATATAAAAATCATGGCATATGTAAGTAGGTTTGTAAGGGATTCTTTTCAGCTAACTCATTTACAAACATGCTTGCATGTAAGCAGAGTAGATATAATTGAAAGTTTGTCAAAGGTCATAAAAAAAATTTGGAAACGGGATGGGGAAAGACCAGAGCCTTATGATATCTCTGAATTTAACATCTTACCAGATAACTCTAGAGAAACCTTTACCGACAATTAAGCATTGATATAGTGGTACCCGGAATTATTTGAAATACCTAGAGCCACCACTTTGCTTTCTCGAAAATCATGAACAAATCTTCCGATAAACTCCAACAGGATTACCTTTGAAAGAGTTCAACGAAAGTCATACTGAGGATTACTTAGAAGTGAGTTGGCCACTAGATTCCTCTTAGGAAGATAGTTAACCATACTTTCCATCTCTTTCGAGAGCTCAGAGCATGATGTCATTGCGAGGTGGTTTTCAGGGTTCTTAGCTGAAAATATTTCAGAGTTTGACTAAACAACAACTTTTTAATACGAAGGAAAGACTCGAATGGACAATATTGCATCGAAAAGCCCTGTTCTAGTACCAGGTCTGGTATGACATCCTGCGCTGTTGACTTGTTTATGTTTTCATGCTCCAGAGCCCTTTTAATTACTAGAGCTTAAAAGAATATATTGGGCGTACACTCGCTGAAGTTCGGGCAGTCGATGGTTGTTTTCTGACAGAAATAAATTTCTTGTCAGATTCGATGTTACCTTTATTAGAAACAACCGACGATAACAACATTTTTGGAGGCCAGATTTTGATTCAGCAATAAAAAGTTTCATAAAAATGTTCTGCCTTCTCTGAAACCAAGAGATTTCATTCTCAATGAGTCCAACCAGTAATTAGAGTAGACGGCGTTATTTAATAACGCACAAAAGCTTAAAGTCCAAAAATCCGAAAGTCATATAGCTCAAAAGGTTAGCATATTGCCTGAAAGAGGGTATACAAAAATATGACAATTGATCAAATTAGGCAATTCTCAAAAGCACAATGCAGTAAAACAGTTTTTAAGCAAAATTTGTTGTTTACTATAGTACGGTAGTAAATAGTATGAGATGGAGAAGGAAACTTTATAATACGTTGACAGTAAACATTAAATAAAAAAATTTAATTTTATATCATTGATTATATATACAGCGCTTCCAATATTTTTACCACATTTTGGTGGAGTAATTTTATTTATTGCTTTCTTAAAATCCTTTATACAGTATTCTGGAGAGTAGAAAAAGCGAAGATCTTGTTTATCTATTACGAAACGATAGAAATTGATAATTACTTTCATCAAATATACATGGGAAACAAAAACAAATTTCCGTTATTTTTACGAAAATTTCTTTTCGTTCGTTAGAGATAAACGGACAGTTAGTATACACACAAATGCGAAGAATGCATAAAAGACTGTCATCGCATATCCTCATTGAAATCTCCTCGAATCCGGTGTTTTTGAGTCCTTCCAGTACGAGTTTATTTGGAAATGTTAGGAATTATATAGAGAACCTAATTTCCTTGAGCCTTGAATGTTATAAATATTCCCAAAAGTTTTGTTTGTTAAAGATTTTAAAAATAAAAGTGAACAAATGTGTTTTTACTTTATTCTAATAGGGCATTTAGTTAATTTTCTTTCATTTTTGGCATTTTAACGTTTTTAAGAATATAATTTTTGGAGAAAAATTTCGGAGTTGATTAAAAAAAATTAAGTATTGACCAAATCGATGCCACATTATCCAACAAAATCAAAAATTTTACATTTTAGTTTTGGGTTTTATGGTTTTGGGCCCTATTGCCTAACGCCAAAGTAGGCTATTACACACAAAAATTGCCCAAAAGGGCAACACTAGTTTGAACTTTTAAGGTCTCTTGAAATGTCTAACGGCAATCGCGACGCGAAAATGTGAGACACCTATACATGCATAAACATTTTGCAAAGCGTTACTCTACTTTAATTTGTCGAACAGTGTTATACAATCCAGGAATCAGTTTTACAATTAGTTTATACACCACACAATCATAACATTTCTTTCAAACTCAGGCGCGGTTTCAAATGGGGAAAGGGGAAATTTCCCCCCAAAATAAAAAAATAAGATCAAAAAATGAATTAAAAATACTCTAAGTTTAACCAAAACCTTTTCCTGGATCCGCGCCTGATCAAACTACACAACATAATGTTCCATCCATTTGATCTAACGCCATTAACACATTCTATCAAATTTACATTTTATTATCTCACAATTTCTTACTTTATTCTCTTTTCAAACTTTTTTTATTTTTAGAAAACCTATCCTACCTTACCTTCACCCTATTTAACACAATTACGTATATTTAATGGTGAAAATTGTAATTATGTTATGCAGCACAATATTCCCAATTTGGGAGCAATCAATCTTGCTCCATATGACTACTATGTTAACAAAGATATACCAATACCATACACGGGTAACTTTTCAATTCAATATACTTTAGCTTCCAACGATCCTGAATGTTATGACTTTGGAAGTGGTGCTTTTCTTCTAACCGATAGAGAAGCTTATTCTCTGTTTTTGAGTTCGAAAAATACTGCTAATCCCACTACCTGGTATAAGGATAATGTTAATAAACCATCGAGAGGTAGTCCATTGGGAAGGACATTAAGTAATGTACAACCAGGAAGAACAATAACATGGAAACAAATGAAAAAAGATTCAGTGGAACACGAAGAACCCGCATATTTACAAAATTTAACAGAATTCTCTACTGGAACTTATACCATTTTTGTCGACGACGTCAAAGCTATTGATATAACAATGGAAACTGGTGGAGTTTATACCGTGCTTATTAATGAAGAAATTCCTGGAGACCTTTATATGGCCAATATATTTATAATTACTGATCCAAATTCGATGAATATTTTATGGTTGATACCTCAATATGTTGTCATGACATTAGGTGAAGTTATGTTTTCCGTTACTGGTTTGGAGTTCTCCTACTCTCAAGCGCCTGTTTCTATGAAGTCGGTGCTATCGGCCTGTTGGCTTCTGACTGTGGCCTTTGGTAATGTTATTGTAGTCATTATTGCTGAATTGTCCTTATTCGAGTCACAAGCCGATGAATTCTTCTTATTTGCCGGTCTTATGTTCGCCGATATGGTGCTTTTTATGTTCATGGCTTATCGTTATAAACCCAATAATCCTATGGAGGTCTCCGAGACAACACCTTTGACTGAAGATACGGATGCTAATCCAAAATATGAAATCGAAACCTTGGAGGGTATAGATAATAAGGCTCTTGATAAGAGTGAATAATTTTCAACCAATTGTATAATAAATCTTTGTCATAGATTACGTAGATCCCTTACTCTTCTCTTAAAAATAAACATATTTTTTAACACACACTGAAATATGTTTTATGTAGATATAGGCCGTATGTCCTATACATTCTCATAACTTACATGCATTGACAGAAAATGTCAAAGAGTAAGACATCTATGCAATCTATGATCGCTGTGTACATTTAGTTTTTAAGTCAAACATTTTTTAACTCTATTTGTGAGAGTTTAATGATTGACAGGTTTAAGTAAAATGTTTTTTAATTTTAATAATTTTTTGTACTTTATAATTTTATATAATTTAGCATAAAAATAAAACCATCCATATCCTTGAAGGATAATAACATGCCAAAATACTAAAAATAATAAATATTTCGTTTATTTTCTTTCAATATTTTAAGTTTTTGAAAAATGTCGTTAAGGCAGAATTTAAATTTTGAAAAGGTCTCTTGCCGGAGATTTTAAAGTGTTTAGAAAACACCTTAAATTGAAGAGCGCAAATGCACACAAACAAATCGTTGCCAAGTTATTAGGAGCATTTCAATTAATAAGGTTTATTCGCAAAAATTATGTGAAAACTAGTAGCATTTAACCAAGTTTTTCTTGTTTCTAATTAATGTTTGAATAACACTATTCAACAAAATCAAATTTTTTCCAAAACTACAAGGTCTGACCTATAAATTTTGATAGAAGAGACAGAAAAAAATAGACACGTGTATCGGCGTTTTGCAAGTTTACATCTGGGTTTCATTTTAGGGGGAGGTAAAGTTTCCCCCAAATGCAAATTTTGTATTGTCAATAGGAAATCGATTAAAGCTTACGATTAAAGTATATGGTGTGTTTGATTTTGGTGTATTCAGGGACTTATAGTAAAATTTGACTGCGAATATTTTTTTTGTAGAACTTTTTAACCCCTTAAATACCTGTTTTAATGGTGTTTTTTGCTCTTTTTTAATAGAAGGACAAAAAAGACCCTTACCTTGAGGATTTAGAGGGTTAACATATTCTACAAAAATGTTCTCCGTAATATTTTACATAAATTTGCTAAACACACCATATACTTTAAACGTAAGCCTTACTCGATTTTCTATGCCGATTGACAATACAAAATTTGCATTTGGGAAAAACTTTACCTCCCCCTAAAATGAAACGCAGATGTAAATTTTCAAAACGCCGATACACGTGTCTTTTTTTTTGTCTCTTCTATCAAAATTTATTGGTCGGACCTTGGATTTTTTTTTTTGTGTTGTACAGTGTAATTTGTGTGAAAAAACTTCATTAGTTGAAATGCTCCTAGTTAATTGGCAAAGATTTTTTTGTGTGTGAAATTAATTTCTTGGACCATTATTACATAGATATATTACTATTCGAAGATATCTTTCCTGTATTTAGATTTTTTTTTTAAATGTTCAGTTAAGTTAAAACTTTTAAGTAGGATGTAGGATTTCAAAACAAAAATGTGACATTTTCACAACTTAAGACAATTAGGGTTTTTTTATATATTGCTCGTCTAATAATGTATGGTATAACACATTGTAAGATAAAATTTAATATGTCGTTTTACGACAAATTTAGTGTATTATTTTTACTTCGGACTAGCAAAACTTGTAAATTACTAAATTTGTTCAAGTACGGAATTTGTTTTAGAGGTAAAATGGGGTAACAAAAGCGGTAACAACAGAAAATATTAGCTCGACTGAATTAGAACCCGTTTAAGAGACTTTTGAACTAATTTTTTTTATTAGTGTATTGGGCACCATCTTAAAGCAATTGTTATCTTTCTGAAACACATCTTCCGAATAGTATCTTTCTACTGCATGGCCATGTGTTAAGGTCAATTTCAAGTTTAGCGATAAAACTCGCTTAAACCGTAAAAATTGGGAAAAATGAGAGAAGCCGCTAAATAGCGAATATACAGTTTTGTGAATCAAATATGTACACCTCAAATAAGAATACAGGGGGTTTCTTTACATGCCAACAGAAAGGCATCAGATTGATTGGCTTTTAAAAACGTTGTATTTGCATTAAACAAAATTAAATATCATTTTGTGGGAAAATTGTACCATGCAACAACTAATACACTCATAAAAGAAACTTAGTTTAAAAGTCTGTTAAACCGGTTCCAGTTCAATTGAACTAATTTTGTCTGCTGTTACTGTTTAAATTGAGCACGCGATTCACGTGAATCCAGCGTTATCACGTGAGAGTGGGATAATAAGTTGTCATATTTTAATCACGAAAGCGTGAGTGAATGTGAGTAAAAAAAAATCTTTTTGAGTGAGTGCGTGAGCCAAATTTTACATAAAAAAAATATTTCTATAAATATTTTCTTTTTGCGGTTTTAAAACACAAAACAAATGGCAACATTACATATTCAGAGCAATTTTGAGTTAAACATTCACAATGTACCTTAATTTCTACATTTTCTTTTTTTCCGGTATGATTTTTCGTGAATTTGCGTAATTCACGTGAATCAAGCATGATCATGCGTGAGTATGAGTAAAAATAGCATTAATTCATGTGAGCGTGAGTGAGTGTGAGTAGTAAAACTGAGTGTAACTTTTCTTTTCCGGGTTACTATATTATACTAGGGTCATAACCTTTTAAATTCTAAAAAGTTATGGTTTGGCCTCCTGTGTCATAACTTTTTTTTTTTTTTAAATATTAGTAAGATAAGAGTAACAAAAAAATCCGCTGAATCTACAAATATTTAGTTATATCGGTTCAAAATTTAAGTTAATTGAAAGAAAAAAATTAATCTGCTGAAATCAGCAAAAAATTTCCACAATACACTATAAGTACAATTTCAACTTTTGAAATGATACACCAAGACCCTGGTACACGTAAACTTAATTTTGGGTCGTAGAATCCAGAGGTACACTCCGTTTTAATAGGTTTCCATTGACTCAAGCAATTTTTTGAGTGTATTTGAAGTAAAAGAGATCGAAATATCTTTTGAAATTATTTTTTTTTTTGTTAATATGTCGAAACACAAAGCTAACAAAGATGACCGTCCATTTGGAGACGATGTTTTCTAATGAAATTCGAACCATATGACACTGAACTAACAGATGTCAGTCAGTATAAGTCAAAGGCTTTTATCCAAACGTTTTGGATTGTATCCCAGTGTAAAAAACGGTAATGACATGTCATTACTTTTGTCAGTAATAACACCAGCTAACTCTTTGCATTACTTTAATACAAAAAATAAGTAGTAACTAATAACTAGTTAATTGTCCCATTATTCCAATACAAAAAATAATGAGTTACACTTAAGAAAATATTTTTATCATTATTTAAAATATAAAGTAATGATCTAAAACATTTTTGGAAATCAATTTTTAAACACATTATGTTTTCACTTCTAGTAAGTACATATATAACACCATATTTTCGATTTTTTGTAAGCTGGAAAGTAATAATGTTTTTATCTATCAAGCATAAAATGTCGAGATAGTTCAGATGGTAGAGCGGTTGACTGACAACTTGAAGGCCGGGTTCGAATCCCATGTAGGCACATTGCATTTAAAAGAATTTTTAATAAAAAAATATTTTTTATTAAATTTAGTTTTTTTAATTTATTTTTAAACTCATTATTTTTGTCCATACTGGTAAGCAAATAGGTAACCACATATTCTGATCATTACTAATATGTCATTATCTTGTGCGACATCCCCATATACAAGTAATAAGATTTGTATTGACAGTTGTAAGTGGTTGTCATTAGCAAATAAATACACTCAGGCAAAAAAGTTAGTAGAAAAATCTGTAAAAGAAAAATCGGCTAAAAAGAAAGTTACAAAAATTTTATTAAAATTTAGTAGCGCTTACTACTTTTTTTTTTTTCTTTTTACTAATTTCATTGTACTAATATTATGAAAATTTAGTAATTGTTTTTGCTGATTTTAGCAATATGGTTTTAAATTGTATTTTACAACAATTTTACTAAAATTTAGTAGTGGCTACTAATTTTTCTATTAATTTCTTTGTACTAATCGCTTTAAAATTTGATATTTTTTTTTGCAGATTTTAGCAAATCGGTTTAAAATTTGATTTTACAACAATTTTACAAAAATGTAGTAATAACAGCAGTAATAACACTGGGATATTAATGAATTCTATCCTCCTAAAAATGGACGGCCATCTTTGTTAGCTTTGATCTTCGCAAATTCAATCGAGATTTCGATGTATTTTACTTAAAATACACTCAAAAAATCACTTGGGTCAATTCAAATTTAAAATTTAAATATCTTTTTATTTTGAACTAACTTATTAAAACAGAGTATACCACTAAATTATACAGCTCAAAATTAATTTTACGTTTCCAGGGGTTTTTATATTAGTTGACAAAAAATCCTACAAAAATTTAAAATTTAAAAATTTTTTTTTTTGCTTCGAATAAAAACAAAAAACAGAACAAATTTGTAATCTACAATTTGTTACCAAAAAGTTCAGTTGATTTTAGCAAAATATACTGTTATTAGCAAAAGTATTGCTTATATTACAGATTTTGTTGGCCCTTTTCAGTCTACAAATATTTAGTAAAAGTTTTTGCTAATTTTAGCAGAGTTGCTATTTTTAATTAACTAAAATTCGATTAAAATTTTGCTGTTCTTATTTTATTAAAATTTAGCTAAATAATTTACTTAATTTAGCCGTTTTTGGGCAACGTAATGTTTAACTAATTTTAAGCAGCTTTTTCTGTTGTTTTTGCAGGTTTTTTTATGAGTGTATACGCAATTCGTTTATTCATATTAACCAATAAGATCGTTCACAAGGGCGTACTAAATGTTGTATGTATTTTATTGTAGTATCGAATATAGAGATGGTAAAATTTTATTTTAAAATATACAACAATAGATGATAGATAGTACGATAACTGCACTCAAAAAAATAAGTTAGTAAAACGTCTTGTAAATCAGGTATACAATTTTTTAGCAAATTTTTTGCTAAAATCGTGTTTTCATCTAAAATATTTGTTATACTTATTCAGCACTTAACTGTTTTATACTAATGCTTTACTAATATTATACTAATGTTTTACTAATTAATTTTGCTAAAAAAAAATTGTGCTGATAAACACATTAATTGTGTGGACGACAATCAGATTGAAGGATATACGCAGAATGAAGCAGATGTAGCAACATGTCAAGATGTAGTAGAGAAGAGGAAAATGATACTAAAAAGTACAACTCTAATAAGACATATAAAAAAATCAACCATGGAAGATTTTTGTATCTGTTTTTCATACATAAAACAAAATTGAGGATTAAAACAACTTAAATTTTGCGTTGTCACCGGCTTGTGAAAGTAATTGTATATTAATTAAATAAAAGACAAAATAAAATATTTAAATGTAATATGTATTTCTAAACTAAATGTTTATAGATTAATAATCTAGTGTGGTCAAATTGCAAACAAACATATACAGACATGTAGACAGAGTAAAGCGAAAGACAAAGACAAAGACAAAGACACACATCTTAGGTAGATTTTTATGGTTCCTTTTTCGTATTGCAAAAAAAGTTTTGTTTTTTTCTTTTCGTTAGTTTTTGTTTATTTTTTCATTTCGTTTCTATAATTATCTTCGGCAGTTGCGTCCTTTAAAAGATAGCATCATTTAGACAACCATTGATGTAAGTAGTTGAAAGAAAATTTTTGTTATGTTTATTTCTATATATTTTCAGATATTAAATTAATTCATGACATCAATGTGGGAAAATGAAAATTTTTATATTTCGTAATTATTGTAAATTATTTTTAAAAGAATCACAAAAATATGTTTTATGATTTTCAGCAAATATATTAACTAAATTACAATTTTTTTTACATTTTTTTTGCGTTTTTTTCAGTCTACTAAAATTCAGCAAAAAATTTAATAATTTTTAGCAAGGCTTTTGCATTTCTTATCCACTAAGTGTTAGCAAAACTTTTGCTGAATCTACTAATTTTGTTGCTAAAAATCAGCTCGCTGATTTTTTTGCAAGCACCCTCCTGACGAAAATTTTGCAGACTTTACAAACTTTTTTTTTTGAGTGTACTATGTTAAGTACAATATGTTCAAGTGTGCTAACAGTGAGAAAACTCAGCTGAAAACCTTCCTCGAATTAAAAATAAACAAAAAAAAATTACGGTCTCTACATTTACAATACAACATACGGCTCTGAGGACACCTTTACTGTAAAACTGAACTCTCTATCTATTAACGATTTTTTCAAATTTGTTTAACGATTTTTTGGAAAAATCACCTGAAAGCATTGTTCATGGAGTATTTTTTAATGGGGATTTTTTAAATTTCTTTGGGAATATAACAAATTAAAGTGTCAGGCAAGCTTTTAAGAGAATGATCTATATGCTCTCAATAAAAGCTTTTAAAAATATATAATAAAAGCATATAATGTACTTACCTTATTTCCTTATCCACATAGTTATTGCAACTAAAATATCATAAGCTTTTATTTAGCACATACATATGTACATTTTTTATTATATATATTTTTCCACTGACTTTCAATATGAAGTATTTATTTACTTCGCCTTTTTAACAGGCATCGTATTTTAATTATTAGACCTTAAATAAGCATTTTACTAATCCATCCTCAAAAATAACTAAATACTTAAAACACGACGACCACTTTTGAGATAAACGAACACACGACCAGACCGAAAATATTGAACCGAATCACCGACCGGCATCGCACGACTACTTTTCTTTAATATTAAACACTTTTTGTGCATTTTAATTAATATGATTTTTTTCATTATTAAGACTTTTTTATCAAAGAACATTAACATTTTTGCAAACTATATTAAATTTTTTTTCTTAACCAAGTATAAATTTTCTTTTTTAACGAATACATTTTCAATAATTGATAGATATATTCATTATAACCACTTTCTTTATATATTTTTATGAAGAGATATTACTTTTTCTTATTTAATCACATAATAAAGATTTAATTAATTAACCGATCTACCGAAGAAACATCAGTTACATCTGAAGATTGAGCGAATACTGAAAAAATGTGCATCGAAAAGAAATAGAGAAGTACTAGAAGAGAATTTGGTGTTGTTACTATTAAAGCTTTACTAACATTTGTTGTTGTCCAATGTTCTACACCACCAGGGCTGCCAATACAGTTTGTTAATGGAGTTTTTTTTTTGCTAAAATCGTCATTTTGAGAATGAGAAATCGTCAAAAAATCGTTATTCCCAAAACTCTCTATATTTCACATAAAAGGAGAAAGTTTAGTCAAAACTTCGTTTTAATCACTTTATTTGTCAGTATTTCCATTTTGATGTCCTTTACTACTCTAACAAGTAAAGGTTCGTACAGGTAATAAATTTTCATGTGTTTATACTTCCGCAATTTGTTAAAACTTCAGCAAAAATAAATTAATTCGTACAAAATTTCCTTTTCGTTAAACATAATTCAGGGCTCTCTAAAACAGGTATAACCTTAAAGTAGTGCTTTTGCGTTAGCGCATACGTAGTCAATGAAATTGAATCGGATTTTGCATTGTGGTGAAAAATTTACCACTTTAGGTTTGTGCATTAATAGAAATTTAAAAGTATTAATTGTTATAAAAAAATTATGATTTTTCAAATTGAATAATAACAATGAATTTCCATTTAATACTTAAGACATAAAACCGCTGAAAAAATTGCTTTTACTTTAAATCGGTACCAAGTGAATTTTAATGCATAATTGAACAAAAATATTTTTTCTTTCTTTGAAATATCAACCGATTTGTATTATTTATAATCTTTTGCACTTTATCTTTTCGACATTATAAATATCAATAAAAAGTTAAAAACAACAATAAACGAGATTTAGCTTGAGACGGAAACACCAGAGTATGCCAAATCGACGTTTTAAGATATTCAGAAAAAAATAAATTTTTTAATAATTTCAGCGAATGTGTGTCTCAAAAATAAGTTTGAAGACCTTGAGACAAGAGTCGATTAAAAAAATGCTTAAGATATGAAAGCTAATGATTTCAAGCGCATGTTAACAAACAAGCTAACATTTTTTGAGTAGCATTGAAAATAGCTTTATTGGAAGTACTAGAAAATATGTAAAAAAATAAAAGGAGAAGCTAATTTGTTACAAAAATTATACTATATTTTTCTCAATTATTATCGAAAAACTCTACTAATAGTTTTAAAAGTAAATTATAAATCATTTTTGTTCTTTTTGTGTAAATTTTCAATATGTATTCCCTTCTTTTTTTAATACTCCTCAAAAAATATTATTTTGTTTGTTACCCTGGCCTTAAAAATCACAAACAAATTTATTTTAACAGTTTTTTAAGGATTCTTGTTTCGTGGTCTTTAAACTTATTTCTTCAAAAATGAAGAATTTGATAAAACATTCGACAAATTTATTTTAACAGTTCTTGTTTCGTGATCTTTAAACTTATTTTTGAGAAACATATTTTAAGAATTTGATAAAACATTCGACTTTGTCTGAACAAATTTAAATTGCGACTTGGCATCTAATGGTGTTGCCGTCTTAAACAGAATCTTATTTACTGCTGATTAAAGCATTTTATTGATATTTCTCGAGATGAAATGTTAAGACATAATTATAAATAACACAAATTCGTTAATATTTCACAGAAAAAACATTAAATCACAATTATGTACTGAAATACGTTATATTTCACTTGGTACCGATTTTCATTGAACTGTGAATCTATTGAAGTTATTTTCTCGACGATTTTGCCTTTTAAGTATTAACTGGACGTTAAGTGTTGTTATTCAATTCGAAAGTTTATTATTTTTTATAAACCAACTAAAATTTTGAAATTCCTTTGAAAGTACGAACCTTAAGTGGTAAATTTTTTACCATAATACAAAATCCGCTTAAGTTTCAAGGTTATGACTGTTTTAGAGAGCCCTTGAAATAAGCTTTCTAAAAAGCGCAAATTTGTACGAATTTATAAATTTATTTGCAGAAGTTATAGCAAAATGAAAATTAAGCACAAAAATATTTATTACCTGTACGAACCTTTTACTTGTTAGAGTAGTACAAATGCCTCAGAGTCTTAAGTTGCCCATACACTAAGCAATATTCTTGTGCAACTTTTGCTATTGTGCAAAATATTATCAGCGTGTTTGTCATATTAGAAGGTTGTACAATATATCAAAAAAAATTAAAAAGGTATTGATTCTTATTGCGCAACCAAGAAATGTGAAAAATATTTTATAGTGTATTGGCCACATTGTGCAATTTTTATATCCCTCTGCAACAGAAGAAAAGAGTGGTGAGATATTTTGTGCAAAATTATTGTACATCTTATTGCACTGTATTTGGCAAAAGACAATAATACTGGAAATAATATTTGCAATAATATTGCAATGTGTATGAGATACCTTTAAAAACACAACTTCCAATACTCATTATGCGAAATATAATTTTAATATTACTGACCTACAGTAAGGAGAAAAAGAGTAACAGGGTTAATTTTGTTCAGACGTAAATTTTTATCTATAAAAGCAAATCTAATAAGCTTTAATTTGATTTTAGTAACACATGTCTGCTGAACTATAGTAAAATGAAATTAGTAGAAAAAGTTAGTAGCCACTACTAAATTTTAGTAAAATTTCAATAAACTGCAATTTAAAATTAATTTGCTAAAATCAGTAAAAAATTTGCTAAATTTTAGTACATTCAATAAAACTTCACAGAAAAAAGTAAAATAATATGACTTTGTTGTTCCACTTCTCTGTGACTTCTCTATTATGCTAGATTTTAAGAAGTATAACACTGTTAAACACTGCAAATGAATTGGAGATGCGATTTCTCAATTGTGATAGATTTTAGGAAGTATATCATGAATGTGAACTCCAAATTTTAATATAAGCTTCACTTTTCGAAATATTTGCGAATTAACTTTTACAAAAAATCTAGTTTTTTCTTTATAATTTCTTATTAATTCATATATTTACCTGAATAAACTGATATTATATTTAATATTTGTTACATTTTTGTATTGAAAACTTTTATTTTTTAGGAGGAAACGTCCAATTTTCCCCTGAATCCGCACCTGCATTAGCGTAAAACTTATTACTTTTTCAAACTGGATTTGAAAATGAAAATATTTTCGATCGATCTATAAATTTCATGATATATTAAAGTAAAATAAATGTCTTAAAATTTAAGAGCAAAACTTACCAGTAACATTTAAAAATAAAGCATTTGTAGCCAACAATTTACCATTCCGTCTTAATAAGCAAATTCAATATTCATAAATAAAAAGTTATTTATTACGAATAGCAACCCAATCAAAAGATTTTCCAATACTAAATGGTCCGTATTATAGTCCACTACGAGTTCAATGAATGACTTTTGAATTTATTTAATATTTCAGCATATATAATATCATTAATCTCCAAAAAATTGCTTATCACCTGAGCCACGGGAAAAAATGTATTGGTACCCCAATTTTTAACTTCTTTTTTTTTTAAGAGAAGCAGCACTCAGAAAATTCTTCCTATTTATTAATGTGTGGCTTAGTAGAGAGGCAAAAGGTGGGGAAAGATGAAGGTCCTCAAACATGTCGACACTGTAATTGCACGAGATGATAACTCCTTTAGCAGTTGTTGCTCGCCACCTGATGGAGAGTTGGCGAACTTATTGAAGCTTTTTAATTCATAGCCCTGACTTATTATTTTAGTTCGGTGGGGTTAAGTGCCGAAGGCGAGCTCTGCGATACATATGAAGGATAGAAAATTCATACATATTATTCTTCTAAATTAATGTTGTCGTCACCGGGAATCGAACCCGGGACCATCTGTGTAACAGTCCAACGCGCTAACCATTACACCACAATACCCCACGTTGTACATTTGTCTTGAAATAAAAAAATGCAATTATTTCTTTTCGTTATATCAAGTAGTTTAAAATTTCCAAGTCAGAAAGTGCCAGTGGTATACAAAATCAAGAACTGGCTAACCAAGGAATTGTAAATATATTACTGGCAAAACACTTGCTTAATACGCTTTACCAGCGTTTCCAAAAAGCGTCTAGCCAGTATTTCTTTTACAATAATTTCAGTGGTCTGTTAAAAAAAAACGTTGACAAAGAATTGTCTAATAACACCTTCCCAACGTTGGCAAAAAGTGTTTTCCAAGTGTTTTACTGTCAGAAATTGCTAATGGATCAAAAGTCTAACCACTTGTAGATCCTTTATTTTATAAAAACTTGAGATGCTTTGTTTGAAAAGTTGGTAGTCGGAAGGTTCCAAGTTCGGTCCCGGTTTAAGGCAAACATTTTTTTGTGATTTTTTGATACTTTTAAGTATTTGTTATAAATAAAATTAATTTTTTTTGTTCTGGAAAAGACCAACTTTTTTGTACGTTTATTTTACTTACGTTTTTAGTTTTCAATTATTGTAAGTCTTGTTAGCTCAGTGGAATATCTAATTTTAGACCACCTTTTTTATGGTTTTACCAACTTTTTGCCAATGTTTTGTTTACCCAGTGCTTTTCGGACACTTTTTGGACAGACGGACCTTTTGTCTAATGATTAAAGTGCCTTTCCAGCGGTGGGCCGTTATTTTTTTTCTGATGAGTTTGTTTTTGATTTAGAATAAATATAAAAACAATCCTTCGGCTATCGTTATTTTTTAAATAAAATTTGAATAACTCTTTCGAAATGATCTTGATCTTTAAATCAGTAAATAAATACTTTTTGTTCGAATTGAGATAAATTACATTTTCTTTAGATGTTTTAAATGCAAAGAAACTTGTCAATATGTTCGCGGATCACTACAGTCGGTAAAATACAGAGGAAAAAAAATTTAAATGCGATAAAATTTGGAAATTTATAAAAATCGTCATTTTATACACAATAGATTTAGTAAAATCGTCAATATTCGTTTTAACATATTTCACTTAAAAAGTCGTTAAAGTTGGCAGCTTTGTAAATAACTTTTACAATCACTCGCAGTGTTACCAGATTTGACGATTATTAGTACCCAAAATAACTAAATGACGGTTGGACGGTTTTTGTTTCCAAAATAACGATTTTTTGACAAAAGTTTAATATATAAACAAAACAAATTTATACACTGTCACAAAATGAGAAAAAGTCGATTTGGTTTGAACCGCGATGCATATTTTTAATAGATTTTTTCACGCTGATTCCAAAGTTTCCCATCACGTCACAATTTTGAGAAAACACCGATTGAAAACGGTGAAAATTGAACCATTTTTGAAGTAGTGTGCACACCATTTCTCTTACGATGGTAAATATATTTAACTTTTTATTTTCCTCTATAATGAGTTTAACGAACTTTTTAAATTTGTGTTGGAGTTTTAGAAAATTTCATCACCGTGAGACCTTCCAAATGAAGTTATTGAATTACATAACGGTGAAAAATGTTATTAAGCAACGTGGCACCTTGGAACTTAAAACATATGTTTTATAATGTTGCCCACTTTTCACCAAAATATTTTTTTTCCAACTACTACCGCAATCTACACGACAGGTCGGCTAATTTTGGGACCGCCCCCGTAAACCACATTTATTTGTCAGTGTCACTTCTAAAAAGCGTTATTTTCTCATAGCTTTATAGTTAAGCATAAATAGGCTAAATCTCGTAAACTTTTCTACTTCCTTTTTTATGAGAGTAGCTAAAAATATTATTTTTTTCCTATAATCGTTTGAAAGATATATCCCCCAGGGGATATTATCATCAGTTTTTCATTTAAGAAATAATTAAAGCAGTATTTTGAATATGTCGCATTTTTATCATCTGGAAGATATATCGGCAATATTAAAAAAAAATTCTAAAAAACTGTTTATTGGTGTGTCAATTAGAAATATTTTAAAGCAAATATAGAAAATAAAATACAAATTAAAAAACAGGATCATTTTTGCAGAATTTCTTTAAATTAAATTGGAACAATAAGGCGAGTAAAAATTGTATTACATTGATTTTTAAAGAATTGGCAAATTTAAAAGGAAAACGAAATTCAGATCCCACGAATGGAAACTTCAAGAGAATAAGATAAAGAAATTGTATTATGTATAAATAAAATGTTTTAATAAATAAATAATATATGTAATTATAAATAAGTGCATTTTTCTGCTAGGAGGTTAAATGGCGATATCTTTTTTTATCCTTCAGATGATCATTTGGCAATATCGCCAATTTATCTTCCTGGGGAATTGCTTTTGTATTGCTGGGAAGTATCGCCATCGGCTAACAGTTGTTCCTGACTGAAGAAACTTCCGCAATACGAAAATGATTATTGCCAGCAATAAATATTATCTTCGAAGCGATATGATCGGCGAATTTTTTTCGCATTGCATTGCTTACTGGGTTATTTCTTTTTTTAATAAAAAATTTTTATTAAAAAATATGAGTTGACGCCAAAAACATAGCTAATATAGTTTTATTCGTTAATATATTTCAGAAAACTTATCCTGTTCTACCATCGGCTGGCTATGCTCAATTGCGTGTTTTTAGTGGAGTACCAGATTGCGAGTATAAAATACTAATAAATAACACCGATATACCGGAAATAACTCTAAACGGGGTAGATTATTGGTTTGATAAATTTATCAAAATTGAACACAAAACCATGACCATAAGTTATTTAGTCACAGAAACAGATGAAGGTAAGAAAGAGAAATTAATAATAAACACTGTAAGTAAAATTTAAACTTTTGAAATGACACACCAAAACCCCGGGACACGTAAACTTAATGTTGGCTTTTAATAGGTTAGGTCAGGATCAAAAGATATTTCAATTTTATGTTTGCATTGGCTCAAGCGATTTTTTGAGTGTATTTTAAGTAAAACACATCGAAATCTCTATTGAAATTATTTTATTTATTGTTTATATGTCGAAACTCAAAGCTATCCAAGATGGCCGTCCATTTTGTGACGATGTTTTCTAATTAAATTTCAAGATTCATTACAAGTCAAAGGTTATTATCTTAATAGCTAAAATGCATTAACCGGTTATTCGGGTCGATTAATCGACAAAATTGGCAATTAATCGATTAATCGTTTAAAATGTTTTTTGTTCTTAACCTCTCTGCTGCGTAAGACGTATAGGTTTTATCAAACTCTATTCTGTTGCGTAAGACGTATATATACGTCCAATTTGCATGTGTTTTTAATTTCGACGCAACCATTGAAGGTTAGTTATATTTTTACTACGCAGTTTATAAAGTGTTTGTTGATTATGATTCAGCGATGTTTTAATGAAACATCTTGGGTTTTTATTTTGGACTCTACACTGAAAGAATTATCTGCATAGCTTTAATAAAAATGGTCACTGGAACTCGACCATTGAAACTTTTCATAAAATCTTCATGAAATATTGGTACAATAAATGAAAATCTTCATAAAACTAATGAATCATTCCGACAATGGAGAATAATAGAATTTATGAGACAGTTTCATAAATTTTTTTAATATTAAGAAGTTTCCTTGAATTAATGAAACTTTTCATGAATGTCTTGAAAAATGTATTGGAACTTAGCCAATGAACCTTTTCACATGATTTTTTAAACAATTTCAGTGCAGTCCAAAACGTTATACACTTTATAAAATATGTTGAATACTTGATAAATAAATCTTAAAACTAAAGTTTGAAATGTATGAAACTTAATAAAATTATGAAATGAAAATGAAAATTATTTAAGTTCAAGGCAATACTCTATATTTCTTAATTAGGATAATATTGTCCTAACAAATAATCTATATTATTAAATTTTATGAAAAAATAAAAAAAATAAAATAATTTCATTGCTCTAAAGAAAAGTTTCATTAAATTTATGAAGAGATAATTTATGAAATCGAGTGCTTTTTTTATGAAAATATGAAATTTTATGGAAAAAGTTTTTGGGATATAATGAAATTCTTCAATGAACCTACAAAAAAAAGTATTATGAAATTATTTCATTAATATCATGAAGGATGATTTAGAGTATTTTTAATTAATTTTTTAATCTTTTTTACATTTTTATACTGAAAAATATAATTTTTGGATGGTGAGGGGGGTGGGGTGGTAATTTCCCATTCAATCGCGCCTGTAATACTAATACAAGGAATCGGATTCCTACAGAATTAATTTGTAAATTATTTGATAGTAGTGTGCCATCGATTAAAAACAAATTCAGCCTCGTCTTGAAATACATAGAAATATTTGGTAACATTAATTTGAGTTTTTTAAAAGAATTAAAAAAGAATAAAAAATTTTCTGTCGTAATTTCCCAAAGCCAATAAAAATATGTTATCTAGAGGCTTAAGGATTGCTTAATAATAATTTTAAAAGAATTTTTAGCGTTTCTTTTGTCTAAGCCTCTCTTTCAATTTTTTTTTTAGCCAAAGTTAAGGAAATTCACAAGTTTTGGGTAAAAATCCATATAAAAAATTTAGTCGGTTAATCGACCTATTTTAACCTATTTAATTATTTGACAATTCTAGATTCATATTTAATGTTTAAACATATTATACTTATTATTTTTTTCATAAGCATATCATAGTACTCTGTCGCAGCCGCTGCAAAAGTTAAAAAAAGGGGTGTCATAAGGGTTACCGGCTAAAAATTTTCATATATGGAACCATAAGGGTTCAAGGTGCAGGGTGATTTTTAGCAACTTTCTTTTTGACAACACTGTTTTTGGCAGCTCGTATAACATGTTACTGTTAAACATGTTCAGTTTGGTCTATAATTTAACCATGAATCGATTAACAAACAAACAACGCTTGCAGAGTATTGAATTTTATTATCAAAATTCATGCTCGGTTAAGAAAGTGCATCGTGCACCTCTTCCAATTGATGGTCAGTTTGGGCGATCTTCTGAGGCGGCTATTCGGAATTTTGTGACTAAATTTCGCACCAACTTTACATTATTGGACATTAAACCACCGTCACGCATACGTAAAATGCAGACAGAGGAAAATATCGCAGCTGTATCCTCCAGTGTGGTTAATGATTGTGAATTATTGATTCGGCGCCGTTCGCAACAATTGCGCCTCTATTACTCTCCTAAGTGAAAAATGTTGCTGAAGGATTTGGGTGTAAAACGTTTTAAAATAAAGCTGGTGCAAGAATTGATGCCACACGACCTACCACAACTTCTAACTTTCGGTGAATGGGAGCTGGCAACGTTTTTGACTACTGCATAACATGTTTCAATTAAAAAAAGTTACGGTAGCCCCTTAAGCAGCTTTGCACAATACAGAAAACCTTTTAATAAACAAAATAAAAATAAATTTTATTTTAGATAACATTTTTTGTCGATTTTACTTCATTTTCTTTACTCATAGAAATAAATCTGCAAAAAAAATCTACTACAGGAAAAACTGCTAATATTAGCAGTTTTTTTTCCTAAATATTAGTAATATAAGAAAAGAAAAAATAAATCTGTCAATTTACAAATATATAGTTATATTTGAGCTAAATTTAAGTTTATTTAAAGTAACAAAATAATCTGCTAAAATCATCCAAAATATTTACTAAATATTAGTACACAAAAAAATTAATAAAAAATGTGAAATTTTTAAAGTTCTTTTTTAGTTTTTTTAAATGCGAATAACAGTCCGCCCTTATGAAATCAGCAATCTACAACTTTTTATCAAAAATTTCTGTTAATTTTAGCAAAATAAGCTGTTATTTGCTGTATACCAAATTTGTGGTAAATATTGCAAAAATTTTGTTAATATTACAGGTTTTGTTAACTATTTTGAGTCTACAAATGTTTAGTAAAAGTTTTTGCTAATTTTACAGATTAAAATGCTATTTTCAATTAACTAAAATTCACATCGAATATACCTAAACTTTTGTTAAGTTAACAGATTTATTTTTCCTGTTTTTTTTTATAAATATTTAGCAAACAAACTTTGATAAATTTAGTAGTTTATTCTGCAACAGCATTTTAAATAAATTTTTAGTAGCTTTTTCTGCTATTTTTACAGGTTCATTTCTATGAGTGTAACGCTTTTATATGCTTTTAGAGAGTTTTTTTGTGGACGATTTGAAAATTGTTATACAGCGGCGTATAACAGTAATGAAATCGCGGCTACCGGGCAAAAAGTTCGTTATAAATAAGGTAAATATTTTCCAAAAAAATTATAAAAATTTTAAGATTTTTTCTTAAATTCTCCTAATTTTTAAATATCTGTTTCTATTTTTAAAACAATTCTTTCATTAAACGTTTCATACAGTTTTTAATTCTTTTCAGTAAATTTATAATTAAAAAGTTAAAACTTAAGATTTCCTGCAGAATTTTCATTTTAGAATATCGATTTTTTTCTGTGTTCGTTATAGAGCAATTCCATATGAAAGCGATCAACTTTTGGACGACCCCTCTCCGATTTTAAAATAAATAGTCTCAATCGATTGCCCAGCAAAAAATAATGTACCTACATATTTTTTTTTTTTTTTATAGTGACTGGTTTAGTGGTGGTGTGCACCACTGTCATGTGACAAAATTGAAGAATTCTTCATAAGGGACCTCATTGAAAGTTGTTTTAAAAAAAACTACTAAAGCGATCGCAACGAGTGATAGCTCGTTGGAAAGGTATGGAATCAGGCTTTAATTGAAAAAATTTTGCTGGGCAATCGATTGAGACTATTTATTTTAAAATCGGAGAGGGGTCGTCCAAAAGGTGATCGCTTTCATATGGAATTGCTCTATAACGAACACAGAAAAAATTCGATATTCTAAAATGAAAATTCTGCAGGAAATCGTGCACCTCTTCCAAAAATTTGCCAATTTTGATCGTTTTCATATGGAATTGCTCTATAAGCATACAAATTTGTAGGAAAATTCGTATAAGCGTCCAAAAAATTAGTTCGTTATACAAAAAGTTTATTATAAACGATGTTCGTTATAACCAAATTGTATAACTTTTTTGGATTAGTCGTCAGTCAGGTGTATCCTCTTATAATTAACGAATTGTATCCTCCTAAAAATGGACGGCCATCATTGGTAAACTTTAAGTTTAGACAAATAAACAATAAATAAAGTAATTTCAAAAAACATTTTGATGTCTTTTACCTAAAATACACTTAAAAATGGATTGAGTCAATGCAAATTTAAAATTGAAATATCTTTTTGTTTTAAAATAACCTATTAAAAACAGAGTTTGGATTCTACGCATTAAAATTAAGTTGACGTATCCTGGGGTTTTGGTGTGTCATTTTCACATTCGTACTGTGTATTTAATCCATTTTTACCAAGCATAGATTCCGTGAGAATTTTTTGACAAAACTTGTTAGGAAGATACGTTGGTTTTCCAATATGCATTTTTAATAAATTTTGTAGCCTAATTGAAATTGAAAACTTTGAAGCTTTGTACGCACTTAAAGGGTTAATATAATTTTAAATATTTATTTTTTATACATTAACAAGTCAAATATCTATCAAAAATTTGCACAAAATTTTGATTGTTGCTTTCGTACTATTTTTTAGAATTTTTTTTTTTTCAATTTATGCATTTTCGAACAGTTTTTGAAAATTGTTATTTGGCAAGCTCAAGATATTAAAAACAAAAACGCATTAATTTTGTTTCGATTAGTAAATTCTTTACAAAAAGTACATGTTGAATAAAAAATGTTTCTATTTCTAAAAGTTTTTTTATAAGTCTTTATCCATAACAATAAATCGAGATACGTTGTGTCTCCAGTCTTTCTTTTTTTTTTTTTTAAATATTTTTTGAAAATGTGCTTTAAAAAAAATCGAAAAATAGTATTTTTTTAAATCATTATATGGCAACATTGGAATTACAAATTTTAAATTTTTTTAAAACCATGATTGTAGACAAGACTTCAAATTTTAATATGCTTTTTAATGCGTTCTTACGCTAACTTACTATAAAAATGGTCTCTTAAAAATTGGCGTGTCTTTAAAGGCACATTGGTAAAAAATGGGTTTAACACTATAAAATTTTATCATAATAATTTTACGGGCTTTGAAACACATCCTTTTAATAGACCTATGTGCGCTGAATCCAAAACTGACAAAAAATTGTTTTCGCATTTGTAATTTTTGAAATATCGCTGTTTTTATATCATCATTCACCTCATTCACATCATTCACATCATTCACCCCATTATTTCGTATAATTTGCTTAATTTTTCGAAATTGTTTCGCAAAATCATGATTTTTTTTTTTAAATGTACATCTATACAAAATTATCTTAGTTTGTATCAGGATATCGTACTGGTAAAGTAAGGAAGTTGAAAATCTAGCTTTTTTAGATATCTCAGTGTAGAAAAGCACTACCATATAAGTACATATTTGGAAATAGCAAGTACTTACAATTGTCATTACAAATATCATTACTTTTATATGACGATGTAGCGCAAAATAATGACATATCATTACTAAACAAATCACGATAAAAAATATGTGGATAACTAAAAAAAAAAATTTAAAAAAACTAAATTTAATAAAAAAAAACTTTTTTATTGAGTTTTTTTTAATAAAATGTACCTACACTGGTTCAAACCTCGATCTTCAGGTTGTCAGTCAGCCGCACTACCGTCTGAGCTATCTCGACATGTTATACTTGAAAGTTAAAAACATTAATGACTTGCTTACAAAAAATGTCATTACTTTCCCGCTTTTAAAAAATTAAAAAGAAGTACTTATATATGAACTTACTAGAGTTGAAAAAATAATGAGTCTAAAAACACATTTTCAAAACATTTTTAGATCATTATTTTATGTTTAAAATAATGATAAAAATAAGTACTTATGAGTTAGGCATTAAATTTTGTGTTGAAATAATGGTAAAAAGAACTAGTTACTAGTATGTTATACAAAAATTTTCTTCTTTTCTGAATATTTCAGAATATTTTCAATGGATTTGCAATTTTATTACAACAATTAATTCAGTGGAATGTTTAATTTGCTCAAAGTGATTTTTTTTAGCATCCATAAAATTTGTAAGGCTAAAACTAATCATGCAAAATTTTCAACTTCCTTGCAATACTGGTAAGCAGTGCTGCCAACTCAATTTGGTAAAAAGTATTCAAAATCGTCATTTTGAGAACAAGAAATAGTCAAAAAATCGTCATTCCGAAAACTCCTTATATTTTAATAAAAAAAAATATACATTTTACTCCCTACTTCGTTTTAAGCACTTTATTTGTAATTTAAAAATTTTTCCCGATATTGGGTGTCACTAACTTTGGGCATATAAAAAAAACGGGAATTAAAGAAAAACATTGATTAAACAAAAATCAAGAATGTAGAAAATCCATCTTTTATCAGTGATTTTGAAGCTCAATGATTTGAATTATTAAAAAATAAACACTTTTGGACTTGCCTTCAAAAAATGCATTTGGTTTTCGTTAGGTTTTAAATAAAATTGAAATAAATATTTCAAAATGATTGAGTTAATATTTAGGTGATTATTAAATGGGTAAATGATTAATTTTTTTTTCGATTTGAGATAATTTTATCACTTTTCCCCTAGATGTTTAAAATGAAAAAAAATTTTGTCATTAAATTTTTGCGAAGAGAATTGAAAACTTCGATAAAAATTTAAAAAGTTCGGTAAAAAGTAAAAAATTTTTGAAAATCGTTATTTTCCATAACATAAATTTTGTGAAATCGCCAAACGTTATTTTAACATATTTCACTTCAAAAATCGTCAAAATGGAGACAAATCGTTTAAGTTGGCAGTGCTGCTGGTAAGATATCCTGAAACAAACACCGGCATGATTATACGCAAACTAAAGATAATTTTGTGTAGATTTATATTTTTAAACAAATATTATGATTTTGCGTTTGAATTTCGAAAAATTAAGCAAAACATACAATTGATTAAGCAAAATATAAATATACAATGAATGATGCAAATGAAGAAAATTTTAACAGATTTGGATTCAGCGTACCTGAATCTATTTAAGAATATGTATTTCAAAAGTTCTGCAAAAATTTTAAATTTGTTCAGTAGTGTAATTTATATATTTTTAAATCTTCTATTTTAAGCATGTCCTAAGTTTCCTGGAGGTATATATACATTTAATGAATCAACAGCTTATGGCTTATTTTTACATAATAAAATGTCCGAGAACTCAATACTGGTCTATGAAGATAATGTTGAAAAATCCAATCATGCGAATGCTTTGGTTAGAAATTTAGCCAACTTGAAAAAAGATCGCAAAATAATATGGAAAGCTAGTAAATCGGAACGTCAAGATACAAAGACTCCACCTACTAATACTTCATTGCTTGAATTACATCCTGCAACCTATGAGGTGTTAATCGATGATGTTAAAGTCCACGAAGAAGAGTTAAGACATGGTGGCGTGTATGCCCTAATTATAGGCACCACCGGTGCCGGTGATACGGTGACAAAAATGATTGAAATTACTGAACCCAATTCTATGAACATTCTCTTATTAACACCACAATATTTTGTAATGACCCTGGGTGAGGTGATGTTTTCTGTAACGGGTTTAGAGTTCTCCTACTCCCAAGCTCCGGTTACAATGAAATCCGTATTACAGGCTTGTTGGTTACTTACCGTTGCCTTTGGTAATGTTATTGTCGTTATTGTGGCTGAATTGAAAATTTTTCAATCACAAGCTGATGAATACTTTTTATTTGCTGGTTTAATGTTTGTCGACATGATTTTCTTTATGTGGATGGCTTATCGTTATAAACCAAATAATCCTGTACCTGAAAATAAAGTACGCAAAGAAATTGAACCTCCCAGGAAGTCGAAGAACACAAATTTTGCAAAAACTCAACAGCGCCAATGTTTAGCGAAGTATTCCAAACGACCAACAGATTGAAATATGTTGTGGATATACAGTTTTTAGCTAGAAAATATATTATTCGGATTCATGTAATGTCGTATATAGTATAAACATGGTATTTTTATAACCTTAGTGTCGTTAATGTTTTGCCAACCCAGGAAAGTTTATTTATTATGCAATTTATTTCGTATTTTTATTTGAATTATTTATAATGAACATTTATTTTTATAATATAATATTGGGGGTATTCATAAAACGTTCGTATAAGGTGCTTATAACAAAGCTTATTTTCAGGTACCTTTGTAATTGTTGGCGCATTTTTAATAGTTTTTCTTAAATAAACGGTGGTAAAATATTTTTGACACTAATGCGATAAAAATACGATATTTGCTCCGTATACAAAATTGCATGAATCTTCTATTCTATTTTATTAATATAGTAATATTTTTGGAAAGAAATAGACGTGGAATTATAGAGGAAACGAACCAAAATGGTTAAACAATTGTTAATTTCCGTACCTGCAAATACGCTTTGTGTAAAAAATACGAACCTTATTATGAATCCCCCCATACTTAATACTATTATTACACCATATTTAAAATGTTTGTAGAGAATTTAGTAAAACGATTCATACACTCAAAAAAATAAGTTAGTAGAAAAGTTAGTAAAACGTCTTGTAAATCAGGTATACTATTTTTTAGCAAAATTTTTTGCTAAAATCGTGTTTTTAGCTAAAATTTTTGTTATACTTATTCAGCACTTAACTGTTTTATACTAATGCTTTACGAATATACTAATGTTTTACTAATTAGTTTTGCTAAAAAAAAATTGTGCTGATAAGCACATTAATAGTGTGGACGACAACCAGATTGAAAGATATACGCAGAATAAAGTAGATGTCGCAGCATGTCAAGATGTAGTAGAGAAGAGGAAAATGATACTAAAAAGTACAACTCTAATAAGACATATAAAAAAATCAACCATGGAAGTTTTTGTATCTCTTTTTCATACATAAAACAAAATTGAGGATTAAAACAACTTAAATTTTGTGTTGTCACCGGCATGTGAAAATATTTGTCTATTAATAAAATAAAAAACAAAAGAAAATATTTATTTATTTAAACTAAATGTTTATAGATTAATAATAGTGTGGTCAAATTGCAAACAAACATATACAGACATGTAGACAGAGTAGAGCGAAAGACAAAGACACACATCTTAGGTAGATTTTTATGGTTCCTTTTTCTTATTGCAAAAAAGGGTTGTTTTTTTCGTTTCGTTTGTTTTTGTTTATTTTTTGTTTCGTTTCTATAATTATCTTCGGCAGTTGCGTCCTTTAAACGATAGCATCATTTAGACAACCATTGATGTAAGTAATTGAAAGAAAATTTTTGTTATGTTATATATATTTATTTCTATATATTTTCAGATATTAAATTAATTCATGTCGTCAATGTGGGAAAATGAAAATTTTTATATTTCGTTATTATAGTAAATTATTTTTAAAAGAATCAGAAAAATATGTTTTATGATTTTCAGCAAATAAATTAACTAAATTACAATTTTTCTACAAATTTTTTGCGTTTTTTTCAGTCTACTAAAACGCAGCAAAAAATTTATTAATTTTTAGCAAGGCTTTTTTATTTCTAATCTACTAAGTGTTAGCAAAAGTTTTGCTGAATCTACAAATTTTGTTGCTAAAAATCAGCTCGCTGATTTTCAGCAAAAGATTTTGCTGACATTAGCAACTTTTTTGCAAGCATCCTCCTGACTAAAATTTTGCTGACTCAGCAAAATTTTTTGCTGACTTTACAAACTTTTTTTTTTGAGTGTATTTCACTTCATAAATTTTGAACTAAATTACCATCTTTTTAATTATTGTATTTTCTGATTTAAACATATTACTTTAATAACACTGCACAACTCTAAAAATAGAACAATGGTACTGACCATTGAACCTTAATATTTCGACCACGCTGATTTTAATGACATAACCAGTGTTTTCACTTATGGGCCAGCTTTTTCACAAAATTCCATAAAAGCTTTGCATATTTTAACGAAGTTTTCTATACATACAATTTTTAAAATGATATTTGATACACAGAAAAAAATTATTGTCAAAAATAAATTCAATTAAACTTTTGTTTGATTTCAAACTCACTTTCAACTAAAAGTTTAATAATATCTATTAACTAATCAATTGAACATGAATTTTGTGTACACAAATTTTCCAGTTTTTATAATCCATAATGACAATAAAAAAAAAAAAACAAAATTTAAAAAAATCACTAAAATTGAAAACAATCGATTAAAATAAAAAATCTCCTATATTTAAAAAATTTGACAATATTTGAACAAAAAACGTAAAAATTTAAAATTTAGAAAAAAAATTTTAAAATCTTTAAAATTAAACATAAAACAATGTTGTGCCTAATTGAAAAAACGCCTAGATTAAAAAAATCGTCAAATTGAAATAAATCGCTGAAATTAAAAAAAAAAAATTACCACAAATTAAAAAAATCACCAAAATTCAAAAATATGCCGATATTAAAAAAATTAAGTGTTCTTGAGTTGTACACGTTTTTTTATTTTTTAATGTGATTTTAGAATTTTTGTTATTTTTTTTAAATTTTGGCGATTTTTCCCATTTTGACAATTTTTTCTAATTTGCGTGTTTTTTTTTTAAGCAATGTTTTTAATTTTTAAAATGCTTTTCCAATTTTTCCCAATTTTGGAGTTTTTTTATTTTTTTTAACAGATTTTTAATTTTTGACGATTTTTTTTCAATTACACCGATTTAGAAAAAAATCTCATTGCTTCCAACTTTTTTTTTTAATTTTTATGATTTTTAAAATATTCTTTTTTAATTTTGCCTTTTTTTTACTTTTGGCAATTTTTTTTCACAAACTTGGTTATATTTTAAAATATTTTTAATTTTGGCGATTTTTTCCACAACTTCTTGGAGATTTTTTCCATCTTTTAATTCAATTTTTAATAGTATCTATAAATAATTTGTTTGAAATTGAAAACAATAATCAATTACATTTTTAATAGATATTATTAAAACCTTAATTGAAAATAAAATCAATAAAATAGTTATTTTAATTGATACTACAATTTGATTAATATGATCGAATTCAACTAAACTTTTAATTGAATCAACAATTATTTTAATTGAAAGTCGATTTCATTTTTTTCTGTGTATGACATGATGATATGAAGAAACGCATTTTTATGGAAATTTAAAACCATTTTGAATTTTTTATCAATTTTTTTAGGAAGTGTGTAAAAAAAGGTGACTTTTTAAGAAATATTTAAAAAAAAATCAAGGAAATATATATGAATGCATATGTTTTATACGATTTTTTATTCACTAAAACTTTGTATATAAAATTCCGTTACCACGGCCTAAGGGCTATACAATTTTATATTGATCAGATCCATTCTTCCTAACACATGTTAAATTTGAATAGACCACATTAACTCTGTTTGTTACCTACACTCAAAAAAAAAGTTTGAAAAGTCAGCAAAAAATTTTGCTGAGTCAGCAAAATTTTAGTCAGGAGGGTGCTAGCAAAAAAATTGCTAATGTCAGCAAAATCTTTTGCTGAAAATCAGCGAGCTGATTTTTGTAAAAAAATTGTAATTTAGTTAATATATTTGCTGAAAATCATAAAACATATTTTTGTGATTCTTTTAAAAATAATTTACAATAATTACGAAATATAAAAATTTTTATTTTCCCACATTGATGTCATGAAGTAATTTAATATCTGAAAATATATAGAAATAAATATATATAACATAACAAAAATTTTCTTTCAACTACTTACATCAATGGCTGTCTAAATGATGCTATCTTTTAAAGGACGCAACCGCCGAAGATAATTTTAGAAACGAAACGAAAAAATAAACAAAAACAAACGAAACGAAAAAAACAACCCTTTTTTTGCAATAAGAAAAAGGAACCATAAAAATCTACCTAAGATGTGTGTCTTTGTCTTTCGCTTTACTCTGTCTACATGTCTGTATATGTTTGTTTGTTTGCAATTTGACCACACTCTATAAACATTTAGTGTAGAAATACATATTAAATTTAAATATTTTCTTTTGTCTTTTATTTTACTAATAGACAATTATTTTCACAAGCCGGTGACAACGCAAAATTTAAGTTGTTTTAATCCTCAATTTTGTTTTATGTATGAAAAAGAGATACAAAAACTTCCATGGTTGATTTTTTTATATGTCTTATTAGAGTTGTACTTTTTAGTATCATTTTCCTCTTCTCTACTACATCTTGACATGCCGCGACATCTACTTCATTCTGTGCATATCTTTCAATCTGGTTGTCGTCCACACTATTAATGTGCTTATCAGCACAATTTTTTTTAGCAAAATTAATTAGTAAAACATTAGTATATTAGTAAAGCATTAGTATAAAAAAGTTAAGTGCTGAATAAGTATAACAAAAATTTTAGCTGAAAACACGATTTTAGCAAAAAAATTTGCTAAAAAATAGAATACCTGATTTATAAGACGTTTTACTAACTTTTGTACTAACTTATTTTTTTGAGTGTAAATTAACTCTGTGCGTTACCGCTGTTACCCAAATTTGTGTGTAAATTGTTCTTGTTTCGGGTAAATTAGGTTCCTGCGGAAACCTGCCGTAACCACGTCGAACAGACATATTACTTGTTTGCTTAACAAATTTTTATGTTCTTACGGATTTCGTTCAAATTTGCCACTCAAAACAAGTTTTTAAAATTGGATTTTGATGTTTTAAACTCTGCCAATTTGAGCGTTTATAATTTTTTTTGCGATTTTATTTAATTTTGACATTTTTTAAAATTTTCGTGTTTTTTAATTTTTTAGCAAATTTTTTTAATTTCGAGAACTTTGAGCATTTTTTTTAAATTAAGGCTATTATCCAAGTATAGGGATTTTCAGTTTTTTGAGTTTTTTTACTTTTAGGGTTTATTTACATTTTGATTTTTTCCAACTTTGGCTTTGGCGATTTTTTTTTACAATTTTGGTGAAGACTTTTAATATTTTTTTTGCAATTCTTAATTACGTTGTTAATAGGATCTACTGAATTAAAAACAATATTCTATTGAATTTTTAATAGATATGATTAAAACCTTAATTGAAAGTAAAATCAATAAGAAAAGTTACAAATTATTTTAATCGATACTGCAATTGCCTTAATAGTGTGCAATACTTGCCGCAATAATTGACAATCACAAATGCGTTCTCAAAATCATTTAAAAAATTCTAACTAAATAACCGAAGAAAATATTAGTTCAAGCACGGCTTAAATTTGTTCATGTGCTCAACCGAATTGGAACACATTTAAAAGACTTTTGAACTAAATTTTTTTATGAGTGTGCTATACAAAATATTTAAAATAAAGTTTCTACAATAAAATAAAACACATACTTTAAAATTTTTTTTTCAAATTTAAAACACAATTTTAAGGTATATTTTTAATATTTTTCATGGTACAAAATTTAAAATAATACCCGACTTTTGTGATTTAAAATCGAATTTTTCTTTTTTGAAGTAAAACTACATTCACATTGAACCCCAAAATACGTATTTTCGTTTTTCTAGTTTTCGACTGTTAAACTCCATACAAATTTCAAATCGAAAACTTGAAAAAAACGAAAATACGTATTTTGGGGTTCAATATAAACGTAGTATAAGGGATTCACTTTTCTGAATCATTTCTGAGGCACCTTTTAGATAACTTATTTTCTATATGAAGGCTCATTTATGACTCAGAAAATTTTCCAGAATTCGCTTGGTTTTTATCCCTCAATTTAATTAAGATAGGTATTAGGTAAGTGAGGAATTGAGGTAAGAAGTATTGAATAAAATTTGGCTTTTTTTAATAGTGACATAATTGTAGGAAAAGTTGTTTTTAATGAAAATGTCTGAAATTTAAACTCGTTTAATTTAAAGGGTTTTTCGATGGAAGTATTTTAAAGTCGAAGGGCTGGGGGATTTTTACGCGATATTTTTTTCTTTGATATAAATAAAAGTTTCTGGCAAGCCTGTTAAATGTGGCAAATTATATAATGAATTTTAGCTATACTAGTTAATTTGTTAAACCTTTTTTCTATTTTGGATTTTTGGGGGATATTCTTTGATTTGTTTGGGCATAATGGAAGAAGGATCTGGCAAGCCTGTTTAGTACACCTATTCAGTGTTGTCAACTTTTTGAGAGTAAAAAGCACAATACAAATTGTAAAAAGCGTAAAAAAGCAGCAGACAATATTTTTTTAAGTTTAAGATATGGACTCAAGATGACCATAAAACAGTTTTATAATTGGATTTCGAGCTAAAATAAAGTAACCCAATCCAGTATATTATTCTTTCTTTTGCGAAAATATCTGCTAAACTTTATGCAATTTCAGCAAGTTGAACATAAAAAAGTTTTATAATTGGTGTGTAGTATAGCATATTGTTCGTACTTTCGAAAAAATACCTGTCGAACTCCTTAAAAAAAGGTTCTTGTATCAATTTAACAGACAAGGTCATTTAAAATGTAGTGAAAAAGTGACATTTGATTGCTATTTCCTTAACACTGTAAAAATTAAAGTATTCGATAGTTTTTCTGTAGTTTTAGCGCTTTTTGAACAAAGTACTGGTCTCTTAAACGAAATTGGTTAAAAAGCAGTAACGATATATTATGAAAGCACCACTGTAGTGTATTTTTATGTTTGGGGACCATGAGTAAAATTTTAAAGTTTTGTGACATTGAAAAGCACCTTAGATAGTGCTAAAAGCACTAAGTTGACATCACTGCTCCTACTCTAGTCTACTTCTCTTTCCTTTTTATTGCAAATTTTAGCTCAGCTTATTACTTTCCGATCAATTTTCAGATAAAACGGATGTTTTGCATTGTGTCAAAGAGTGTAATTGTGTGCGTTAAATGTCGTATGATTGTAACTGATGTTGAGAACATTTGACAACAACAAATGTTACTAAAGCTTTTATAGCAACAACACCAAATTCTCTTCTAGTACTTCTTTATTTCTTTTCGATGCACATTTTTTCAGTATTCGCTCAATCTTCAGATGTAACTGATGTTCTTTCGGTAGATCGGTTAATTAATTAAATCTATATTTTTTTGATAAAATAAGAAAAAGTGATAAATATCTTTTAATAAAAAATATATAATAAAAGTGGTTATAATGAAAATATCTTTAAATTATTGAAAATGTTAAAAAATAAAATTTATATTTTGTGCTAAGTTAAGGAAAAAAAAATGTAATATTGTTTGCATAAAAGTATAATAAAATAGTCTTAATGTTCTTTGAAAAAAAAGTCTTAATAATGAAAAAAAAAATCATATTAATTAAAATGCAAAAAAAAAGTGTTTAATATTAAAGAAAAGTAGGCGTGCTCTGGTGGTCGGTGAATCGATTCAATATTTTCGGTCTGGTCGTGTGTTCTTTTATCTCAATAGAGGTTGTCGTAATTTTGGTTTTTAGTTATTTTTGAGGGTGTATTAGTGAAATGCTAATTAGTGAAATATGATGCCTGTTAAAAAGATGAAGTAAATAAAATGTCATTTTTAAAGCCAGTGGAAAAATATGAAATATGTACATATGAATGTGCTAAATAAAAGCTTAAAAAATTTTAGTTGCAATAACTATGTGGATAAGGAAATAAGGTAAATACATTATATGCTTTTATTATATATTTTTTAAAGCTTTTATTGAGATCATTCTCTTAAAAGTTTGCTGGCACTTTTATTTGTTATATTCCAAAACAAATAAAAAAAATCCCAATTAAAAAAATACGCCATGAAATATGCTGTCAGGTAATTTTTCGAAAAAATCGTTTAACGAATTTGCAGAAATCGTTGATAGATTGTTCAGTTTTAATTTAAAGGTATTCAAATTCAATTCAAAGTCGTATATGTTGTATTTAAAAAATAGAGATGGTAAATTTTTTTTTATTTTCAATTTGAAAAAGATTTTTTGCTGCGTTTTCTCTCTGTTAGCACCAGGGACCGTAATCATTATGAGTTTTATAATAAAAATTACACAATAATGATTATATTATGAGTTTTAAGGATTTTCTTCAATGGTAATGATTATTTTTGAGTAATATTAATAAAAATCAGCAATAATCATTACTTTTGAGCAAAAAAAATACAACTCAAAAATAATTATTATTTATGATTTTTATTTGCACAAAAACCGTGTAAATTTAGCAAATTATTTTGATAAATATTAATAAAATATGAACAGCAAAAATATGACTATTATCTTTACAAAATTTAAATTTTACTCGAGTTGAATTTTAGTTAATTGCAAAAAGCTTTTTACTCTGCTAAAATTAGCAAAAATTGTCATCAAAAATAAGCGAACTCTGTGAATTTGTAAACAGGGAAAAATGGGTCACCGTTATGTAATTCAATACCTTCATTTGAAACTTCTCAGTCCAACCTATATTAAAGCTGAACTAGATTCTACTGCCAAGACGAACACCATAGTGGCCAACCACCTATTTCATGGTTTTACCAACATTTTGCCGACACTTTTTGAACAGACGGACCTTTTGTCTAATGATGTTATCATTGTTGCCAGCATTTGTACCACTTGGTAAAGTGCCTTGCCAGCGGAGGTCGGTTTGTCTTTTTCTGACTGGATAGTTTTATTTAAGTCTAGTATTTGCATTTTTGCAAAATTTTTTAAAAATAAAGTTTTTTTGGCTTAAAGGAAATAATATAAATGCCAAAATAGATTATGATATATTTTAAGAATGAAAATTAACACATCTCGACAAGCTTCCTTGGTTTGAATGCCGATAAGTAATTTATATAATCTTAAATTCCCTGATTCCAAATCCGGCAACCAAATTTTTACATTACTTCACAATTTTGAGAAAACCGCGATTAAAATTGCCAAAAATTTATATTCTGTTGCTTTTTGAAGGCTTTTATTACACGACTGACGCTTTCTAATGATTCAAAATAAATACTAATATGTAGAATACATTGTACTCTCGCAGATACCGCTATGAAATTTTCTAAAACTAATTGTTAATATAGCGTAAAAATACATTTATCAAAAGCCTTCTACATTTTGTACAATTTGAAATGTAGCTTATATTTGAAATACAATTTAAACAAAGTTGGTGTAACAATTTTAACGTTTTCGCCGACATTAAAAAAGGAAAGTTCAAAGTGTATATCGTGACCGTTAAATGTATTTAAGACGGTCGGATGAATAGGACAGGCTACTTTTAAAATGCATTATTTGGTAATTTTTTTTATACAATATTTTTTAAATTTAATTTTTTTTCGTATAATAATACACAAATTTGAAAAGGTCATTAACTCATTATAGAGAAAATAAAAAGTTAAATATATTTACCATCTTAAAAGAAATGCTTAAGCTGTTCGGATATGGTGTGCACACAACATCAAAAATTTTTTAAAACGCAATTTTCCCCTTTTAAATCTATTAAACATATGTATCGCGGTTCAAACTAAATGGACTTTTTCTCATTTTGTGACAGTGTATAAATATGGTTTGCTGACATATTAAACTTTTGTCAAAAAATCATAATTTTGAAATCTAAAATCGTGCAATCGTCATTTAGTTATTTTGGGTACTAATAATCGTCAAGTCTGGTAACACTGCTAGTGATTGTAAAAGTAATTTACAGAGCAGCCAACTTTAACGACTTTTTAAATGAAATATGATAAAACGAATATTGACGATTTCACTAAATTTATTGTATTAAAATGACGATTTTTATAAAAAAATTCGCATTTAAAATTTTATTGCGCTTAAAATTTTTTTCCTCTATATTTTAACGACTGTAGTGATCCGCGAACATTTTATCAAGTTCCTTTTCATTTAAAGCATCTAAAGAAAATGTGATAAAAAGATCTCAATTCGAACAAGAATTATTTAGTTACCGATTTAAAGATCAAGATCATTTTGAAAGACTTATTTTAATTTTATTTAAAAAATAACGGTAACCGAAGTATTTTTTTATATATGTATTTTAGAAAGTTAAGTCCAAAATTTCTAATTTTTTAACTGATTGAAATCATTTAGCTTTAAAATCACTGATAAATGAGTGATTTTTGACGTTTTTGATTCTAGCCAAAATAATAGTTTTCTTGAATGCCATTTAGTGTATGCCCAAATTTTGTAAAACCAAATGTCGAAAAAAAAATAAAAAATTCATATTTTGTCATGGAGTTTTGCAGATTTTAAAATACAGTTAGGAGCAAAAGTGTTACGGTGTTCACTTTGTTTAGATTTATTGTCTCAAATTTGTATCTATAAAATCCAACAATTTTTTTTTTATCTTATTTTGTTTATTAATATGTCCTTATTCGAAATCAAATACAACCTCATCATAAAAAGACAAACGGACCACCGCTGGCAAGGCACTTCATAATATTTTGCACAATAGCAATAGTGGCACAAGAATATTGCCTAGTGTATGGGCACCTTAAGACTCTGAAGCGTTTGTACTACTCTAACAACTAAAATTTCGTACATGTAATAAATATTCTTGTGCTTAATTTTGAATTTGCTATAAATTTATAAATTCGTTCAAATTTGGGCGTTTTAGAAAGCTTATTTCAAGGGCTCTTTAAAACAGTCATAACCTTAAAGAATTGCGTTTGCGCATACGAAGTCATTGAAATTTAATCTTATTTTGTATTATGGTAAAAAATTTACCACTTAAGGTTCGTACTTTCAAAGAAATTTCAAAATTTTAGTTGTTTTATAAAAAATAATAAACTTTCGAATTGAATAATAACACTTATCGTGAAGTTAATATGTACTTAAAAGGCAAAATCGTCGAGAAAATAACTTCAGTAAATTCACAGTTCAATGAAAATCGGTACCAAGTGAAATTTAACGTATTTCAGTACATAATTGTGATTTAATGTTTTTTTTTTCTGTGAAATATTAACGAATTTGTGTTATTTATAATTATGTCTTAACATTACATCTCGAGAAATATCAACAAAATGCTTTAATCAGCAGTAAATAAGATTTTGTTTAAGAAGGAACCATTATATGCCAAATCGCAATTTAAAGTTGTTCAGAAAAAAGCCAAACGTTTTATCACTTTCTTCAAATATGTTCCTGAAAAATAAGTTTAAAGATCAAGAAACAAGAATTCTTAAAAAACTGTTAAAATAAATTTGTTTGGGGATTTTTAAGGCCAGGGTAACAAACAAAATAATATTTTTTGAGTAGTATTAAAAAAAGAAGGGAATACATATTGAAAATTTACACAAAAAGAAACAAAAAATGATTTATAATTTACTTTTAAAACTATTAGTAGAATTTTTCGATAATAATAGGAAAAAAAAAGAGAATAATTTTTGTAACAAATTAGCATCTCCTTTTATTTTTTTATATATTTTCTAGTACTTCCAATAAAGCTATTTTTAATATTAATTAAAAAAATTTTAGCTTGTTTGTTAACATTCGCTTGAAAATCATTAGCTTTCATATCTTAAGCATTTTTTTAATCGACTCTTGTCTCAAGGTCTTCAAACTTATTTTTGAGACACACATTCGCTGAAATTATTGAAAGATTTAGTTTTTTCTGGATATCTTAAAACGTTGATTTGGCTTACTCTGGTGTTTCCATCTCAATCTAAATAAAGTTTTTAACTTTTTATTGATATTTATAATGTCGAAACGATAAAGTAAAGTGCAAGAGATTATAAATAATACAAATCGGTTGATAATTCAAAGAAAAAATATTTTTGTTCAATTATGCATTAAAATTCTCTTTTCATTAAACCGAGGTTCTGTTAAAGCAATTCTTCAGCGGTTTTATGTCTATTAAATGGAAATTCATTGTTATTATTCAATTTGAAAAATCATAATTTTTTTATAACAATTAAAACTTTTAAATCCGAATCAATTTCATTGACTACGTATGCGCTAATACAAAAGCACTACTTTAAGGTTATACATGTTTTAGAGAGCCCTGAAATATGTTTAACGAAAAGGCAATTTTGTACGAATTAATTTATTTTTGCGGAAGTTATAACAAATTGCGGAAGTATAAACACATGAAAATTTATTACCTGTACGAACCTTTACTTGTTAGAGTAGTAAAGGACATCAAAATGTTGAAATAATTACAAATAAAGTGATTAAAATGAAATTTTGACTAAACTTTCCGCTTTTTTGTGAAATATTGGGAGTTTTGGGAATAACGATTTTTTTTTTGACAATTTTTAATTTTCAAAATGACGATTTTTGCTGTTGTTTTTGTTTTTTCTTTGATATTTTAAATTTTGAATCTCGCTCCTAGACGAGGACAAGAAATTCTCATTGAGTTTGTGATTTAACATAACAAATATCTCTAGAAATTCTAATAACAAAGTCCCCTGAAGATTTCCTTGGGCAGGAATGAAATCCGGATAGGGACAAGCCTACATCAGATTGCTTTTCACAATTTGTTAAATAAGTTTTGGGACTTTAGCACATTTAATTACTATAAATGCAATTAATGTTTATCCCGATGAAAATAAATTTAAAGAAAAAAAATTCTTTAACAAACTGTACTGGCAGCACTGGTGGTGTAGAACATTTGACAACAACAAATGTTAGTAAAGCTTTAATAGCAACAACACCAAATTCTCTTCTAGTACTTCTTTGTTTCTTTTCGATGCACATTTTTTCAGTATTCGTTCAATCTTCAGATGTAATTGATGTTAATTCGGTAGATCGGTTAATTAATTAAATCTTTATTTTGTGATTAAATAAGAAAAAGTAATATCTTTTCATAAAGAAAGTTGTTATAATGAAAATATCTTTCAAATGTATTCGTTAAAAAAGAAAATTTATATTTTATGCTAAGTTAAGAAAACAAATTTAATATTGTTTGCATAAAAGTATAAAAAAATAGTCTTAATGTTCTTTGATAAAAAACGTCTTAATAATGAAAAAAATCATATTAATTAAAATGCAAAAAAAAAGTGTTTAATATTAACGAAAAGTAGGCGTGCCGCGCCGGTCGGTGATTCTATTCAATATTTTCGGTCTGGTCGTTTTATCTCAAAAGTGGTCATCGTGTGTTGTGTGTTTAGTTATTTTTGAGCATGCAGTAGTAAAATGCTCATTTAAGGTCTAATAATTAAAATATAATGCCTGTTAAAAAGGCGAAGTAAATAAAAATGTTTAATATATATAATAAAATATGTATATATTTATTTGCTATATAAAATCTTATAAAATTTTAGTTGCAATAACTATGTGGATAAGGAAATAAGGTAAATACATTATATGCTTTTATTATATATTTTTAAAAGCTTTTATTGAGAGCATATAGATCATTCTCTTAAAAGCTTGCCTGACACTTTAGTTTGTTATATTCCCAAACAAATTTAAAAAATTCCCATTAAAAAATACGCGATTAACAATGCGTTCAGATGATTCCTCTAAAAAATCGTTAAACAAATTTGAAAAAATCGTTAATAGATAGATAGTTCAGTTTTATATTAAAGTCGTAGCCGTTAAAATAGAGATGGTAATTTTTTTTTTATTTTCAATTTGACCAAGATTGTCTGCTGCAGTTTCTCTCTGTTAGTATACCTGAACATAGTGCACTAAACATAGTAGGTACAAATGTTGTATCGTACTATCTATCATCTATTGTTGTATATTTTAATATAAAATTTTACCATCTCTATTTTTGATACGACTATACAACACATACAACATTTAGTACGCCTGTGTGAACTCCTTATTGTTTAATCTGAATAAACGAATTTCTTATACACTAATAAAAATAAACCTCCAAAAATAGCAGAAAAAGCTACTAAAAATTAGTTAAACATTACGTTGCACAAAAAACGGCTACATTTAGCAAATTATTTTGCTAAATATTAATAAAATAAGAACAGCAAAAATATTACTATTAACTTTAAAAATTTTAATTATATTCGAGTTGAATTTTAGTTAACTGAAAATAGCAATTTACTCTGCTAAAATTAGCAAAAACTTTTACTAAATATTTGTAGACTGAAAAGAGCCAACAAAAACTGTAATATCAACAAAATGTTTGCTAATAACAGTAGATTTTGCTAAAATCAACTGAAATTTTTTTTTTGGTAAAAAATTATAGATTGCAGATTTCAGAACGCCATTCGTTGTGATAACTGAATTTTGTCGCCAACCGAATTTAGTCAGTTACACATACTATCACATTATTCGGCTATAGTTATAGACATTTGCAGTTGTGTCTATCATAGAAGAACAGCATATTCAGTACACTCGACCGAATTTTGTATAGAATTACTTACGAATTAAGTACAACACTGGTTCCAATATAATTCAGTACATTTTTATATATTTAAAAACAAACAATTAGTACACAATAAAAGAACTATTAATGTTAAAAAAAAAACAAAAATCAAAAACATTAATTACCATGCCAAATATTAGTACACACAGAGAAAAATTTGGCTATTTGAAAACTGAAATTCGGTTACTACGTCTTAAATTCGGGTAGTACGAATATCAGTCGGTTGGCACGACGGAACATTAGTTTTGACAAAAAATTTCGGTTAATTCAACTGAATTTTAGTTGCAACACCCAAAATATTCTGAAATCTAATGTAAATATCATTGTAGTAACTGAATGTATAGGTTATACACTTTTCAATTCGGTAGGCACTTTATTTCTCTGTGTGTAAGTATATTAATAGAATTTTCATGGATTCATTCCAATATCTTCGAGCTCTGATTTTTACCCACTTTCAGACGATATTTAATTTATTTTGTGTTTTCTGCACAGACTGTGATAACTGAACAAATAAGACCAACTTTTTTTTGAATACTTAAATTATATTTATTTCTATACTTGTTCTGATCTGAACAATATCTTCTTCCAATTTGTCGTTTTTTCAGCTTTTTCCTGTGTTGATTAATATATTTTTGTATATATTTTGTTTTATGTAAAACAAAATAATTTCCACATTTTTATTGACATTTTATTAAGAAGTGAATATTGAAAGTCTGCTCGTACTACACATTGGAAGTTCCAAATACAAATTTTTATTTAGTGTAACGGTTGGGTCTACCGATCATTAAAACAATTATTTTTTAAATTAAATATTTTTTGGTTTTAAAAATTATGGAAATATTGAATATTTTTATTGTTCTACACTTAGAATACTATGTAGGTAAAGACCACCACAAATTTTGTTAAAAACAAATGAAATTTCACTTCACTAACATTGTCATTTTTTTTTACTGCTCAAAAAATTAACCAAAATTGTAGTAAAAATTAACCACATATGCAATAAAAAATAAACAAACATTTATTTGTTTTATTTTCTGAAATAAAAAAAAACTACTGCATAAAATGAATGTAAGATTATAATACAGTAATTTGATGTGGTTTGTTTTTTTAAATGAACTACAATTGTGGTTCAAACTCAAATTTATTCTACAAATTACTGATCTTTCATCTAAAAATAAAGACTCTGTTTTACAACTCAAACAACTACAAATATTTACACCATATTTATTTATGTAGTTATATATTTACTTACTAAAAGTAAAAAGATAATGAGTATAAAAATAGATTTAAGAAAAATGTTTTAGATCATTAATTTATATTTTAAATAATGTAACTCATTATTTTTTGTATTTAAAGAATTGGGAAAATAACTAGTTATTAGTAAGTCCTTAGTATTTGTGTTAAAGTAATGCAGAGAGTAAGTAAGTTATTACTAGTAGTGAGAAAAGTAATGACATGTCATTACCGTTTCTACACTGATATACAATCCAAAACGTCAGGGTAAAAACCTTTGACTTATACTGACATCTATTGGTTCAGTGTCATATGGTTCGAATTTTCAAATTTCATTACAAAACATCTGTGTTAGCTTTGAGTTTCGACATAAATAATAAAAAAAAGTAATTTCAAAAGAGGTTTCGATGTACTTAAAATACACTCATAAAATAGCAAACCAAAAATTTAAATATCTTTTTATTTTGACTTAACCTATTAAAACGCAGTATACCACTTGAATTCTAAGATCCAATATTAAGTTTACGTGTCCTTGGGTTTTGGTGTGTCATTTCAAGTGGTGTAATGTGTATTTAGCAAATTTGTTACTTCTAACTTAAAAAAAAAATTGATAATACAGGGGGACAAAATCATAACATTTTAAAATCTACAAGGTTGTGACCAGTGATGCCAACTTAGTGCTTTTAGCACTATCTATGGTGCTTTTCAATGTCACAAAACTTCAAAATTATTACTCTTGGTCCCCAAACATAAAAAATAACTACATTGGTGCTTTTATAATATATCGTTTACCAATTTCGTTAAAGAAACTAGTACTTTGTTCAAAAAGTCCTAAAACTGCAGTAAAAACTATCGAATACTTACATTTTTACAGTGTTCAAGAAATAGCAATCAAATGTCTATTTTCGCAATATTTTATATGGCCTTGTCTGTTAAATTGATACCAGAAACTTATTTTTGTATGGAGTTTAACAGAAGTTTTCGCAAAAGTACGAACAAAATGCTAGACTAAACACCGAAATTGTCAGCGAAGAAATGTGTCTTCTTTATTTTAGCACTAAATCCAATTATAAAACTTTTTAATGTTCAACTTGCTGAAATTGCATAAAGTTTGGCATATATTTTCGCAAAAGAAAGAAAAAAATACTGGTCTGAGTTACTTTATTTTAGCTCGAAATCCAATTATAAAACTATTGTAGTCAACTTGAGTCTATTTCTTTAACTTGAGCAAAAAATTGTGCTTTTTTTTAAAATTAAATTTGTTCTACAAATTACTGACATTTACATTAAAAATAAAGAAACTGTATTACAATCCAAACAACTACACATTTTTAAAGCAGAAGTTCTCTGAGTGTATCGCCCATTGCATGATTAAATTACCAAAACAATGGTATGCAACATAGATTTTTTTGATATTGCAGTGCCATAAGATCTAGGATGTTATCAAGACATTTATTTATTGAGTTCTCGAAAGTTCTTAAAGTCACGACTTTATTCCCTCTTTACATTTCTTTAAATCAGACAAATAGTTCGCCAGTCATTGAAAATTAATATCCTATATATATTTTTCAGTGAAAGTCGTCATATATAGTTTTTTAACACCGACTCTTACTATTATGCCAATTTTTTTTTTTATATAAATTTGTGATTTAATGATGAAATTTGTATTTTACAACGGATTAAGCTTGATTCACTCGCTATCCACCCCTGTCGACCTATATCTACTATTTCACTTTTTAATTTGAAAATTACTGGAAATATACGACTGATATCGAATTAAAATTTTAAAATTACTCCAATTCTTGAATCGATGTTTATTGGGCGGAACCTTCTCACTACAAACTTTTTTAAACAAAGCCTAATTTTTTTAAAATAAATGCTCTACCAGTGGTTAGACTTTTTAAAACACGCTTTTTGTAAACGCTGGTAAAGGATCTTTAACAAGTGCTCTGCCAGTAATTCATTTACAATTCCTCGGCAGTTTTTGACTGGAAATTTTATGATATTTCATATAGAGTTTCTCTTTCTAAGAATTTTTTCCAAATATTGAAAAGGCTTAATTCTTTAATACAATTTTCTGAAATTAATGAAATTTTACTCAAATTTCATTCCGAAAAAGCATTTCTAAGTAATGAATTGTATGCTTAATTCTCAAAAGCTTTAAATAGTATGAATTAATTCTATTTTGAATGAATTCTATTTGAATGAATTCTATTTTGAACAAATTCTTTTTTGAATGAATCAAAATTGTCCTAATTCATTTAGAAAAAGGGTGAATGAAGAAAGATTTTCTTTCTTATAGCTTGCCAGTAAACTTTTTTCGTGTTTTTAGAAGCAGGATAAAACAAATGCGCTTACTTTTATCTTATACTGAGTAGCAGCAAAAGAAACGAATAATTTCGTATAAAAATAAAAATAAAAAAAAAAAATTGTTGAGCTTTCTGATTTCCCTTACAAGAATGTAGGTTGTAAGCAGCTTACCTTAAACCCCTCCAAGGATGCAGGTTGTAATGCAGAAAGTTTCATATCGTGGGTTATAAACGATCTGTACCTGTTTTCCCGAGTGATTTCCGATTGTGTTTGGTGTTTTTGAGTATGTTGTACAAAATAAATAGTCATTTAATTGTTTCTGAAGATTTAGCACGTAGTGCGGAAAAATTAAATTATTAAATTAATATGTCTAAAATTTTAACAACTAAAAATTAATATTTGTAGAATTTTATATAAAATAAATTATGTAGTTGTGAAAGGAGTGGTAGAGAAGAATGAATGTATTTTCTAAAAATCATACCTACATTGCAAATTTTCAATTTTTTCTGAATCAGACTACGCAGTTTCTGGTATTGAACCTTCATCAGTGACCCTGTTTTTTGAATTTTTTTGAATAATGTAATATTTGTTATGTTTGTTTTATTTGTTCGATTGCGTCTATATGAAATTTTTCTGTGCAATCACTGACCGTGGTATAGATAAACTGATTTCTAATGCCACATGCACTCGCACTGCACGTTAGACAGAGCGCTTTAGCCCTCTGAGCTATCGTCAGGTCGAGTTTTGTTGTGATTAAAACTAGTTTTATTCAATACACGGTGTTTTTGTTCTTACATACATAATCTCAGAAGTACAACTCCAGCAACACAACAGTTCTATTTTTAGAAACTTACCTCACTCTAATGTCCACTGTTTTCCCATATGTTGTAAGTGATGCCATATCTATGATATATTCTTTGTATATTCGATAGATGACGCTTACGTAGTTAGGGAAGAATTGCCAGAGAGCAAATTTTGATTTTTGTTTGAGTTTGAATTTTAACGTCTTTTTCAGATAATTGCAATTCATATTATTACTTTTAATCTTAATAATGTAGACAAGGAATATGATTTTACTGAAAGCCAAAAGTAATGCTTCCAAGTGGGAATTCGCCATATAAAAATCGTGGCATATGTAATCAGGTTTGTAAGGGATTCTTTTCGGCTAACTCCTTACAAACCTGCTTGCATGTAAGCAGCGTTTTTTTACTGGGTTGAGTGTTACGTTTTAATTTGTGTGTTTATTTCAAACTTCTTTGTATTAAAATGAATGATACTAAAATTTCTGCATTCAATTAGTAAAATGTTGAATGAACATTTAATTGAATTCATTCAAATTAGGGATTCATTCAATACCAACTTAAGCTTTTGAATGAAGATAGTGACTGAACTCTTTGGGAATAGATTAACGGAATGAAATATAAGCATTTTTAATTCTGAATTCTATTTTTTGTGAATTATGCTCGAATAGAATAAAGTCTTTCAAAGCTCTGATTTTTTCTGGCCATTTTTAGCCAAAGTTAAGAAATTAGCAAATTTTGGAGAAAAATAAAAGCAGAAATACATATAAAAAAAATTAACCATTTAATCGACTTATTTTAACCGATTGTTCGGGTCGAAAAGTTATTTGAGTTTTAAATTATTTGTTTCGAGATAAACCGAAATAGAGGTGATTCATCGAGGAATCGTTTAACCGAATTGAAAACACTTTGTTCGAGAACATGTTTTCGAATATAAATCGTATAGTTTTAAAATAAAACTTTAATAATTTTGTTCTTTTTAGTTTAAACGAGCTTAAGATCATTTATTTATTATTTATTTCCAATATTTGGGTGACTTCTTCATGGAACAAATATTACAATTTGAAAAAAACTAGTTTTAATAATTAAAAAATTTATATACATATAATAATTTTTTTTTTGTTTTTTTAAAAGGCGGGAAATCAAAAAAAAATAAATATTTTCTGTCAATATGAAAAAATAAAAAATATCCCAGAAATCAAAATTAAATAAAAATAAAAATATCACAGAAAACTAAAATAATTATAATAATATTTAAAATCTTAACTAGTATATTGAAATATATATCGCACTTGATCAACAAGAGGGTATTAACTCAAAATTTTAAAATTTTCAGTAGAGTCAAAAAACTGTTTATGGCCACATTTTAACAGAATTTAAAAATTCAAACATATCATAATACGCAAATTCCATTTGAAAATATATAAACATTGTTTTTGTTTTAAATTTTACCACTCATTGCAAAAAAAATCTATTTTTTGAGTTAATACCATTTTTTTGATATTTTATCGATTTTTTTGGTATTATTTGAATATTTTATCAACAAAACAGTATCAATTCAAAATACAACCAAATATAAATAAAACAGTTTGATTATTTTTAACATAATTAAAGGCTCAAATCAAAATAATACCCTTTTTATGAAAATATACGATTCATTTCTATTTGAACTTTTGTATTAACTCGAAATAATACCTTTTTCTTGAAATAAAGGTAATCACTACATTATCATAAAAAAGGTCTCGAAAGTGGTTTTCGAGATGAAAGAGTAATCGGAATACGTTGAAATTTTACAATAGATAGATATTGATGTTGTAAGTTGATTTCTTGAAAAAAGTGATATTTTAAAAATTTTGAGTTAATACCCTCTTGTTGATCAAGTGCGATATATTATTAAACATCATAAAAAATTATCTTAGTTTCTATTAACTAAATGTCTGTAATTTTGTGCAACATATGCTATGTCTGTCTTATAGTTAATGCATTGTGTAAATGGTACTTTCATTATTTGTAACATTTCTAACATATATCTGCGTTTGTAATTAGTCTCTGTGTTCAAAATTGATGTATTATCAAAATCTGGATAATGATTAGAATTATTACAGTGTAATGCTAATGCAGTTTTCTGTGTAGAAGTAGTTTTATTGTGTTTCTGATCAGATTTATGTCCTGCAATTCTAGTCTTTAGTTTATTTTTTGTTGTACCTACATACATATACCTTGTTACAATTTTCATTATCATTACCCTTACATGGTATCTTGTAAACTAAATTAGACATTTCTAACTTATTTATTTTATTTTTAGTTTTACTGAATAATCTACCTAATGTGTAATGTGTTCTATGTGCTACACTCAAAAAAAAAGTTTGTAAAGTCAGCAAAAAATGTTGCAGAGTCAGCAAAATTTTAGTCAGGAGGGTGCTTGCAAAAAAATTGCTAATGTCAGCAATTTTTAGCAACAAAATTAGTAGATTCAGCAAAAGTTTTGCTAACACTTAGTAGATTTGAAATAAAAAAGCCTTGCTAAAAATTAATAAATTTTTTGCTGAATTTTAGTAGACTGAAAAAAACGCAAAAAATTTGTAGAAAAATTGTAATTTTGTTAATTTCTTTGCTGAAAATCATAAAACATATTTTTGTGATTCTTTTAAAAATAATTTACTATAATAACGAAACATAAAAATTTTCATTTTCCCACATTGACGACATGAATTAATTTAATATCTGAAAATATATAGAAATAAATATATATAACATAACAAAAATTTTCTTTCAATTACTTACATCAATGGTTGTCTAAATGATGCTATCGTTTAAAGGACGCAACTGCCGAAGATAATTATAGAAACGAAACGAAAAAATAAACAAAAACAAACGAAAAAACAACCATTTTTTGCAATAAGAAAAATAACCCATAAAAATCTACCTAAGATGTGTGTCTTTGTCTTTCGCTTTACTCTGTCTACATGTCTGTATATGTTTGTTTGCAATTTGACCACACTGGATTATTAATCTATAAACATTTAGTTTAAATAAATAAATATTTTATTTTGTCTTTTATTTGATTAATAGACAATTATTTTCACAAGCCGGTGTCAACGCAAAATTTAAGTTGTTTTAATCCTCAATTTTGTTTTATGTATGAAAAACAGATACAAAAACTTCCATGGTTGATTTTTTTATATGTCTTATTAGAGTTGTACTTTTTAGTATCATTTTCCTCTTCTCTACTACATCTTGACATGCCGCGACATCTGCTTCATTCTGCGCATAGCTTTCAATCTGGTTGTCGTCCACACTATTAATGTGCTTATCAGCACAATTTTTTTTAGCAAAATTAATTAGTAAAACATTAGTATAATATTAGTAAAGCATTAGTATAAAACAGTTAAGTGCTGAATAAGTATACCAAAAATTTTAGGTGAAAACACGATTTTAGCAAAAAATTTGCTAAAAAATAGTATACCTGATTTACAAGACGTTTTACTAACTTTTCTACTAATTTTTTTTTATTGAGTGTAAGAAAAGGTTCTTTTCTATTTTCGTGTATTCCTTTATAATATTCCATTTCTCCTCAATATTATAACATTTTTTAATAATTTTGTATATAAATTAAAATGCACATATAAAACAAAATTAAAATATTTGTCTTTTTATTCAATTGAAACATTAACTAAACAATTTAAGTATACATAGTATTAGAGTTTTCAGTAAATTTAAGTAAAATAAAACATATAAAATTAATACAATAAACAATAAAGTGTCCCACTTAAATATAAAAAATCATATAATTATCACACTAGTACATACAATAAGAAGAGCTCAGCTCTTCGAATATTTTTAAAAATAAAACCTAACCGAATTTACAAAAAAAAAATATTTATTCTATGACATTGACACTTGATTCATATTGAAAAAAATTATATAATACCAAAATAAAAAACACATTTAAACACCCTGAATAATATTTAAAAAAAATTCCTTAATTAACAATGACACAAGCCCGGGACAAGTAAACTTAATTTTTGGTCCAGTGGTATACTCCGTTTTAATAGGACAGATCAAAATAAAAAGATATTTTAAGTTTGCATTGACTCAAGCAATTTTTCGAGTGTATTTTAAGTAAAAGACCTCAAGATCTAATCTGAAATTACTTTATTTATTGTTTTTATGTCGAAACTCAAAGCTTACAAAGATGACCGTCCATTTATAGACGATGTTTTATAATGAAATTTAAAGATTCGAACCACAGTAAGTCAGAGGTTATTACCCGAAGGTTTCTGATTGAACTAACATATGTCAGTATAATGCCCTTAATTTCAAGCAATAGATACCTAACGGTGCTTAGATACCTACCGAATATACGAACAAAATCGGGTAGGTATCTAAGCACCGGTAGGTATCTATTGCTTGAAATTACGGGCATAAGTCAGAGGTTATTATCCTAAGGTTTCTGATTGAATTGTAAAAATGCAGGTTCAACATTGTTAGACTTAAGTTTAGACAAATACACAATAAACAAAGAAATTTCAAAAAAGATTTCGACTTCTTTTACTTAAAATACACTCAAAAAATCGCTGGAGTCAATTCAAACTAAAAATTAAAATATCTTTTTATTTTGACCTAACGTATCAAAACGGAGTATAATACTGGATTCTATGCCCTAAAATTAAGTTTACATATTTTGGGATTTTGGTGTGTCATTTTCACATAGTACTTACTGTGTAATTAACTAAAAATTTACAAACATAAATTAAACTTAAATAATTATAAAGCTTTATATTAAAAAATTAATTTAAAAGAAATATTAATAAAAACTATTGGTTGTATTTTTTAAATTACTTGTGACTTTAACATTATGGAGGATTCATGTAAGGCCTCGTAAGTTTACGGATTTTATGTGAAAACTTTACACTCATAAAAAAAAACTTACTTCACACAGTTATAATATATACATTTAAATTAATCCCATAATTATTTATGACTTTAACAGTAACTAATAGTTTTCTTTCAATTTTAATAATATAAAGGCACAGCCTAAAATTTTACAATTTTCGCTTAATATTCCAATTTGTTATCGGTCATTATTATGTTACAGTTTCAGTTTCTATATAACCGTTATGTATGTAACCCGTTGTTGCTGATCCTTCCAAGGCAGGTGATTGTAAAATGCCATAACCATTTGCCGCTATTTCCTCATCGCTTTTATCGAGTATTCTTTCGAATACAGCATCTAATTTACATTTATTAACGGCATAACGTATTGATTCCGATATTTGTTGTGACAAATTATTTAATTCATAGAAGAGTTCGGATAGTGTGAGGTTTTGATTGGAGTTTGAGGTATTTGCTGTTGCTGTGGTATCATGACTATTTTGTAATTCTTCAGGTATATCAATGCCATTCTGAAAAGAAGGGAATAAAGGTTTACAAACATTAAGCTTGATTCAAATGCTATGCACGCCTCTCCACCCATATCTACTATTTCCCAGTATTTTGTGATTTTCAAAACAGAATTTACAATAATTTAACAATTCGTATCACCAATACTGGGAAATAGTATTTAGATATGGATGAATAGCGAGTGATTTGCCCTTTAATTTTAAATAAAAAATGCATTTGCGGCATTTTGGTTTAACTCAAAGGTAGTCAGAGTGAAACCAAATTGTTGAAAACCGAATTCTGGCGGTTACGACAACTTTCTTCATATTATATTTTTAGTCATGAAAGCTCATATTCAGTTTTTTTTTTTTTATAATTTAACCAATACTCAGGGGATGCCCCCTACTCATGCAGTGCATTGTATTGATCAGGAAAATAAGGTATGGGAAGGAGGAAAGGGGGAGTAGTGTTTGTGGATATTTGATTTAAATTTTTCTAAATTGTAAGTAACAGGGAAGACTTCTGCTGGAAGTTTGTTCCACATACGAATCGTTGGACTAAAAAACGAATTTTCTCTGTAATGCAATCAACTACAAACGGATGTGCTCTACTAGATAAGCGAGTATTACGAATTAAAACTCGGGCTCGTGGAATAAGTTCACTTATCTCAGATGAGCATCTCCCATGGTAATATCGATAGAAAAGTGTCACACAAGCCACATTCCGACGATGCTCCAATGAATCAATAGAGTTGGATACACTACTGTCATTGATAAGCTTGACCGCCCTCCCCTGAACACGGTTCAGAAGCTTCAGAATAGACAATGGAGCCCCTGCCCATATATGAGAGTTGTATTCCATTTTTTGCCGGATATAGCTGGTATAAATTGTAAGGAGATCGGATGGAGTGAAGTAAGTCTTGCACCGTTTTAGAAAACCGAGACACTTGAATGCCTCTTTCGACACTTGAAATACGTGTTTATTCCAACGGACATCACACTGTATTCTCATGCCCAGAACATCAAGAGTATCCGATTCCTCAATACCTATACCATCCATAGTTACAGATGACAATGTTAATTCCACAGCCCGTCTGTGGGTTAACATGCAACATTGGGTCTTGCGTGCATTAAAATCGACCTTATTCGCGCGACCCCACTCGGAGATTGTAGAAAGGTCTTGATTGAGTGTGTCATTCATGTTCTGCCGCATGCCCTCTATCTCCAAAGAGCTTGGCCTGTGAACGAATGAAAATGAATGACAAATGTTGCTGTCATCTGCAAAAGAGTATATAGGGTTGATGAAAATTTTATTAAAATTAATGTTTTATGTATGACGCTTTATTTCTGAACTTTCTCACTTCAAGATTTACTTAAAACTTGAAGTTTAAAATTTTTCAAATAAGCGAGCGAAGTAGGCTGGGTCACACTTTGAAAAAGTGACAATTTTTGAGCAAAAGTATGTTAATATTTGAAATTACTGTGCTTAAATGCAACATTTAACATTTTTGAAATACATCATTATTGATAGACTTTTCTATGGGCTATTGGCTGGTGAAATCTTTTAAAAATTTCAGAAGTATGTCTGAAGTTTTCTAATAAAAAATTTGTAATTGACATGAAAATTTCCAGAGACGTGTTTTCCTGTGTTTCCGAAATATTTAATTTTGAATTGTGTCGCACTGTGTCGTCAATTCATATAACGAGTGGCCAAAAATAGAAGAAGTTGCCGTACGTAAGTAAAATTTGGTACTCGAGTGTAAATTGTTTAAATGCATAAAAACACAAAATTTTTTCGAAATCGCATCAAGGGGCTGCCATATCCTAAAGCTAAAACTGCAATAAAATCTACAAATATTATTGAAATGTGACGAAAATTGGTATATTTTGGATGTTTTAGTTCAAGGGCATTTTGGAGCTTGCTCTGTTCTTGTTGGAAAATATACCAATTTTACATATATAATTCTAGCTGCATATCTAAGAAATATACTAATTTTCTTCATATTCCTGCAGCTATTACTGCATTTTAAGCTTTCAGGATATATGACATGTAGGCGGGTACCTGCTGCGATTTTGACAAAATTTTGTCTTTCTGCATGTTTGAATAATGTAAAATTTCGCTTAAGTACGGCAACTCCTTCAATTTTCGGGCACTCGTGATATAAATGAGGACACTGTGCAACACAATTTAGAATTAAATATTTCGAAAACCAAGGAAAACACCGCTCTGAAAATTTGCATATCGATTTAAAAAAAGTACGGTCTTTCGATTGAAAATATAAAAAGAAATGAAAAAGGGACATGTTTTGGGATATAACGATATTTTGTTTTTTTTATTAAGAAATTTCATAAATTTCTGTTTATAAACAGATGTCAGCAGTCGATAGCCCATAGAAAAGTCTATTGATAATGATATATTTCAAACTTGTTCAATGTTACAGTTAAACGCAGTTAATTCAAATATTAAAATACTTTCCCACACAAATTGTCAATTTTTCGAAGTTTGACCCAGCCTACTTTACTCACTTATTTGAAAAATTAAAAAAGTATCTCTCACTAACTGCAAGTTTCAGGTAAAGCCGGCAAACTTTTTTCTGAAGTGAGAGAGTTCAGAAATAACGCTTCAAATTGGAAATTAGACTCTCTGCGTTGGCGCTTAAACATTCTTCATAAAGTGTTTGACCAGTGTTTTAAAATAATTAATAATTTTCAAGTTTTTAATATTTTTACTATTTTCTGGAATCAAAAAAATAAATATAACAATAAATATATTTTAAACTTACTTATACATGCATTTAATTGTTTTTTTTGCAGCTTTTTGCGAAGATGCCAAAATAACTACGCAAAACAACTGTTACTAAAATGCGGTATTTTTGGTTAGTCATTTTGTTTTAATGCCTGTCAAAAATAGTTATTTTACATTTCCCCATAGTAAAATGACGACAATTACACTTATAATTACCATTACCGTTTACTACACGAATTGCTGGCATGTACTTACGAGAAGAACTCGATAACTCATTGTAATTGTTTCTACTCCTACAGTTTAATTTTGTCCCATGTTGTGTTTTTAAATAACTCACCTCTTTCACTTTGCCATTAGTATGAATAGTATTATGTATTTTAATGCTAAATTTAATGGAATGAGCATAAATCTGCATATCCTTAGCGGCAGCAAACTTATTGCGTATATTCTGTAACAAAAAGACGTAAAAAACATTATTTCTTTCTCAATTCTAAAAATAATTTAAATACACTGGACGAAATAAATATAAGTTTACCCATGTAATTGTGATTTTTTTCAAAAATATTTGCAATATTTTATCTTTGCTACCACATAAGAGTACCAATAAGTCGACTTCAACGCCCTTTCGATACTTTTGCTGCATTTTTAAAATGTTTCGATTTTTGCAAGCGAAATAAATTCAGTGATGTTAAACTCAGTTTTTCAGCAAAAGCTTTAATATTTTTTTTCTTTCTTCTCACTGGCGTATTTTGCAACTTCATTGCATTCATTTGAAGTACAATTATTATATACAGTTTGCTAGTCTTAAAAAATTTTACTTTATTAGTCGAATTGAAGCAATGATGCACAATGATGTACGATACAATGTGCTTTTGATGCTTACTCTGCGACGAAATGTGATCATAAGTTGATCTGTATCGTCTGGATAATAATTTTTTTTTTAACAAAAAGCATCACGCAGAAGATTCCTCCTATTTATTATTTTGTTCCTCTTAAGGAACCATACACTTAGGAAATTATGTTGGTAAAGACGACAGCAATTGCAGTCAAAAACAAATGAAATTTAATTTAATAAAAGGACGACTTACATTTCATTAAATTCAACTAACATTGTCATTTGTTTTTTAATGTTCAAAAAATGACTAACAATTGTAGTAAAAATGAACCACATGGTAGTAAAAAATAAACCAAAATTTTTTTTTTTTTTATTTTTTTAAATAACAGAAAACAACTGTAAAAAATGAATGTAAAATCATAAAACAGTCATTTGATGTGAGTTGTTTTTTTTAAATGAACTACAAGGTTAGTTAAAAATTTTATTTGTTCTACAAATGACTTACATTTACATTAAAAATAATGAAACTGTATTACAACCCAAACAACTACATATTTTTAAAGCAGAAGTTCCCTGAGTGTAGGACATTATATATACATATATATATTAATTTGCTTCAAACATGGCAACACTGTAATTGCGCGAGATGATAAGTCTTAGAACAGTTGCTGCACGCCACCTGATGGAGAGTTGGCGGACTTATTGCAGCTTTTTGATTCATAGGCCTGATTAATTATTTTACTTCGATGGGGTTAAGTGCTATGGGAAACACCGAAGTTGGGCGCTGCGATACGTATGAGGGATAGAAAACTCATACACATTATTTTTCTACATTTATTTTGTCGTCGCCGGTTATCGAACCCGGGACCATTTTTTCTAAGGATGAAGAATTATGCAATTAGCGTTCTACAAGAAGCTTTGCTTTAGATCCCAATAGCTTACAAATTTTTCACAATTCAAAATAATGATATTAAATTTTTTACAAAACGTAATCTATTTTTCACTATTTGCAATTTTGGCCAAACTAAGACTTTACGTGCTAAATCAAAACCGAATATTTTTCTCTAAAGCATTTTTTTATGAACCAAGTAAAATCTAGCGCATGCATTCGTAAGGCGGTTTGAGATGAGTCTGGACTAAACAAAAATAATTATCCAGACGAAACAATTCACATTATGATAAATGTTCGTCAAAAAAGGTAGCGTTAAATTCTGAAGGTATGGAAAGTGTCATACCAGAACAGAAATTGTTTTGCATTATTTCTTCATAATTTGAAAGCAAATATTTTTTACTTTATGGATGAATTCTTAAAAAAAACTTTTAGCCCTGAATTTTCAAAAAATTAGTAACAAAACATCGATTTACGACTTTTTTGAACAAATTGCATATTTTTTTAGAAAAGAACGCTGCACAACAATATTGGAAATGAATGGAATGAAGCTTTGAATATGCAAACAAGGAAAAAGTAAAAAAAAAAATTAAAATAATTTGCCGAAAAACGGAACTTATATTTATTTCGCAAGAAAATAATGAAAAATTTTTAAAAATTATTAAAAATCCAGCAAAAACTGCAGCAAATGAATCGAAAATGTTTTGGAATCTGCTAATAATTTTTTAATTTTTATGTGGTGGCAAAAACTTTTATACATTGCAAATATTTTGGAAAAAATTTACAATTTCATGGGTGAACTTATAGTTACTTCGTCCAGTGTATGTACATTACTTACCTTCTCCAAATTGCTTATTTGGTCATGATCACAATATACTGTGACATTATAAAAACCCCCGTATTGAGCTTTTTAAATTATCTGGACTACTGCAAGTTAACATTTGACCCTCCTTTAAAACGGCAATACGGTGGCAAATTTGATCAATTTCCGATATCGAGTGTGAAGTTAAAACTATTGCCCTTTTCTCGGCTAACAAATCATCAATGGTTTGATAAACTATAGCTCTGGTCACAGGATCCATATCACTAGTGGGTTCATCCATTAATACTACAGAAGTACGACCACAACAGGAAGTGGCTACAGTTAATTTACGACGATTACCGCCACTTAAGTTTTTCACTAAAACATCACGATACGATTCCAGTTGAAATGATTCAAGTATGCTGGTAACAAGCTATTAGTTGAGAAAGTCAAATTTGAAATTAAAAATCAATAAAATAGAAAAATTCCATACAATTTTAGTAAACCCTGCAATTTTGTCAAATATGTATAATTAAAAATTGTTGTCGTATTTTTCTAATATTTTTATTTAAATAAAATTTTTAACAAAAATTTAACTTTTAACGGAAAAAGCACGCGTTAACATTTAACATAAAAGATTATAACTAAAATATCCTACTATCACAAAAGTTTCTTGAAATATTATAAATTTCGACTATGTCTAATAATTGCCAAGACTGTGATCGTTTACAACCCAAACAATCAGGTACAGCTCCGGAACGTCTTCCATTTCAGCAGCCTACCATGTATGATCATTTTGTAAATGTTCAAAAATTTAAACAAGCCAAAGAAGAGGAACAACTTATTAAACAACGTAAAGAAGAGCTTTTAAAATTCAACTCTAACTTTACAAATTTTCATTTAAATGATGTGTCGAAAAACGATTTTGGACACTTTAGTACCCAAGATATAGCTCAATTTCGTAATAAACAGCGTATGGGGGATAGTTATGATCGCTTTTTAGCAGAAAAATCCCCTAAAAGTGAAGAAAACGCCATAAATTCGTTAGAAATTAAACCTAATCTTGAAACTAACGAAAAGCCTTTACAAAAACGTAAATCTTTATTAAATTTAACTCGCACACCCGTCCAGTGTCCTATTACTGCTTGTAATCGTACTATTGGTATTACATCGATATTATCTCACTATTTACAAGATCATAATGAAGAATTTGGTGTACAGTGTCAAGAGATTTATAAGGATAAACGTTCGATTTTAGTATTTGATCCATCTACATTGGATTTTAATGAAAATATATGCCTTGGTATTTTGGCTTATGGCGGTAAAGCAGATGAAAGGTTTGTATTTATTTCGATATCGTAACCCACAGACGGTGACATGTCATAATTCCCATTTCCGAATTGGGATTATGTCTGAAAATTGTCTGCTCATAACACAGTAACAAAAAAGGGACCAACATCATTTCAGTCACAAGCTCCATTTTAAAATAGACATGATGCTCATTAGTATCATAATCATAATTAGGGGTTTTAACCCGGGAATTAATTCGGTTTACCCCTTCTCGATTCACGGCTCCGGTAGCCGTGATTTTGGTCATTTGCGACCGTTTTTGAAAAGGATATATCTCCTGAATCCCCGATTCGATTGTCAAAATTAAACTCCTTTTTCGAAGATAAAACAAATTCTGTTAGTAGGGCTAGCAGACTCGTAAATTTTCTTAAAAACACTTAATCTCATCAATTGAATTCATTAAGAAGCGTAGATGGGTGTCACATATTCACAACTTTAAACTTTAATCTCATCAACTGAATTCATTAAGAAGGGTAGGTGTCACATAGTCTAAACTTTAGACTTTAATGGGTCTATTGTACGAGACTCGAAAAATTCCAGAAATTTTATCTAACTGGTTCATTTGAAAATTCGCTTAATTATCAAGCCAACAAGTTTTTCAACCATGAGACCAGAGAATACTTTTCCAATGGTTCAAGTTGAGCAGAATTTGGGTCGCTCTGAATCTGACCTCATAATTTTTCCATCAGAACATGATTTTGAGATATATTAACCTAAATTTAGACATTTACATTAACCTAAATTTAAACACGATTTTTCGCTTTATTCACACAGAGAAAAACTATGGTTGGAATATGATTGCGGCCACAAAACCATGTTTCCTGCAGCCATAAATGGTTGTTTCAATCAAATTATGATTGTAACAATCATAATTCACCAATAATATGGTTACTTTATTCATGTTATAGTAAACATTTCCTTTTTTCGGTTATCATACTAAGTATTCTCTTGTCTACAATCATAATATAGTATTTTTTTGTCATATTCCTCTCTCTGATTACAGCCATATTATAGTTGCGGCAACTATAAGATGATCAGTCTATTTTTTATGAGCGTCCTCGCTCTTTTAGTGTCATTATTGTTTAAGCTTTTGTGAAAAGAAGTTGTGAGAAGCAATTAGTCAGAAAAAATAAATAATATTAAACAACAAACATGTTATGCCCATTATAATTGTATTCTTGAAAATATTTTAATGCGTATTTATGCTGTAATCACGTGTTTCCATTATTATATTTTTCCTGACAAAATCAGATTTGTGCTGAATATAAGATTTTTGTTTTTTTATATACTAAAATAGAAAATTTATGTAAACATCGCATAGCGACAAAATAATGGTTTATATAACTCCTTAATAATACAAATCCTATTCGTCAGCGTAAAGACAATTTGATTTTGAATTGTTTTAAAATAAGTTTATTTAAATGTGTAAATTATTAAACAAATAAATATACGTTTGTACCATTTAAAAGAAAAACATGCATAACTTTTTAATCCAGCTTTAATGCTGGGAGAATAATTTAGGAATCATACTATGATAATTTATAAACATTTCCATAACCATAACCATAATATGATAGTATTGAGATCAATTAGGAATCATAATATGCTAGTCTAATTATCATATGATAAAGAAAAAGATAATAGTATTGTTGTCACAACCTTGGTTACTTGGTTGTCGCAATCATAAATCCAATAATATATGATATTCCTCGAATATGGTTGTGCTAACCATGTTTTTTCTATGCGTGTTCGGGACGATTTACCATCACGTATTTAGTTTCATTTTTAGATATCTTTTATCAGCGCACCTAAAACCTTTAGAAAACTAGTATACTCATATTCACGGTCGGCCCGTGTTATTTTCCTTATTCTCGGAAAATTCACCTATTCCCCTATGATTGTTTTAAACGACTCTAACAGCGAAACCAAGATATCTGAACGGCTAGTGTAAATTCTGTACAGGCTCATGAGCACTTTCGTTTGTCATGTCAGTCTGACCGTATGTCGATTGACAGACGATGCACACTTTAAGTATATTAAAATCTAGAACCACGAAATAAAGTCTTTATTAGTTCACCATTATTTTCGATAAAACTTACAATAAAGTTTTTATAATTACAGTTCTTCTCGTCCTGCGGAAAGAGGTTTATGTATGCATAACGCTTTCCTGCCAAAAGCACATGAAAACCTGAATGCTCATTTACCCATTGCAATAATGGCTTGTCGTACATCGTGGTCTACACTACTTATGAATAAAGAACTTGAAACTAATGCAACTAATTCCAACTATATTACTCAGGAGCTACTGGTACTTTGGTTAGTTAGTGTTCAAACTACCAAATCAATACATTGCACAATAACGGTATACGATAAAGCAATGTCATCTTCCAGAAGTGCCATAATAAAAGTACGAAATCTAAATGATTCCCAAAGTCCAAAGGAATTTTTGCTAAATGATACACATTTTATACGTTTAAGTCATGGTGAGATAAATATATTATCACAAGATCGTAAAGAATGTATTCACCTGGAAATTATGATTAGTGAATATGAATAGTAGTTAAAAGAATATGTTTTTTTTGATTTGAAGAATATTTCGTAAAGACTATTAAAGAAAATAAAGATTTTTCCTAATCAAAACAGAGTAAGTTTAAGTATTTTTTGATTAAATTCCAAAAATTACCTTGGGTATATTAGTAACACGTCTTAGATGACCATAAAATTCTATACATTCTCTAACGGTAAGTAAAGAATCCAAAGTATTGGTTTGTGGACAATAAGAAATTTCCGGCTAAAAAGAGTAAAATTTACATTGTATAAAATATTCTTCAACATTTTACAAATCTACTTACGTTTTCATATAAAATATGACCCACATTTGGCTGCAATTGTCCTGATAGCATTTTAAATATTGTTGATTTACCAGCACCATTTTTACCCAACAAACCAAAGCACTCTCCGGATTTAACCGTAAATGTTACATTAGAAACTGCATATTGACCATTGCCATACGATTTACATAGATTTTCCACTGTCAGTGCCTGTTTTGTATCATATTTATCATTTCTCTTAAGGGAATTTTGTATAGAAACAATTCTCAATTCTTCAAAATGCTTCTTTTCTTTGGTTTGGAAGATACCCAAACGTTGTGTTAATTTTTCTTTCCATTCATATAACAGACCACATTCCATTAGTACATTAAGTACAATAAAGAATATACCCAATAGGGTTAAAGATATATAATGAGGTTTTAAGAGATCATTTGTAACTGGATTCTTATAAGAATCAATATCGTAACGTTTGAATACCAAAGCCACCATATAATTTTTACAAATTTCCAATAGACCATCACCCAGAGCATGTTGGGGGAATATTAGGAACAAACGATGATTTAGGAAATAACGCCATTCATCCCACGTTGGTGAATCTCCCACCACTCCTAGCAGTACTATAACGGACATGGTGAAAAGTGGTATTATAACATTCAATATAAATATGGTAACTATGGCTACACTTGAATCGGAGAAACATTTTTCAAAAACGTGAACCGCCGGTATGCAAGCAAATCTGAAAATGAAGAAAAATGTGTTATGATAAAATTAAAAAATATCTGAAAATATACTCTAAAGTTAAGTCAACAAAAAAAATTTTAGAAATATGGGATTTGTGAATTCGAACATAATAAGTTTTTGAGTTTTTAAATCAACTCAGATTTGAAATGCAATTTCTAAAAATTGCATTTTTCCCAAAAAGACCACTATTTTATTAAAAATCTTTCAGATTGAACTATATAAGCTTCCGTTTGAGTTATTAATTCCAAGCACGTCAGGCCAGAATCCACTTCGACATACACAAAAAATATGCTGCTGACAATTGTGTACCGAAGACCATAGATACTTTGGAGTTATTTTTGAAATGTGGGTAGTTTCATCTAGTCGAATGTTCAGTGAATGGGATAGAAAATTTAATAAGTGTTGCCATACAAACAGATATCTTGATGTCATAGTTTGAGTTTATGGTTAGCATCGTATAAAATAAACCCTAAAGTAGATCCATAATCTAAGACGTGCTTTTAGGAATCATCAGTGACAATTGCCCAATATGCAATATACTTATTATTTATAAAATTAATTACTCATAAACCCACATATAGATGAAGCTTCAGCTAATTGTAAAATCTTAATTTTAGTAAAACAATTTTAGCACCGTTTAAAAAAACTTGACGTGCTGGAATATTTTGAAGGCCAGATTCGTGTTTGGCATCAAGAAGTTAGTTGTAATGTGTCTTATATCTTGATCTCATAAATTACTAAAACCATATTTTTGTAATTGTATGCCTAGTCTAACTAGAAACCTGATGTGATATATTCTGAAGACCAGATTTGTGATTAGCATCAAAAAGTTTCCGAAATTCTCTTTCTTTTTACTTCTCTATTTTTTCATTTCTCTTAAGAACCATCTTCGTTAAACTTTTACAGTCTGGTGTATCCCTTGTGTCCGTAAAATTTTTCAATAAAAATGTTTTCTTCTTCTTCCTGTAAAGAGACTAACTAAAGTAAATTTAAATTTTTGTGTTTGCCATTAAATTTCCTTTAATCGTAGACAAAGCCTTAAGGAGAATGAGGGCAAAAGAAAGATTATGAATAACTCACGAGTATGCGAGTATGAATGACTTCAACTTACTGAAGACTCAATATCGTATGTTTACCCAAAGGTCGACTGTCATCTGTCCATTTGGGTGGTATAGATACTGAAGAATCGGATACTCTTGATATTCTGGGCTTGCACGCAGATAAAATATCACCATATTATGATAGTTTAAGAGCACCATGTTATGATTGCAATGCCTAACAATCATAATATAATCGTAGAAATAATATTACGATCCTAAATGACGATGAAATCGTTCTCGGCAATCAAAATATGATCAGCCAGAATCATATATTTGATAAATAGGATCATAATATGATAATTAAGTGTTCCCAATCATGTTCAATCATATTTCTTCCCTGCATGTGACAATTCAGTATGATGTCCGCTGGAATAACCACGTATTTCAAGTAACGCAAGAAGCAGACAAGGGTATCAGCAAGGAGTACTTCACTCCATCCGATGAATTCAATATATATACCACATATCATCAACCAAAAATGGAATAGAACTCCCATATATTATCAGAAGCTGAAAAGTATATTTTGAAGCTACTGGACCGTGTGCATTGGAGGTCGTCGGTGATCATAAATGACAGTAGGGTATAGAGCTCTATTAACTCATTGGACCAACGTCGGAACGTGGTCTGTGTGAAACTGTTCTATTGATATTACCATGGGGAGATACGTAAATCAACGTATTTCTGGATCCCAAATTTGTATTCGATATATTCTCTTAATTAGAAAATCACATATGTTTGTAATCGATTGTCCAGTGGATCTCACAGCGCATTACAGAGCGGTATCAAATTTTTGTTTTCTTGATTACTTTAACCCTGCTTACGAATAAATCTAGTTTTCTTAAATTGAAGACACTTTTTCATACATACTTAAGCGTGAGATTGGACTGCTTAAAAAATACGTGTTTTTTTTTTTTTTTTTGGTCTTTTACAACATATCCAAAGAACATCAAAATCTGCGAGTTCGGGTCGGGATACCTCCCTTGTAAGATCAGAATAAATAACTGCAAAATATCACTTGGAAATAAAGTCTGTCTGAATTTTGCGAATTTCTCAAAATTGATGAGTATTCAAAAAACTAGTTTGAAAAACAGACAATTAAATTTTAATTTCGTTGAGAAATTTTAGTCGGCATATGTGACCATGTGCAGAAAAATATAATTCTTGGTTTTCTGACTTACCCAAAGAATAAAGCCAAAACAATAACACCCCACAATTGTTGACGATCACTAAAGACAGGCATATTAAAAGCCAGGATAATGGAACTGCAAACTAATATTGCTAATATAATTATCTAAAGGCGAAGAAATAATATTAATTAAATAAGAATTTATTTATTTAAAATAAAACTTGCCAAAAAGTCCCAAATAAAAGCAACACCCCAATAAGTGGTAGCATCAACGCCACATAATTTCTGTTGCAACTTTTCACCCTTCACACGTTCATTGACTAGATATACAGAGGCCACTGCCACTACCATCGAAAAAGCAATCAGAAGTATAAAAGCCATACAAGAATCACCCTGCTTGACGTAAACTAAAAAATTGATTAAATTATAGAAATACTTTTATAGGTTTTTAAATTTAAAAACTTACATGGAAGTGGTACTCAATTCCATATAACCCAATTCCCAAGGCTCATTATATGCGGTTATCTTATAATTTGTATCGTTTGTTTCCATTTGTAGTAAGTACGTATTCATATCATTTAACCAGGACACCATGGCATGATAACCTTTATTATTATACCATACCACGGACGTAGATTCATTAAAACTATAGCCCCCATAACGTTTACCCTGATAATCATTGAGTGTATCCAATATCCAATAAAAAGCCTTTTCAGAATTTGAAAATTCCTTGCAGGGTCTATCGGCCCCACAGTCTTCCTTCATATTTCCATATAATTTTCCCGTAAAATCTTGTGGTACTTCCATACTTAACATTTGTGTTGTTTTCGGATATAAATCTCGTGATAGTTGTATGGTCTTATCAAAATCGTCTTCTAGACGTTGTGCCACAAACCACATGGCACAAATTTCAAAAAGTGCCGGCAAAACTAAAACACATAATAGCATACGATAGTTTCGGCTAAAGTGTACCAAACGTTTCCAGAATAGTTGATGCATGGCCTCACATCTAGTTAGTGGTAAATCACGTACCATATCAGAACCAAAATCTCTTTTCAATTTAACATCTTTCATCATATCGATTGTCTGACCATGAAATTTAACACTACCATTAACATTTTTGTCCAAATTTTTAAAAACATGTTCTAAATTTTCCGTTTCAATACTCAAATCCTTTATTTTTCCTTCACTTTGTAAATCTTGTAAATATTTAAGATATTCGGCAGAATTTTGATTTTGTTGGTCATAAGATATTCTCAAACTTAAATCGGTTGTACCCGATTTTTCCATTTGCCTAAAATTGATTAATAACTTATCGGCCTTATCCATAATTTCATCGGAGGTCTGAGTGTCACAACAATTCATGAAGACTTCATAGTAGGAAGTACAATGATCTTTCAATGATTCCGGATTATGTTTGGCAATAATTTTACCCTTAAATATGAAAAAGGAGAATTAGAAGCAGATTATGTGGGTTTTTAGTTATAAAATTCTTACATTTTTCATTATCACTATTATATCACTTAAATGTTCGGCTTCATCTAGAAAATGGGTGGCAAATATTACAGCTCTTCCTTTACGCAATCTTTCGATAAGATCCCAAATATCTTTACGGGCCTTATTATCGACACCATTGCATGGCTCATCTAAAATAACCACATTTGGTGATCCTATGAAGAAAGAAGAATATTTGATATGTTAAAGATTTTCTTTGAATCAGCTTTTACGTTTGTTCTGACTAGAGATAGGCTAATAAAGCCTATAACTTTATTTGACAGGGAAACCCAAATAATGAAAGGTGTCACAATATGTCCGTGATTAAGGAAAAGATTTTTCAAGAATCCAAAATAAAATATAAAATATCAATGTGGGAAAGCGACCAGTTACAATACACGTCACGTGACTGGTCCTTGGTGACAGATACCGTATGGTCCTTTTATGTATATGAGAGAAAAAGGTCACTATAACATATACTTGTCATAGGAGGGGTTAAGCCAATGTTGGGACTTTTACGTTAGTCCTACACTCAAAAAAGTAATTCATTAGAAAAATTAGTTAAACGACTTGTATATCAAGTATACCCGAGTAAAATCGTTTAGATATAAGCATGCATTATTTTATGTAAATGCATATTTTTTTGCATGTTGTTATATGTAAATATGTATGCTTATATATAACATTTTTTTAGTCGAAATTTTCTAATACGATGCCATATACCATTACACAATATTACATATCGATCAATATATAATCGTATATGACATAAAATTATGTATGGTTTATATAATTATGTACGAATACATGTATAATTTGATATAACACAAATCAAAATTATATAAAATAATATATAGTGTAATATTCAAAAAAAAATTTATTTTGGATAAATCGATATCTTGACCCAATCATAGTTATATGTAAAGATCATTCCATACCAAAAAAATTTATGTAAAGTCTGATTGATATTGATATATTAGTATGTTTTGAATTTAAAAAATTTTGGAATTTCGTTACTTACTTAAAATTAAAAATGGATAAAACCACGAATTTTTTGAGGAGAGTTGCAGTTGCTACCCGCTGCCTTCGTAAGTGTAAAGATGTAGTTAAGTATAAAGCTATAGTGGACAAACATTTTTCAAAACACATGTCTTTCCAAAAATATGCTCAGCATTACAAAACTTTTGAACCCAGCTTTGTACAAAAATTAAAAAAAATCAGTATTTTAGAATTTTTTATTTTTCCCATAATCAACTGGATAATACGCATCATTTAAGCACAATTACATACAATTGTCCACTTTCGGGACGCCCTAATGTGTATTAAAATTTAAAAAAAGTTTATTCGGGAAGTTATGTGAAAAACGCAAAAAATTTATATGTTTCTTAATATTTTCTTTTATAAACTTAACGGATATGATAGAATAAACGAACATACATTTGTATCAAATTGTGTATATTTTCATACAAATATTTAATATTTAGTGCAAAACTGATACAATTCTATTGGGCCATAATTCGGATGAAATTGTACTAGACATTTATCTAAATTATCACATAGAAACTGATATGACTACATACTGCTCCGTAACAATTATTTTCAATCCGATACTAGTTTTTAGATAATTGTTTGCTTAAATTGTGTTTTCATCTAAAATTTTACTTATTATTATTAAGCACTTAACTGAACTAATCGTAACTTGTGCGCCCCGGTAGGCTAGTTGGTAGCGTGCTGGCTTATCAGTTGGGGGGTCGTGGGTTCGATTCCCACCAGAGGCACTGGTCTGTTTTCGCTACAACGCGCCGAAGGCCATAGTAGCTAGTGCTCGTTTAGGGTAATAGTATATAATTTGTAATTATATGATTATTAAATAAAAAAAAAAAAAAAAAAAAATCGTAACTTATGAACCAATCTTTTATTATTGTTTTACTAATTTATTTTGCTACCAAAATTGTGCTGATACGCACATTAGTAGTGTATACAACAACCAAATTAATAGATGTACCCAGAATGAGGTAGATGTTGCGCCATGTCAAGTGGTGGCACAGACAAGGAAAATTATACTAAAAAGTACAACTATTGTAAGATATACATATAGAACATATAAAATGTGGAGGACTTTTGTATATGTTTTTCATATATAAAACAAAAAGACACCAAAAATGTATATAGTACATATAACTTGTGGATATAAAAAAACTCAAATATTGTGTTGATTCCGGCTTGTCAAAGAAATTGTTTATTAATTAAATTAAAGACAAAATAAAGTATTTAAATTTAATCAAAATAAAATGTGTTTTTGTAAACTAGATGTTTATAGTGGTAATTTATGGAATCCCTGCCAGCAAACAGGCTCCAAAATGAGTCAAAAAATTTTATTAAAATTTTAAATTTTTATATGAAAGTGGTTCATCCAAAAGAGCCTTTCTTTTTGATTCAAAAATGACTAAGAAACTATAAATAAAAAAAATCTTTGGGGTTAAAAATCAATCAATTCAGAAATGACTAAGTAACTATAAATAAAAAAAATCTTTTTTTTTTTTTTTTTTTTTTTATTAATTAATAATCATATAATTACAAATTATATACTATTACCCTAACCGAGCACTAGCTACTATGGCCTTTGGCGCGTTGTAGCGAAAACAGACCAGTGCCTCTGGCGGGAATCGAACCCACGACCCTCGCACTGATAAGCCAGCACGCTACCAACTAGCCTACCGGGGCGCACAAAAAAAAAAAAAAAAATCAATCTTTTTGGAGCCTTTTTTGAATTGTTCACACAATATTCAATTTCAGTTACATTTCTGAGTCAGTTCTGAACCAATTTTTGGATTAAAATTTTTTTAAAATTTTTGTGTCTTTTATAATTTATTTTTGTTTTTGTGGAAGAAATATTCTTAGCATATATATATGATGTTTATATCAAAGTAAGTATATGATGTTTATATCAAAGGGCGTTGTGGCTGTTACACAGATGGTCACGGGTTCGATTCCCGGTGACGAAAACATCAATTTAGAAAAATAATATGTATGAGTTTTCTATCACTTATATGTATCGCAGCGCCCACCTTCGGTGTTCCCATAGCACTTAACCCCACCGAAGAAAAATAATGAATGAAACAAAAAGCTTCAATAAATTCGCCAACTCTACATCAGGTGTCGAGCAACAACTGTTCTAAGCTTATCATCTTGCGCAATTATAGAGTTTCCATGTTTGAAGCCCTTCATCTTTCACCACCTTTCATCTCTCCACTATCCCCTTTCCAAAGAAAGCAACACATTAATTAATAGGAAGAATTTCCTAAGTGTTGTTTCTCTTTTAAACAAAAAAAAAAAAAAAAAAAATAATAATTTTGGAAGGCTTATATTTTTGTCTAAATAATGAGTAATTTGTGACAGTAAGATTTTGAAATTTCAAAAATGTGTGTTCTATTTAATTAATTTTTGAACCCTCAAGAAAGTATCCAAATTGGTGATACAAATTGTCAAATTTTTGTTAATTCTCTTTAAAAAAAAAAAACAAAATACTTGGAAATAGTAGATATGGGTGGATAGATGTGAATCAAGTTTTATGTGTATATCATATATTGCTATTTTTTTGTTTTGTTTCTAGAGTTATTTCCAGCAAAAGATTTTGCTGACATTAGCAATTTTTGCAAGCACCCTCCTCACTAAAATTTTGCTGACTCAGCAACATTTTTTGCTGGCCGTACTGACATTTTTTGAGTCTATTACATGCCGCAGAGTGCAATTGACACCTTCCTGTGATAAGCTCATATTAAAGTGACCTTTTTCTTTCATATACATAAATGAACCACTTCAAGGTACGGTATTTGTCACCAACACCAGTCACGTGAATTGTCTTGTGACCGGTCCCTTTCCCACAGGGATATTTTATCTAGAATTTTGTCTTAAGAAAAAATATTTCTTCTCAATAAAATTTAGAAATTCATTAAAATCCCATGTGCGTTAACAAAAAGCTAATCTACCGTCTGAGCTAAGAAAAAGTGTAAGAAAAAATGCAAAAGGATAAGCACTAGCAACCAAAATACCTGACGTACACTTCAATATAATCTATTGAGATTCTTTCTAATTTTTTAAATCATGAATTCCATAGAAGAACAACGAAAACATTCATTTCTAATCTCATGTTTTTCATTTTCTTTTATATTGAAAACATATATTCTCTACAATTAGAAGATCTCTAAATTCAGTTTTTAAAATTTTCAAAAAAATTTCCATTTTCACGGGTTGAAATTTTTAAGAAAATTCTAAAAAATACAGAAGTACTCGTATGTAACTGTGAGTTGTTATATATTCGAAAGTTCTTATCGGAATTCTCTAAATCATAAAGTATTTCATTCCTATGGTTGTTGCACCCAGAAAAAATGTTTCGTCTTCTAATTCATTCATTATAAGAATGATTTCGTCCTATGACACGCCAATGTTAAATTCATTCATGCAAATGCTCAATTAGAAACATTCTTTGGCATACCAGTTTTTGCTGGGTACTCATGCAATAAAAAATAAATATTTAAAAAAATCGTTTCTGATACATATTCAATTTTGGAATTCACTTTGCAAAATGCAGTGTAGAAGTTGAATGTTTTTTTAAATCCAGGAAATCCGATAACATATTTCAAGAGTGAATCTCAAAAAATAATCCATACAAATAAATAACTTTAGGAATAAGTTATTCTTATTACCAAAATAAGTATAACTACAGTCCAAAAAATACTCTTTTTGGGCTTTTAGTAAACCAGATATGGCGATTTTAATTTTTTGAAAAACGCGAAATTGAGCGAAAACGCACCTTAACTTCAACGTATAGTGATTAAACTTAAAGGCTTTTGCTAATTATAGTTGAAATAATCTTTCGGCCAAATTTCATAAAAATCCTTTTATGCGTTTTCAAGTTAAGACGATGTCTTTATAGGTATCTTTTAGATCTTTTTTTTAAGTTTAAGCTTTAATCTTAGTTTGTGTTTAGTATCAACGGTTTCCCGTCAACATAAATATGTTTTCAAGATTTTTTAAAATTGTGCTCATTTCAAATTATTTAATTTTTGAAATTCTACACCTGTTTTTTGTGGGCGTTGGTTTGTATGATATCGTCCTTCTCTTAAATTACATATAATAAATAATGATATTATTGATATCTATAAAAAACTTTATATCACTGCTAGGTTATGGAATTGCCTTAAATTGCCCATTAGTTAATCATATCCTTAATATTTTGCCGAATTTTGACTGACAGTGCACCCTGCTGTGAAAAAAGCTTGGCTGATTTTCAATTTTGTAGTGAGTATAGCATAATAATACTTCAGAGTTGTTGAGTATTTTTTTAAAATCGTTAAAAATATGGAAAAATTGTTGATATCTTAGGCGTTATCATAGAAAATCTGTCGACTAATTGTGGATAAAAAAAAACGGTATATTTAAGACAATTTTATAAGCTTTTCAGTGATACACAGTTTGTATAGATCTGATCAGTTTTGTTGTTTTTACCACATTATGTAGTTATTTTTCCAATAGATCAAACTGATTAAAAATTCTTTAATTTTTATAAATAATACAGTCATCGTCTTTTTAGTTGCATTTGTAGTTATATTAACTGTAATTTTTAATAAATTCTAGTGACATAATTACTACAATAATCCATGCATAAAAATACAAAAAATTGTCATATTAACGAAAATTTACGTTATATTTAAACATTTTTTTTATTCGGTCGTTATCCCTAAAATAAATGTTCATAATGCCCAGGGGGATTATGACCATTTTGCACATGCTCATAGCCCTCATGTGTTTAATTGGGTGTAAGCCCAAAAATTTATTGATCACAATCCCTACACAGAGAGAATTTTCTTGGACGAGTTTTAATGAAACTTTTCATGAAACTAATGCAATTTCCTTCACAATGTGAATGAACAAATTCTTTTATTACTTTATGAAAAAGCTTTATAATTTTTTTGAATGAAACTTTTTAATTTGGAATAAGTATAAAATTTTTTAGAAATGAAATGAAATTTTTCATAAAATTTTATGGAAAACTGCATTCAGCTAATGAAAATTTTTAATGAACGAATTCGAGTTATATTTCTTAAATGCTATGCAAAAATTCTTTGATATCATACATATAGTTCTCTCAGTAGTGCGCTCCGGTAGGCCAGTTGGTAGCGTGCTGGCTTATCAGTGCGGGGGTCGTGGGTTCGATTCCCACCATAGGCACTGGTCTGTTTTCGCTACAACGCGCCGAAAGTCATAGTAGCTGGAGCTCGGTTAGGGTAATAGTATATAATTTGTAATTATATGATTTAAATTAATAAGAAAAAAAATTCTCTCAGTATGTATTCAGTTTGGGGGTTATGTCCGGGGGCCATTTCATTCATTTTAATACCATAATCTTACCTATAAAAGCAATTGCCACACACAATCTTCTCTGATAACCTCCCGATAGCTGTTGGGCCTGATATCCTTCATATTTGCCAAAATTTAAATTTTTCAAAGTTTTTTCCACTTCTAGGTCACAGTTATGTTTCAATTTAATTTTTGCATACATTTCCAAATGTTCACGGGCCGTTAAATTTGGTATTAAAATATTATCCTGAGCACAAACACCAACTTTATCATATTCCTGACTACTGGACATGGCTTGCGAGAGTATGACTCGACCAGTAGTTTGAACAACTTGACCCGTTAACATTTTGCTAAGGAATGAGAAAAATATAAAATTATGATTTTAAAAACTATCATTTTGAACTTCACTTACATAATGGAACTCTTTCCCGCACCATTGCGACCCAATAAACAGGTAACTTGATTTCGGGGGAATGACAAAGAAATATCACTGACCGCTATTTTATCTTCATTATATATTTTTGTGACATTAGTTAAAGTAGCTCCCACACTAGTATCTAAATCTTCTCTGGTGACCTCAGTAAATCGGAATTCATCTACGGAAACATTTTAATATCAAAGTTTTAATATTATATTTTTCAAATATCAGTCACATACCATCCTTAAATCTTTGATGCAGATAACCTATAGCAATATATATACACATATCAAATATTATCATAAACAAGGCAAACCCGTACTCTCCCCTTAAACCTTCACGAAATACTGCTTCAAAATTCAGACCAACTTCTTGTAATTCCATACGCATTATATGACTCCAACCATGAGCAAATGCCGTGGTAAATGATAAATTTATCAGGAAGTTTTGTAAAGAATTTAATTGAGCATCGAAGAGCAGAACTATAATGTATGGACAGAAGGTTATGAAGAATATAACGGCAGTGGCCACAGCTCCTATTGTAGCCGAGGTAAAGAATGTAGAACACAGGTGGCTGGAAAAGAATGAAATGTTTTATTTAAAAAATTTTAAGTTTTTCTTATTAAAAACTCACCAGAATGATATTAAACATGCTCCAAATATACAAAGATATATCATTACAAATAACCATTGGGTATAGACCACCATTCCACCAGAATATAGAATTATAGTGCAGCCAATAAATATTAATAACAACTCTAAAAATGTCACAATACACCACGAAGTCATTTCAGAACAAGGTTTTAAACCCATAGAACGCATTATCTGAAAATATAAGGAAATTTAGATAAATGTTTACTTTTCAAGGACATTTTTTCGAAAAGAACAATTTTCAAATTTGTTATTAATTGTTCAATAAAACGGCTCTGTATGCATTCTAGGGTATTCAATTGGTTAACCGTTACTCGATTAATCGATGAACTTTAACCAAACAATTGTTCGAGTAAATTAAAATGACCAATTTCGAGTAACGAATAACTCGAACAATTTTAGTCGATTAATCGAGTTTATCGAGTAAATCTACACTCTTAGAAATAAAAATGGCAAAATAATCTACTAAAAATAAGTTAAAAATGATCTTGCAGAAAAAACTGCTAAAATTAGCAGATTTTTTTACTAAATATTAATAATAGCAAAAATAAATCTGTTGAATTTACAAATATTTTGTTATATTTAAGCTAAATTTTAATTAAGTGAAAGTAACAAAATAATCTGCTAAAATCAGCAAAAACATTTACTAAATATTAGTAGACAAAAATTTACTAAATATTAGTAGAAAAAAAATGTGAAATTTTTAAAGATATTTTTTAATGCGAATAAAAGTCTGCCCTTATTAAATCAGCAATCTACAATTTTTTAGCAAAAATGTCTGTTGATCTTAGCAAAATAAACTCTTATTTGAATTCTACTAAATTTTGAGGTAAATATAGCAAACATTTTGTTAATACTACAGTTTTTGTTTGCTATTTTGAGTCTACAAATATTTAGTAAAAGTCTTTGCTAATTTTACAGCGAAAAACGATATTTTCCTTTAACTAACATTTTGTTAAGTTAACAGATTTATTTTTGCTATTCTTTTATTAGTATTTAGCAAAAAATCTGCTAAATTTAGAAGCTTTTTCTGCATGGTAATTTTTCTGCTATTTTTACAGGTTTATTTCTATGAGTTAAATGTTCTATTTCATTTCACAATTTCCAAAAAACAACTCAAATTATTTCGTACATTCAAAAAAATATAACCAAAAGACCAAGTTTTCCAGAAATGAAGCGCAATTTTAACGTATCTAAATATTTAACAGGAAATAAAAAATCGCAACAATCGCAAATCTGATAGATTGTGTTGCATTTTTTTTTGTAAGATTTGAATTATACTTAATTCATCACCAGTTTTCGGTGTAACAGCTCAGATTGGGCAGTTTATTCTTCTCTTTCATTGGAAATATATTCAAGATAATCACATAAATTTAATATTTATGTGATTTTTACTTTATATTTTTCCAAGGCATAAACTGTTATGCCATATTATTTTTGACATTTGCAAAAAAATTATAAAAGTTATATCCCTAAACTTTATAAAGGGTCCGACAAATAACTTTTTTTTTTTGAACTCCTGAACCAATTGGACTTTGTATGGCGTCATACCAAGGTCTTTATGCAAAATTCGTCTGAATGATGTCTCCGAAATGTTTAATTGTTGAGAACGACGGTGAATTTATGTTGATGGCGCTTCACGCACACTTTCTGCCACAGCAGCAATATTCTCGGGTTTTCGCACTGTATTTGGCTTTTCACGCTTTGGTTTATCGATGAGGATGCCAGTTTCTTTCACTTTTTTCACAAGATAACGAACATACGGACCATATTAGTTCAGCGGAAGGATAAAACTAATTATCTGTTAAATCAGACATGAGCTAAGTGTTACCATTCACGAAATAAGCCCTAGTTGAAAAAAACGTTAGATTGCGGACCCTTTATAAACGAAAGAAAATAAGGTGAAACACCTCAACTGTATATTATTTTAGAAGATATTTTAATTTTTAAATTAATTACCTTCCTTTTTTAAATTTTGATAAAATACTTCTCGGCATTCCTTGTTTTGTATATATTTTGTAAGAAAAAATTAATGAAATAAAACTATTGAAATTATTCGAGTTACTCGAGCATTTTTGAAAAGACGTATAGTGCTGAAAAAAATTAAATAATTTAATCAATTTTTCTCGAAAGTATTTAAATAGTGAAAACGCTTCTTGTTTTAAAAACACTTACAATAAATAGATAAAAAATACATAAGTTAGCTAAAAACTTTTTTAATTACTGCCGCATTTTGTCTTTAACTTCTGTTTTATTGTTTGGATAAATTTTTGTATTGTAGTTGCATCTGTTTGGTATCATAAAAATCAAGTACAAAAGGCCTTAAGGGGGGACATGACATTGGCCGTTTTTTGAAATAGACTTTTTTTATAATTCTAGTAAATATTCTTAAGATTCTAAGAAAAAAATTTCATGAAAAAATTCCTACGGGTTCAAAAGTTACAGCCGGATTAGTGAGAGCGCATTTTTAATTTTCGCGCTACCTACGTACGGCAGCTGATATATACTTGTTTTACTTGCTACCTGACTTATGGTGGTTGTTATTTCGTACCTACTTGAAGGGTGAAGAGTAAAGGCATATGAAGCTTCAAAAGAAGCACAAATTGCTAAACGATTGCAAAAAACTGTAAGAAACAGCACAACACAAGATAACGAAGGCATACAGTACGAAGCTGGCATGGCAGATTGAAGGTAACCTTTTTTTTCTTTATTCACAAACTTTGAACGCGTTTATCTCGAACCCATGTTTTTCGTACTGGTTGCGGCACTAGCAGGTTAATTTTTTGACGAAATTTTTTTTTTGTATTTTTTTAAACTTGATTCGCTATCGTATGACACGAGCTTTTTTTTTAATTTTTTTTCGATTTTTTATGAATTTTTAAAGTCAATATTTTTTTTTCGAAAAAAAAAACACTTTTATTTGGAACATCATCAAAAATTGAAAAAAAGCTCGTGTCATACGATAACCAATTTTGTTAAGATTTAAAAAAGTCATTTTTTTCCAGATCGGACAATTTTTGCGACTCCCAGCGCTGCAACCACGAGGTCCCGTTTTTTTCTCTGCCGCCAGTTTGGAGCTCTATAAAACCATGTTGGAGTGAAAAATATATTTTTTTTCATGTAATTTGTTCAATTTTGGAAAAATGTTTGTTTTTGACTGAGTTATGAATTTTTTAAAAAAAGTTCTATTTTCTCTGCCGCGAATGTAATGTCCCCCTTAACTACATTACCTAAAAACTATTATTTTTCAAAGAATTTTTTTTTTCAGAATCAAATCTGTCTTCTGTTTAAGCATAATTCTAAAATTTGGGTACTAAGCTTTAAGTAATTTTTTGTTTATAATGTTTTTTGTCTCTCCTGTAAAAAACTAAAAAGAGTAGTTACGGCCTTTTGGATTTCACGTGACGATATATTTGAACAAAAAAATATTTAAAATATTTTTTGTATTTTCCATACCTAACCAAAAGCCTTTCCTTTAATCCACTAAAAAAATATTTTGAACTAAATTAACCATTAGATGCGCTTGGCATATGCTCTTGGCGTCAAAAAAACGCTTATTTGAAATTTATTATCATAACACAGTAGCGGTATTCATTCTTGGTAGTAAATAACCCTTGTAGATCTGGTTAATTGGTGTACGTTTGATAAATTAATCAGAATTTTCAACAACATAATGTATTGCACAAAAATTTACCGCGCTGTGGCGGAATACCACACAAAAAAACTGTGGCAAACACGCATGATAAATTTTTCAGCAAAAACAGCTGACTGTTCTGCCGTCAAAAAAATGTATTTTGTGATAACTATTGGAAAGACTTAAAAATTAATAAAAATATCGAAAAACCAAGTTTAAAACAAAAGCATTTTGCATTAAAAAAATTTGCAATTTTTTCTTTTTCTGTAAATTTTGTCATTTTTCTCAAATCAGCTGATTTATAAATTTATCATACATTAAAAAAAAGTCACTCACGCTTTATTGTGAACAAATTGTAGTAAATATAACACCAAGAATAAAAACCAATAGTATATTTTGAAAAATTTTTAAACTAAGGGTCGTTTTGACGCCAAGATCATATAAGGGTTTATTTAGTTCAAAATAAAGTCTGTCAGTTTTGAAATAAATTCTAAAGACAAGCGCCCTTTCGATTCTTTTTAGTTTATCCCTAAATCTCACTACCTCTAGCATTTAAAGTTCTTAGAAAAATCTTATCATCGCTTTTCAGTTTTCTTCAATGTCCCTATATATCAATATCCATCATCGTTTAATCCTTCAGGAGCCCTGATCCTTAAACAAGTCCACCAATGAAAGTAAACACCGTTTTGTACCGATAACCCGGCTAACCCAAACCTATTCCTGACATATTATTCCCACAACCCTATTATGTCCTGGCACCCATGCCAGCATAAGTTCCAGAACGGGTTCAAGAAAATTTGGTTCCACGTTTGAGCAAAAGAGCCGGTTGCTTTTGGAAGAATTGGCAATAAAAATCATTGGTGTTAGAACCGCAGCCGGTTCTTTGGAACAAAAAATATTGCAGGGTACAGTTGATTTTATTGTTTTGATTGCGTCTTTGTAACATTAGATTTGAAGTACTTTATTTTGTTCAAGGGTTTCGTGAGCCAATAAAAATATCTCAAGGGAAAATGTCGGCTAAAAAAACTAAATAAAATACAAAAATTAACCAATTGTATGCCCCTCAATTTTCAAGTTAGTTTAAAAATATGTATTCACTGAAATTTTACGAAATTTTAACTTTATCACTTTCTTGCTTCCAAACCGGGTACTGCACACACAAAATTACTTCACATAATATTTTATAAATTTGGTTTCCTATCGAAATAGCTTAATTTCTTATTATATAACACTCATTTGTAGGCGGGCGTGCCGACTAGAGGATTAACCGAAATTCTTCAAATTAAAAGCCTTAAATAAAACTTGTTGTGGTAAATTCAGTTTTAACCATGTCTCAGCAGTCTCGACTTCAAAAGATTTTAGCTTTGCTGATTTAATCCAAAATTCTTAGGTCTATTAATTGGTTTAATTTCTACGATACTCACCATTGAATTCCTTGATTCCCGCATCCATATTAAATGTCTAACACAGGAAGCAATTTCTGCCACTAAACCCAAAAAGAAAGCACATTGTATAGCTTGGGCCAAATAAATGCCAGTTTTGAAACTAAAATTTAACAAAAATGTAAAATTACTATATTTTTACATAAAATATACCAAAAATTACTCACTCATCTTCTGTATATGCAGGATATGGAAATTGTTTAGTATAGAATTGTAAATCATCGATGGCATATTTTGTAGTATTCGCATTGTCGTCACTTAAACCCAATAAGAAATCAAATAAACCTTGACGTTTTTGTCTACTTAAGATGTCGCCATTGAGAGGATCTTCGGTAGATATATCCAACAGATCCGGAAATAATGTTGTGACAATAGTATCATCATTCTGCGACAAAGTAGTGGAATCTGCTAAGATATCATCCGTAGGAGAATTGGCTTCATATGGTATCCTCTTAGCGGTATCATTAATGTTAGGTATACCACCCGATATTAAAGTTGAAATTAAACCTGGAGTCGGTTTAATCGATTTTTCCGTACTATTTGAATCAGTAAACCAATCATCATCATCCTCATCATCTTCTGTCTCATCATCGGTTATAACTTTAATGGAGAATGGAGTTCTAGCTGTAGTACTCCTAGGGATATCGTATAATAAACCCAACTTCTTTAACTTTTCCTTTTTATGCTTAATAATACCCATATCCAGACCATGTTTAATTTGTACAAAACCCCGATGATATTTCATGTCCAATAACATACTACCCGCAGGTCCGGGAAACCAAAAACGATTTTTATTTTCTATAGTCGGTTGAGTATTTTGTGTATCCATATGAAATTTATAGGACACATTTTCCCCCTCAGTTTCATTGAAAAATACGGCCGCATAAAATAATCTCTTTTGATTGAGATCAAATGCTTTACGTCTTAATTCTGTTTCCGTATCGTAAGCTTCATAACGATCTACTGAAAAACATTCTAAGATATTCTTAATGGTCGTTATGACATCATATATAATCGGATCAGTGCGTATACGTTGTATGACTGCCTCAATTTGATCCATATCAATTTCATCGCCAATTATGGAACGAACAAATGGTGTCTGGGCTAGTTTAATGAGACTATCGAAACCCTGTTGGAATGGTGCATCTGTTCGCAGTTTTGTAAGAATTTGTTCAATAGCCACGGATAACATTTTTAAACGATTTAATTCTTCAAAAGTTGAATTAGCCTGGGAAGAGAAATTAAAAATTATTAAGTTTTAGTGTAAATTTACTAGACAGCTTACAATGAAAAGCTTTATTTATTGAGGAATGATATATATAGATCAAGTTATATGAATAAAGCTTTTTAGTATTTTACCATTTCAATTGTGTGAGCTTTTTTGAAAAGAAAACAAATATCGTATAATAAGACCTTTTATCTTCAGATAGATAAATTCGCCGATCCAGAATCTTAATTGTTAAGCAAACTTTTTAGATTCTAACAAGAAAAGTTTTCATACTGAGAATTTTTCGTCAGAGAGAGATTTTTTCTTCGCTATGTTTGTAGTTTCATGAACTTTTATGTAAAGAACGGATTTTAGCTTTTGATAAGAAGGGCTGTCAAAATGCATCTCATTTCAAATTAATTTATATAAAAACAATATAGTTCAATTTTAAAAGCTTATTTAGAAATTGTTAAATTTTCAATCTTTTTAACATAGAAACTTTTTTATCTGAAAAATTGCTTTATGTATGCAAAAACAATGTTAAATTCTTTTTTATTTAAATATCCGATGCCAAAAGTTTTGCGGCCTTATTCCTATTATAAAGCTTTTTTATTCGGGTATGATTTAAATAAAGTATTGTTTTGAAAAAAGCTTTTTAGTATTATTGCTCTAAAAAAATTTTAGACAATGACAGCTTTTTTCCTTTACATATAAATATTTTTAAATCCATGAGCTTTCTTGAAGAGCAATAAAAAGTTTTCATATATGCATCTTATATGAAATCGCCAGGGCACCGAATTTTATGCAAATGCATGTTTGTAGTCAATGGACCAAAATCTATTCTGACCAAATACTTTTCTGAATCAAAGATTTTGCCAACAAAATGGCATCGATTTGTTTCTGCATATTTTGTTATATATGCTTATTTTTGCATTTTTGCTATAAACGCGTAGTTTAGTGCATATTTTTTAATTTTTTGTTGCTTATTTTGCATATTTTCAAATGTTTGCATATTTTATAAAAATACAATTATGAAATCACTTTGCCCTGGAAATCGCTTTGTAGTAAACATGAAAAAGAGCTTTTTTCTTCAGTAGTTCCATTAACTTTTACGTAATTAAAAGTTTTTAGATTTAAATAAGAAAAGTCTTCATAATGCATCTCATTTCAAATAATTTTTGATAAAAACTATGTAGTTCAGATTTGAAAGCTTTTTTTGGAAATTGTTAACTTTAAATTCCATGTTAAGGGTTTTTAACACAGATACTTTTTTAAACTAAAAATTCAAAAATAGAGGAAATAATGTCCAATTTTGTGATTTAATTATTCAATACCCAAAGCTTTACGGCCTTATTCATAATACTTATATCAAATTTATAAAAAATATAGAAAAGCTAGGAATTTTGATTTTAAACATTTTGAAAGCTTTTTAATGCAAATTTTTGTCAGATTTTAAAAGCTTTATGACCTTTTTATAGTATTACTTACTAGAGTTCGTCAGATAATAAATCTAACAGATTTTGTATTATTTTAATAGGAAAATTATTAAATAACAACTACTTCATATTCTCAGAACTTAAAGACAGAAAATTTGGAAAATTCTGAACACTATTTTTATTGGCATTTCTCATAAAAGCTCATCAAAGCTTATTATTTAATATAAAACAGTTTTAAGCTTATTTTCGCTTAAAGCTTTAGATAATGTTTTGTTAAATAACAAAGCTGATTAAAACTTAAGGACTTTAATTTGTCTCGTGTATTACTTAAAATAAACATGCTCGCTAAAGTTCTGATTTTTAATATTAAGTTTCATAAGATTAATAATCTAATTATAGCTCAAAGGTTCAACCAGTTATATAACTGGTTCTAGAACTGGTTCTAAAGTAAACTGTTCGTTGCAACTGCAAATAGGACAAACTCCACATAAAAAGAATCGGCTGTAGAACATAAATTGGTACCTGTTTTTAATACAGTGTAAGTTGCTCTGAAACCTGTTATTTGGATTTTACTGGGTGCTTAATAAAGAAAAAATATACTCAAGGGAAAAGCTTTGATCAAATTTATAAAAACATTCAGAAATACCTTGAAAACTCCATAGTTATCCTCCAATGAAATAGTTCATTAATATTTATCAAACTGTTTCATAAAACATTGTTTAGGTTTTTCAATTCCACTTCAATTTTGTTATTGATGTTTATTATAACTCTACTAGTCTAAAAAAATCTGTTTTGTCCTTTCTATTTCAGTTTTCAAGATATGGGACATTTTCATGTACAAAATACTGATGAAATGATGAAGAAGTTTTGAATGAATATAAATACTCGTATGAATAATTTCATCAACTATAATTGTTGAAATATTATTCAACCTTTGAAACTGACTATTAGGCTGCTTCTTATTTTTAAAAACGTCAAATTTTTGAGGGGACAACACTGGGTGAGATTAAGATTTATTAAAAAATAAAACCTGTAATTTTTTCAAAATTTTTGAAAAAATTTAGGGTCATTACCAGACTTTGAAAATTTTCCCTATTTGCAAAAAGAACACATTTTCATAAAAATGTTAATATTACTTTTTTTTTGTATTATAATTAACCCTAATTACTCAGGAAAAAATATTTAGTTCTTATATGATTGTTAACCCTTAACCACACTAGGCCAAATAATGTCTAAAATTATGGATTATTTTCAAAGCTCTAATAATGAATAACAATTAAAAAATTTAAAGATTGCAAACATTAAAATAATTTGATGCGCTTTTCTTTTAACAAATCAGGAGAATTAAAAAACACATAATACTTAAGGGAGCCCTCAGTCACTTAGTGTGTGAACCGATTTATTTTTGTCGGATTTGGAAGAAAGTCAGTATTTTAGATAAAAAAATATTTTTGGAGAAAGAAACTAATTTAACATTGTAAATTATATTATTTGATACTAATTAGTCAGTAAATATTTGCCGCATCGTTAACCCATGTTTTCCGTAGATCTAAAATGTTACACAAAATAAAGTTGATGGTTAAAACTGAATATTTTCAAATAAGAAAAATTAAAAAAAAAAAAAATTTTGTACACATAAGCCAAAAAAACGAACATTTTTATAATATTATCCACTATTTCCTCTGTTTGAATCCTAGTACTTGCCAAAAAATCTTCATCATCAAAATTACCTCAGTTTTCGGTTTTTTTGTCGGAATTTTTTCGCTCTCCGGTCAGCAAGGGTTAATGATTTCTAACCCTAATGATTTATTACTTTGATGGTTTAATTAAACAAAATTCAGTTATAAATATCAATTTTATTTTGAGGGACAATTTTGACCTACGGTTAACATGGGTTAACGATGCGCCAAATGCTTAATATTTCGGAACAGAGTACTTTTGATCTAATTAAACATTTTACCATGTAAAATTAGTTGCTTTTACCAAAAATATTTTTTTTTATCAAAAATACTGACTTTCCTCCAAATCCACCAAAATTAAATCGGCACACACGCTAAGTGGATTGATGGATCCCTTCAGTTTTATTTTGATTCTTATGATGTGTTAAAAAAAAGGCACCAACAATTATTTTAATATTTACAATATTACAATTTTTTTTAATTTTTTATTTAAATTTGCAGCTTTGAAAATAATCCATAATTTTATATATTGGCCTAGAGTGGTTAAGGGTTAACAATCTTATAAAAACTAAATATTTTTTTCCTTAGTATTTTGGTTTAAATATAAAATACAAAAAATTTTATATTAATTTTTTGAAGTTTTTTGGGAAAATTTTCAAAGTCTGGTAGCGACCTCTAATTTTTTTGAAAATTTTGAAAAAATTAGATTTTTTTTATGAATCTTAATCTAACACATTGTTGTCCCGTCCTAAATTCTTGAATTTGCTTTCTTAAGAAGCAGCCTACTTAATATATTTATGAAAACTTTATAAATATGACAATTTTGCATTGATTTTCGTCCAATTATACTACTTTATAAATCCCTGAGTGTACACCGAGATATATCAACATTAGGGCTGGAAAATCGTATTCTAGAGATCAAAATAAGAAACTTTGCCGAAGGAACCATACCTCTAAAACAAATTCTGATGTCCCGACTTTTGACCCGTAGGGTGAAATTTTGAAAAAGCCCACTTTGATATTTCAGAAAGTAGGAGGAATCTCTCCAATATTATGGGAGCTACTTCTTCTCCGGGAGACGCGCTAGCAGATTAATGCATAATTCATCATTCTAGGGACCGTGAAGGGGTAAAAATTTAATTTGAAAAATGTCCTTTTTAGCCGTGTTTTTATAGCAAAATGTACAAATCTCGGGATAGAGATATTTCAGAAAGTAGGAGGAGTCTTTCCAAGATTAGGGTCTATATTTCTTCTCCGGAAGACGCTCTAGCAGATGAATGTGTAAATTATATTCGATTGGATTGGATTCGATTGGGGCACTCTAAATGGGTCAAAGTGGGATTTTTCAAAATTTTAACCTACGGGTCAAAAGTCGGGACATCAGAATTCGTTTTAGAGGTATGGTTCCTTCGGCAAAGTTTCTTATTTTGATCCCTAGAATACGATTTTCCTTGAACGTTGAGCGATTTTTTTGCCTCCATACAAATCGACCCGGCCTAATCAACATGATATTAATGAATCTTCGCATTGAGGCAATAAAGTTGAATTGGAACTCGTCAATTGAAACTTTTCATGAATTAATCACTGGCTTAAGAAGTTTCATTAAAAAACTAGTTTCATAAAAAGCATGAAGCTTTTCATTCATTTAACAAAAATTCGTTCACTTTGTGAAAAAAGTTTCATTTGTTTGGTGACAATTTTCACATTTCGTCCAATAAAGTTCTCTCAGATATAATTCAGTGGACGAAAAATAATGAAATTTTTCATTAAACTAATGAAACTTTTATTCAATGTACGAGTTTTACTGCAACTTCATTGATTTAAAAAAAAAAAAAAAAAAAATCATTAACAAATTTTGTGTTGAAATTTTTATCAAAGAACCAATACCTAAATTTTTTTTTGGCTCCAAAAAAGGAAACGCATGTTTAAATACAAGTATGGGTATTCAAACGAGACGAAGTTTCCTCAAGGAACTAGAGCAATTTTAGTAAATTTAAGACTCTTTAGGGGGCCGTGAAAAATTCCAAAATTTTTTTATATGTAAAAACGGTGCTCAAATGAAGGGTAATTACAAAAGTAATTTAAAATAAAAAACAAGAGCAATTTAAGTAAATGTTACATCATTAAGGGTGACCCCAAAAAATGTGGAAAAAATGTAAAATATAGTAGTTTTTGATTGCAAAAAAAAATATATAAAAAATATTTGTTGAACAACTCGAGGTAGATTAACAAATAAATATGTTTTACAAAACAATCGCACGATTTTTTCAAAAAAATGTCCATGATACACAGTTAATGTACGTCAACACAAAGTTAGTGACCTCACGGGACACTGTGGCCTTAGGTATCAATTGTACAAGAGGACCGTCTCTCTACGGATACGTGCAGGTTTTGTGAATTGAAACCCGAGACCTCAGAGCATGTTCTCTGCAAATGTCCGAGGCTCTCCGACAGGAGGGTGCGTTATTTTGGTGGTCGAATAGTGACGCCATCGGACGTTTGGAATTGTTTACCTGGTAGGATAGTTGGCTTCGTAGGGAGTCTGAGCCTATAGGGTGTATTCGTTGCCAGCACAAAATACCAATTTCTGGTCGTGGTGCATAGTGCCACTCTAGTCTAATCTAGTGGACGCAAACATTTTTTTTAGGTAAATCTACTATACTTAAATTTAAATTGGATTTCCTGTCAAATGCTGTACTTTCTTGCAAAAAATAAGCAATACCAATGATAATTACCTCGATTTTTCAGAAATTTTCATGACACACAGCTAGTGGACAAAACTTTTTTTTGGGGGGAAAAAATATACTACTTATCAATTAAAATTAGATTTCGTTTGACTCATGATGTCCTTTTTTGCAAAACTAAACAATAAAAATTATAATTCAGCCGATTTTTCCAAACATTTTTGCTTATTAAAAAACTTTACAACTTTTTGTTTCCCCCCAAGGGATCTAAAATTTACTAAAATAGCTGTAATACTTCATTAAAACATTTTTTTTTTTTGTTACTTCCTTTCATTTGAGCATAATTTTTTCAAATCGGAAGTTAAAATTTTTCGCCCCACCTAAAATGTTTCTTCAGGGTTAAAAAAAAATGGCTGTAATTCGGGTCACGTTTATTGGTTCTGAAAAAAATATAGTTTTTGGAACCGTGTGGAAATGTCCTTTGTATGTAAATACGCGTTCCGTTTTTTAGACCAAGGCGGCCTGTCGCCCCTAATTTTCAATTTCGGAGGGGGCATATTTTTGTTATATGTATTTTTTTTCGCTAAAGTGAACCTTTGCCCTTTTTCGGTTAATCTTAGAACAACTTACAAATTTCATTATAGAATTAGTATCTGCAGTATTTGGAGCATATAAGATCTTGCCTTGAATAATGGGTTTAATTGTTTCCCAAGTAATTTTGCCATAATTTGTGCTGGTAACATCAAAATATAAACGTTTACAATATTGAGCTGGAAAAACATATAAAAAATTTTTAAAACTAATTACAAATTTCTCTTGATCCTCTAACTTACTTGGCATAACACTTAATTCATCTTGATTAGCCTTACTAAAATCTTCGGTATATAAAATATCTTCCACCAGTGGAATAGTCTCAGTGTTAGGAAATGGATGACCACATAATAAATTACCAGCCTTAACAAAAGTTTTACGATCTATTAAGAATAAAAACAACAGTTAAAGACAAGTCGATAAATTTTTATATATTTTTTAATTTTTAACTTACCCGAAAATAATTTTTTAATATCAAAACTACCATTTAAGGCCACTTCTACTTCTGGAACTAGGGCTATAACCTTATCAATATTTCCTGTAAATTTCAAAAATTAAAGATGGACAATATGATTTCAAATCCGGAAAAAAAAATTAACAATATGACGACTTATTGCATATAAAACCATCAAAAAAATATCACATTTTCGACCTATATCCCCTTCAATCTTAACCAAACTTGTCATAGAATGTAAGTGTCGTATAAAGAAGTCATCGTACAAGTTTTGGGTTGTTAGCTCGAACAGTTGTGGTAATATTGCGTTTATGAAAAAAAATTAAATATTTAACAAAAGTAGATGTAAAATTCAGATGTAGATGCAAAATGCATTTTTTTCAAAATCCGCGGTCTAAGCCGATGTATTCCAAAAAACTGTTTTTTTTTAAATTTTCAAAAAAAATATATAAATTTTATAATTTATTCCACTATGCCGTTGCCAATTATTATGTGGAGCTCTAACGGGATTCAAAGTTATGGATAGAAATCTAAAAAAGATACTAAATAGAGTCGAAAAAAAGATTGTTATAATTTTTATTAAAAATAAAAATTATGTTTTTTTCGACCTTTAATTGTGCAATGAAAATGAAAATTATTCAGGTTCGAGGCCATATTCTATATTTCTTCATTAGGATATTGTCCTAACAAATAATCTATTATTTGTTAGGACAATATCCTAATGAAGAAATATAGAATATGGCCTCGAACTTGAATAATTTTCATTTTCATTGTCGAAAAATGATTTACATAAAAAAAAATATTTATTGAAAAAAGAAAAAAATTTTTCGCAGAAGTAGTTGCCCATCAGAGAAACTAGCCGCCTCCTATTTTTTCAAATTTCAGCCGCCGCCGTTTTAATCGGCTCGCATCAACTTAAAATGTGAGCCGGCTAAAGCGGCAGCCGCCGAATTTTTATTTGCGCCGCCAATTTTTTTATTAGAGCATAATAGATCAATTTTGTTAACATTTTAATCAGTCATGTTTGGTTGTAAAACGTGTAAAAAATAACAAAAATTCACAGAAAGTAGACAAAATTAAAAATAAAGGAAAAATGCAAAAAAATAGATTTTTACTTTAATAAAAGTATGGAAAATCTTGAATCTTCAGAGTCGGATTCTGAAGAAGTTTTCGGTGTTTCAAATGACCAAAATTATTATCAGAAGATAATATTAAAACAAAAATATGTAAAAGATTACAAGTTTGATATAATTTTTATTAAAAATAAAAATTATGTTTTTTTCGACCTTTAATTGTGCAATGAAAATGAAAATTATTCAAGTTCGAGGCCATACTCTATATTTCTTTATTAGGATATTGTCCTAACAAATAATCTATAGAGTTTTTTGTTTTCAAATTTATTATATGACCCTTTCAGGAATGTGTTGATAGATCTATTACGGAAATTTTATAGGTTCCCATCATCATTGCACAATTAAAGGTCGAAAAAACATAATTTTTATTTTTAATAAAAATTATATCAAACTTGTATAAAAGACAAAGTTCAGTCTAGTTTACTCCCCCTGTGTTGTTTATAAACTAAACAAAATATAAAAAGGAGAGAAAAACAAAAAACGTGTATTGAATATCCACCAGAGGTGGAACTTACACATAACAAACAAGTTTTCAACTTATTTTTTTAATCAATGGTTATAATCTTTAACTTCAAGCTCATATATTAGTTCTCATGTAGTGAGTAAACTAGTTTATATGAATGTTTGATGTTTGGCATGGGATTGTTACCGCTTTCAAAACGTGTTCTGATGATGGTAACCTGGAAAATTATCGAAATAGATCTATCAACACATTCCTGAAAGGGTCAAATAATAAATTTGAAAACAAAAAACTCTATAGATTATTTGTTAGGAAATACAGAGTATGGCCTCGAACTTGAATAATTTTCATTTTCATTGTAAAAGATTACGCCAAAATAAGTGTTAGTTATAGGAGTGGCTCAGAATGCTGGAACCATTTTGGGCATTTGGAAATATCAAATAAAAAAGTATTAATTTTGGAAAATTTATGAACTTTTATATGTTTTAGCCAACCCAATTTAATTAAATCTTTATAATTAATAACTTGTGCATATGCTTGGAAATGTTTTTTTGATTACTAACAAGAAAATAGATCTGATGTAAAAAATTTGGCGATTTATCACTAGCTTTTATCTAAAAGTCGTCAAGATAATAACAGTTAAAAAACAGCATTTTAAGACGACAATTCAGCATACTTCATTTTAAATGTACTTAAATCGTGCTTTTACTGGTTCACAAAAATAATTCACTTTTTGACGGTAAAATGCACTCTTTTAAAAAAAAGTTATTTGAAATTCTGCGGTTTAAGCTGTATTTCCAAAAACTGTTTTTTTAATTTTCAGAAAAAAATTTGTTAGTTAGAAATTATTCTCTTTTTCACATTTTGATTCGAAACTCAGGATACCGTAGAAGCTCCACATAGAGATTTGGACGAGATTTGGAGGGAAGTAATTTATAAATAAAATATATTTTTTTAAAAATTTTAAAAAACAAATTTTTAGAATTATAGTTTTTTAAAACCGCGGTTTTTGAAAAGAAGAAAGAGAAGGGAATAATTTGTGTGTGCACTAGAAAAACCACATTTTAGCTTTAAAATGAGGTATCCATGACTCTCTTAGCTTAAGCCGTTTACTAGCTTTAAATTTTTTGTTTGTTAAGTTTTTTTCATATTTCCCTGAAAATTTTGGAGAAAAAATCACAGAAATAAAAAAGTTACAGCTTGTTAAACAAACTCCTTGCCCTAAATTTTACATGAGCAATATTTACTTTAAATGATTTTTTCTCAAAACAAGATATTGCTATTGATATCGGGTGTCACTGTGCAGTGTTAACGGGAGGACCGATTTTCAATCGGTCTTTTTTGTTTTTTGTAGAGGTTTAAAAAATGAAGTCCCAAAGCTAGATTTATTTTAATTTTTTTTTTAATAAAAAGCACCGGTTTTTTTAGGTGTTTTTTTTTAATTTTTGAGTTTACCTTTGTACCATATTAATGAAAAACAAAAATTTTAAAATCCGGCTACCTTAGGTACTAAAGAATTTATTCGTGTGTGAAACAAAATTAATTTTTTTTTTCAGATGAGTGCCCAAGCCTCCACGATTTCACCACAATTTTGCCTTTAGAAAAGGGGCTACAACGAAATGGTTACCAGGGTTGTCATGTTAGTCTGAATTATAATTTTTAGAATATTATTTAAAATTGTTGTTTTTCGATCGCAATAATAATTTTTTAATAAACTATTTATTTAGTTTTTTTTTTATTTGCTTAAATATCGTCGTTTTTATTGATTGCAAAAGCTAGTAAACCCCTTAAAAAGACATGGAATAATATATACGGCTACTTTTGTAAAATTTTCGAATATCTTTCATATTTTGAATCCGCTGGGATTAGCTGTTTACATCTTCTATACCAAGTTTGGTTGTAATCGGAGGGTGGGGGGTGCGAAGAAATCGAGTGTTTGATTTTATATGCCTTCAGTCATATAGATTAAAGTTTGACTATTTTTTATACTATTTAAACTCACTTCTTATTTCATCAAAGTGACTATTTGTTACTAAAGTTGTGACTGCACTTATAAAATTTGCCTTTTCCGGTAATTCCACTAGAGCTGTAAACATGCGATCTTCATTGATGAATATTTGCACGATATCAATAATAGGTTTCATGCTAGAGAAAAACAAATAAGATGTTTAGTAAATAATTTTCTTAATTTGATTTTGAAAAAAATAATAGACAAGTGTTTTAAATCGATCATGATAGAAAATGGAGAAAAAGTTATATGATTTTGAAAAAAAAAAATGTTGTAAAAAGAACATTTTTAAATTCACTGAAAGCTTTTATATTAGATTAAATTATGTTGGTTTTAAATACCCAGGTAGAAATTGCCAACGGTACCAAACAAATAATGCCGGCAAACCACTGCTATTTTTGTAAAACTCACTGTGTTAAAAATTACAGAAGGTACAACTAATATTGTACTAGGAAAACACTATTTCGTTTGCAAATCATGTGTATTGCCAGTACCACTCGCAAATTTTTTTGAAAATATTGTTTTTTAAAATATTTCAATCAATTAGAAGAATTTTTATTATAGTACACAAATTTAAATACGATGTTTAAGCCTAAGACCGAACTGTACAATAGAATACTACGTTGGTAAAGACTACTGCAAATGTAGTTAAAAAGAAATGAAAATTCACTCGAAGAAAAGATAACTTACATTTCAGTAAATTTAAATAACATTGTAATTTTTTTTTACTGCTCAACAAATTAACCATAATTGTAGTAAAAATGAACCACATTTGCAGTTTTAATTAAATACTGTATAAAATGAATTTAAAGTCATAATACAGTAATATGATGTGGTTTGTTTTTTAAATGAACCACAATTGTAGTCAAAAACTAAATTTCTTCTACAAATGACTGTTTTTTTCACTTAAAAATAAAGACACTGCATTACAACTCAAACAACCATGTACTAATATTTATAGCAGAAGTTCCCTGAGTGTATTGCTGATTTTTAAATGTGTTTTATTAGTATTTCTCAAAATTAATGTAATTTAAGCTATTTTAAAAACACCAAATTTTTTGAACTACCAACGTTATGCCAACGGTGGCAAGTTCGTTTAAACCAACGGTTGTCAATGCTGTCAAGATAATGAATGCCACGTTCTGCCTACCTATAACCGACCGTCGATGACGCTTTCCCAACAGTGTGTCGATTGTATTTTTGTGCTTGGGTAGTTTTCAGGTTCGGCTAACATTTCTATACGAAATTAAGGATTTATTTGTGCATTATGGTGATTAGTTACACAGGCCACAATTTTTGAATCCTGCGATTAGAGTATACTTTTGTAAGGGTTTGAGGTGTGCTGATTCAGATGACCTCAGAAATTTGCCCATCACTAGATATCTTAACCTAAGATTTGAAAAACCTCGTCTCCCGCCATATTCGAGACGTTACAAATGCGCTCATTCGGCCATATTTATAAAATTTGTTATGTCGCCTGAAATTCCTACCAATTACCTACAAAATAAAGGTTAAACCTCTGTTATATCTTGTTCCTTCTTTGAGATATATTAACCTAAAGTTTAAAAAACTAGATTTTCTCTATATTCATGGTATTTTCGCTATGAATGCAAAAATTTCACCATTATTTTAGTACATACTTATAAGAATCTTGAAGTTTAACTTTTTCCCATTAAAATGTTTTTTGAATTGTTTAAATATCTCTTATATTTGCTGAGATATCGTCCTTTGAATTGTATTAATATGATGTGTTTGATGATTTTATATTAAGACATGAACGGTTCATTAAAAAAATCTTGAAGATCAATATAAATTAATAATACGAAAAACATCCTAAGAAAACATAAATGAAATAAATTTGTGTTCGTCGTGAACAAGTCAGAGACGATAACTCGGAGAATAGAAGAGATATATAAACAATTCAAAAATCATTTTTATGAAAAAAAGTATAACTACAAGATTCTTATAATTTCGCATTCATAGCGAAAATACCATGAATAAAGCGAAACCCCGATTTTTTTTTTTTTGAACTTTGGTTATGAAATCTCAAAGAAGAACAATATATGACAGCGCTTAAATCTTTATTTTGAAGCCAATAGGTGGGACTCTCAGACGACATAACAAATTTTATGAACAAAACTGACGTTCCAATATATCAAAAAACGCGGTTTCTTCAAACGTTATGTTAAAATATGTCGAAAACCCGATGTGATAGAGAAATTCTGAGGTCAGATTCTGATTCAACGCAACTCAAACCATTAAAAAAGTATACTATAGTCCCATGTCTTCGACTTTTTTCAAATTTTGTTTAGCTGTGTTATTGACCGTTGCTCTCCATGGAAAAATTTATTTGGGCGTAAAACTACTCCCAAAAAAAATGAGGATAGTTGGATATCAGAAAGACGTAACGAATCGACCCTAAAGACTAAAAACTGGATTACACGGGAAAAGTATGACTTTTTTTATTTTATCAAACATTTTTAAACTTTAAATCGAATTTGAAATTAAAGACATTAAAAAATAGTGACTTATTCCAAGTCGGTTAAAAAACAGTCGAGTAATTACAATTTCCCCCGGCAACTGATATGTCGCAGACCACTTAAATAAGAAATTCGATCCTTAATTTTAAAATTTTTTGAAATAATCTACTACTACTATAAGTTTCAAGAAACTCAGATAAGAAATATTTTTCATCGTGTGTGTTGCTAACTCGTTTTAAATTAATGCCAAGAGATAAGAACTTTTGAAAACTGTTTTCAAAAGTAAAATTTTAAAATTATAAAATATTTTTAAGAACATTCGAAAAATTAACGATTGAAATTTAAGGTTTAATTGGGCACATCTAAGGGATTAAAAACTCCAAAAATTGTAGGAATTCCTTTTTTCACTTAGGTTGTGCTGCAAGTTTATTTCAGCAGATTTCGAGAAAAATGTGTTTTTTTTTTTGGCGGAATATAACAAAACAATATCAAATATTTTAGCCCTCTACATTAGTGCAACAACGATGTCCATGTTTTAGGTCAAAGGTAAAATTTTAGGAGATTTTGTTTGTTTTCAGCATATTAATGTAACATATATATCTATGCGGATGTTAATGAAAGTACAAGATATTGTTTTGCTAGTTCTGAAAATATTCCTAATTTATTTTTGGAACATTGACCCTTAAGGTCTATGTGACCCAATGATTAGTGTGACCATTTTTTTTAAATTGTACTGAGTTTTTGAATTTTCAGAAAATTATATTGTTTTACATAGAAAAGCTATTTTAACCTTCCAAAATAAGTCAAAATCGAGATACATTAAATTGTCACTGTCTTAGGTCAAAGGTCAAATTTTATGAGATTTTATTTGTTTTCAACATATTAATGTAACAGATATCTCTGGGCGTATGTTAATGAAACTACTCGATATTGTTCTGCAAGTTCTAAAAATATTTTTAATTTATTTTCGAAACATTAACCCTTAAGTGCTATTGGGGTCCATATTAGTGTGACCATTCATACTGACTTTTTTCATACATGTCGTATGACTAATTTTTTGAAATTTGTACTAAGTTTTTGCATTTTCAGAAAATTATATTGTTTTCTAAAGAAAAGCTCAAGTTTTGATCCACTTTAAATCAAATTCTCAGAACTTATGAATTTCTCTAAAACCGAAAGTATTCTAAAGCAGATATTTTTCTTTTTCTGGACTTCGTGCCAGAAAAAATGGTCATTCTACTTATGATGAAATAAAGATCTTTTTTCATAAAGGGGTCACATAGACCCCAAGAGCACTTAAGGGTTAATTTTTTGAAATAATTTCTTTATTATGTAGTCTGCGTCATATCAGTTGCCGATGGAAAAACTCGGCTGTTTTTTAACCGATTTAAGTTTAATAGAGCGATAACACCGGTCGACAAATTTTTTTTTTGGTTTCTGTTTTAACGCATAAATTCTGATGCTAGACATCGAAAACACCAAAATGTTCATTCGTAGCTTTGTTCTGTTTTATATCGTATGTTGAAGTTTAATCGATTTTACGAGCAGTATTAAAGTACTCCAGAAAACAAAAATGTTGATACCCATATTCAATATGCTGTGGGCCCAGGGTTGCCACTTATTTGAAATATTTAAAATATGGGTTATGAAAGCTCTTTGGGAAAAGTCGTGTTAAAGCCGAACGATTACGAAAATTTATAAAAAAGCCCAGACATCCCTTGATAAAATTAAATAAGCACACATAGAGAAATAAAGTGCCAACCGAATTGAAAAATGTATTTTTATAAATTCAGTTAGTAAAACAATATTTAAATTATATTTCTGAACATTTTTTGTGCTGAAACTAAAATTTACCGAACAGAAGCGAACTTTGTTGTGAAAACTAACAACCGACTGAAATTCGTAATAACTGAATTTGCTGAATTTTTTTCAGTGTGCATTATTATATGTTAACTTAAACTCAAATCAGCAACAACTTCATACTCAAATGTGGTATTCGAAAAAATATATTGATTATCAAAAATTTTCGGACATACACGCCCATGTTTTATATGCTAGTGAATACGTCTTTAAAATATCTTTCATTTGATACCCAATATGATTATTGTTTAATAAATTTATATAAGAAATATATTAAAAAAACGTCAAATTGGGTAATTTTTGACCACGCTTTTTAACCCCTAAATTTGAGATTGAGCACCCAAAATAAAATGCGTGTGTAACATTTGTTGTCCTCTACAACATATCCAAGTTCCATTCCAATCTGCGGATTTCTTTGTAGATAAAAAAAGTTGTTCTCACTTAACTATTAACATAAAATGAATTTATTAAATTTCTGAATATAAAAATATATATAGTCCACAAAAGTCAGTTAAAGTCAGTTTTGAGACAGAAAAAGGCATAAGTGCTTGATATATCATATTTCGCAAAAAAATACGTTTTAAAAAAATATTATTGGGCAGAGGCATTCAATTGTAGTTCAGAAAATAACAACAGATATTCAGAAAACACCAATTGAAATTAAGAATATATCAGAAAACATTTAATTTCAATTAATATTTTCTGAATTTCAATTGATATTTTCTGAATTCTAATTGATATTTTCTAAATATTATAAAAAGGGTTTATTGTAAAAACTTGATAAGCCACATTTATTGTTTTATGGATTTTCGCTGTTTTCTATACACCCATTGATTAATATTTGACAGAAGTCTTGCTTAAACACCTATTACAAGTACCTAGAGTATAAAAGTCCTTCAAAATTTATCATTTTGTCTATTTTTAAACTTTAAAAGGCGAAAACTAATTAAAAATAAAATGTGGCTTACTTATTTTTACAATAAGCCCTTCAATTGATGTTTTCTAAATTTAAATTGATAGGTTTCTGAATTTCAATTAGTATTTTATGAATTTCAAATGATGTTTTCTGAATTTCAATTAATATTTTCTGAATTTCAAATGATGTTTTCTGAATTTCAATTGCTATTTTCTAAATTTCAAATGGAATTTCTGAATTTCAATTGATATTTTCTAAATTCCAGTTATTTTCTGAATTTGAAATGAAATTTCTAAATTTCAATTGATATTTTCTATATTTCAGTTGATATTTTCTGAATTACAGTTGCAAAAGGTGTAGTGCTACTTACGGCGCCTTCTCCAGTTTTGAATATTCTTCATATTTTTCTGTACTTATGCATTTATTTTCAATACTACAAATGTACGTTAAAAATGCCGGCATTGTGTTACGTGTCGTTGGTAGTTGACGCGTCGGAAATTGACACGATTCATGAGGAACAGGTTCATACTTGAGACGTATTAAATATGGTAACAGGAATATAATACAAGGCCATAAGATTTGAACTGCTGTCAACCACTATAAAAAAAATTAAATCATTAAATGAGTAAATTAAAAAACAAAAACCTAAATAAAAGAGCAAAAAACTCACCTTTTGGCGCCATCGTACTAAAAAGTCCTTACGTAGTAAAGCTTTAATTTGACTGGCACTTAAAGTGACCTTAAGAAATTTCATAGTTACGACAAAGTGCTATGAGACGATGGGCGAGAAGTTTTTATTGTTTATAATATTTTTGCAATCATATTTTATTTTAAAACGAGGAGAAGAATGTTGCTGCCTTCAAGTTGTAGTTGTTTGTTGTTTAATTACTGTAAAGATTTATAAAATAGTTGTTTTTTATGTTTAATAAGTGTTGTTAAAAATAGGCATTGTAATTAAAAAAAAAATTTATTCATTTTTTATTTTACTAGGTCTAGGGAGTTCATGTAAATACATGTTTATTGCTATTAGCCGGATGACAAAGTTAACCAAATATCTTTGCGAATCAATATCGCATTGATTTGTAAATCCGATCAAAAAAAAAGTTACACCTGAAATACAAAATAAGATATCATTTGATATAGATCGGTATTTATTCTCAATATAGAATAGAATAAATCGATATTTATTTATCTCAAAATTGGGGTATCCGGTAATATCCGATTAGATCCCTCAAATTTAAAACTGCGTTATATTAGATCAAAATTTATCTTAAAATTGGGGGATCCAATAATATCTAATTTAAGATCCTGATAGATCCCAACATATTTTATGGGTTTAATTTAAATCTAAATGGATTTAATTAGATCCAAAAAGATAAGTAATTTTTGGTAGATGAAATAAGATAATTTGAGATTAAATTGGATTTACTTAAATCTCACGACATACATACATAATTTTTAATAAAACGAAAAAAAAACTTAAATATTAATAATTTAGACATCTGACGCATATATATTTATGTATGGGGTAATATATAACATCTATAGTTATATCTTATACGCAATCTATAATATTATTTTATAAGCATAGAAAATATTAATGATGTTGGACGATATATAATCATATCTCAAACAAAATCGTTAACCTTGTCTCATATATGGAATCTTACATACCCGAGTAAAATAAAATTATATAAAAAATTTATATGTGATGAGATATTTTCCGCAAATATAAGAGGATATAATTTGATCCGAAAAATGGTTCTATTAAATTGTATCACTTTGGATATAATTATGGTTAAATAGATACAATTTAATCAAAAACTATCCGAGTTTTGTCCCTATATAAATACATCTAATTATATTATATTTGATACAATTAGACATAATTAAATACAATTAGATACATAATAATCCAAATATATTTAAATTAAGAGATATTAAGTTTTGACCTACATAAAACGAGTTCAAAACACATAATGTATGATTGAAATTTGTAAATAACTTTAATTATATTTATATTTTTTAAGACATCAAATTTTCCTTTTTAACGAAATTGTTATTTTAATTTAATTTAAAAAAATGCTTGTCAATACTAAAATAGCCCAGTAATATCCAAATAACATGTTGCAGAACAACTTATACTGTATTATAATAGCTTATAATTTCTGTTTAACAACCGATTTTATATGGAGTTTGGCCTATTTTCAATAACTTATTTACCTCCAAACTAGAACAAGTTGCTTTAGAACCGGTTCTAGAACCTTTTATAGAAACGGTTCCATGTAACCGATGGTGAAAGAAGCTTTTGTAGAACAGGTTCATAGGTAATCTGTTCTAAAAAATTTCGCTGGAAGATTTGTTGTTTCTAATTGAAATCGATTTCGCAAAATTTTAAACTATTTCCATAAAATATTATGCGAGTTTTGAATTATATATAGTTACATAGAAACTGAATTATCATGTATTATCATATATAAAATTCAGAATAGTATTTTTTTTTATACATGATTGGATGTGCTTATAAATGAGTATTTCGGTAAAACATTTTGAAAATATTAATATATATAAATACATATTGATACGTATTTATATGATCATATATTTTTATATTAAAGAATATATCGTTATATATAATTTTTTTTACTCGGGTAATTAATGTTATATATAATTATATCTTAAGTTGTATTATACATATGGCACCAAATATAATATCTATAATATCTAATATCACACACAAAAATATTTTTTATAAGACATTATATAATATTTTTTCCTAAATTATATATTATATTATAATGTTATCGCACCATATATGCTTATATATTATGTTATAAATGAGAATGAATTACTATCAAGGACAGGAACTTCATGCACTAAAAAATTGTGTTTTAGGTGTTTATAATATACATGAAAAATCTTAAAATGTGCACTGAAAACTATAAAAGTATACACTTATTATTTTTTTGATTTTAATTTTCTTTAAACTTTGCTTCTAAAAGTATTAACTGGGATTTTGATAGTTTAGAAGAAAATTAATGAAAGCTGTGAAAATCACTTTAAATTACTTGATTAAATAAATTTTATATGGAGTTTTATGTAGTCACGCGCTGAAAAACGCACTGCTTTAAATATAAATGCTGGTAATATACTTTTGTTTGGAAAACATTTCTGTTTACCATGTTTCTAACATAACATGTTTGCTTGCAAATATAATTATATTTGTCTGTAAACAATTGTACCTGTTAGTATGGGTTAAGATCTAGTCTGATGCAATTAGATAAATGTCCAGTACAATTATATCTGAATTATGGGCCGATAGAATTTTATTAGTTTTATTAGTTTTTTATATAGTTATATAAAAACCAGATATGTTTGTATACGGATTTTGGCCTATATAATTATAATATAATTTGTATGTAAATTGATACATCTAAATATTACTAGATCCGAGGTTTAGTCTGGTTAAATTGAACTAAATGCTACATTTTTTTATATGATTGTATGAAAATATATACAAATTCATACAAATTTATGTTCATGCCATCATATCGCCTAAGTCTATAAAAAATATAAATAAGAAATATATTACTTTTTGCGGATTTCGAAAAAGTTCCCGCATAAACCATTTTTAAATGTTAATAAACATATACTATTTATAGCTTAGTGCCCATATTTTTTTTAAATATATTGCGAAATTAAGCTCAAAAGTTTGCTGAGCATATTTTTGGTAACATATTTATATAATTTGCATAGCGTAATTTTTTAACTTAAAACAAGAAATAAATAAAATGACTTGTTACAAACTAAATGATGCTGTTGTGGGCCAAAATGAATCTATGGAAATTTTGTAAATATTTTCCCATAATATGCTTTTAAACTCTTTGGTAGGTACTGCCAGTACCCTCAAAAAATGTTTGGGTTTTATCCACAAATAGCTCAATAATACCTATAGTTTGAGTACTTGACGAAATTCGCAAATTTTTTAAATTCGCGACAGACTAACATACAGCAGTCAGACTTTAAATAGTTTTAATGTAAATATTAAAAATTGAGCCAAAAAAATGGCCATGAAAGTAATATTCTTGGACAAAATCATGAAAAAAATGGAAAAATGCTCCAAAATTTGGACAAAAATGCCCGTAACTTTTGAACCGTTGGACCAATGTTGGAGATTTTTTTTTTGTAAAATGAGCTCACCTTTCCAACGCGCCAACTGGCGATTAAACCCGATTGATAGTTTTTGAGTTATGGATGTGAACGTGTAGGTAATATTTCATACGAACGTCAATTTGGGAAAAAATCTACCAACAAAAAGTAGGGGACTCGATTTTAACGATAGAGGTATGGTTCCTTCGGCAAATTTTCATGGAATAACCCATAGAATACGGAAATCATAGGGAAATTGGTGAATTTTTTCACTCCCTACAAATCGACCCGCCCTAATATATATATATTAGCATATATAGCTTTAAAGTTCATATTTTTAAGAATATATTTTTTTTTAATATTTTATATTTTTTATTTATATGTGCGTTTTTACAAAATTTATACATTTTTATAAATATCTTTTCTTTAAATTGTAAATATTTTGTTGATACATTTTACTTTATCACAAAACACAAAAATATAAGAAAATCACAATTACAAAATTTCTTACGATAATTATAGCTAATTTGGACATTTTTAAACATTTTTTAAAACTAAAATTACGTAAATTGTGTTAACAACGCTGAGAACATTGAAAAAATCTGTAATTAATGCAAATTTTATAAATTTTTTTTTTTTTTTATTTTATTAATTAATAATCATATAGTTACAAATTATATACTATTACCCTAACCGAGCACTAGCTACTATGGCCTTCAGCGCGATGTAGCGAAAACAGACCAGTGCCTCTAGTGGGAATCGAACCCACGACCCCCGCTCAGATAAGCCAGCACGCTACCAACTAGCCTACCGGGGCGCACACTTTACAAATTTAAAGTGCATATTTTATTTTTTAATGCATATTATATGTACAGAAAACACAATTATAAATACATTAACTTCCGAGCCCTAATTATTACATATACTTCATATAATTGCATAGATTGCGATTTTTATAATAAAACTATTTATTGATAACCCCTTTTATTGTGAATTTGAACTGTTGCAAATTATATTGCATGTTCAATTTAAGAGTTTTTCCTACATTTTGTTGTGCTTTCCGTTTGAGCTTAATTCGCGTGATTTATTGTAAATATAACTGTATTTCTATTTAATTTGTATTTAGAAACTATTATTGGTTTTTGAGATTTCCTTAATCCAATTCTGTTGCAAATAAAACTAATACTTAATCAGTATTATAATATTTACACTATTCAACAAAAGTTGACTTCTTTGTTCAAAATTCTACAAAGCTTAAAGCCACCCACATTCACACTAGTTAGCAAAACACGTGTTTTGCCAAAACACGTATTTTAGGTCTTTGTTCTATTCCAACGGTTCTTTATTCTTTTCCACTCATTCTTGCAATGTAGTCTGAATGCCGAATTAAGCTTTGTTAAAGAATTTTGGACTTGTAAATTATAAATTTAATATAAATTTTCTTTTTTTTTTCCAAATTATTACTTTTTTTCAAATATATTTAGATCTAAAAGCCAAGATCGAAATAAATGTAACACGAAAAAGTCATATTTAACTTTATAACGCATACATAAGTTTTTACAAAAGTGGTCATTTATTGAATATAATTTTAGTCAAATTCATATTAAATTAAAAAAATATATGAGTGAGAACATGTCAACTCAACCACCATTCGGATCGACCATCTCCGATTTCAATTAAATTCACCATAACTATCCTAATCGAGAAGAAATCGACAGAACATAAAATTGTACTAAAATATCGTTACAAAATCGACTATAATTTTAAAACTATACAAGATACAAAATTCGTGTTGGGTTTATTTTTTAAGTTAAAGTTGAAAAAAATGTATATAAATATCATTTTGAGTACATTTCAAACTAAAAAAATAAGGCCAATTCGAATTTTGTATATTGTATAGTTTTAAAGTTATAGTCGATTTTGTAACGATATTTTAGTACAATTTTAAAGTTTTTTACAATTTTTATGACATGATATTTCGGATGACAAAAGGTTTCGGATTCTGAAATTTGTGTTTCGTAGTTTTCTTGTTGAGTATGACAGCTATGGTGAATTTCATTGAAATCGGAGATGGACGATCCGAAAATGCAATTTCTTTGATTGGGTTGACATGCTTTCACTTATGTAATATCAAATTTAGATACAATTTATAGACATTATCTAAAAAATCCCATTTAAGGTATTTTACTATATATTTCATAGAGGTTTGAGTTGATGCAGTCAACTTTTGATAAAACTTTTAGGCATTATTGGCAATACATGTACACTCAAAAAAAAAAAAAGTTAGTTGAAAATTTTGTTAAACGTCTGTTTAAAGTATTTAACTAACTTTCAGTAATTTTTTTGCTGACATTGCGTTTTTAGCTAAAATTTTAGTTAAACGCGTTTACTAAAAAACTAATTTTGAACAAATTTCCGTTGCTACCAAAATTGTGCTAAAGGGTCCGCCAAATAACTTTTTTTTTTTTTTTGAAAAATGCTATAAAAAAAAACTACTGAATATTTTCTCAAATTTCTTTTTTTTATTTAAAAGTACAATCCTTCCGGTTAATAATGGAAAATAATTTCATTCAAATGGCTGCCTCGCTGGCCATGCAGTAGCCTACACGATCGGTCCAATTTTTAAGCACATTATCGATTGTGTGCAGCTGTATTTCTCCAATGGCTTCATGAATATTGTCCTTTAAAGCGTCAATTGTTTCTGGCTTGTTGGCGTAACACTTATCTTTGACGGCACCCCACAAATAATAGTCCAACGGTGTCAAATCGCAGCTCCGAGGTGACCAAACCACATCAGCTCTGCGGCTGATAATGCGATCTTCAAAAACAGGGCGCAAAACATCGAGTGTAGCTTCGGCTGTGTGGCACGTAGCGCCGTCCTGTTGAAACCAAATGCGTATACACAACCATATTCCTTCAGCGGAAGGATAAAACTAATTATCTGTCGAATCAGACATGAGCTAAGTGTAACCATTCACGAAATAAGCACTAGTTGAAAAAAAAAACGTTAGATGGCGGACCCTTTATAATAAACACATTAATAGCATGGAGAACAAGTAAAAAAACTAGATGTAGATGTCGTAGCTTGTATGGACGATGTAAAGAAAAAAGAAAAGATACAAATAAACACAAACATTATAAGACTTACACAAAAACCAACCGCGTTACATTTAGTTTTTTCTTTTGTATACTTTACATCAAACAAAGGCACGCATGTGTAAATTGTGAATATTAATAAAATATCAATGAAACAATAAATAAATTAAATCAACCAATGTAATGTTACTAAATGAATGATATTTTGATAAATTTTAAAATTGAAGATGCAGACAAAAACGTTTTTTTGATTTTGTTGAACGTTAACCCGTGGCGCAAGACGGCCCATTTTGGAAAAAGTGTGTTACTATTAAAAATTCCCATAGTACGAAATTTCGAAAAAAAATTCTTTTTATTTCATTTATTTATTAAATATATACACAAAAGTATTCAGATATGGAAATTAGACTTCATCGTATATCATTAACCCACTTTAGCCACGAATCCAAAATGACCCACAAATTTCATAAAAATGCAAAAACGACTTTTTTTAAAATTAATTTAAACGGTTTTTTAAAATGCCTATTTTGGAGATGTCGATTTCTATTTTTATAATATAATAGTTGTTAGTACAGAAAAAAAAATAAGTTGGAAATAGGTAATTCGAGTTTGTATTTGAAGCGACGCCTTTTCAGGACATTTTATAAAAATATCTTATTTTGTGAAAAATTTACCAAAATTTAAAAGTTTTCATCAAGGTTAGAATAATTTTCGGAAATGTATCACTTAATATTATTAAGACTATAATTAGCTTTACAATATTTAGTTTTTTTTACTGGCAATAAGAAAAAAAAATATGCAGACAAAGCAAATAATATTCCAAATTACATTAGTCGACAAATATATAATTTTTTGCAGAACGTCTCTTTCAAATACATAATTTTTTATAGACTTAGGTACGCTGAATCCAAATCTGTCAGATTTTTTTTTTCATTTGTAGTTTTTGAAATATCCCGGTTTTTATATAAACATCATTTACCACATTATTTTTAACAAATTTAAATTTAGCGCACCTAAATCTATTAGAAAATATTTATTATAGAGACGGGTTCTTCAAAAAGTAGCAAATTCTTCAGTAGTAAAATTAATAAGATATTTTTATATGAAATAATTATTTTTACATTGGTACATTAGACATTTTCAATGGATTTGCAATTTTCTACAAAAATTTGTCCATTAGAATGTCTAGTTTATGCACAACGAAAAAATACCAATGCCAGTGCGATATTCTGAAACGCCGACATGATTATACTCAAATTAAAGATAATTGTGTGTAGCTTAATATTCTTTAAAAAAAAGTTCATGATTATGCGATAAAATTTCTAAAAATTTAGCAAAATATACAAAAAAAAAATAGGATGCAAGATGTAGATATAAAAATAGCGATGAAAAGCTTGTGAATATTTAACAAAACTAAATCGTTTTATATATCGCTAATCAAATCATAAAAAAATTCCCATCAATAACGTTAGAATAAATCATATAAAATGGATCAAGATTTATGAGAATTAAGTAAAAAAAATATATATTTTTAAGCTCTGATTTTAATACAAAAGAAAAGTAATTTAACAAAGTACACTTATAAAAATAAACCTGTAAAAATTGCAGAAAATTATAAGATTTTTTTTTTGCAAAATATTTGTAAAGTAAGATCAGCAAAAATAAATCTGTTAACTTGACAAAATTTTAGTTAAATTCAATGTGAATTTTAGTTAAATGGAAATAGTATTTTACTCCGTAAAATTAGTAAAAACTTTTATTAAATATTTGAAGACTCGAAATAGCAAATAAAAACTGTAATATTAACAAAACATTTGCTATAATTGCCACAATTTTATTAGAATGCAAATAACAGTTTATTTTGCTACAATACACAGGCAGTCTAAAAAATTGTAGACTGATTTCAAAAGGGCAAACTTTTGATAGCATTAAAAAAAATACCAAAAAAAAAAAATTTTAAATTTCACATTTTTTATGATTTTTTGTCAATTATTATTTAGTAAATGTTTTTGCTTATTTTAGCAGATTATTTTGTTACTTTCAATTAACTAAAATTTAGCACAAATAAAAGTAAAATCAACAGATTTATCATTGCTATTTTTATATTACCAATATTTAGTTAAAAAATCCTGCTAATTTTAACTGCAGGCTTATTTTTAACTAATTTTTAGTAGTTTTTTTTTGCTATTTTTACAGTTTTTTTCTATAAGTGTAGGTATTTTAACCCATTTTTTACCAAGAATAGATTCCGTGCAAATTATTTGACAAATTTTGGTAGGAAGTTAGTTTTGCCCGTTACCATTTTCAGTAAATGCCTAATCGTGCCTTCTAGTGGTGCTATAAATAATTGAAATTGAAACTTTGACGATTTGTACGCAATTAAAGGGTGAAAATTTTGATTATGGTTTTCACACTATTTTAAAAATTTTTTTAAAAATTTTCGTATTTTTAGAAATTTTTTCAAAATGTTGTAAATAATTCACAGTGTTGTATTTTATTTGTTTATATATACTTTATGAAGTTCAAAGAAAAATGCATTTAATTCACTAAACGGCAGCAAATAAAAATATACTGCATATTAAAATTTTATTGACTTTTCAAATTACAGTAAAACTAATCCTGAAGAACACAGTACAAACACCAGTGTTTTAATTTTAACCGTAGATAATTTTTCAATCAAGTACTGGGAAAGCACCTAGTTTAAACGTTGGCAAAAAGTTCGATTATTGTGCTCTGCCAGTGCTACTTTTTTAAAAACCGTAGAAAAATTTGCAAAATAAGTGCTAGAGACGCACCTATTTTGAACAATGGGAAAGCATTTGCATTTAGTGATTTACCCGTGCTTCTTCTTGTAAGACCACGGTCTACTTGTGCTTTGCCAGTGCTTGTTTTTATTATATTTCGGTATATATTGCTGCCATTAAAGTCTGATAGCTGCCCAGGAAAAAATTACACATTGCAAAAAGAAGGTGATGCCCACACTTGCTTACATATCTCATTGCCAAATTTAGTAACTACAATACCAAACTTATTCCAACGATAGAGTCAAAAAAGCAAGTAGTATTGTAGTCAATTCTTTTAATTTAAACCAGAAAGCATGAACTCAATAACAAAGTAATTATTTACTTAAAAGAAAATAACAATGTTATTAACTTATATGTATAACTTTTTGTACTTAAGAAGTAATCATATACTTTTTCTTAATAAAAGGACGTTATTGGAAGTAGTTCCTAATTTTGAAAAAGAAGTTATACAATTTTAATGAATTTATCTCATATATTTTTTCAAACAAATTTTTATTTTCAGGAAAATAATACTAAAAACAGAAATTGCATGTTGGCTAAATTTTGTTAAACTGTGGTTAGGTATAAAGTAGGGAAGCGCACGTGAGCTGAAAATTGTGAGTGGAAAATGAAATTACTGACGTTATCGTGAGTGAGTGTAAAAAAAAAATTTCGAGGGTGATTGTGCGTGAGTCATATTTTTGTTTTTCAATTTTGAATTGTTCTTTTTTATTTGAAAAATTTATATTTTCGTGGTTTATAGCTCCAAAATTATGACAAACCCATGTTATCATAACAATTCGATGTTTCACTTTTTAGGATTTTATTTCCGTATGAGTTTAGATCGTTATATTTGAGTGACCTAGGAGAATCACGTGTGAGTAAAAGTTGAATTTACTTATGAAACTACTTCTTTTTTTTCAAATGTAAGTACTTCGTAGTTTTACAATGGAACTATTTCTTTATTAAAAAATGTATGTAGTTCTTAAAAATATAAAGTAAATGGTTCTTCGGTAAAAAAAAATAATCAATTCTAAAGAATCAATTATTTTAGTCTCACGCCCTGTTAAAAGAATCGAGTAGGTAATCTAGTAAGGAATGCGTTCTGCCCAAAATGCTTGATTACAAACCCGCTTACCTTTTTGGAAATTTTTTTGCTGGGTGAATATTAAAACCATTTCGAATTTCGTCACTTGATGAAACTTATTGAGCTGTTTGTGGTTAAAAACCAAACATTTTTTTGAGTTTACTTATACCGGGTGTTTTTTTTATAGAGTGACACAAGTTTAAATCATAATAAAACAAGGAAATATATTGTTAATATCAATGAAACTGGCTTTATTGGAAAGAAAATTTTATGAAATTAATGTTTAAATATGATTTCTGCCATGTGACCGACACGGCTGTCGTGTAGAAGGCGCAATCTGGAACACCAATTTTCAACAACTTTCCACAGCATTTACGGGCGTATTTCGCCGATAACTCTTCGAATGTTGATTTCCAGGTGTTCAATTGTTTGTGGTTTATTGACGTAGACAAGTGACTTAACATAACCCAGAAGAAAATAATGCAATGGGGTTAAATCACACGATCTTGGTGGCCAATTAATTGGGCCATTACGTGAAATTATTTTTTCATCAAAAGTTTCTTTGAGTAAATCAACTGTAGCGCCCGCTGTGTGACATGTGGCACCGTCCTGTTGGAACCACATATCAGTAAGATTAATTCCACGTAATTGAGGTACGAAAAAATTTCGAATCATGTTCCTATACCGTTCAACATTGACAGTAACATTCTGGCCATCATCGTTTTTGCAGACATATGGGTCAATGACTCCGCCAGCCCATAAAAATAGTAACTTTCTGTGGATGTAGTGGTATTTCGACAAAAGCTTGTGGATTCTCCTCACTCCAAATGCGACAATTCTGCTTATTTACGTACCCATTCAACCAAAAATGGGCTTAATCTGAAGGACGATTATGTACACCATAAAATGGAGGAAGTGCACGATGACAAATAGAACAATTATTTTGATTAAAACTATCAACAATTTGCACGCTCTGGTGTAAGTCGAATCATAATGAAATATCAAAGCAAACTAAAGCTGTTAAATGGGTGGTCAAATAAAGCAGTGATGCCAACTCAAAGTTGTGACACTCTAAAAAAACACGCTTTAGTTCCTACAAAGTAGAGTTTAAAAATTTTGCAATGCTGTACATATCATGGAAAAAACTTTTAAAAAATGTCCATAGATTATTTTCGTCCACCACAGCATCATTTTGTAACAAGTAATTTTATTTTTTACTTGTTTTTAATTGAAATATGTAGTGGACCAAAATGATATGTTTCCAAAAACATGCTCAGCATTGTTAAACTTTTGATCAAAATTTTGGACAAAAATCCAAAAAAATGCGATTAGCGAACTGAAAGTATTTCCGATTATTTGTTCCATAATCAACTGGATAATACGCATCGTTTGAGCACAATTACGTAAAATTGTTCACTCTCGGGGCACACTAATGTATATTAAAACTTCCAAAAGGTTTATGCGAGAACTTTTGTGAAAACCGCAAAAAAAAATAATACATTTCTTAATAAAGGGTCCGCCAAATAACTTTTTTTTTTGAAAATGCTATAAAAAAAAACTACTGCATATTTTCTCAAATTTCTTTTTTTATTTGAAAGTACAATCCTTCCGGTTAATAATGGAAAATAATTTCATTCAAATGGCTGTCTCGGCTGACAATGCAGTAGCCTACACGATCGGTCCAATTTTTATGCACATTATCGATTGTGTGCAGCTGTATTTCACCAACGGCTTCACGAATATTGTCCTTTAAAGCGTCAATTGTCTCTGGCTTGTTGGCGCAACACTTATCTTTGATGGCACCCCACAAATAATAGTCCAACGGTGTCAAATCGCAGCTCCGAGGTGGCCAAACGACATAGACGGAGCTGACGGTGCTTCTCTTCTTCCAAAATCCGTACGCAATTTTCGCACACATTCTGCAACATTACCATGATTTTCAAAGTAATGTCGCAATATCTCCCAGCTTTGTTCAAGCGTATACACAACCATTTTCGTTCAGCGGAAGGATAAAACTAATTATCTGTCAAATCAGACATGAACTAAGTGTTACCATTCACGAAATAAGCACTAATTGAAAAAGAAAAACGTTAGATGGCGGACCCTTTATTTTTAATTGCATGAAATTGTGTATTCAAATATTTAACGTTTAGTACGATTTTACCAGTTTAAAACTCGGATCTAATTATATTTACGTCACATTGAAAATACTATGACTATATAAATTTTGTTTAATCGGGTTGTCAGTTGTAAAAATGGGTTAACAATTTAATCTCTTAATTATAAAACATGTTATATATATTTTAATATGTTATTATAAGTATGTGCTAAATAAAATTTAAAGTTAAACAAATTAAAAATTAGCACATCATTGATGTTTTACAAAACAAAAGTAACTGATTTTAATTTGCTGGCTGACACTTGTTAACATTTTAATTTTCAAATAAAATTTGCAATAAAAAAATTAACTATTGTTTATTTGGCATTTTCAAAAACCTACTCATAATTAATTTATTATTGTATTTATTCTCCGATTGAAGGGTTTGTTTGTTGTTTGCACTTTCCCTGGTTAATGAAAACACCGAGATGGAGGGTATCCAAATATTCGGCACAGCCGAATTTAATCTTTTTTATACCAAATTCGGCACATCGGACTTTAATGCTTCCACTTGTTTTCGTGTAATTTTAGCAAATTTATTGTTATTTGCATTCAATTTAATTCAACTATTTAAGGTAAATTTAACTCAAATATAACTAAAATTTTGCAAATTTTACAGTTTTATTTTTACTAATATTTAGGGTAAAAAATCTGCTAACATTAGCAGTTTAACTAATTTTTAATAGCCTTTTCTGCTAATTTTCATGGTTGGCAAACACTAGCTTTTTATTATAACGGCAGTTGTCTCCCATCATAATACCGGTATGAAAATTTGAATACTATGATTCCAATAGTGTCAGTGTCTTCTGCACTAAAAAAAAATTAGTATAAAAGTTAGTAAAACAGTTTTCAAACTCACTTAACTATTATTATACTAATTTTTTTATAAAGTTATTTTTAGTAGAGTTTTTTGCTGTTCTTATTTTACAAATTACTAAATTTGTTACTAATTTTGTTTCCTAATTTAACTAATTTAATTTTACTAACTTCCAGTTAGCAAAAAAAAAATACTAATAATATAATTTTTTCAATTTTCTGATTATTTGAGTTAAGGTTTGTTGTTTTTATTTTATAAAAGTTTTTTATTTTCAATATTTCGCTACTCCTTTGTGTAGCATCTTCAGGAAAATAAATAAATTAATAAATTTTCAAAAAATTTTAAAGTTTGAAAAAATTTTTGAAAGTTTGAAAACATATTTAAAATACTTGACAAATTAAAACAAAAAATATAAATAATTAACACTTAAAACATCTATTGATGTAATATTTGTTATTAATTTATGTAGTATGTGTTATTTCTTTTGTAATAATTATTTATAATTCTGAGCTAAATTTTCAATATCTATCTTAAAATTAATTCTATTTGTTAGTGGTGTATTAATTATCTGTAACATTTCTAATAAATAACGACGTTTGTAATTTTGTTCTGTATTTAAAATTGAAACATTTTCAAAGTCTGGATAGTGATTATATCTTGAACAATGATTTAGAAACCATTGCTTGAAATTTTGATTTTCCATTTGAAATTAAAAATATATTATTTGTTTACTGAAAATTATTCAAGTTCGAGGCCATACTCTATATTTCTTCATTAGGATATTGTCCTAACAAATAATCTATAGAGTTTTTTGTTTTCAAATTTATTATTTGACCCTTTCAGGAATGTGTTGATAGATCTATTTCGAGAATTTTCTAGGTTCCCATCATCAGAACACGTTTTGAAAGCGGTAACAATCCCATGCCAAAATCAAACATTCATATGAACTAGTTTACTCACTACATGAGAACTAATATACATATGAGTTTGAAGTTAAAGATTATAACCATTGATCAAAAAATATATTGAAAACTTGTTTGTTATGTGCAAAGTCCACCTCTGGTGGATATTCAATACACGTTTTTTGTTTTTTCCTCCTTTTTAATTTTTGTTTCGTTTATAAACAAAAACAGGGGGAGTAAACTTGACTGTACTTTGTCTTTTATACAAGTTTGATATAATTTTTATTAAAAATAAAAATTATGTTTTTTTCGACCTTTAATTGTTCAATGAAAATGAAAATTATTCAAGTTCGAGGCCATACTCTATATTTCTTTATTAGGATATTGTCCTAACAATATAGATTATTTGAACATAATTTTTATTTTTAATAAAAATTATATCAAACTTGGAAAAAACAAAAAATAGTAAAACAGTTTTCAAACTCACTTAACTATTATTATACTAATATTTATTATAAAATTATTATAAAGTTATTTTTAGTAGAATTTTTTGCTGTTTTATTTTACAAATAACTAAATTACTAAATTTTGCTAACTTTTGAAACCCAATTTGCTAAATTTATCAAAAAAAATTATTAATAATATAATTTTTTTTTAAACTAAAAATTATTTGATCTACACTGATAGAAATTTGTGCGTAGTATTAATGAATACCATCATTAATCCAATGAATTTTTTCATAAAAAATTTCCTAAAGAAACGTTTCATAGGTTCAATGAAAAGTGTTTATTAAATCAATTTTGATGAATATTTTCATTGACCCAATGAATATTTCATAAAGTATATGAAATATTTTTCATTAATCCTAGCCTAATCGTTATGAAAGTTTCATGTGTTTAATGAATAAAATTCATAGTTTGTATGAAATATTTTCGTTGATATTTAATAATTTGCACTTTTTATGATTATTTTAGCATAGCATTAATTTGGTGGTTATTGAGAAATTATCATTCATTGATATTATTTCATTCTGGTTCAATTTTAATTTATTTCTGTTTTTATTTTTTATTTTTACAAAATTGTTCAATCTTTCATTACATTTTTTATAATTTGTGTTAAAAGATGACATATTTTCTTATATGTCGGTACAAAATATGTCGATCTGGCTTGGAATTCTGTAGAACGATCGACGATTATAGTCCACTTTTTGTAGTTGAATTACGACAATATTAGATAAAAATGTTAAATATTGTTAACAATGTTGTTAAAAACATCGTCAAAACGATAACAATTTAGGCCTCGCTTTGAACAAAACTATGTCGTTTTTCTTAGAGAATCTGTTCCCTGGAAATTCGTCAAAAACTTTTAGCTCTAGGCAAATTTAATAAAAAAAAAAATTATTTATATCAAAGTTTTGTTTAATTCTGTTTTAAAAAAAATTTTCAGTTTTTTTTATTTCAAAATAATAGCACAAAAAAAATTTTTTTTTTCTTATTACAAGTCAAAATTTTTATTGAAAAAAATTTGAAAATTTTTCATTGATTTAATAAAATTTTTTATGAAATTGTGAAAAAATCATTAAAAATGTTAATGAAAAAAATACCAATATTAATGAATTTTTATTCAGTTAATGAAATTTTTCATTAAACCAATGAATCGATTTTAATGAAATCGTTTCATGAATACTATGAAGGAAAATTCTATCAGTGTAGACAGCAGATGTCAACTGAATTCTGAAAATCCGTTTAAATTTAGAAACCATTGATTGAAATTTTGATTTTTCATTTGAAATTAAAAATATATTATTTATAATTCGGAAACTCAAAAACTATCAGTAAAAATTTTTAATTCAATTGAAAATCAGAAACTTCATAGTAATTTTTACTCGTGTTTTCTAAATTTTAAACCGAATTTTCTGAATTACAAATAGTGTTTTTTTTTAATAAAAATCATGTTTCCTGAATTTTTTTTAAAAAGCCAACGTTTAAAAATCGATGAAAAAGGCAATAAAAAATTGCATTTGCAAAAATTGCATTTACAAATTGTAAAGTAGACAATTTCAACCTTCATATGCTTTTTAAATCTTTGAAATAGTCCATCTACTTTGGGAAATATAGCTCTTCAAAGTACACTACTTTTGGCATTTTTTTGATTTTTTTAAAAATTAAAAAGGGCAATAAAAACGCAAGTTTATAAAATTTGCTGAAACTCAAAACGGTAAAGACTAATATACATCCTAGAGAATACGTGTACAAAATTAAAAGAATTTAAATAACTCGCGGTCAGATTTTGGCCAATCTATCATGCTATGGACGATATATTTTGCCTTAAAGTGTTGAAAATTTTTTAAATTTCTCAAATATATGTACATATTTATTTCCCGTTTATATCTTTTAGTGAATAATAACAATTTTACAATGAATAAAGCTCCATAAAAACGTGATTAACTACACTTATTTAAATAAAAACCGGTATAGCGTAGGGTTAAAGACCATTATAAAATACAATATTAACAATTTACGTATTTTGTTTTTAACGAATTTATAATTCTCAATAAAACTACAGAATTATAATATTTGCGATTTTTTAAGGGAATATTGTGTTATTGATTTATACAGAATCTACAGTTTGTGGTAAACATTTATTATAAGGGAAGAAGGGGGAGGTTTTGCCACTGGGGCACATATGCCACCCCCGATTTTTACTGTATTTAAAAGAGTTATTAAAATCTGTCTTTCCGCAATATTTGCAGTTACTGATCATCTTTCGTGTCACCAAATTTTACACTTGCACTCAAAAAAAAAGTTTGTAAAGTCAGCAAAAAATTTTGCTCAGTCAGCTAAATTTTTGTCAGGAGGGGTGCTTGCAAAAAAAAAATTGCTAATATCAGCAAAATCATTTGCTGAAAATCAGCGAGCTGACGTTTAGCAACAAAATTAGTAGATTCAGCAAAAGTTTTGTTAACACTTAGTGGATTATAAATTAAAAAACACTTGCTAAAAATTAATAAAATTTTTGCTGAATATTAGTAGCCTGAAAAAACTCAAAAAATTTGTAGAAAAGTTGTACTTAGTTAATTTATTTGCTGAAAATAATGAAACATATTTTTGTGATTCTTTTAAAAATTATTTACAATACATTACAAAATATTAAAATGTTCATACTCCCATATTGACGACATGATTTAATGTAATATCTAAAAAAATAGAAATAATTATATATATCACAAACAAAATTCTCTTTCAACTATTTACATCAATGGTTGTCTAAATGATGCTATTTTTTTAAAGGAACGTAAATTTCGTAGAGAATTATAGAAAGGAAACGAAACAATAACAAAATATGACATTTACAACAGTTTTTTACAATAAGAAAAAGGAACCATAAATATCTACCTATTATGTGTGTCTTTGTTTTCCCCTTAGTATGTCTACCTGCTGTATATTTGTTTGCAATTTGACGACACTAGATTATTTATCTCTATAAACATTTAGTTTACAAATACATATTTAATCTTTATTAAATATTTTATTTTGTCTTTTATTTAATTAATAGACAATTACTTTCCACAATTTTGTTTTATGTATGTAAAAGAGATACAAAAATCTTCCATGGTTGCTTTTTGTATATGTCTTACAAGAGTTGTACTTTTTAGTATCATTGCCCTCGTCACTACTGCATCTTGACATGCCGCGACATCTACATCATTATGCGTATATCTTTCAATCTGGTTGTCGTCCACACTATTAATGTGCTTATCAGCACATTTTTTAGCAATATAAAATAGTAAAACATTAGTAAAATATTAGTAAAACATTAGTTTAAAATAGTTAAGTGCTAATTAAGTATAACTAAAATTTTAGCTCAAAACATAATTTTAGCAAACAATTTGCTGAAAAATTGTATACCTGGTTTACAAGACGTTTTACTAACTTTTCTACTAACTTCGTGTTTTAAAACTAAACACCCTTTAAGACGTCGAAGCGTTGATATTAATTTTTAATATTAACACGAATTTTTTAGAATTTATTTCTAAAAGTAAAAAAAAAATATAAATTATATAAGCGACCGATCATGGCCACACACGCCTGACCACCAGGTGGGGTAGTTTCGTAATCAAAAATTGGTAGCACTTTAAAATACGTATTATTAATTCGTTACATCGTTATATGTGATGCACGGGTCAGACGTAGTTTTCGGTCAGCAACTTCGAAGAAAATAAACCTTTTTAATTTTTTTTTTGCTGAAATTACTGTTATTGATATCCATTTTTAGAATTATTTAATATAAAATATAAGTTTTCCACCAGAACCGTTATATTTATAGCTGACAAATGTGCAACATCAATCGGCATTTTAGCCGATTTGAGTAACTTTGGAAATCTTAAAAAAATTAATATAAGGAATAAAGATAACACGCCTCGACAAGCTTAATTGGTTTGAATGCCGATATTTGATTTATATACTCATTGACGGTCTGATTCCAAATCTGGCATCCAATCATAATTTTGAGAAAAACGCGGTTAAAGTTGCGAAAAAAATTGCTATTTTGTCTCTTTTTGAAGCGGTTTATTATACGATTGACGCCTTCTTATAAATCAAAATAAAGATAAATATTTAGAATACACTTTACTTTTGAAGATACCGCAATGAAATTTTCTAAAACTAATAGTTAAAACAGCGTTAAAATACATTTATCAAATGCGTTATTCGATTAATCGAACGAATAAAAATAATTTTAAATGCACATAAATAATTAAGAACTTTGGCATCAATTTGAATACTACATCAATACCAATTCTCAAATGCAATAACACCAACGGTTTCACAAGCATACGCCACTTTTGCGATCCGAAACAATAGAATTAAAAAATCAAATAGATGTTTGAAGCCAAAATCAAATTTGTTAACCTAATTTATCTGAATATTGCACACTTTTGAAGTATATATTGAAACAAATATGAAAAATGCGATTAACTAATTTTATCAACATAACAATAAAAAATATAAAAAATATAAAATAAAATCAATTTAACAATAAAAAACTCCTAAAGAAATTGGAAATAAGCCACAGAAACGTCGAGTGAAAAATGAAATAAATTGTTTTTTTATTTTAATTTAATTATCAGACAATTGACCAACTTAGCCCAAAGGAAATACCTTACAAACAAATTATAAAACTTTAGGTTTTTTATATTTTTAAATATGTTTTACAAAAAGTTCCATCGCAAAGGCAAAAAATTGATTTTTATCAAATACTTATTTGTCAACTCTTGATAACAATTTTCTAAATAAAATTTCTTTATGATTAAAGTCAAGATGTTTATTATTTGGTCGTTTTAAATTATTTTAACATACACAGAAAATACTGAATTAAATAAAAAAAAATACTAAAAATTTAATAAGAATTAAAAAAAAATATAAAAAAATGTATCTTCCTAGTCCGGAATCGATCTGACAACCTTCTGATTGTAAATCCAACCTCCATATAAAAAAAGAATATATAGTGCATTTACTTCAAGAACGTCACAACTCAAAAAACGTGATTTTTGAGTTAATGCCGCAGAATTATTCGTTATATCATATTGTGTAAAAAAGTCGTTATGAGTTATGACGTTATTGAAGTAAATGAGCGATATGTACTTATGAAAAAGCACTTCTTAAGATGTTATTAATTTAGATACCCATTAATTTATATGGTGATGCAAATGCTGTTTAAAATAACTTTAACTTAACATTTTTAGCAGTTGTTAACAATGTTAAAATGCTTTGGAAATCAAGTTAAAGGGGTCCTTAAAACACTACTTCCACTTTATTTTGCTGGGTCGTGATAAAAAAAATTACATTTTTGAAAATCGTTAAAAAGTTAAATGTATACCGGCAATAGTTTGAGTGTATCGAGCTGACAAGATTTCATTTAAGTTACCGGAGAAATTATATAAATAGAATTCACAGTTTAAGTTGTAATATAGCAAAATATTTTTGATAGTTTTGTATAGTTTAAACTTAAAAAATCATGATATATTTCTTTTTATGATTATATACAACGACATTTTTAGCCTCATTATGCTCGAATTAGAATGACTGGCTAGTTAATGATCAAACTTTGGAAAATATTTCTTTTTATAGCGATTATTTTTTCTGATCTTGTCAGATTATTTCCATAACGGTATTTTAAGGTTAAGCTTGATTCGCACGCTATACACCCAAGTCCACCAATATTTACTATTTCCCAGTATTTTGTCATTTTTATTTATTTATTTTATGTTATTGCTGGTAATTATGTATATGTTTACAATGATTGCAAACATACTTACAATAAACATATATAAATGTATGCACAGCGCATACTGTTGGGACATTTATTCGATACACCGCATAGTTTAGGGACATTTACTTACTTTGGGGACTGTCCTCATATGTGTGCAGCCAAACATTGACCGGTAGACGTTTTTCACTAGTTCCAAGCATATATTTGTGTTCAGGCAAACATAATTACATTTTTGAAAGGAAACATGTTATATTAGAAACATTGGAAACGGAAATATTTTCAACAAAAAAGTATAGCATTTATATCTCCACCAGGGCCTTTTTTCAGCGTGTAGATATGGATGAATAGCGTGTGAATTGTCCCTAACTCTATTTCAATTATTTCGGCAATAGTATTTTAGCGATAATGGTATTTTAATTAAATCGGTAACGGTAGTTTAAGGTTATTGGTATTTTAGTTAGATCGGTAATGGTCTTTTACGGATAACGGTATTTCAATTATTTCGGTAACGGTATTTTTGTAATATCGATGGTCCGGTGTTCCCTGCCATCCCTGCTTGAAAGTCAAATCATATATCTTTAAACATTATTTAAGAGCCCATTTATGGGAAAACGATTAATAAAAGTTTTAAAATTTCAGTTAATTCTTCAATAGAGTTTTTATTTTATTTTGGCCATTATCATTTTTTATACAAATTTCGTAAAATTGTTAAATTGTCGAAAAAGTTTTATTAAAAGTAATTTTTTAAATGATTCGTTTTGTTCGATTAATCGTCAAAATTTATTCGCTTTATTCGTTATTCTAAAATCATGTTTTTAAATAGGTCGTTTTAAATTTGTCGTTCGATTAATCGAATAATTCTTATTCGAGTGACAACACTAGTGTGTACACAACTTCAAAAATGGTTAAAAATGCAATTTTTCTCTTTTTTAATCGTGGTTTTCTCAAAATTGTGACGTGATGGAAAAACAGATTTGGAATCAGCGAGACAAAATATGTTAAAAATCGACTTTTCCTAATTTTGTGACTATGTGTAATTTATTATTTAAACGCACAAATTAAAGTTAAGATGTGCAAAATTTTTGATAAAAAATAATTTTTCCAAAAAAATTGTTGTTTGAGTAACAACAGCGTTTAAAAAAAAAAGTGGCGAATGCTCTCCCTTCTACCCTACTAATACACGTGGTGGGTTTTTTAGTAACAAGAAATCTTGTACTAAAAACTTTTATAAACTTTTTTTAGCAGAAGTTTTTTATAGAAGTTAAGGCTTAATTAGTTTAGAATTAGAAGTAAAAAAGTATCGTAGCATTTAGTTTTAGTAGTTTTGTTATCTTTTTCTTTTACATAGATTTAAATAACAAGTATAGAAGTAGAATTTTTTTATTTTCTACAGAACTTATTAGGATTTTACTTGGCAACAGTTTCAATCCATAAAAAAAAAGACAGAAAAAAATATTTCTTTACACATTTAATTTTATATAGATGCGTTTTTTACTATACGGACAGACTAATAAAGCCTTTAGACTTTTAAAATATTCAATGTAAAAATAATCTGCTTATATAGATTAATAAATTATAAATCTTATATATTTATATAAAGCAGTGATTTTTAGAAGATTATGTCGAGTTTATAAAAATTCTCATTTAATGAAAATGCAATGAAAATGAAAATTATTCAAGTTCGAGGCCATATACTCTATATTTCTTCATTAGGTTATTGTCCTAACAAATAATCTATAGAGTTTTTGTTTTCAAATTTATTATTTGACCCTTTCAGGAATGTGTTGATAGATCTATTTCGGGAATTTTCTAGGTTCCCATCATCAGAACACGTTTTGAAAGCGGTCATTTAGTTTATATTTAATATTATTGATATATTCATAGTTTGCAAATAATAATTAGAAATACTAAAAAAATAACTGTTAAAAACAGTAGTTTTTACAACGTTAGTAGTCTTTTTATGTTCATTGTTTTGTTGCTCATTTTTATGGTGTATTAATGCATTTAAGGTTAGTTGTTTTTGACTGCTTTGATAGACGTTTTTAACTACCATTGTAGTTGTTTTATCAACAGTTAAAAATTACTACATGGTTATCATTGTTATGACACCTTTCATTTGTAGTCATTTTAACTGTAATTGTTAGTTATTTCAACATTTTTAATTTCCTGAGTGTAGTTTAAAAAAATACTTTTTTGAAAAGTGGCAAACCTTAAAAACATATGTTTTAAGTTTCAATGCGCCACTTTGTTTCGTATTTTTTTTTTTTGAGCCATCAAAAATAAACGATCTCAGTGAATTTGTAAACTAGAAAACAATTATAATTCAATACTTTTATTTGAAAGATCTCAGTCCAACCAATATTAAAGCCGTTCTAGGTTCTACTCTGAAGTTTACTCCTTCGTTTACGTCTATAAAATATTGTGGTTTAAACGAGACCGCACGAGCTGCCAAGACGAACATCGTAGTGGTCGTCCAATTGAGTTGTCCACGCCAGAACCGGTTAAGAAAGTCGACAAAATGGTATTGGATGATCGTCGACTGATGGTGCGTTAGCTGGCTGAAATGATATGCATTTCAAAAAGAGCTATACATCCAATATTGTCGGAAAATTTGGAGATGAGAAAGCTGTGCTCTAGATGGGTGCCGCGTTTGCTCACAATAGAACAAAAACAGGGTCGTGAACAGTGCTGCCGCTACTACTTCAATCGAAGTATTTTGCTTCATTTTCACAAAATTTACTTCGTCACTCCTTCTTCCAAAAATCTGCTTCACTTTTTGTTCTGCTTCAAATTTTAAATTTTTTTCCCTATATTACCTAATTGTTTTTCCTATTCCCTTAATTACGATGAAAATAGTGGTTTTAATCACTGAACATATGCAAACGCTATTTTTCATCGCTGGAATGGCAACCCTTTATTTTTGCTTTGTAAAAGTGTCATTGCGTGAACTGTCAAATTGTTGTGAGTTAATAACGTACGGACAGAGATACAAGTCGACTCAAAAATGTCGGCGGCGGCGGCTAATCAAAAAATGACCGGCGGCGGCTCAAAGTCGACTGTAGCCGATGTAATTATTTAAAAAATCATTTACCGCAAACTACTTCTTTGGCCATTTTTTTAACTCCAATTTTCTTTTAAAAGAGCATATTTATGGTTTTCTGTTCCATATTTTAAGAAAAAAAAACATATGTAAGTGAACTCGCAAGTAAAGTTTTCGAAAAAACAACGAGTCATTTTTTAGTTTTTCTTATTAAATAAAATGAATTATATTGTTTTGTTTTTAAAAATGTATACTACTTCAATTTTATTCAATCTACTCCACTTTTTTTCCAAAATCTACTTCACTCAATTTTTCTCTAGCGGCAGCACTGGTCGTGAAGATGTTTCAATAGAGTGTTCGGCGATGTTTCACAGCGTCGATTCGTGACCATGGATGAGACATGGCAACAGTCAATGCAGTGGACTGGATTCGCCTTAAAAAGAAGGCTAATACAGTCCCATTTGCAGGCAAGGTCATGGCGTCTGCTTTTTTAAGATGAGCGTGAGATAATTTTTATTGATTATCTTTAAAAAGGAAAACAATTAAAGGCGATTGTAATGCTAACTTATTGCAGCGTTTAAGTGATGAAATTAAGCAAAAAAGCCCGCATTTGGCGAAAAAGAAAGTGTTGTTTCATCAAGACAATGAACCATTTCACACATCCAATTAAAGTTTGAATTGCTTCATCACGCACCATATTCGCCAGATTTAGCTCCCTCTGATTATTTTTTATTTCCAAACTTGAAAAACTTGTTCGGTGGTAAAAGATTTGGCAACAATGAAGAGGTGGAGTCTGCGGTAGACGGCTATTTTAAAGAGCTAGATAGTTCTTACTATGTACATGGTATCGAAGCTATTGAATATTGCTGGGAAAAGTGTATCGAGCTAAAAGGAGATTATGTTGAGAAATAAAGAAAAATTTTCGTGTTTTCTTTGTTAGGTGGGCTAATTTTGGGACTGCCCTCGTACTTCTATTGAAGTTTACCAAACTTAATTTAAAAAAAGTAGAAGCATTTTTCTTAATTTTTATGTTTTTTATGAACTGAATACACAGTGCAACACGAAAAAAAATAACCATATACGGACACCACTACGTGATAAAAGACTAAAAAAAAAGACCCGTGTCTCCCAATTTTTCCCAAAGTCATCTCCTCTTTTGTTTATGGGCCGCCAAAGATTTGGGGCCTCGGCATCATTTTCGCAAACAAGTGATCATTTTCTCAGGCTCATATCTTGCAAACCGTTCAGAATTTCGATTTACTCTCTATGGCAAAGTTGTAGCTCTTGTCATAAAGAACAAAAATTGCGAATATATAAAATCAAAAAAACTTCACCTTCCAGATCAAAATCGCAAAAAACTTAAAAAAAATTCGATTTTTTTTACCTTTTTTCCCGTGTTCAGGTCCATAGGTAGCAAACCGTTCAAAATTCAAGGAAACAATCAACTACAAAAATTTACCTAAGATCTCAATAAACAAATTTCTAGAACATATAAACTTCCTGGGAATTGGGTTTGCTACCTATGCACCTGAACAGGAGAAAAAAGGAAAAAAAAAATGAAATTAAAAAATTTTTCACTTTTGCGCGCTACCTAAACAGTGTTAAGAATCATCTCTAGGAAGTTTATATGTTCTAGAAATTTGTTTGCAAGATACGAGCCTGAGAAAATGATCACTTTTTTGCGAAAATGATACCGAGGCCCCAAATCTTTGGCGGCCCATAAACAAAAAAGGAGATGACTTTGGGAAAAATTGGGAGACACGGGTCTTTTTTTTAGTCTTTTATCACGTAGTGGTGTCCGTATATGGTTATTTTGCCATGACTTAAAAAATTACACACAGTGATATTAAACAAAATATTAAGAAGAAACTAACGTTTTAGTTAATTGTGTTAATTTGAGAATTTTTATTTTAGAAATATATTAAAACAGGATTTCGGACTTTATTAATATTTCCTATAGAATTAAATTAGGAACATTATCAATATTTAAAATTTATTAAAATAACGAGAATATTTTTATAGAATTTATCAGTTTCCAAGTGTTTACATAAATTTGTGTTAATTTATTTTTACAATTTAATGTTTCTATTGAAATGTCTAATTAGAAATGTAAAAAGATTTACAATGATCACGTTTATTTTTATAATTTTATTCAAATCAATAAAATAAATGTTGATAATTACTTTACAGCAGAGCTGGCATTCAATACATTTCCATAATAGCGATAGCTGGTTCCCACAGTTACTTCTACGAAATTAAAATTTTTTAAAGACATGTTTGTTCTTGCATAACCGGTCTTATTTCGCTATTTTATCGGTTTGATTTTGAAATTTCTTGAACCAAAGTTCAAATAACGCTATCGGCATTATGTAGATCTAACAAATTTAAATTGTTTTAAAATGTTCATATCGGTATGGTAGACAACGACCCAGCAAAAACACACCTTACCAAATAATGGGTCTAGTAATCTAAACTCGAAGGTTTGGACGTATTACCCTTGATATTATAATTCTAACTTTTTTTATATGAAATGTTCCAAAAGTACTGAGTTATGCATTCCTAACAGCCTTACGCAAATATGAATTATAATGGGTTACCTATATGCATACAAGGGTATGAATAATAAGCCAGTACCAGAAGGTAAAAAATAATGGGACTAAAATAGATTTTCAAAAAAAATACAGATTTTAAGAAAATATGAGATTTTTTTTTTTCAAACATGTTCGAGCCAAAACTAAAACCTTAACCTATAGCATACAAAAATACAAATTATAATGAGTCTAAAAATAGATTTCCAGAATAATGTTGTAGCATTATATTTTGCCTTTAAGTAGTAAGATGAATAACCTATTATTGTTCACCAATTATATTTTGTATGAGAGTAATGCATTATAAATTTATGATTGCTCATCCATTATTTTATTATTTATAGTAATACAGAAGGTAATAAGTAATCATTACAAAGTAATGTATAAAATATTAAGTAGTCATTACCATGTTTTTGCGTTTGCCAACCATGTTTTACAGTCGACAGTAGAACACCGATTAACCAAATTATAAATTTTTCTGACTTCAAATCACTAAAAAAATTTTTAAAATTTTGTGGATTGAAGGAAATATCGTATATGTTTAAATAAACGACAAACATGTTTAGCCTCCCGAGGAAAAACATTCATATATAGTCATATCTTATTTAATATAATATTATATTCTACACTCAAAAAAATAAGTTAGTAGAAAAGTTAGTAAAACGTCTTGTAAATCAGGTATACTATTTTTTAGCAAATATTTTTGCTAAAATCGTGTTTTCAGCTAAAATTTTTGTTATACTTATTCAGCACTTAACTGTTTTATACTAATGCTTTACTAATATACTAATGTTTTACTAATTAATTTTGCTAAAAAAATTGTGCTGATAAGCAGATGTTGCGGCATGTCAAGATGTAGTAGAGAAGAGGAAAATGATATTAAAAAGTACAACTCTAACAAGACAAGTAAAAAAATCAACCATGAAAAAAACATATACGGACATGTAGACAGAGTAAAGAGAAAGACAAAAACACACATCTTAGGTAGATTTGTATGGTTTCTTTTTCTTATTGCAAAAAAAGGGTTGTTTTTTTCGTTTCGTTTGTTTTGTTTATTTTTTCGTTTCGTTTCTAGAATTATCTTCGGCGGTTTCGTCATTGAAAAGATAGCATCATTAAGACAACCATTGATGTAAGTAGTTGATGAAAATTTTTGTTATGTTATATATATTTATTTCTATATATTTTCAGATATTAAATTAATTCATGTCGTCAATGTGGGAAAATTAAAATTGTTATATTTCGTTATTATAGTAAATTATTTTTAAAAGAATCACAAAAATATGTTTTATGATTTTCAGCAAATAAATTAACTAAATTACAATTTTTCTACAAATTTTTTGCGTTTTTTTCAGTCTACTAAAATTCAGCAAAAAATTTATTAATTTTTACCAACGCTTTTTTATTTCTAATCTACTAAGTGTTAGCAAAACTTTTGCTGAATCTACAAATTTTGTTGCTAAAAATCAGCTCGCTGATTTTCAGCAAAAGATTTTGCTGACATTAGCAACTTTTTTGCTAGCATCCTCCTGACTAAAATTTTGCTGACTCAGCAAAATTTTTTGCTGACTTTACAAACTTTTTTTTATGAGTGTATAAAAACATATAAAGGGTCCGCCATCTAACGTTTTTTTTTTTCAACTAGTGCTTATTTCGTGAATGGTAACACTTAGCTCATGTCTGATTTGACAGATAATTAGTTTTATCCTTCCGCTGAACGAATATGGTTGTGTATACGCTTGAACAACGCTGGGAAATATTGCGACATTACTTTGAAAATCATGGTAATGAGCAAGGAGTGGCCGTTACAGTCAATGGCGATCGTTATCGGGCCATGTTGAACGAATTTTTGTTCACAAAAATTGAAGAGGAGGATATTGGCACCATTTGGTTTCAACAAGACGGCACTACGTGCCACACAGCCGAAGCTACACTCGATGTTTTGCGCCCTGTTTTTGAAGATCGCATTATTAGCCGCAGAGCTGATGTCGTTTGGCCACCTCGGAGCTGCGATTTGACACCGTTGGACTATTATTTGTGAGGTGCCGTCAAAGATAAGTGTTACGCCAACAAGCCAGAGACAATTGACGCTTTAATTGACAATATTCGTGAAGATATTGATGAAAGACAGCTGCACACAATCGATAATGTGCTTAAAAATTGCACCGACCGTGTAGGCTACTGCATGGCCAGCCGAGGCAGCCATTTGAATGAAATTATTTTCCATTATTAACCGGAAGGATTGTACTTTCAAATAAAAAAAGAAATTTGAGAAAATATTCAGTAGTATTTTTTTATAGCATTTTCAAAAAAAAAAAGTTATTTGGCGGACCCTTTAGCTTTATTAAGCGTAATATGGCTACATGTGATGGGTTTGGTTTTCGAAAAAATGTTATATATTAATATCTAAATATATATCGATTGATATTACCGTAGATGTGGTATGTATTACTTCATATGTTGTATATTAATTAGCACGATTTCATATATAATTTTATGTCGTTTGATACAATGTTACGTATATAAACATATTACATTATATTATTTTATACATATTAAAATTGAGTTTTACATCGAATTTTGAAGTCTTTAAAAAAAGTGTTTAAATTAATTAGCACAATTTCATATATAATTTTATATCGCTTAATACAATGTTACGTATAACAAAATATTACATTACATTATTAAAATTTAGTTTTACATCAAATTTGTAAGTGTTTTAAAAAAGGTGCGATATTTGTTTTAAAGATATTTCAAATGGTAAATAATGCTTCCGGACGAGAACAAGAAATTCTCATTGAGTTTGTGATTTAACATAACAAATATCTCTATTAACATTGTCACCTGACGATTTTCTTAGGCAAGGATAAAATACGGAAAGGGAAAAACCTGCAACAAATTATTTTTCACAATTTGATAAATAAGTTTGGAATTTTTCATTAAAACTTACAAAAACTATAAATTCTATTTTGTGATTAACTATTTTTAAATGTGAAATGGTAAATAAAGCGAAAATCTTAATTTCTAATTGAATATTTGAACTATCGCTTAAAAATTTAAAAGAAATTTTTAATAACTTTATAACTTTTTTGATTGCAAATGAAATTTTTCAATATCAATAGCAAATTTTCTACTTTTTAAATAGAAAACTTTAATTTATCTGAAGTTTTGTTGATTTGAACTGAAATGGTGAATAAATGTAATAAACTCGTTTGCAGCGTGAAAACTACAAAAAAATTATTTTTATCATAGTTTTACCAGATATACAAGTTTTATGAGAGTTTGAATTGAATTGAAAGAATCCATAGGATATTTATATTTAAAATAATATTTAGACCATATTAAATTAGATATAGAAACGTATATAGGAAAAACGTATGAGGACACAATTCGGACAAAACTGCATCAAATCACTTCTAATTGTATATAAATTAATCTGATATGATACAATTAGATGTAATTTGATACTTTTTAATAGGGAAAGTTTTCGGATGAAATTTTATGTAACTAATTATATGGTCATAATTAATTATGGGGTCATAAAGCTCCATAACAGTTTTTTTAAATCGGGAAGCTTTCAAAATGTTTGAATACCCATGGTGTCCTACTTTGTAGTCTAATTGATCAGCGACTAATAGGTCCTTCTTTGAAACTTACGCTTGTGTGAAGTTTAATGGCAATCCAGTAAGAAATTGATAAATTATTTCCCCAATATTTGTAAAACATCACACTGTGCACTGTGTTGAAGTGTGTTTTCATTTCTTACACTCATAAAAAATTCCGTACACATAGTTAAAAATTCAGCTACGACAACAGAAAATAGTACCTAAATTTACGCCAGCAGAATTTTCAATGTGTTAATAATCACGGTCTGCTAAACTTAGGTGACCTAAATTTTAGACGAACTAAATTTCAGTTGACAGTTGTAGTTAAACTAACTAAGAATTTAGCTAAATCAACAGAATTTTTTTGCTGAATCAACTGAATAAAAATGTCTTTCCGGATCTGACCAGAGCCAGGTCCACATTTATTACCGGGAATAAAAGTAGTTAATATAGATTACTTAATAGCTTCGCTTAGTTTTCGAGATATAGCCTATTTTATGGTTATAATATAATAAAAAGGAGGAGAAAAACAAAAAAACGTGTATTGAATATCCTCCAGAGGTGGACCTTGCACATAACAAACAAGTTTTCAATTTATTTTTTAATCAATGGTTATAATCTTTAACTTCGAGCTCATATATTAGTTCTCATGTAGTGAGTAAACTAGTTTGTATGAATGTTTGATGTTTGGCATGGGATTGTTACCGCTTTCAAAACGTGTTCTGATGATGGGAACCTAGAAAATTCCCGAAATAGATCTATCAACACATTCCTGAAAGGGTCAAATAATAAATTTGAAAACAAAAAACTCTATAGATTATTTGTTAGGACAATATCCTAATAAAGAAATATAGAGTATGGCCTCGAACTTGAATAATTTTCATTTTAATTGCACAATTAAAGGTCGAAAAAACATAATTTTTATTTTTTAATAAAAATGATATCAAACTTGTTAACAGTTTTATTTTCGCTGTTCCTATTTTATTTTTATTTAGCAAAAAAATCGGCTAATTTGATCAATTTTTCTGCAACCTCTTTTTGGACTAATTTTTAGTACACTCAGAAAAGTTTTATAGTTACTACATGAGAGTATTTGTGTAGTAATGCGTTTTTACCCAGCCAGAAAAATACGAACGGGCAAAGCGTTGGCCCAGTGCTTTTAACGGTGGTACTAGCGTTGGCAGAGCGTTGAATTTCTGAAGATTTAAGTGCTTTGCCAACCCCAAATTGATAACACTCTACAGGGCCTGGCCGTTCCTTTTTTACAGCGTTGGCAAAGCACTGGGTAAACGAAATTGCCAACGTTGGCGAAATACTGGCAAAACCTAATAATATGTGATCTAAAAATAGATTTTCCAAAATAAAATTAAAAAAAAAAGTTATTTCAAAAATGTTTTGGTCCTGCCGGGACTCGAACCCTGGCCGCTGGATTGCCAGCCGAGAGCTCTATCCACTGATCTAACGAGACACATAATAATTGATAGCTTAAAACGTAAACAAGAGATAACAGGTGGCTAAGAGTGGGTTGTGCTAGTTTGCCAGCACTGGCATAACGTTTGTTGGAATTAACTTGCCAACGCTGGAGAAAAGTTGGTCTAAAAAAGATTTTTCACAAACATAAAAAAAGCACAATTTTAATATTTTTTAACAAAGTGTAGTAAATTTTGTAAAATTAATGCTTTAAAAGCACGTTTTACTAACGTTGGCAAAGCGTTCTAAATCACGACTTTGCCAGTGCTTTAATTTTTTGACGGTTGTAAATTTTATAAATCAAGTACTGGCAAAGCACATTTTGCCAACGTTGGGAAAGCGTTCTAAATAAGGGCTTTGCCAGTTCTTTAATTTGAGTTTCTGCCAATTGTACTAAAAATAAAGTGCTTTACCAGTGCTTGATTTTTCTGATCATTGGCAATTTCTGGCTGGGTAGTTATTGCAAATGCAACTGTAGTTGTTTAACACTTTTGAGGGTTGACTTTTTTAACAGTTTTATTACAAACTAATATTTAACAATAAAAACGTCTGTTTTATAGGGTCCGCCAAATAACTTTTTTTTTTTTTGAAGATGCTAAAAAAAAAATTACTGAATATTTTCTCGAATTTGTTTTTTATTTGAAAGTACAATCCTTCTTTTTAATAATGGAAAATAATTTCATTCAAATGGCTGCCTCGGCTGGCCATGCAGTAGCCTACACGATCGGTACCATTTTTAAGCACATTATCGATTGTGAGCAGCTGTATTTCACCAATAGCTTCACGAATATTGTCCTTTAAAGCGTCAATTGTCTCTGGCTTGTTGGCGTAACACTTATCTTTGACGGCACCCCACAAATAATAGTCCAACGGTGTCAAATCGCAGCTCCGAGGTGGCCAAACGACATCAGCTCTGCGGCTGATAATGCGATCTAAAAAAACATGGCGCAAAACATCGAGTGTAGCTTCGGGTGTGTGCCTCGTAGCGCCGTTGTTCAAGCGTATACACAACCATATTTGTTCAGCGGAAACTAAAACTAATTATCTGTCAAATCAGACATGAGCTAAGTGTTACCATTCACGAAATAAGCACTAGTTAAAAAAAAATACGTTAGATGGCGGACCCTTTATTTAGACGTGCTTTCAGCAGCGTAAATTTTAACTAATTTTTAGTGTTTTTTTTACAGATTTTTTTAGATTAGATCAATTGTAATTCAGAAAACTCCAATTAAAAATCAAAAAATTCCGTAGAAATATCATTTGGAATATTAATGTAATTCATAGTAAACTGTAATTAACAGGGCAGCGACTCTCATGCCACCAAAAAATTCAAAATATATTTTGAAAATCTTTTACAATATTTAGATTCGTATAATTGGGATTCTACTTTATTTAAGATTCTCCTATTCTCATACGACTTAAAGCGAGTATTTGTTTTTTAATTTCTTAAACACATTAACATTCTTCTTATTTGATTTGAAGAAATAGACAATTCTACAAATGTTTAGTGTTATTTTATTAATTAATCATTATAATAATTGAGAAGAAAAAAAAAACTTATTGATATACGATGTTGTTGCTAAACAAAAGTAATTAGAAAATTAATGATTGCAGCGTTTATTTAGTTTTTGTTGGAGCATAAAACAAGTTTTTTTTTATCTAAAAGTTGTTAATAGAAATAAATACTACTAACAAATTTTTTTGTATTTTATACAGGGTGGCTCATAGCTATAACGCCAATTTTGTTTTATAATTATTTCTTAAACTGTTAAAACGATCGCTTAGATGTCTTTGGGAAATTTGCTCAGATGTGTCTAAGTTTTTGATTGCATCAATCAATAAAAAGTTGTTGTTTTTAAGTGTCGTTGAATATATTAAATTATGTAGTTGTCAATTGTTTCATAATTATAACGTCATTTTAAGAACATTTTAAAAATAAGCGGTAAGTGATAAAAGTTTTGGGCAAAAATTTATCTGCATTAAAGAAAATGTTTGGTTCATTTAATCTGATTGTATATTTAGTTCAGTTTGTGCCAAACAGGATTGCCACATACTTTTTTTGTTATGCCCAAAGAAATCAAAAAATATCCCCAACCAGAAAAATTTTCGAACAAAGTAGTACACTTAGAATACTATGTACGTAAAGACCACTGCAAATGTAGTTGAAAACAAATGAAACATTTTTTTTTTTGATTATTTTAAATAACATATAATGTATGTAAAATCATAAAACAGTCATTTGATGTGGTTTGTTTTTTTAAACGAACTATAAGGTTAGTAAACAATTTAATTTGTTCTACAAATGACTGACATTTACATTAAAAATAAAGAAACTGTATTACAACCTAAACAACTACATATTTTTAAAGCAGAAGTTCCCTGAGTGTATTGTTAAAATTTTTTATTTAATGAGCCCACACTTACCAAGCATGACAGACACTTTTTATCGATATCAAATCAAAAAATAACACCAAATATAACAATGTTAATTTTTAGTTAAGTAAGAGTTCAAATTCTTTGTTAATTTCTTGTTAATTTTCTTTACATGAAAAATTAGCGTTTAATTCATAAACATGAAACATCAGTCTGCATTTGACTGTGAGCGCGTACGCATGTACAAAAATATTGTTGAGCTCTTTAGTGTAAAGTGTAATTAAACAAACAAAAAAAAAAAAAAAAAAAAAATAAATTGTCTTCAAACAAGAACAATATTTAAAATAAAATCATTGGACATTGTCAATCATCATGGATGATGATGACAAGGAAAGTGAAGAGAGCGATGTAAGCTGGCAGGTATTTTCTTCGTCTAGGTTACAAAAACGTCGTTTGAATGAATCTCCAAAAATTTATAAATATAAAAAACCAAATAACAATTTAAATAATAACTCCTGTGAAAACATTACTAATATAACAGCAAACAACAAAACCAATGCAAAAACATCAAAAACCAATAACAATGGAGTAATGCAGATCAATTTCGGTGCTAGTACTTCTAAGCAAGCAGCAAGTACAAACAAAACTACAACAACTCCTACCCAAGTAAGTCAAAACCAGTTTTCTGTACTAAGTAACGATGATGATATTGATGATAATGATAATGAAGAGGAATGTGATGCAGATAATGTGCAAACAACAGAAAATAATTTACCAAAACCTCCACCAATCATTATACCAAATGTTTCTAATATCAGCGCTATGATTAAAAGCTTTTCTAATGTTATTTGCCCCACTGAATTTAATTACAAGACTTTAAAAGATGGTCAAGTTAGAGTAATGGTAAAACATATTCAGACCTATAGAATGCTAGTAACGTACTTAAACGATAAAAAACGAAACTTTCATACTTATCAAATGAAACAAGAAAGGGCCTATAGAGTAGTAATAAAAAATTTACACCATACAACACCAACTCAAGATATTAAGTTTGCCATTGAAAACTGTGGCCACCAAGTGAGAAATGTTACCAATATTCGCAGTAGAATCACACGAGCGCCCCTTCCTATGTTTTTTATTGATCTCGAACCAAATGTTACTAATAAGAATATATACAACATTAAACATATTAATAATGCAATAGTATCTATTGTTCCACCCAAAAAAAATAATGACCTTGTTCAATGCCACCGTTGCCAAGAGTTCGGTCACACTAAATCATACTGCAAAAAACCAGTAAACTGCGTTAAATGTGGACTAGGACACCTTACGATCGAATGCAAAAAAATGAATGATACTCCAGCTCGATGTGTCAACTGTTTAGAAAATCATCCAGCGAATTATAAAGGCTGTGAAATTTACAGACAGATATTAAAGAAGAAATTAAAAAATAGTAATTTTGTTAACAGATCTAGGAATGTACGATATGCACACAATGATGAATTTCCAACAACAACCAACAACGATGGTGCACAATTTAATCAATATACATATGCTGATGCTCTTAGAAACCCACAAAGAAATTCAAATGATAATCCTTTTGAAAAAATCGAAGTCTTACTTCAAAATCAAATCGAGCTAACAAATAAACTTTTAACTATGATGTCAGTTTTAATAGCAAAATTATGCAACTAAATTTTCGTATTGCAATATGGAATGCCAACGGGCTTTCTAACCATACCCTAGAAGTTGAGCTATTTCTGAAAACTAATTTTATCGATATCCTTTTAGTGTCAGAGACACATTTTACAAGCAGAACCTTTTTTAAAATTAGAGGTTTTGATTTAATAAAAGCCAACCAGCCACATGATAACGCACACGCTGGATCAGCAATTCTAATAAAATCATCAATTAAATATGAAGTTTCCGATTTAATTAGTCAAACGTTTCTTCAAGCTGTTTGTATCAAAGTAAAATCTGATTTGAGTGATGTTTCTATATGCTCTATCTATTTTCCACCTCGCTTTAAAGTAACCTGCCAAAATTTTAAAGACTTCTTTAGTCGTTTGGGGCCAAGATTTCTAGTTGGAGGTGATTTTAACGCCAAACATCCCTGGTGGGGGTCAAGAGTACCTAATCCAAAAGGTATTGCGTTGCGTAATTGTATTATCGAAAATAACTATTCTGTTTTATCAACCGGAAGTCCAACTTATTGGCCGACAGATCCAAGAAAGAAACCGGACTTAATGGATTTTGTTGTTTACTCTGGCATTTCTAGTCAATTCCTTCACATATCTAATGAGCTTTGTGATGAACTTAACTCTGACCACTCTCCAATTTTATTAAATTTTAACACGTATTTACATTCCAACTCCAAGAAATACCAAGTTGTTAACAAAAAGACAGATTTTAACTCTTTTCGGCTTTGGATAGAAAGAAACATTAATCTGAATATACCCATTAAATCACCAACAGAATTAGAAGATGTCGTTGAAACTTTCAACAGTTTAATTCATGAAGCTGGATTTCTTTCTACTCCAAAAGAAGAAGCTTTTGACACTCAAGATAAAATAGTTATTACTGCTGAAATTAGAGAGATGATACAAAATAAAAGAAGATTAAGAAAAATTTGGCAAACCAGTAGACACCCTAATGACAAGCAACGTTTTAATAAAGCAGCCAAAGATCTGAAAAAACGAATTTATGAATTAAAAAATGAACAGCTTGGTTATTTTCTTAAAAATCTTGGTGTTTCTAAAAACGACGAGTTTAGTCTGTGGAAGGCAACGAAATATTTAAAACGTCCAACTAAAAGAAATGATCCCGTAAAAGATGTAAATGGGACATGGTGCAAAAACGACAAGAGTAAGGCAGAAGCGTTTGCATCACATCTCCAAAATACATTTCAACCACATGATTTTAGTAATAGTACTCATGTTGATGAAATTACAAATTTTTTAGATATCCCATGTCCAATGGATTACCCTATTAAACACATATCTCCATCTGAAGTTCAACAAGAAGTGAACAAACTAAATTGTAAAAAAGCTCCGGGATACGATAGTATTAATGGAATTGTAGCTAAAAATCTACCTAAAAAAGGCATTCTATTTTTAACGCTCATTTATAATTCTATTTTGCGACTAAGTCATTTTCCGTCCCAATGGAAGTGTGCAGAAATAATTATGGTAAATAAACCCAATAAACCAGAGAATGTTGTTACATCTTATAGACCTATTAGTTTATTGGTCACATTCTCGAAAATATTTGAAAGAATATTTATAAGTAGATTGTCACCAATCTTGGAAAAAAAATAACATCATACCTGAATACCAATTCGGATTCAGACATAATCATGGTACACCCGAGCAATGCCATCGTATCGTAGCCTTTATAAGGGATACATTGGAGAAGAAAAAATATTGTTCCGGCGTCTTCTTAGATGTACAGCAAGCATTTGATAAAGTCTGGCATTATGGATTATTTTTTAAACTTAAAAAGCTACTTCCAACACCATTCTACTTATTACTCAAGTCCTATTTAAGTGAACGACATTTTTATGTGAGAGTAAACAACGAAACATCCCAAATATATAGCATCAATGCAGGCGTTCCGCAAGGCAGTGTCTTGGGACCTATACTGTACACAATATATACATCAGACATGCCTTCTACTGCAAATGTTTTAGTGGCAACTTATGCAGATGACACAGCAGTACTAGCTTCTAGCACATGTCCTATTGAAGCTTCAAATCATGTACAAAATGAACTAAATCAAATTGAAATCTGGCTTAACAAGTGGAACATAAAAGTAAACACTGAAAAATCGGTACATGTCGTATTCACGTTACGTAAAGGCGATTGTCCAAACTTGTCTATCAACAATACTGAAATTCCTAAAAAGGATAGTGTCAAATATCTTGGTCTCCATATTGACAAAAGATTAACTTGGAGCACTCACATTAAAGCCAAAAAAGAACATTTAAAAATTAAGAGCAGACGGCTCTATTGGCTGCTAGGCCCTACGTCGCAACTAAGTCTTGAAACGAAAGTATTAATATATAAAACCATTCTTAAGCCAGTATGGACGTATGGCATACAGTTGTGGGGAACTGCTAGCAACTCAAATATTGAGATATTACAACGATACCAAAATAAAACATTAAGGTCAATTGTCAACGCTCCAATATTTGTATCAAATAAAACTATACATAACGACTTATTTATTCCCAAGGTTAAAGATGAAATCAATAGATTCAGCGAAAATTATCTAAAAAGACTAAGTAACCACTGCAACCCATTGGCTATCTCTCTACTAGATGATACAGAAGAAGTTAGACGACTTAAGCGGCATCAAATTCTTGATTTACCATTTCGCTAAAAAATAAATGTATTCAAAATGTAATCGTTTTCTAAGTAATAATTAATTTTCCAATCAGTAAATTTATATTCATAAAATATTTCTTTTACTATTTATGTTTACTCAATTTGTAAATAATTTTTAATTATTATAAAAATTCTATATTTTTTTAATATGTTGTTGTTCTCGCTGGAGTCTAACAACCAATGTAATTTCTTTATTTTATCATATTTACTTATTATCCTTAAATGGATAGATTGTAAATAAAGTTTGTTATGAAAAAAAAAAAAAAAAAAAAAAAAAAAATTCATAAAAAACCCATGTGAAAAAGTTCATATATTGCCATATATGGCCACATATATGTGTTCATATATGAATCCATATATGTTCGCATCCAAAATTTGAGGGTATATGGACATATATGCTCATATATGGACATATATGAATGTTCATATATTGTCATATATTATTACTTTTCCTATATTCTCGTATATAAAAAACCTTTTTTAGTTTTTTTTTACAAAAATATTCTGCTTATGAAAAAATACAGCTATTATAATTCTATATATATTAGAGCTAATTTTGAAAAATAGATTTTTGGATATTATCACTTTTTAGAAGGTTTTTGTATCAATAAAAATAATGGCGTATTTTTTTTTTTAATTCCAACTCCATCCCGTGCCTATAGGCGACTCAAATCCAATAAATTATTATATAAACCAATAAATTATTTTGTATTCACTAAAAAATTAAATTTTTAATCTTTAATAACTTTTGAACGGGTAACTACAAAATTAAAATTTTTGGACCATTTTTCTCAGATGTAAGTATTTTTTTATTAACAAAAAAAAATATTTTTTTTTTTTTTTTTTTTTAATTATTTTTTTGGACCACTCTATCGGCCTAAGTTTTCCCGTAGAATCGAATACTGAAGTAAGATTTGACATATATTTAGCCGTTTTGTTGTATGGGAAAAGCGACCCAAAATCCGCGATTTCAGTCGCCTATAGGCACGGGAAGGAGTTAGAATTAAAAAAAAAATACGCCATTATTTTTATTGATACAAAAACCTTCTAAAAAGTGATAATATCCAGAAATCAAAATCAAAAAAAAATTTAAAAACGAACTCTAATATATACGTTACTGTTTTTTTTTTTAAACTGAAAATATACTTCAATATAAGAATATTCTACATCAGGAGGTGCGGTTTTTCCTAATAACGCATTCTCTGCAATCGTATTTATAAATTAATAAAACATTAATTTATATGTTTTTGTTAAGAATTCGTAGACCGGCAGAGTAAGGGTTAAAAATAAAAAAAAAATCGTCCTCATATATAGTCATATCTGATCAAAAATTAAAACATATTAACCATATATGGAATAATATATGAATTCATATATGGAGATATATGGCATATATGAACCAATATATGTACCAATATATGCAATATATTATCATATATCATCATATATGGTGTCATACATATCCATATATGAACTTTTCGTTTAAATGAATTTACCCATATATGTATCATATATGGAACCATATATGCTCATACATGAAACCATATATGACAATATACTGGGAATATCTGAATATCTAAAAAAATGTCTGAGACCTCATAAAGTATTTATATTATTGATCCTTATTAAATTTTAGGACGATTTAGCGATGTCCGTCTGTCTGTCTGTTGAAATGGCGATCACTGCGCGAAAACGCAATACTGACTGCTCATTTTTACTTAGATTGATGTACATTTACCCGAAAAGTTTGGTACACAGAAAAAACTAAAAACTATTTTCAATTAAAAAATTTATTGAAGCAATTAATATTTTATTTGATTTTGCACCTATCACGGCAATGATACTATCAATTAAACCTTTTATTAAAATTAAGAAGGAAAAAAAAGTTATAAATAACTTCTACAAAAAAAAAAAAAAATATGATACTCACAAAAAAAGTGTGTGATCTATACGTTGGTATGTGTGTTTTTTGCAATGCTGAGTCTGTTTGTGTGTGTGCTTGTTTTGTTTGTTAACTTCAAATGTATTTGGTATTTTATACTGAAAATTTTCTATTTATGCATACAGTGTATGAAAAAATAATCTGATAATTGCGTCTACAATAAAATATGTATTTATATATTTAAAAAGTCAATAAAAATATTTATTGATTAAATATTTGTTTAGAAACAAATTAAATTCAAATCAAATCTTTAATTAGATATTTTAGGTTGATAATTTTTTCTGTGTATTGAAAATGAGTAAAATCGGTCCAGCGGTTATGAGTGAAAATCTGAAGGTACCTCTAAATTTTCCATACAAATTGCTATATAATACACTTTATATTAGTAAAATTGCATAGTAGAGTCCATATTTTTCTACCAGACGCTAAGAGGTGATTAATATTTCAGATTCACCTCAAATTTTTATTTCAGCTGAAATTTGGTTTTACCACAAACATTTTTTTTAACCTAAAAATAGTTTTTCGCCTCAAAAATGTTTTTTACTACACAATTTAATTTTTACATCAAACAATTTGTTCACCTCAAAGTTTTGATTTCACCTCTAACATTTTTTTGAAATATTTTGTTTTGAAGTTTATTTGTAAGCGGTCATTGTAGAGGGCATAAAGAAAAAAAATTGTAAAACCAAATGTAATGCATGTTCTTGTTTTTAATTAATTTAATATTAAAGTTAGTTGCTTAAATCTGTATGACATCTGACTTTTTCAAGCAACTTTCTACAACTTTCTTAAATTTACACACACAAAATAAATATGCTGGAAATCTACCAACACTACAATTTCTTGGGAATCCTTCCCTAAATATTTTTGAAATCACCAAAAAAATCACATGTCCCCAATTAAAATTTTCTGTTCTCAAGACCAACAAAAAATCCCCAAATTTGGGGACAAAACACCAAGTCTGGTAACACTGGTGCCAAAAATCATTGATTTTCGGCGATTTAATTCCAAAATCTGTATTTGTAGAAAAAGGTTTATAAATTCAACCAAATTAAAGCCGAGACTTGATTTTTTCTCAATAATCCTCCTTGTTAAATGGAATACAAACAATTGTGTTAGAAAAGAATTAATTCGCCCCGACAAATATAACATATTAGGATTTTTCTGAAAAATCCGATTTGGTTCCTTGTGCTATAAGGGACTTAATTCAAAATACTTGGCTAATCAGGTAATTTTGGAACGTGTTCATCAAAACTGTCTTTATTTTCTTGCTACCGCCGCAAAGTGGCTTTAGCTATCGAAGTTTACAGGTAAAATTCGTATACCAAAATTATCGGGTTTTTTAAATCTAACAAAATTGTTTGTCTTCCATCGAACAAGGAGAATTATTGAAAAAATCAGGTATCGACTTTAATTTGTTTAAATTTATGAAAATTTTGCTATAAATACATATATTTGAATAAAATCGCCCATATTTGTTGGCATAAACTGAACCAAACCTACTAACAAATCAATTAATCTTCAATCCAGATTAATTATTACCCAAAATTTTTATCACTTACCGCTTATTTTTAAAATTTTCTTAAAATTACTTTTTAATTATGAAACACTAGACAACTATATAACCCGGTGTAGACACGTTATGACACCAGTAATGAGACCAGCTTACTCTCTGAATTGATTTAACACGAATAATAAGGACTTACTGATAATTGGTTAATTTAATACAAAACATAATGCGTTACACATAAGAACTTATTTTTATCATTATTTTAAATAAAAAGTAATGATCTTTGATATTGATCTTTGATATTGATATTTCAACTCCAGTAAGTACAATGTACTTAGTACATATATAACTACTTATTTTTGATTTTTTGTAAGCTCCGGTAGGCTAGTTGGTAGCTTGCTAGCTTATCAGTGCGAGGGTCGTGGGTCCGATTCCCACCAGATGCACTGTTCTCTTTACGCTACAACGAACCGAAAACCATAGTAGCTAATGTTTGGTTAGGGTAATAGGATATAATATGTAATTCTATGTTTATTAATTTATTAAGAGATAAAAAAAGTAAAAAAATAAATAAAAATAAGACATTTTGTGCAACCAAGTTATTTATGTTTTATCTATCAAATATAACATGTCGAGATAGCTCTGATGGTAGAGCGGTTGACTGGCAACCTGGAGTCACAAGTTTGAATTCAGTGTGGGAACATTTTATTATTAAAAAATGGTTTCAATAAAAAACTAGTTGAATAAAACTAGTTTTAATCACAACGAAACTCGACCTGACGATAGATGGTACAGTGAAATAACTCCCAAATGAAATAAGTCCCAATGGAAAAATGAAATAAGTCCCAAAAAATTTTCCATGTAAATTGGGACTTATTTCATTATGAAATAAGTCCCAATGCGTTGGGACTTATTTCATAATTTTTGTTGGGAGTTAATTCATTATGAAATAACTCCCAAATGAAATAAGTCCCAACAGTTTTTTTGTTGGGAGTTATTTCATTTGGGAGTTACCATTGGCACTTATTTCATCGCAGTTGGGACTTATTTCATTTTAATTGCCTTTATTTAAATTTAGCCAATGGTGCAATAAAGCCTTTATTTTGTATTTTTTGATTCTTTTGTTACACTGTTCAGTTTTTCTGCGTGGCGGCCTGCGGCCAATCTTAGGGGTTTTCTCCTCCATAGGACGCGGCAGGTGGCTTCGCTGAATACAGTTTTCCTGCGCCCGTCTCATTATCTTCCCTAGTGTGACGCGCGCAGGGAAACTTTATTCAGCGAAGCCACCTGCCGCGTCCCATGGAGGAGAAAACTCCTAAGAGCGGCCGCAGGCCGCCACGCAGAAAAACTTTATAAAGCAAAGATTTTCAATATTATTGCAGTTAAATTTTTTGTTGAATTATTAATGTTCTATTAATTTTTGTTAATATGAAATTTTTTTATAATTGTTCAATAAAATATAAGAAGAATAAGAAATTTAATTGCTTCATTTAAAAAAAAAATTTAAGTGAAATAAGGCCTTTACGGCTTTATTTCACTTTCAAAGTGCAATAAAGCCTTTTTGCAAATAAAGGCCTTATTTCTCAATTGAAAGTGAAATAAAGCCTTAAAGGCCTTATTTCGTAAGGCATTATTGCACTCCACCTATGCTTACATATACTTATGAAATAAAAAGTGTTCTCTAACAGAAAAACAAAACAAACAAAAATTGGGAGTTAATTCATTTTTGTTGGGACTTATTTCATTGGGAGTTAATTCATTTTTTTTTGGGATTTATTTTTAAATTTTGAAATAACTCCCAAAAATTGGGACTTATTTCATTTTTCTCATTGGGAGATATTTCATTTTTTTACATTGGGTGTTATTTCATTTTTGATGGGACTTATTTCATTGGGAGTTATTTCATTGGGACTTATTTCATTTGGGAGTTATTTCACTGTACCACGATAGATCAGTGCGCTAAAGCGCTCTGTCTAACGTGTAGTGCGAGTGCATGTGGCATTAGAAATCAGTTTATCTATACCACGGTCAGTGATTGCACAGAAAATTTCATATACACGCAATCGAACAAATAAAAACATAACAAATATTACATTTTAGGTAACCACATATTTTTTTGGAAGGGTTTTTGTAATGATATTTCATTACTTTCCTCGACATCCCCATATAATAGTAATCAGACTTGTAATATATGTATGTACTTATATAACCACTTATATGGTAATGCTTTTCTACACAGGGAATTTACACTATTCAGCAACACTTAACTACAAAAACTTTTCATGTTGCATCAAACGAAAAATAAGACACGTGTGAGTAAATCTTCCGAAGACACCTAAGCCATCGGTTCAGTAGTTTAAGAAATAATTAGAAAACAAAATTGACGTTATAGCTATGAAACGCCCTGTATATAAAATTTGAAAATAAATTTACAAACTTTTTTTAAATAACGAATAACTAGTAAGTTTGATATAGTCAAATATAGTAGTTCATACTTGACACAATTCCCATCATTCCAATTTTATTAGAATATAACAAAAAAAAAAAAACACAAAAAACCAAACCTCAAATTTTTGCAAATTTAGCATTTTATGTACAAGCTTATTCAAATGTGATTTCTGAACAGTAAGGTTGTTGCAATTAAAATTCAGTTGTATTAACCAAAAGTTGTTGTGAAAAGCGACATTCGCATTTCAGTCGTAGTAACGAAATTTCCGTTGGAAAATGCCAAAAGTTGTATCTGTGCGTAGTCTTTGACTTTTAGCCTGTTGCACAGTGTAATCTTTTCAATACTTTTTTGCTTAGATTTCCGCTTTTTTTTCAAAAATCAAGTCGTAGTTCTTTAAATGTTTGCACGTTTTTTAAAGTGGTCAGTTTAATTTTAATTTGAAAAACTGTTGTATGATATTTCCCATTTACAATTGCTAACACAGCTATTTTTAAATACAGTTAACACTCTAAAGGCGCACACATCACTTTAACAGATAATTTTGTAATAACGGAGTGTGATTTAATTACACAGGAGGACAAAGTCATAAATTTTTAAATATTTATAAGAAGTTATATTACAAATGGTTCCTTAAGTTATATTACAAATGGTTCCAGTTATATTACAAGTGGTACCAAGTTTTATTATTATTATTAAACATTCCCAAAATTCGAAGTCTCAAATAAACTTAATTTTTATTTATTCATTTAATATAACTTAAATTATTCAGATATTCTGGAATTCTTACTTCATCGGATATCATCAACCCACTTTAGCCTTTAATCTAAAATGACCCACAAATTTCATGAAAATGCAAAAACGTCACTATTAAATTAATGTTAAAGATTTTTTAAAATGTCTAATTTGAAAAAATGCTAATTCGAGTTTTTGTTTGGAGCGACTCCTTTACAGGACATAAAAAGAGCCTATTCGGAAGAGGTGTTTCAGCAAGAAAACTATTATTTTAATATGGTGCCTCAAGTACAAAATAATCAAATATCATTACAAAAAATAGAATAAATAAATATGTGGTTACCTATATGCTTACCATTATGGACAAATATCATGAGTCTAAAAATAAATTTAAAACAAACTAAATTTAATAAAAAAAAAAAACTTTTTATTGAATTTTTTTTTTTATAAAATGTGCTCACACAGTATTCGAACCCGGGCCTCCAGGTTGTCAGTTAACCCTTCTTCCAGCTGAGCTATCTCGAAATGTTATACTTGATATATAAAAACATAAATGACTTGCTTGCACAAAATGTCATTACATTCCAGCTTACAAAATAATGAGTCTAAAAATAGATTTACAAAAAAAATTTTAGATCATTACTTTATATTTAAAATCATGAAAAAAACAAGTACCCATGGTTAACGCATTATTTTTTGTATTGAAATAATGGAAAAATTAACTAGTTATTAGTAAGTCCTTATTATTTGTATTAAAGTAATGCAGAGAGTAAGCAGGTGTCATGAATGGTAGTGAGAAAAGTAATGACATGTGATTACCGCTTCTACACTGGAAATACAACTCTTATATAATGACTCGTTCCACTGAGAGAACATTTGATAAGCTTGAATAATTATTTTGCCATAGAATTCACGGAAACCGAAATAATTAGAAAAAAAACGCCGAACATCAAGTTTAATTTCAACCGTCGGGCATCATCACCATAAATATTTGACCAATGTCTAGTACTTACAAGGGCGGTATCCCGACCCGGAACGGCAGTTCTTAATGAGCTTTAGATATGCTGTAGAGAAAAAAAATTTAAGAGACATGTGTTATTTTTTAGCTGCCCGAGCTAATACCTGAACTAATGTTCATGTTTTGAAGACACATTCACTGCTGAACAAACTATGTCTAAAGACTTTCAAGTATTTTTGTTATTCAAAAAAAAATCTGGAGTTTTTTAAGAAATTGTAGTTGTATAGCTAAAAAATAATGCATACTAATGCCTACCCAGGTGAAAATGTTCATATATTGTCATATATGGCCACATATATGAGTTCATATACGAATCCATATATGTTCGGATCCGAAATTGGAGGGTATATGGACATATATGGTCATATAAAATGCCATATATGAATGTTCATGTATGGTGATATATTATTACTTTTCCCACATGCTCGTATAAAAAAGGCAATTTCTTAAGTTTTTATCAAAAATATTGTCTTTTTATTAAAAGAAAAGGTTTCTATTATACTTCTAAGAACATGTGACTGATAAATTTATACATTTCATATTCAAAATGCTTTAATAAAAATAAATAGTTAAAAATGAAATTTTTTAAGAAAATACTATTTGGGAAAGAATTTAATGAAAATTAATAATAGTATGGATAATGGAAAACCAACTTGTTCCAAAAAAAATAAAATTCGATGAACTAGAAAATGATGATGACGGCGATAACAATAGTAATCAAGCCAACACAAAAGAAGTCCACTGGTACGAATACTTATGAATTTTGTAAAAGAAACTTTAACTAAAATGCTTGTGTTTGATACACACAAAATATCATTTCCAAGTAATTAGGATCATTTCAACTTAAACGTTTATTCACAAAAAAAGCGAAAAGCGGGATTTATTGACTTGAAATACGGATTTTAAAAAATTCGTAATTGCTTAATTTGAATCGTTCAAATTTTACTTCAGAAATTGATAGTTTCTAAAAAATCAGTTTTGGCACAACAAATGAATACATTTTAGACTTCGATTCTAATTTTCAAATCCTATATCTGGTCCTGCAATGTTATTGCTATCAAAAAGCTTCAAAATTTATAATATTAAATATTATTAAATCATTTTATTTTTATAAAAATTAAAAAAAATATATTAAAAAGCAGGATAATTCCGCCAAAAGCGGGATGGTTTGTCAGGTTAGCTACTACCGATTCAGAATTAAGCACATAAAATGCGACTGATATTTCTTCAGATTAAGGTGAGATATCTCATAACTCATTCTCTACTATCGTCTTTATAAATTCTACAAACTTTAAAGTCTATTGTCTTTTATATATTTTTGTCAGGAATTCGTACAGCAGAGAGAAGGGGTTAAAAATAAAAACTATTTCGTTCTCATATATGGTCATATCTGATAAAAAATTTAAACATATTGCCCGTATATGGCATAATATATGAACTCATATATAGAGATATATGGCATATATGAACTAATATATGCAATACATTATCATATATGGTGTCATATCCATATATGAACTTATTCTTTGAATGTATTTACCAATATATGCTTCCATACATTACATATATATTCATATATGCCCATACATGGAACCATATATCCTCATACATGGAACCATATATCCTCATACATGGAACCATATATCCTCATACATGAAACCATATATGACAATATACGATCATATATGAACTTTTTCACCTGGGTATTTATTTTAATCGAGTTGTTGTCTGAGCTTATTTCGTTATTCGACTTTTCCGAATAGCCTTTTTCTCCTTTATCTAAAATAATTCAAAAATTCGACAACTGGATCCATCAAAAGCATCAAAATTTTTATTTTGTTGAGTACTTTATCGCTGTGTACAAATAACATCTTTTTTTAACCCTTAAACTTGAGATTGGGCAGCCAAATGAAAACAAAGTGCCTCTTTTTTTTCTCTACCATATACCGATGTTCATTAACATCTGCGAGTTCTAGCAATCAAAGTATAAATAAACCAGCATGAAGATGCATCAAGCCTTAAAGTATTTTTTTTTTTTGAAAACTGTACCATATATCAAAAAAGTATGCCAATGAAATCAGCAAGCCCGAAATATATAGATTTGATGGTGTGAACCTTATAAATTTTTATGATGTCATGTCGTTTTAGCGGTGATATTATGGAAAATTAAACAAAATAATTTTATTTAAATCGTTTTTAAACACAATTCTAATTTCACTATCTATTATTGAAATATTTCACTGTATTTTATGGATAATATTTAATTTCTCTTTTAAATATTAAACACTAATAATATCACGTAACAGGTAGCAAAGTTCAAAAGTTCTGCCATAAAAATTAATGCAAATTGTATATAAATAATTTATACTCTCCCTTGTTTAAAACTTTAAGGGAGAAAGGGAGTTTGAAAAAAATCGTAAACCAATTTTTTATATTTAACCGATAACGTATGGACAAAAAAAAATACGGAATTGTTTAAATGAGGTAATTAAAAATTAACAGGGTTGTATACAACAATTTTTTTTTAGAAAATATAATACAAAATTATCTAGTTGATTATTAAAAAATAGAAGCACATTCATTATTGATCAATTAGATGGACACAAACTGATTTGTAACTTTTGTAAAGAAAATCCATTACAAAAAAAAATTAAATTTTTAATAATTTTAAGGAAATGGGATTTAAAATCAATCAAAAAACATCATCAAAATGATAAAATAATTTTCTGGCCACATCTCGCGTAGTTCTGCTACGCTAAAGTCGCAATAGACAAGTTAAATCATCGAAAATCTAATATGTGCCAAAAGAAAGAAACCCGCTAAACATTGCCCGACATAGACCCATGGAAACTGTTTTGGCATACTTAAATAGAAAATTATATAGAAACAATTAGCTGGCAAACAAATTAGATTAACTCATTTAAAAAGCAAACAAAGCGCTAAAACCAGGATACAAAAGGAATTTAGAGCTCAATGGCTGAAGTACCAAAAAAAATTTCGGAAGGCAATGCGCTATATGGTCAATATTTTTTTGTAAGTTTAGTATATTCCTGTATATAATAAATAAATTTAAATTAAAATAAAAATGTTTTGTTTGCCTATTTTTTTTTAATATTTTATGTTTTCCCGTATTATTTTGCCCATACTTTAAAGAAACATCTAAAATGGAGGTTTTACGTAATAGAGGTTACCGCGTAACTCAATTCGAAAAAAAATATTTCGAATATTGAACATATTGTAAAAAAAGTCTTAACACAAAATTAAATTGTTCTCTATTTTATGGTTCGTACTCTTGTACATTACATATCGTCACCATAAATGCAAAAGGACGTAACATCATTTTTTAATTTTTACAGGATTGTGATTGATATTTCTTTAGATTCAACCCAGGTGAAAAAGTTCATATATGATCATATATTGTCATATATGGTTTAATGTATGAGGATATATGGTTCCATGTATGAGCATATATGAACATATATGTAATGTATGGAAGCATATATTGGTAAATATAATGAAGGGATAAGTTCTATAAATGCCTAACAAAAATATATAAAAGACAATAGATTTTAAAGTTTGTATGAGATGAGTTATGAGATATATCACTTTAATCTGAAGAATATCAGCCGCATTCTATGTGCTTAATCTAAATCGGTAGTACCTAACCTGACCAGCTTTTCAATATATTTTTTTTTAGTTTTTATAAAAATAAAATGATTTAAAATCGTTTAATATATTATAAATTTTGAAGCTTTTTGATAGCAATAAAGTTGCAGCGCCAGGGATAGGATTTCAAAATTAGAATCGAAGTCTAAAATGTATTAATTTGTTGTGCCAAAACTAATTTTTTTAATAATTCAAAGAAACTAATTTTTTAAGCGATTCAAGCGAAGAAATTACGAATTTTTTAGAATTCGTATTTCAAGTCAATAAATCCCGCTTTTTGCACCAAATTCCCTTTTGTGAAAAAACTTTATAAGTTGAAATGCTCCTAATTACTTGACAACGATATTGTGTGTGTATCAAACACAAGCATATCAGTTAAAGTTTATTTTATAAAATTCATAAGTATTCGTACCAAAGGACTTCTTTTGTCGGTTGGCTTGATTACTATTGTTATCGCAGCCATTATCATTTTCTAAATCATCGTATTTTATTTTTTATTGGAACAAGTTGGTCTTCCATTATCCATACTCTTATTAATGTTCATTAAATTCTTTCCCAAATAGTATTTTCTTTAAAAATTTCACTTTAAACCATTTATATTTATTAATGCATTTTGAATATGAAATGTATAAATTTATCAGTACCATGTTCTTAGAAGTATTATATAAACCTTTTCTTTTAATAAAAAGACAATATTTTTGATAAAAGTTTAAAAAATTGCATTTTTTATACGAGCATGTAGGAAAGTAATAATATATGACCATATATGAACATTCATATATGGCATTATATATGACCATATATGTCCATATACCCTCAAATTTCGGATCTGAACATATATGGATTCATATATGAACTCATATATGTGGCCATATATGACAATATATGAACATTTTCACCTGGGAAGTGAGATATCTCATATGAACTTAAACATCAATCATGCCTTGTATGCAACTAGTAAAATAAGTATTGGTGAAGCAGTATAAAAAGTTTTAGATATACTGAAACATAAACTAAAAAAAAACTGAGTAAAGAGCTCAATTTTTTTTATTTTATTAATTAATAATCATATAATTACAAATTATATACTATTACCCTAACCGAGCACTAGCTACTATGGCCTTCGGCGCGTTGTAGCGAAAACAGACCAGTGCCTCTGGTGGGAATCGAACCCACGACCACCGCACTGATAAGCCAGCACGCTACCAACTAGCCTACCGGGGCGCACACAAAGAGCTCAATTAAATCTTATAAGTACATATATTCAATATTATAATAAAAATCATAAAAAACGTTTATCTTATTAAATCATTCTCTACTATCGTCTTTATAAATTATGGAAACTTTAAAATCTATTTTCTTTTAAATATTTTTGTGAGGAATTCGTATAGCGGCGAGAAGGGGTTAAAAATAAAAAATATATTATTATTTCTGATAAAAAATTAAAACATATTGCCCATATATGGAATAATATATGAATTCATATATGGATATATATGGAATATATGAGTATATTATCATATATGGTGTCATACATATCCATATATGAACTTTTCCTTTGCATATATGTATATGTACATATATGCATATATGTGGAGCCATATATGCTCATACATGAAACCATATATGACAATATATGATCATATATGAACTTTTTCACCTGAGGAGAAGCAAAAAACCTTGTAACCAAAACACGACTACAGACCTATTTCTGAAGGCTTTTTTTGTTTTGTTAATATTCTTCGAGTTATGATTGTTACGCCCTTTTGGCATGATTTTTTCTCAAATAAAAAGACGTAACAACATTTAACATGAGAAATGGAATGTAGCTCAAATACAGATTTTATTGGAATATTAGTATTTTTCCAATCAAAAATTTTGGTTTGTTCATTTGTAAAAAAAATTGTTAACAAAAAATTTTATTTTTTCATGTCGTCACCAAAAAACCTTGTATAATTAAAGATATAAAACACGAAGACAGACTTATTTCTGCAGGATTTTTTTATTTCTTGTTAATATTCTTCGAGTTATGATTGTTACGCTTTTTTGGCATGATTTTTTCTGAAATAAAAAGACGTAACAACATTTAACATGAGAAATAGGATGTAGCTCAAATAGTATTTTTTTTTTGGATGTAAGTATTTTTCTTAGTATATACGAAATTCTGATCTACGCATGAACTTAGGTGTAAGTGCTGTGTATCAGACTATTCAAAAATATGCTTCATCACATTCGAAACGTTTACAAGATCATATAAGCAACACTTCGCTTTATACTCGTAGGCTCAAACGCCATAAACCACAAGATTTATTGGACTTTACTTGAACTGCATATAGCTTTAGAATAATATTACTTGTTAGTTTTTTTTAATACTAGTTGTAATTACATGAAATGTTAATGATTTATAACGTTTCAATAAAAAAAAATAATATATATAATTTAGTCTACTGCATCATAATCAATCAAAAACTCGATTTTGAACTTTTTTGTTGTTACGCCCTTTTGCATTTAAGTTGACGATATACAAATTAAAAAAAGTAAGATTTTTGGTAAAGATTTCGTTTTTACAAAATTTACAACATTTCCTAAACCGATTTTTTCTTTCTAATCGAAATACAGAGTATTTCTGCTCTCTTCTTCTGGGGGGTTTGTCCAGCATTTAAGTATTTTAAATAAGTGACAACCCTGGGTCCACAACATAGGCATTAAGGGTATACTAATAGAAACAAATGAATAAACATTTTTGTTAAATCTACTAAAAATTAGTTTAAAATAACGGTGCAGGGAAAACTGCAGCAATTATACTTATTTTCCAAATATTAGTACGATAAGAATAGCAAAAATAAATCCGTTAAATCTAAAAAATTTTAGTTATATTTAAACTAAATTTTAGTTAGTTTTAAGTTTCAAATTGAAATGTTAGTACCCCAAAAAAGTGAAATTTATAAAGTTTTTTTTAGATTTTTTGCTAAATCTACTAAAAATTAGTTTAAAATGGCGTTGCAGGGAAAACTGCTAGAATTACTTTTTTCCAAATATTAGTAAGATAAGAATAGCTAAAATAAATCCGTTAAATCTACAAAATTTTAGTTATATTTAAGTTAATTTTAAGTTTCAAATTAATCTGCCAAAATCAGCAAAAAATTTGCTAAATATTAGCAGAAAAAAAAGTGAAATTTTTAAATTTTTTTTAGATTTTTTATGCGAATAAAAATCAGCACCTCGGAAATAGTTAATTTTGCAGCTGTTAGCAGAGTTACTTGCTATTTTTAATAAACTAAAATTTAACTCGAATATAATTTTTTTTTAATTTTCTTGTTATCTTACTTACTAATATTTATTAAAAAAAAAATGTTGCTAATTGGTCATTTTTTTTTCTTGAACGTAGTATTTTCTGCTATTTTTACAGGTTTATTTTTTTCAGTGTTGATACACGCTCAAAAAAATAAATCACTTTCAACGTGTCCTTAATTAGAAGATAATTAAGAAATAAAACCAGTTTAAATAAAAAGAAATTAAATGTCGCTTAATAAATAAATTATCTTTTTAATTGAAGAATTTAATATATAATTAAAATTTATAATTTAAACAATAAATGATAAGGTTGATCACTTAAGAATTCTAATTATTTACTAATTAATACCGCGCAAATAAAACAGATCGTTGAAGATAAAATAATGATTGTGAGTTTTGTAGAACAAAGAAATTTTGATTTTTTTATTAGACATTAGTAAAAAAACCGCTTTTTATGCAGTGAATTTTTAAATGTTTTCATCAGAGATTACATAAATATCTTTTTCCCTTTTAACAAAATCATAAACTTTTAAATAGTATTAGTATATATTACACATTATCATGAGTTACGTGCATTGACAGCAAATGTCAAAGAGTAAGATATCTATGTAATTTGTGGTTTTAATACGTATACTTTCGTGGTAAGAACATTTAAGTTATTAACAATTTTGGGACAGTAGTTTTTAATTGAAATGGAGGGCTCAGGGATCACGAAAATAATTAAAAATTTAAGGGGTAAAGGAAGGGAAGTTAAGTTTGTGGATAGATGCAAAACAAAATTTTGGCAATTTAATCTAAAAATCTGAAGTGATATTTTTTTTTCAATTTTATTTTCTTTGTTAACGAGCAAAAGCAAATAAAAAAATAATTTTCGTAAAAAATTTCGAAAAATTCACTTTGAGTAAGTCGAAGACTACTTTCGATTTGGCTAAAACTTTCCACTAACTACACAGCGCCACAAAATTGATGCCTAAAATTGAAAACAAGAGTACCGAACATTAATTCTAAATATTTCGGACACGCTGATTTCATTGGCGTACTCGGGTTTATCACTTAAGGGCCAGATTTATCGCAAAATTGCATAAAATGTGAAAATGGGCCCATATAATTGTATCTGTTAAATGTCCAGTACAATTTCATCCGAATTATGGCCCAATAGAATTGTATTAGAATGTACCAGTTTTGTATATAATTGTATCAGTTATATCTAAACTGATACAAATAGATATAAACCAGATATTATTGTATCCTGATTTTGACCAGATATAATTGTATATGATTTTATGTAAATTATGATACATCTAAATATAATTAGATCCGTGTTTTGCACTAAAGGTTACATTTTTGTATATAATTGTATGAAAATATACACAATTTCTTACAATGCATTATCATCCTTTCATATTTGTTAAGTCCATAAAAAAAATATTAAGAAACATATTACTGTTATGCCGTTTCCTTTTTAAGTTATAATGCACAATAGGGTGTCCCGAAATTGTAAAATTTTACATAGTTGTACTCAAACGATGAGTAATATACAATCGCGAATACTTATAGTTCGATTTTTGTGCAAAATTGGGCTGAAGTTAGGCAATGCTGAGCATATTTTTGAAAATATAATTATAATCTTTCAATCAATCTTTCAATTTATAACAAGTAATAACTAAAATTACTTGTTTCAAACTAAATGATGCTGTGGTGGACCAAAATTAGTCTATGCAAAGTTTATAAATATTTTTTTCATAATATGTTCAGCATTGTCAAACTTTCAAGCTCTTTTTTGCCCAAAAAATTTTAAAAATTCACTACAATGACACCGATTAGCAACTATGTATATGTATGTACCCTAAAAAAAGTTTTGGGTTTTAACCATAAACAGCTCAATAATATCTATCATTTGAGTACATGATGAAATTCACAATTTTTTTTAAATTCAGCTCAGTCTAATATATAGCCTGCGCAATATATAGTTTTATCCAAATATATAGTTTTTCTGGTATGGAACGATATATAAATATGAATAGGTAAAGATATTGTGTTATCTATAATGAAATTATTTTTTTTTGGATATTACACTATATATTACTTTATATAATTTTGATTTGTGTTATATCTAATTATACATGTATTCGTCATAATTAGATTAATTGTCATATACGATTATATATTGGTCGATATGTAATAAGATGGAATTATATGTGGCATCGTATTAAAAAATGTAGAAGAAACAATTTGTATATATAAACATACATAACCACATGTATTCACATATAATAGCATGCAATAATATATATACAGTCGGTCCTCGATTATCCGTGATCCGGTTAACCGGTAACCCCGATTAACCGTGATGGCCAAAGATCAGTCTATTGTTTTTTTGTTTGCAATGTTTTCAAATTGTTTGCTTCGATTAAGCGTGAAAATCTATTATCCGTAATGCTTCTGGTCCTGACCATCACGGATAATCGAGGCCCGACTGTATTTATATAAAATAATGCATGATTATATGTAAACGTTTTTACTCGGGTCTGCAAAATTAACAAGAAAATTCGCGTTTTTTTTCAGTTCTTATTATTTTTGCACAATTTATCATCCCATTTCAGTATCAAAAGGATCAAAACATGTTTGTGCATATGCAAAATGAGAAATTTTAACAGTCATTTGGGGTAAAAAAAAAGTGAGGATTGTGGGAAAAACGCGAAATGTGTCTTAAATGTATATGACAGCATATCGAAAAAGGATGACCTATGAGTTCATCTTTTAATGCAATAATTAAGTAAGGTGGCGAGCAATAACTGTGCTAAGACTTATCATCTCGCGCAATTACAGTGTTGCTAAGTTGAAAGATTACCATCCTCAACTTTCATCTCTCCACTATACCCGTTCCAAAGACAGCATTATATTTATAAATAGGAAGGATTTCCTGGGTGTTGCATTTGTTTAAAAAAAAAAATTTTGATATATAAAGGGTCCGCCAATTAACTTTTTTTTTTTTGAACTCCTAAACCAATTGGACTTTGTATGGCGTCATACCAAGGTCTTTATGCAAAATTCGTCTCAATGATGTCTCCGAAATTTTCAATTGTTGAGAACGACGGTGAATTGATGTTGATGGCGCTTCACGCACACTTTCTGCCACAGCAGCAGTATTGTCGGTGGTACGCACTGTTTTTGGCTTTTCACGCTTTGGTTTATCGATGAGGATGCCAGTTTCTTTCACTTTTTTCACAAGATAACGAACATACGGACCATATTCGTTCAGCGGAAGGATAAAACTAATTATCTGTCAAATCAGACATGAGCTAAGTGTTACCATTCACGAAATAAGCACTAATTGAAAAAAAACGTTAGATGGCGGACCCTTTATTTGCAGACACAAACCAGCAATCATGAATTGTAATATCAACAAAATTTTTGCTATATTTATATTAAACTTAGTATAGAATTAGAATGCTAAAATTAAGAGAAATGTTTACTAAAAAATTATAGACCGATGATTTTAGAAGGGCAGACTTTTATTCGCAAAAAAAAAATCTAAAAAAAATTAAAATTTAACTTTTATCATAATTTTTTTTGTCTACTAATTTTTAAGCAAATTTTTTGCTGATTTAAGGAGATTAGTACGTTACTTTTTTTTTACTTTAATTTATCTCATATATAACAAAATGTTCATATATTCAACAGATTTATTTTTGCTATTCTTGTTTAACTAATATTTAGCAAAAAAATCTGCTTATTTTAGTTGTCGGAAACTACGAAGTCATTTTAAATGAATCCCAAATTGAGAATTTTTCAAAAGAAATGTTTATATTACATTTTTACCAAGTTTTGTTTTACCAAGTTTTATTTTTTAAAGTATTTTAAATACATTCCTACAAAAATGAAGCAATTTATTAATTAAAAATATCAAAAATTTTTTCGATATTAATCAATAATAAAAAAAAAAACAATTCATTAATACTAAATAAATATTTTTATTTTAATATTTATTTTAATCAAATATTGTATTATTCTTTCAAGAACATATGTCAGTAGTATTTGCTCAATTACAAATAGAATGAATATTTTGAAATATTTATTTAAATGTTTATATTTTCTTACTTTAACGAAATATTTTTAAACAAATATTTAGTAATAAAAAAAAAATAAAAAATATAAATATATAAATATATATATACATATACATATATATATAATAATTTGTAAAGCAAAACTTATTGTAATGTAATTATTGACAAAGGGTCTTTTTAATGAAAAAAATATATTTTTAGTTACCAAACCAAACAATTGACCATTAATGGTGACATTAAATAATGTTTGCAATATTAAAAAAAGAACCTTCATAAAATCAGTCAACTAAAACAAATGTTGAACAAAAAAATTTAGAATATCAAAGTATAATTACAAAATTCTTAATGAACATTATTGCAAATATATACACTAGGGTGTCCCTTAAAAACAGATTTGTCATTACGCCCACAGTTTTATTTTATTATTTATTATAATGATTCCAAATGGAATAAATTATTTTAATTCTTTTTGGAAACGTTAACCCTGGCCGCAAGGCGGCCGAAAATGGCCAATTTTGGGAAAAAAATGTGTATTATTATTAAAAATTCCCACAATTCGAAGTTTCGAAAAAATTACATCAGGCGCATATTTAATTATGTATGGGGTTATACATAACCATATATACTTATATCTTATGCGCATAGAAAATAATAATGATGTTTAACCATAAATAGATAATCATATCTTAAACTTAATTGTTAATCATTATATTAAAATTATATCTTAAGTTGTATTGTATATATGGCACCATATATAAGCATTAGGCCGGGTCGATTTGTATGGAGGCAAAAAAATCTCTCAACGTTCAAGGAAAATCGTATTATAGGGATCAAAATAAGAAACTTTGCCGAAGGAACCATACCTCTAAAACGAATTCTGATGTCCCGACTTTTAACCCGTAGGGTCAAATTTTGAAAAATTCCACTTTGACCCATTTAGAGTGCCCCAATGGAATCCAACCCAATCGAATATAATTTATACATTCATCTGCTAGAGCGTCTTCCGGAGAAGAAATAGAGACCCTAATCTTGGAAAGACTCCTCCTACTTTCTGAAATATCTCTATGCCGAGATTTGTACATTTTGCTATAAAAACACGGCTAAAAAGGCCTCTTTCAACTTAAATTTTAACCCCTTAACGGTCACCTAGAATGATGATTTATGCATTAATCTGCTAGCGCGTCTCTCGGAGAAGAAGCAGCTCCCAAAATCTTGGAGATATTCCTCCTACTGTTGAAATATCAAAGTGGGCTTTTTCAAAATTTTACCCTACGGGTCAAAAGTCGGGACATCAGAATTCGTTTTAGAGGTATGGTTCCTTCGGCAAAGTTTCTTATTTTGATCCCTAGAATACGATTTCCTTGAACGTTGAGCGATTTTTAAGTCGACCCGCCCTAATAAGCATATTTATATATCACACAAAAACATATTTTTTATAAGAAAGTATACATCTTAAGTTATAAAGCTTATATGTCACCATATATGATTACATATTATGTTATATATGTGAATATATTATTGTATATGACAATTGATCTATTACATATTATTATGTATAGCATAATTTTATAAAGGTCAATATATAATAAATATATATGCTACCAAATAAAAACAAATATATAACAATATATGGAAATGCATGACACTATACATAATCACGTTTTACAATACATTTTAATATGAAAAAACAAGACAATATATAGTTTTTTTTTTTACTTGTGCTTTTTTCAATATTAAATACTGTTTTCAATAATTTTTTCTTCACGAAGCACAACAGTAATAAAATTGCACTTTATTTTGTCCGATAGTGTGTATTTTATAATTTCATTACTGGCATTAGGACCAAAATGTTGATAAAGTCATATTTTGCGTGAATTTTTCAAAACTTTTTATGTATGCTTTTGGGTTTATAATTTTTACATAAATTTATCAGCGGTGAAAAGCTTTTTTTCATTTAGCATAAGATTTTCAACTACCCGACGAAATAAGTTTATATATAGTCATATATTGCCTGATATAATTATATATAATTAGATATATTGCCATATGTAACGATATATATTTACATTTCACATTTACTTTTACGAAAATTTCTAATACAGCGTTTGTCTCATTCTTTTAAATCAAGGAATTAAAGTTAAAATAAGTGCATTTTAATAATTCCGCTAAAAAAAATTTAAAAAAAAATATTGAACCTCTTCAAATCTAAAAAGATCAGATCTGCCCAGATTCGATCAGAACTAGTTAGATCTAAAATTTGTACCTATTTTTTAGATCTAATTAGATTTGATCATATATGCTATGATATCAGTTTAGATCTGGTAAAACAGATCTGGTCAAATCAGATCTTTTTTTACACGGTATGTCTGAAATATATATTTTTAGTACACAGCACTTTATTTGAAATATTGCAATTTATTTGAAATAATTAAAATATGGTTAAAAAAGTTCTTCGGGAAAAGTCGCATAAAAGCCGAACAGTTACTAATGTCGAGAAAAACTCAGAAACCCCTCGATTAAATTTAATAGCCATTAACATGACAAGAAATTTCATGGAAATGCATATGCATTTGCACGAATCATCAAATTTAGAACATTTAGCATCTGATTGTAGTTGCATATTTTGACAAAGTGCATGTTTTTGCATATGTTGACTTTTTGTGCCGTTTTTAGTGCATATTTTACATTTATTTTAAATATGTTTTAATTTCTTTAAAAAAACATTTTTAAATTTTGATTTAAGCAAAATCATTTTTAACCTATGAGATTAAGCCGATAAAAAACAATATGTGTCCCTTAATTTTTTCTCCTTCATCACATATCCGAATTTCATTGATATGGGAGAGAATACATCGACGGACTCTCCTTGTTAGTAGAAGTCTACGCTGACATTTTAAGTATCTACTTTCAATGGTTTGGACAAAGCGATTAATGGTAGAAAGATGTAATGGTGTCTCAATAAGCTTTTCTGATGATTTTGTACACGTCGTCGCTCACAATTAAATTTAAACTTTGATGCTTTATATGCACCTAGTGGGTTAAGATTTTTTTTTTAAATATATTTATATTTATATTTTAGAATCTAATATGTTATCAGATTTTTCATATTCATATCAGATTTTCATTATTTGCTTTTTTTATTTGTTGCTTTTTAAAAAGTTCTGATAATTTTCATGATAGACAATACAATTGTTTCATTGGCATCACCCAAATCATCAGTTGCCTGCAATAAAAGAAGATAATTGTCCAAACAACACTAGTGCATACATTTTTGAAAATTTTTTATTTGTTAGAAGAAAATAGCTAGTTTTTCACATTTAAAAAGAAAACGGAGTAATTTGCTGCATATTCCAATTATTACAATTTTTTGATCCGATCTTTTAATTTTACGTAAAAAGTACATGCTACACAACAAATTTCTGTCATTTAAAAAATTTTCAAATACGTCTCTAATCAAATCAACATATACAACGGTATTTTTCTACAAATTATTAATTTTTGAAAAAAATTATATAAAAAAATTTCAAAAATTGTATTTTTTAATTAATTATATGGCAAAACTGACAATAGTTTTTAGATTTTTTATAACTATTTTTATACTTAAGACTTCAAATTATTACATGCTTTTTACTGAGTTATAATATCTCCGTAATATCCAAAACTATCAGGAATTAAAGGTAGGTGTTGCTTTAAAGCAAACGGTATATTTAACATGTCAAACCTGTCCATGTCCAGACCTATCCTCTTTTAAATGATAATCTGTAAAAAAAATAATAGTTTTAGGTCTTTTGTCACTTAAATTTCAAATTGACATATTTCAATCCTTAGTTGATTTAAGTGAATACGTGTTTCAGCTTATTTTTTTTTTTTTTTTTAAATTCGCACTAGTTCGCGTTTAACCAAAAATGCATTATGGTGGGAAAACTGTGTTTGAATCATTTCAATATCAGTATCAAACATTTTTTTTTAGCAAGTACATCATCTATGTATGAAACTATTTTAGAATTTTTCAAATTTGGTGCATTTGATCCAAATTTTGAGAAACATGTTGAATTAATCCTATTTGTAAATATATTCATTCGGTTTCTAGTTGATGAAAACATGAAAACGTAGCTTAGGAGAAAAAATCAAATACGAGTTTTTTCGAGACACAACTTTTTTGCGAATTAAAAAAGTACGCAGTTTTCTATTTTTAAATATATCGAGCTTAAATTGTTGCATTTAAAAAAAAAAAAAAACTTTGTAAAATTTTGAATTCGCTAAACAAATTATGCTACCCAAAAAAAAGCGCATGGTGGAATTTTTTCTTTAAGCCGAACTTTTATACTCACATTAACTAAAAACTGTCGGATTAATTAAAAAATATTTTTTTTAATTGGATTTAGATAACCGTGCACACAGAGAAATAAAGTAAGAATGGAATTGAAAAGTGTATTTGAATAGTAACAACTTATAAATTCAGTTAGTACAACAATATTTACAATAGATTTCTAAATATTTTGGGTGTTGGGTGTTGAATTAACCGAACTTTGTTGTGAAAACGAATGTTCAGATGTACCAAATGACCGAAATTCGTAATTACAGAATTTGAGTCCTAGTAACCAAATTTCAGTTGGCAAATAGTTAAATTTTTCTCCGTGTGTGGAAAATGCATTCAATTTGCAAAATTTTAATATATTTCCACACATAGATAATGCATTTGACTAAAGAAAAATTCTAAAACCGAAATTGAATTAATTAGAACATATTTTTCCCACCCTATTCAATTTTTGCTAAAACGTGAACTAGTGCGAATTTCGAAAAAGCTAAAACAAACGGACTGTAACTACATACAATGTGTAAAAATGTACCTTCATTCTAAAGGGTAGCACGAATGTTTTGCAAAATATTCTCTTGCGTGCTGTGATGCCAGTTTTGACGATTTTTATACTTAAAATAGCAAAAAACAGACTAATTCAATTAACCAAATTTTTATTTTTTCATGGAATACTTTAAATTTTTTCCATATTTTTATAATTTTTACGATTTAATAATATTAGAGTAAAAAAAATTGTTGCTGTATAAAAACAAAATGTTAATTCTTTGTTCAACAGAATTTACTTTCCTCAAATCCGTCACCATTTGTCTATTATGTAAAACAGAGACAACATATCGTATGTACGTACGTACACTCAGGGAACTTCTGCTTTAAAACCATGTAGTTGTTTGAGTTGTAATACAGTTTCATTACTTTTAATGTAAATTTCAGACATTAGTAGAACAAATTTAATTTTTTACTAACCTTGTAGTTCATTTAAAAAAAACAAACCACATCAAATGACTGTTTTATGATTTTACATTCATTTTTTACAGTTTTTTTTTGTTATTTAAAAAAATAAGAAAATGAATGTTTGTTTATTTTTTGCTAACATGTTGTTAATTTTTACTACAATTGCTACTCATTTTTTGAACATTAAAAAACAAATGACAATGTTAGTTGAATTTACTGAAATGTAAGTCGTCCTTTCTTTAAGTGATATTTAATTTGTTTTTAACCACATTTACAGTGGTCTTTACATACATAGTATTTTAAGTGTACTTTTTTACACATTGTATGGAGTTACAGTCCGTTTACGAAACGTATCCGCCCAAGTCTTAAGATACAAATATGTCAATTTGATATTTATATCACAAAAATCTACGGCAAAAAAAATTATTTTTTCAGAATATCTTAGAAAAAAGGATATGTCTAGACATGCCTTGCCCTGTTGGACGAAGTTTAAGAACACCTTTCATATGATATTAATATTGTACACTTTGTATTCAGTTAAGTTACAAAACTCTTTGAAAAACCTTAAGAAAATATATTTTTTAAAAATGGCCCAGCTCATGGGATCTTAAAGCTGGACACGAAATATTTTGGGAATCATCATAAAACAAACCAAAGTACATTATGAGGAGTGAACAAAAATACTTTTTTAGCCATACAAGCTGAGTTGGTCTAAAGCACATATTTTTGAAGTTTAAAAATTTTATTGTCAAAAATTGGAAATTTTTTGTGCGAAGATATGAGCCTTCTAAAAAGAATCACAAAAGACACAAAAATTTAAAAAAAGTTATTAAATCTAAAAAATGTTTCAGACAGATTAAAATATTGAATTGAATTTTAATATTTTGCGAAACGATTCATTTTTAAGATTTTTCTAAATATCTTTTATGAGTAATTTTTTAATCAAAAAAGAAAACTCTTTTTTGACTCATACAAACTTTGACTTTCATACAAAAAGTTGACATTTTAATATATTTTGAGCCTATTTCTAACTAATTTGTTTAGGGTTTTTTTAAGTTTTAAATTAAAATTCACGTTTAAAATTTCTTTTACTTCATTTTAATGTTTTTTTTTTTTCCATTACCCATCTTTTTGAACAAAAAATGTCTGGCAACGCTAAAATATTTTTAATATATTTTTTAGAATAACACATTCCTACTAGTTCTTCCAATAACATTTTTTCCACAATTATCAGGTTTTTTATTTTCAATCACGTTTTGCAAGAACATAAAAAAACTAATTTATAATGCAATAGTTTTGTAATTAAATAAAAAAGATTTTGTTTTTTTACTTTGTTAAATGTTGAAAAAAATAAGTTTTCAACAATCATTCTGAATTGCTGGAAGCCATTTAGGGTATGATATATAATCAAGGCAGCGACTTTAAAATACACCTATGTAAAGCTTATTTTTACATATTTAGCTATAAATGCATATTTTAATGCATTTTTAGTGCATATTTTCAACTTAAATGCATATTTTTGCATATTTTGTAAAAGTTAATATTTAAATTTCATTAAAAATGAACAAAAGAAAGCATTTCGTCACATAAAATCCAAAAGGGCTTAACTAAAAAATTTTCCAAAACAGGTATAATTGATGGCTGTATGCAATAAGTCCCTGGTGCAAAAAGTCAAAGTGCAAAAGCTCCCAATGAAATAAATTCTAAAAAAAAATGAAATAAGTCCCGTCTCGAAAAAGTGAAATAAATTCTAAAAAAATTAAATTATTTCCAAAACAAAAATGAAACAAATCCTAGGCTTTGGTTGTTATTTCATCATGAAATAATTTCCAAAGTATAAAAATGAAATAACTCCCAAAAATAGTCCATGCAACACAAATGAAGTAAGGGCGTACCGTTATATTCCCCAAAGTCGTATTGCCCAAAAACCAAAATGACTTATTGCCGCATATCCCCCAAAATTGTGGATGTTAATATGTTATAACGACCAAATCAATGACAGAAAATCCAAAACTTTGTTTGGGTGCTATGGCATTTTATTTTGAAAAAAAAATTTTTTTTTTTGGGCGCTATGACGGTAAAAAAGAAGAATTCATAATTTATTTTTTTTTTAAATGTCGTAAGACATAATGTCTTTTGTGTCGCACGCAGAAAAACTCTATTTCGCGAAGCCGCCTGCCGCGTTCTACGGAGGAAAAAAACCCCTAAGAGCGGACGAAGGCCGCCACCCAGAAGAACATGTTTTTCAAATCAGATGTCGAATTCGTTGAAATCTTATATTTTTAAGACATCAAGTAACATTTATTTGACCTGTCATAACTTTTTATGTCCCATAATACCCACTCACACCAAGATTTATTGTTTTTTAATGATTATTTTTTTTTAAAGTCGATTTTATTAAAAATTTTACGTATAAATTAGTGTCTAAACGTTAAATAAGGCCAATACTCTTTTATTTAAAATAAAAAACAACCAATTAGCTGTTTAAATGACAACGCTATGACTGGTCACATTATATTACTTATTGTCTTAAAAATAAGATTTCAACGGATTCGACATTGGATTTGTAAAAACAAGTTTTTCTGTGTGGCGGCTTCGGCCGTTCTTAGGGTTTTTTTCCTCCGTAGAACGCGGCAGGCGTCTACGCGAAATAAAGTTTTTTCTGCGTGCGACACAAAAAATTAAATTGAAGCAATTTTTCTAAGTTTCCTTAAAACTCTTTTGTTTGATTTCATGAATCAGCCTTGACATTTAAGGTCTTATGAAATTAAAAAAAAAAAAAAAAAATATGATTTTGGGCAATAACTTCTTTTTTTACCGTCATAACTCCCAAATTTATTTTGGCCACACAAAAAACCGTCATAGCGCCCAACAAAAAATTTTATTTCGTCCAAATCAATGTCGTATTGCCCAAAAACAAGAAAATTTTTACAATAAAAATTTACATATAATTTTTTTGGGCTCTATGTCGTTTTTTTCTTGGGCAATATGACTTTGGGGAATATAACGTTACACCTTCAAAATTTGCTAAAGAACAGATTAAGTTAGGTCAACTTTAGAAGATCATCTAAATATTTTGAAAGATCCCGTTATAGGAACCGTTTAGTATATTAATAATATTAACAAAATAATGAATTTTTGAAAATGAAATAACTCCCACAGCAAATGAAATAACACCGACGAAGAAAATAAAATGAAGTAAGTCCCACGCTAAGTTCTGTTGGGACTTATTTCATTTCGGAATTACTGCATTACGAAATAACGCCTAATAACAAAAATGAAATAACTTCTAAAAAAAGGAAATAACTGCAAAAGAACTGGGTATTATTTCATTTGAAATTACTCCCAAATTTGTATGAAACATTTTTGGGATTTATTTAATTTTTTTTTTTTTTGACTTTTTTCACCTGGGAATTATTGCACAGAGCCATTATTGATGATTATGATTCTTTTGGCTAAACTACATGGTTATCAGAGTAAAAAAAATATTATGGCCTTATGTTTTTTCATCTTAAAATATATTATAATATATGATCATATATGGTGTCATGCATGGCCATATATTATAGGTTTCTTATGTGGTAAAATATATTATGATATGTTATTATATATTGTCATATATAATAATACATTATCATATATAACACAATATTTAATCATATATGGTGACTTATAAGCTTATATTATAATATATACTGTCTTAAAAAAATATGTTTGTGTGTGATATAAGATATGCTTATGTATTGTGTCATATGCATAACATAACCTATATATAATTATACAAGACATTAAATGATGTAAGATATAATCATATAAAATTCCATATATGATACAAGATTAATATTTGTTCGTATATTATAAGAATTTTTAGTAAATTGTACGAAATAAATTATTTAAAATAAATATATGCAACATTTTGCGATTTGACTGATGATATTACTTTTATTGTACTGAATTACTATATTAAATCAAGCCGTTTCCAACGCTCTCTTCAAAAAACCTGAACTGGTTTCAAGAGAGTTTCGAAAAATATGTGTTAACAGTGGTACTTTTAATTTATTAATTTTCAAGCTTTTAACCAATTTTAATTAAATTTTAAAGTAAATTTGTGTTGTTTAATGTGTTCTCTGCATAAGTTCTGTGTAATTAACTCAAAGGTTTGCTTATATATACTAAAAAAATATGCATTAAAAAAACCTCAAAAAAACGGTTTCTCTTAAAACCAGTTGCCACATAGAATATAACAGATGGGTTCTTCTTTATTCTTTATGCTCTTTCCTTAAATACAAATTTTCATACATATTGTTCCAATATCCTTAAACATATTTCATTGATTTATATGAAAATATCCTTTATATAAAAATATTTCCTAAAAAGATAAAATTTATTTCGTACACTGTACAAAATACTTTATTAAGTATACGTATATTTAACAAAAACCTTTCGTGGAGCGAAACAACGAAATAATTCGTACAATGTACATCGATTTTCGCATACATATATAACGCAAGGATTTTTTCGGTGTGTGATATGCTTGTTAGGAATATGGTCTCAGAAAACTTTCAGCTGCTTGTGATTCTGAGGTAATCGTGATGTAAGCACGATAATAATAGATATTTGAACATAATTTACATTAAACATAATTATCAGTGCTACACTCAAGCAAAAAAGTTAGTAGAAAACTATGTAAAAGGGTTTCAATTCCACTTTACTATTTTTGTACTAATTTTTAGTACAATATATGTTTTAGTAACAATTTTTGCTATTCTCATTTTAAAAATTACGGAAGTTTTTAATAATTTTTGTTGCTGATTTCAGCAAAACATTTTGCTAATTTTTCGAAACCGACTTCTAAAGTTACACACAAAAAAGATCGTGCGAAGTAACTACACACCGAGAAATAAAGTACCAACCGAATTAAGAAGTTTATAGTAGTATTAGTTTTTCTTTATTTACAATAAATTAAATTTATAAAATTAATTACATATATTCATATATATTTAATGTAAACCAGAAAGAGAAAAGGTAATAATTTTCGACAATATTTTATAAGAAATGTCTGTCGATTAACCAAATAATTAAAAATCATTATTGTTGCAAAGCATTTAATTAAATTCTTGTAGCAAAAAGTTTCTGTATTCTAAAGATTTTTTTAAGTATAAAACTAGTTTTTTCCAATCTGTAGTATTTGAACCATTTAATATTTGTATCATTTCCATATGCTGTAAAAAGGGCTTCCCAAAACTCGCTAGTCTGAATTCCTTAAGAACAGGACAAACAAATAAGAAGTGTTCAAAGGTCTCCATCGTACCCAAGTTACAGAGTTTGCATACTTTGTCATCATCAACTGCACCAAAAGTATTGTAATTTAATTTGATTAGTCCACATCTGGCCTTAAAAATCCTCTTTATATTTTCTGAATTTAAACTATCAAGGATATAGCATTGACCTTTGGTATAATCGAGATATTTATATAATCTTGAAGAGACTGCTTGACTTTATAAAATAGCTTATTTTGTGCAAACCAATGATGTTCGTCAGGCTGTGTAACAGACCACGGAGTATTAATGTTGTTGGCAATAGTTTTCAGTTCTTTAACCCAAAACAAATCCTTCCTTATTTGCATATGAGTGATTTGAAACGGTAGCCTATTAGGATGGTATTGAAACATAACCCGAGATATATACTGTAGGTGTAGTTTTAGGGAGTACAAATGATTCCTCACAGCCCCCGTTTCAAGCATTAGTGCATAGTTAGGTGTAAATTCAGTCAATTTTAAAATTTTCATCATAAAGTATCGTTGTAATAAATCAACCGCATCGAAATAACCAAAACCCCAAACTTGAGCGGCATATGAAGTGTATATTAATGGTAACAACTTATAAATTCAGTTAGTACAACGATATTTATATTAGATTTCTGAATATTTTGAGTGTTGCAACTAAAATTCAGTTGAATTAACCGAACTTTGTTAGCGCAAACTAATGTTCAGTTTTACCAACCAACTGAAATGCGTAATAATCGAATTTAAGTTGTAGTAACCGAATTGTAGCTAAATTATTCTCTGTGTATTGGAGCATTTCAACTAATAACGTTTTTTCTCATAAATTATTCAATAATTAAGTACAAACAAGTAAAAACTGGCTAAAATGTTACTACTTTTCGCATATATTTTGTGAATAAACTTTATTAGTTGAAATGCTCCTTTTACTTGGCAACGATTTTTTTGTGTGTAGTTTAGTTTAGCTAATTTTAAAAAATTTTATATTTAAAAAAATTTTATTCGGAATAATAAAAACCTATACTTCCAAAACAAATTGGCCAAACATACTATTTTTATATTTGCACAGACAATCTACATTCAGGTAAAAAAAAAAATCATTGTATTAATAAAAATGTTGCATAAATTTGTCATGAATTATTAATCATATTTATGAAGTTTTCATAAATAACCTATGCCAACTAAGTAAATGGACAAAATTCAAATATAAATTACTGCTAAGTAGGCATGTTTTTTTTTCCAAAATGCATCTCAATAAAAAGCATTATCGTAATTATTAAAAAAAGAAAAGATTCAAAATGAAAGTGGTTAAACAAAACAGTTTAAGAAAGAATGTCCATGACATGCTTGGACGGAATCTTTAAAAACGCAGTGTTACATCATTTCCTTAAGAAGCAAGTACCACGTAACACAATATATTCCATATTCAAACAGATTGAAAATGAAGTGCCATAAATCGGGATAAAAAAGAAAAAAATTTAAAACGGTGTAAAAAAAATTTACATGAATGCCGTCCAAAGCATGATTGAAGGTATCAAGCATAAAATACGCCAACTAGAAGATCGCGGTCCGTTGGCTCTCTAAAAAAAGTGAATTAACAATTAAAAGTCTATACCGTGTTATAAATAAAAATACTTTAAAAAAAAATAGTTTTTTAATTGAAAACGTTTTAAAATTGTCCAACTACTAAATTGACATAGGTTACGACGAAGAGTTTTTTATGTTGTAAAAATTGAAGAGAAATATTTTATAGATCTTCATCATTTCATAAGCTTTGCCAAATATTAATTTCAAAAATCAATTCTGGCCTTTTTCCGACTCTTTTTAAAATATTCAAAAATAAAAATAGACTACACTACAAAAATACAAGGCTTTATTTCTGTATTAAAAATTTTTTGTATTATCAAAATCTGATCGATCGAAACATGTGTTTTCCAAAATATGCTGAAATGCATTACGTTTTCACTTGAAACATAATTGAGACAAAAACGGGTGAATGCAATAACCCCCACTGAAATAACCCCCACCGCCGAAATGAAATAAGCCCCACCAAATTTATAAAAAATTTAAAGTGGGGCTTATCTCATTTTTGTTGGGCAAAGTTTCATTTTAATACGTGGGTATTATTTCATTTTATTACCCACCACATTGGTGGGGATTAATTCATTTTGGTGGAGTTTAATTCATTTTAATTCTAATATCAATTCTTGGTTTTTGAATTAATTCCTACTTTTACAGTTCTAGTTTTATTTTGTAAAGGTGATATTAAAAAAACACATTTCTTCTTATTAAAAATCCATTCGTGCCCATATCACCAGGTTCCTTAGTTGGTAAAAAACTAATAATTTGCCCTTTTACAGAATGTTGACATAAAGGTGTATCCATATTTTAGAAGGACACGGTGGGGTCCAAAACAACAACTGAAATAAAACAAAAATGGAAATGAAGTCAAATTCACAGGTTGACTTTATTTCCAACAAAAATGGAAATAAAACCAAGTTGGCTATATTTACTTTTAAAGAATATCGTGTTATCCAATTTAAATCAATATTCCATTTATTTAATCTCAACGTGAAAAAAAAATTTAAAAAAATGTTTATTGTTTTGTGTCGCGGGCAGGAAAACTTTATTGAGCGAAGCCACCTGCCGCGTCCTACTGGAGGAAAAAACCCCTAAGATCGGCCGCAGGCCGCCACACAGAAAAACTTAAGCTTGCGAAGCCATATTTCATTATTTGCCTCGTATTGACAAAATGTGCCAACTTTGAATAAATATAAATAATGTAAAGTGGGGCTTATCTCATTTTCGGTGGGCAAAGTTTCATTTTAATACGTGGGTATTATTTCATTTTAATGCCCACCAAATTTGGTGGGGGCTAATTCATTTTCATTGGTGGGGAATAATTCATTTTGGTGGGGATTAATTCATTTTGGTGGGCACAAATTCGGTGCGGTTTATTTCATTTTCGGTAGGCACAAATTCAGTGGGGCTTATTTCATTTCGACGGTGGGGGTTATTTCAGTGGGGGTTATTTCATGCACCCGACAAAAACATTTATTTGAAGCATACACTCAAGGAACTTCTGCTGTAAATATTTATAGTTGTTTGAGTAGTAATGCAGGATCTTTATTTTTAAATGAAAAAGCAGTCATTTGTTGAAGAAATTTCAGTTTTGACGACCTTTAAAAAAAACAAACCACATTAAATAACTCTACTATGACTATCCATTCATTTGATCTTTTCTTTGTTTTTATTAAAAAAAATAAAACAAATAAATGTTCCCCAGTTAAAAATTTAAATATGTCTTCTCATACACTCGGGGAACTTCTGCTTTAAAAATATTTAGTTGTTTGGGTTGTAATACAGTTTCTTTATTTTTAATGTAAATGTCAGTCATTTGTAGAACAAATATAATTTTTTACTAACCTTGTAGTTCATTTAAAAAAACAAACCACATCAAATGACTGTTTTATGATTTTACATTCATTTTTTACAGTAGGTTTTTGTTACTTAAAAAAATAAAGACCCTTGATTACTAAGAAGACAATAATGGAGCAAAATTAATGATTAATGGGTTTTTTGTTAAAGTTCTGCCTATTATGGAGGCTCTAACTTTTCTAAACTTTTCTAGCTAATATGTTTGATTTGCTTTATTTTTGTAAATATACGGAGGTTGGAAGCTCGTTATAAATTAAAAATAACATAAAAATAATCTCGATGTATATAAAAACAAAAAACTATCAAAAAAAAATAAAAATAAAAGTTTTGTTTACTTTTTACTAACATGTGGTCCATTTTTACTACAATTGTTGGTCATTTTTTGAACATTTAAAAACAAATGACAATGTTAGTTGAATTTACTGACTGTAAGTCGTCCTTTCTTTCAGTGAAATTTCATGTGTTTTTAACTACATTTGCAGTAATTTTTACCTACATAGTTTTCTAAGTGTAAATGCTAAAATATATGTTTACATATGAATGTACATGAATCGTATATTAACATGTGTGGCATATGTACCCAGGCAGAAAAATACAATCGGCACAGTGTTGGCAAAGCATCGGCGACGGTCGGTTATGCATGGGATTAACAACATTGACAGTATTGTCCTGTTACCCGATTGATAACAGAGGCCAACTGTTGGTTAAAGCGAACTTGCCATTGTTGGCATAACGTTGGTAATTCAAAAAATTTGGTGCTTTTAAAATAGTTTAGATTAATTTAGTTTAGCGAAATATATATAATACTAAAACAAATTTAAAAAGCAGCAATACAGTTCGGTCTTAGTCTTATACATCAGATTTAAATGTGTGAAATAAAATAAAATTAATAAATGCTTCTAATTGTTTGTAATATTGGTAAAAACAATACTGGCAAAAGAATTTTGCGGGTGGTACTGGCAAAACACATGCTCTGCAATCAAAATAGTGTTTTCCTAGTACAATATTAGTTGATAATTTTTAGCACAGTGGGTTTTACAAAAATAGCAGTGGTTTGTCAGTACTATTTTTTTGATACGGTTGGCATTTTCTACCTGGATTACATGTTTGGTAATAAATGTTATGATACTCGCAAATATATGTCATATATTTCCCAACATCATATATAATCTCACTTTCTATTTTACAAATCTTATATGCATATTAGCCTAACCATATATACCAGCAGAAATTCGGAAGCGGTAAAATTGATAAACTGTTCTGTTTTGCTACTTTTCTGCTTCTTCTATTGCTTCCTAAGATTAATAGATTGCAGTAGTACGTCAAAAGAAGCAATAGTGGGTTGTTTACCACACTTTATCGCTTCGGAAAAGCACGGTAATGATAAAAAAATTTAGTTGCTAAAATCAGTGAATTCTTGTCTTTATTTAGAGCTTTGAAATAAGCGCATTTTTGAATAACGAAAAACGTGCTTTCACTCGAGCTATCTCAAACAATATCACCATTGATCAAAAAATAAATTGAAAACTTGTTTGTTATGTGCAAGGCCCACCTTTGGTGGATATTCAATACACGTTTTTTGTGTGCTTTCTCCTTTATTTTTTTTATTTTTTCTATCAAACTTGTTCAAAAGACAAAGTACAGTCTAGTTTACTCCCACTGTTTTTGTTTATAGACAAAACAAAAAAATAAAAAGGAGAAAAAAACAAAAAACGTGTATTGAATATCCACCAAAGGTGGGCCTTGCACATAACAAACAAGTTTTCAATTTATTTGTTGATCAATGGTGATAATCTTTTACTTCGAGCTCATATATATATTGGTTCTCATGTAGTGAGTAAACTAGTTCTTATGAATGTTTGATGTTTGGCATGGAATTGTTACCTCTTTCAAAACGTGTTCTGATGATGGGAACCTAGAAAATTCCCGACATAGATCGATCAACACATTCCTGAAACGGTTAAATAATAAATTTGAAAACAAAAAAACTCTATAGATTATTTGTTAGGACAATATCCTAATAAAGAAATATAGAGTATGGCTTCGAACTTGAATAATTTTCATTTTCATTGAAAGAAAAAATATTTATTTTGTCACCGTATTTTACAAAATCGACATCCAAACAATATTAGCGAATTTATTGCGGTAATAGATTTAACAATTTTTAAAGAAACATTTGAAATAAACGCTTTAGTTTACATTTGATTTCAATGCATTATTTTTAATACATTTTAAACAATTTTATTAGAAACATAATTATATATTTATAGGGCTTATTGCAAAAACTAGATAAGCCACATTTTAGTTTTTAGTTTGTTTTCGACTTTTAAATGTTACAAAAATGAAACCATTATGACTTTTACATGACGTTTATACTTTAGGTACTTGCAATAAGAGTTTAAGCAAGATATCACTCAAATATTCATCAATGAATGCCTAGAAAATAGCGAAAATTCATAAAACAGTAAATGTGGCTTATCCAGTTTTTACAACAAGGCCTTCATTTATATAAAATTGATTTTGTATGTTATTAGTGGGTTTCCATACTACTCAGTGTCACTCAACCTGCTCTATTTTTATTTGTTCGTAAACTCTCACCGATCAAATGAAAACATGTTGCAGAAATGTGAAAGTTTAAATTAATTTTTATCATGTTTTTTATAATTATTTCAAATATTAATGATAAAATCAGTACGATGAAATTAAAATATATTAATTTTTAATAGAAATTGACAAAATATAAGCAAAATTAAAGTGAGTGTTTTAAGCAACAATTTTTTAGCAATATGTTGCAATCATTTTTTAGTGTAAAAAAATGTTTTCATTTGCATGCCTGAGTTCGGTATTTTGTTGCTGAGAGGCGTTTAAAGTGAAATCTCTCTATTTGAACATTAAGTTTGTTCGCTTACGAAAAAATTTGCACAAATTTGTACAAGTTTTTACTGGAAGGTGTTCTTTTACACAAATACTCAGTAAAAAATAGTAAAAAGAGAGTAAAGTGACAGAGTAAAGTGACAGAGTAAAGTTGATGTAAAAAAACTTACAAGTTTTTACTGAAAAAAAAACATATGATAGCAAAAAATATACTTGTATTTTCAGTTAACAAAAACAAATATTAAATTAAATTATAATTGTTTATGGATTTAAATTGAAAAATATCAAATTATTAACTACGGCAGAAGTTAAAAAACATTCTATCTTTTCCATATCGACCTGGGAAAGTAATCGAACAGACTTATTATTTGACATTATTGAATGTTTGTCGTTTTGTCGTTTTATAATGTTTGTTTTTGATTTTATGTCAAAAATTTATATTTAGTTTGTATTTTTAAATATTTCTTGTTTTTTTTAATATTGTTTGGAAATTTTTTTTTTTTTTGTGGTACATAGCAGCGCTGTGGTGTAATGGTTAGCGTGTTGGACTGTTACACAGATGGTCCCGGGTTCGATTCCCGGTGACGGCAACATCAATTTAGAAAAATTATATGTATGACTTTCCTATCCCTCTTATGTATCGCAGCTCCCACCTTCGGTATTCCCATAGCACTTAACCCCACCGAAGTAAAATAATGAATCAGGGCTATGAACCAAAAAGCTTCAATAAGTTCAAGACACATAATCTCGCGCAATTGCAGTGTTGCCATGTTTGAAGCCCTTCATCTTTCCCTACCTTTCATCTTTCCACTATCCAATTGCCAAAGAAAGTAACACATTAATAAATAGGAAGAATTTCCTGAGTGCTGCTTCTCTTTAAAAAAAAACAAAAAAAAAAATGCTGAAAATTCCTTAGTTAACGTAAGTTTATTTAATGATTTATATACATTATGTTTATTGATGACATTTATAATTATTTCAGTCAATCGGTTCATCAAAAGCAAGTACAAGACTGGCAGAAAAGAATATTACGGAGCGTAGGAATTAGACAATTCTTAACCAAATGATGTTTTTTACCGATTCGGAGCAGAACCTTTTATATCTTAAACAATATCCATGTTTAAGGTAATTCCTTAAGTCCGCCTCTCCAACAGTATAAGCATTCCAGGGTCAGAAAATCTGTTGTCACTCCTTTCCTCAATTAATTTGGTAAATGCTTGGAGTGGTCTAAGAGTAAATCATTTTGCACCAAAAAATATGTAAAAAATATATGTAAGTTACGTAAATGTATCATTATTTCGGTATTTTTTGCAATATTGTAATATCAATTTCATTTGTTTGGTAATAATTTGTATTTAAAATAAATATACATATGTATATTAATTTCCAATTAAAAAATAAAAATTCTTTGTTTCAGATGACACAAATTTATGAAAACCCCTATTTTTTTTTTTTTAAGAGAAGCAACACTCATTAAATTCTTCCTATTAATTACTGTGTTGCTTTCTTTGGAAAGGGGATAGTGGAGAGATGAAAGGTGGTGAAAGATAAAGGGCTTCAAACATGGCAACACTGTAATTGCGCGAGATGATAAGTCTTAGAACAGTTGTTGCTAGCCACCTGATTTAGAGTTGGCGAATTTATTGAAGCTTTTTGTTTCATAGCCCTGATTCATTATTTTACTTTGGTGGGGTTAAGTGCTATGGGAACACCGAAGGTGGGCGCAGCGATACATATAAGTGATAGAAAACTCATACATATTATTTTTCTAAATTGATGTTGTCGTCACTGGGAATCAATCCCGGGACCATCTGTGTAACAGTCCAACGCGCTAACCATTACACCACAACATACATATATGTATATGTATGTGGACATTTATGAATACAAAAATGTCTTCAAGTATGTTTACACATGATCATAAATCTACATATTAAATAAATTTTCATTAATGTTGATATATGGAATCATATATGTATAGATAGACGTGTGTGATTATATATGAAAATATTACCTCAATTGTCGCTAATGCACACACATGATTTAATTTGCTTTTTATATATATCGACCTTTTCAATTTTAAATTTTCTATTAGTTTTTTTTATATTTTTTTAGATTTCTCTAAATCAGGCTTTTAAGGTCAGGAACTTATGGAAATAAAAGATTATTTACTTAATTTTCTATCTCCGACGTTTCGTTGGCGTTTTTCCAACATCTTCAGGGAGAATATTTAATTAGATAAATAATCATCTTTGTCAATTTCACATTATTTTAAAAAATATATGTATATCACAGGTTTTTCATCAAACGACACAAAACACTGATATGTATAATTTAAAAAAAAAATATTCTACCCCTTCTACATTGGTTCTCTGATGATTTTCGGTGACGCGAAATGAAACATGTAAGGACCTGTCAGTAGATAAAGTCTGCTATAAGTTAGCGGGCAAACATTTTTTTGAGTAATAAATAAGCATTGCACGGTTTTTTGTTTAACAAAAAAACAAATGATCTTGAACTTGAATAATCTTGCTCACATCTTAAAAAAATAATTGTAAAAATTAAATAAAAAATATCACAGTAAATGGAGCTTAATAATGCTAAAATCACAGTTGAGTTAGCACTCTGAACACATATGAGGAATCATATGAACATTAGAGCGACTCAGCAAAAAAAGTGCTCGATGTACCCTCCTAAAAATGAACCTTGGACTTTTTAAAGATGACATTTAAAATATTTCGGCTCCAGCTTTGACCTCTCGTGAGCTGGACCATTTTAAAAATGAGTCTATTTTTGCATGTTTTGTTAATTTGAGAATCTGTTACCTTACCAACATATACAATATGGGTATCATAAGAAAGGTTTTTTTAAGACGCGTCCAACTGTATATACAATTTGTTCAAGGATGATCATGCATGTACTTTTTTTAAGGATACTCTGTAAAAAAAACGGTTTTTTAATTTTTTGTTCGGGGTTGTTTGTAATAAAAATGCCAAATTAACATATTTTAATCTTTAGTCGATTTAATTGAATACGGGTCTCAGCTTTTTTTGAAATTCGTGCTAGTTCGCGTTTTGGCAAAAATGCCGTTTTAAATAGGGCAATATGGGTATCAAATTTTTTCTTTTGCCAAGTACATCATCTTTGTATGTAAATAATTTAGATTTTTTCAAATTAGATGAATTTTACACGGTGCTCTGGAATATATATAAATGTAATTTTGTGCTAACACTAATATGATAGCGGATTTAGTTTTTAGATCATATATGGATGGAAATAGGACTAAAGAAAGAAAAACAAAATGATTCACGACTTTTTGGCGGCATATAAAATTTAATAACTTTTTTTAATTTGCGAAAAAAATATGCCGCCAAAAAACCGTGAATCATTTTTCTTTTCTTTAGTCCCATTTTCATCCATATATGATCTAGAAACTAAATCCCCTATACTATTAGAGTTACCACAAAATTGCATTTATATATATTCCAGAGCACAGTGTAAAATGCATCTAATTTTCAAAAATCTAAATTATTTACATACAAAGATGATGTACTTGGCAAAAGAAAAAATTTGATACCCATATTGCCCTATTTAAAACGAAGAGTTACCACCAAATTGCATTTTTCTCAAAATGCGAACTAGCACGAATTTCAAAAAAAGCTGAGACCCGTATTTAATTAAATCGACTAAAGATTTAAATATGTTAATTTGGCATTTTTATTACAAACAACCCCGAACAAAAAATTCAAAAATCGTTTTTTTTACAGAGTATCCTTAAAAAAAGTACATGGATGATCATCCTTGAACAAATTGTATATACAGTTGGACGCGTCTTAAAAAAACCTTTCTTATGATACCCATATTGTATATGTTGGTAAGGAAACAGATTCTCAAATTAACAAAACATGCAAAAATATACCCATTTTCAAAATGGTCCAGCTCACGAGAGGTCAAAGCTGGAGCCGAATTATTTTAAATGTCATCTTAAAAAAGTCCAAGGTTCATTTTGAGTTGGGTACACCTTGCACGAATTTTGCTTCCATACAACTTGAGTCGCTCTAATGAACATATAAAATAATGCTTTATAAACACATATGAATCATGTATGGATGGACATGTATGAAGTATGTGTGCATGGATCCATATATGTCGATTTTTAACAGGGCATAGAAGATTTTTTTCTTTCTATCTATTTAGTTATTATTCGTTATCTTTTATACAATTTTTCTGTATAAAAGTGCTAATTAATAATGTTAATAATATTACTTGGCAAAAATATACATTAATGCATACTTATAATTCAATTCATTAACATATTTTTTTTCATTATTTCAAGGTTAAGGTTTGATTTATTGCAGACATCTTATCATAGATAAATGAGGTTCTTTATTATTACCTTTAATTCTGGTTACCGTTTTTTTTTCCAGTACAAAAATTAATTATTTAAACAGATTTTTCGTTATATTTAGAGTATTAGATGAGTATCTCAAGCAATGTTCAAAAAATATTCGGTTAACCGACTAAAATTTTAATGATTTTTTTTTTTTTGTAACAAACAGTCTTCAAAGTTATCCACAATTTTTGACGAATAATAACTTAATATGTATTTAAAAACGATTTTAGAATACAGAAATTTGTTTGTTAAATAACACGTGTAAAATTGCTAAAATGTACTTTTCGAAAAAAAAAACTACAAAATAAGTTCAGTATGTCAATGTCGATAGCAATAGCAATAATTTCTTTTATTATGCAAATATAGATTATGTTTATTTAATTCATAAAACAGTTTAAAAATTAAAACATCATCAAAAAAAAACACACACTTAAGACAATAGTTAGCATTGGCATATTAAATACCCGACGAAAAAAGTTTATTTACAGTCATTTATAAAGTGATATAATTTGATGTATCATACGTAACGATATATATTCACATTTCATACTTATTTTTACGAAAATTTCTAATATAACGCTATATGTCATCATATATCATTATATCTTATGTTACACATAAGTTGATCTTTTTTATCTCTTCATATATACTTTATATAATATATATAAATAAATATGAGATCATATTTACTTTAATGTATAATTATATATAGGTATATATGATACAATAAAATCAAACAAATTCTATCACTTTTATATATAATTATATATATATAATTTATATATAATTATATATATATAATTTATATATAATTATCAGAAAAGACGAAAAAAAATATTGTAAAAAAATCGGAAGTATAAACTTAGCAAAAAGCAAAAGTAAATCTTCACGTAAAAAAAAGTTCAAAGCTAATAGATTAAATAATATTTATGAGGAAAAAAATAATTTGAAGTCGGTAAATCGTAAAAAAGCAATTATAACCCTAAAATCTTAAGAAAAATCTTTTTTTAAATCTCAAAATCGGCAAATCCAAAAAAGTGAAAGAAAAGCATACAAAAGAAAAAAAGTTAATTTGCCTTCTCTGATAATTAAATCAAGGATTTAAATCAAGGAATCCTTGATTAAATATAAACATATATGGTAGAAACTGTAGCGATTTAATCCTTAACATGCTGTCTAGTTTAGTTTATTGTTATTTGATATAAACTTAATTTTTGCATACAAAATATTGATTTTTTCTGAAAATAAAAATGTTTGGTTTTCGTCTTTGAAAATGAAAACATATAGAATTATTTCAAAATAGGATCCTACTAGATCGTATAGAAACATGAAAAAAAGTCGACTACTTTTACGTAATTGTATATGGCATCACATATTAGTTAAATTGAAATCACATCTAATTTTAAAATCCATTTATTTATTTTTAAATTAACATTATTATTTGAAATGTGAAATGTGCGGATTACTAAACAATTTTAAATTATTTTATAAAGTTATATCAAATTGTATCAAATTATATATAACTTAATCAAATTAGATAGACCCATTTTTTGAATCGAATTATATCAGATGAGATGACATGGGTTCAATTGAGATAAGGTTATGTATGCAATTTTTCGGTTCAACCAAGATTTGATGTGATAAAAAATTATATATGTTACTATATATTTTAATACATACCCATATCGAAACTTTTTTCAATGGGTAGTCAAAGTATAATCACATCTAATTTTAAAATACATTGATTTATATATAAATTATCCTTATTATTTGAAATGTGAAACAAAATATTAGTGCGAATTTCCAAACAATTTTAATGCATTTTATAAAGTTTTATCTAATTGTATCAAATTATATATAACTTGATCAAATTAGATGGACCCATTTTCGGATCAAATTATATCAGATGAGATCCCATAGGATCACATGAGAAACGGTTATTTTTCGGATAAGCTATGATGTGATATAAAATTATGTTAATATATATGTTAATATATAACCATATCGGAACGTTTTTTATCGGGTAGTTTCTAGTTACGATATAATCATATATGATTTACGATATAATCATATATGATTTTATATAGTATCACATATAACTAAACATTACTTCTCAGCTGATCTGATGGGAACTAATCTCATATAGTTTGATCGGAAAAATTAGTATATCAGATATGATCAAATTATATATAATTTGATACAATCTTTTTGATCGGAAAAATTAGTGTATCAGATATGATCAAATTATATATAATTTGATACAATCTTATATAATAAGTTTTTAATTAAAAAATTACAAAAAAAAATTTAAATGCTTTAGAGATCAGTAGTTTTTATTTTTATCCAATTATGTGAATAAAATATTAATTTTAAAAAATATTTTTAAATCTAAAAATGTATGCTTTTTATGAACCTGAAGTTGAAAAATATAATAAATTTAAAACTCTACGTAAAACATAAAAAAACAACAATTACCGAGGTAGAAAATCAAATTTTTTGTTCGCAAAATTTTCAAGAAATAAATAGCAAACTTTACACGTCCTTGTTACACAAACTAATTAAAACTAATAACTATAGTTATATATATAGTATATATACAGTCGGTATTATGGATCAATACTATATTTTTTATGAAGCATAAATTTCCATATTTAGTACTTCAGCAATTTTAGATTCTTCAAAGCATTTATTTTGTCAACCACAAAACAGGATCAGTGGTAGAAAGTATATTGCCTATAGTGGAGGAACTAAACAACTATTTAATTTTTAAAATTGAAAATATATAATCCATTACGCATGTTATATGGGTTGGGTGTTTAGTTTGGTTAAACAGTCCGTTTCCAATGGTCTCTTCTAAAAACCTAAACTGGTTTTAAGAGAGTTTCGAAAAAAAATGTGTTAACAGTGGTACTTTTAATACATAAATTTTCATGATTTTAAGCAATTTTAATTAAATTTTAAAGTTAATTTGTGTTGTTTAATGTATTCTCTGCATAAGTTTTGTATAATTAACAGAAATTTTTTATAAAAAAAAATGTGCATTAAAAATCGTCTAAAAACTGTTTCTCTTAAAGCCAGTTGGCATATAAAATTGAACAGATGTTGGGCACCTTGGTTCTTCTTTAGTCTATATGTTCGTTGATTAAAAACCTAATAATTATAACGTCGTTTATTAGTACTTTAACAATAAAACGTTAATAACACACTGCTACAAAAAAAAAACTTTTTGTCAGAACTTGAAAACCGACCTAGTGGGGGTTGTAGGCCTAGGTGAGGACATACAAAAACCGTTTTCAAAAATTTTGAAACACCCTCAAAATTTTGAGTTATTTTCAAAAAACTGTTTTAGGGTAGGTCGTAGCACTTTAGTACCTCTAACTCACACATTTTTTGACCGATTTCAAAATTTTAAACAGTTTTGGAAAGGCAAAGAATTCAGCTTTCATGAAATGTATTTATAAAATATATATTCCAAGACATTAGGTAAGTGTTTAGCAAAAGTTTCTCTTTTTTTTATTTTTTTTTTCAAATTTTTCAAATTCAACAAGAGTTATTTTAATTTTTTTTTATGAAAACCTATCTTTTTTTTATATAGAAAAAAACGAGATATTATTTGTTAAAATCGGTTTATATTTGCAAAAGTTACTAAACTTTTTCTAAAGTAAAAATTTTGGGATTGCACACTTTTCTTTTGGTAAACCACTTGACTTACAAACGTAAATTAAAAACTGTACAAATAGCTTAACCTAAGTTAACATGTATAGTTAAAAACAGGTGTTAATGAAAAGTTTAATAACTTTTACAATTTTCATCCGATTTGAAAAATGAAAACCATGTTTTGTTAAGAACTAAATTTTCTTTATACGTTGGTATAAATTTTTATAAGCTTTCATATTAAAATAAGCAATGAAAAGCTACTAAAATCCAAAAAGTTTATAATTTTCGTTTTTTCTGTAGATATTCTTAACAAAGACAATACTTATAACTTACAAATGTATCAAAAAATGCACGTCACTTTAAAGCGTAATTAATTTTCTTTCCAAAACCGTTAAAAAAATTTAAATCGGACAAAAACTGACTGAGCTACAGGTCGATAAGTTGACGAACATCACTGAAAGCGGTTTTTTTAGAATAACTTCTGAATTTGAGGGTGTTTCTGAAATTTTTTGACACAATTTGTAATGTACTCAACAAGACCTATAACCCACGCTAGGTCGTTTTCCAAGTTTTTTTTCACTGTAGCACCGTGTAATCATTACAAACCAAAAAACGCAGTCTTTCATGTTTTGTTGCAGAAAATTTTTAAACTCATTTATATTCTACGAAAAAAATATATAAAAAAGTTATAGAATTTTTTTCATTAAGTTTTTTAAGTTTATATGGTAAAACATATATATAAAAGTGATAGAATTATTTTTGGTTAATTGTACCATATACACTTACATATGAACATACATATATGGTCATATAACTAGTTCATATGATCAGATATACAAGTTATGCTAATATATAACATAATATACAATGATATATGCTGATATATTACGCCATATTAAAGAAAAATTTCATAAACTAAGTATAAGATATGAACATATATCGTAATATATTGGTACACATACTATAAGCATATAACTATAATGATATAAAGTTGCATATGAGTATATAAAAACTTTTTTCATCGGGTTGGCACTTGAAGTAAATTATGGGAAGTAAAAGTCTTAATAATAACATTTAGCACCTGCAAAAGATTTTGCTCAATCTAGGTAGTCAACACCCTGTAGTTCACACTAAATTTTTAAAAATTATGTTGCAAAAAAAACTGCTGAAATTAACAAATTTGTTTGCTAATAATTAGTAAGATAATAATTGCAAACAAAATCTGTTAAATCTAAAAAAATTTTGTTTTATTTGAGTTTAATATTTGTTAAAAGTAAGTAACAAATTAATCTGCTAAAATCAGCAAAATACTAGCTAAATCTTAGTAGACAAAAAAATTTAAAATTTTTAAAAGTTTTTTTTACATTTATAATACGAAAAAAATACACCCGTTTAAATTCAGCAGTTCATAGTTTTTTAGCAAATATTTCTGTTGATTTTAGCAAAATATACTTTTATATACATTTTTTTGCAGCGTCAATTTTTAACTAATTCTAATTCTGCCATTTTCACAGCTTTATTTCTATGAGTGTATAAAATACCAAATTTGCCTCTAAAAACAATTTGATCATAAATATTACAAACAAAAATAATTACTCAAAAATCAGTCAAAATGATACCAACAAATTTCGTCAAACAACAAAAAGTCATAAAATTATTTATTACATCTTTCAAAACCTTAATTTTAAGCATCGTAAAAATTCATATACAATTGTTTTTTGGTGTCTATAAAAATGCAACTCCCACAATTAAAATCTAAATACAAATAAAAAGAAACTAATCATATTGCATTTTTCACATGCATTATAAATTTTTACATATCGCACTTGATCAACAAAAGGGCATAACTCAACAGTTTTTAAAATCCATTTTTGGCAAGAAACTGAAATACAGTTGTCATCTCTATCTAGGATTTTTACACTGGGTAGAGAGAAGAGCACTATATGTCGTTTTCTTGCAAAAGCGGATTTTGAGTTATGACCCTTTTTGTTGTTGTGTTTATTAATTTTTATTGTTATTATTTACAATTTGTTTATTTCTTTTAATTTTAGACACACACATGTCAAATTATATTTGTTTGTGTATTGAACTTTTAAAAACTTCAAAGAAAAACACACGCTAAAAAAAATGCACTGCTGGTAATATAAATGCTGGTAATAGACTTTTGTTTGGAAAGCATTTGCGTTTCTAAAATAACATATTTGCTTCCATATATAATTATGTATGCCTGTAAAAATAAATATGTTTGGAAATAGTAAAAATCATGTACCGACAAACATATATATGTTTGGCTGCAAAAATATATATGTTTATTATAAGTATATTTGGATGTCCCAAGCATAATATAAAAAAAAAATTAAATTGCAAAAATATCTTTATTTAGGTTTGAAAATTAGACTTTTTGAAAAAATAGATCTGCTGTTCCACCGAAGACCGGCCAAAAAATGTAATTTTTTGATCTTCAATCTTCCGATTTCAATTAAATTTTGTATTAAGAAACTCTATGGAGCCACTTAAAGATTGGCATTTTTAATATTTAATATTCATCATATTGTCACCATTTAAATTGCACTGGAAAGGTATACTCCCCTACTTTTTTAAAAAAAAAAAACCTTCCATAGAAAAACATATTTTTTAATTTTTAAAAATTAAAAAGATCCAATTTAAAAATGTTTAGCTAAGGTGCCGTTTAAATGTCTCTCTTTTAAAAAATATACATTTATTGTTTAACATTTGTTCTCTATATGAAAAATAAACGAATCTACTTAAATATTATGTTTTCAAATTTTATTTTTTAACCCTTTCAACATAGGTTTCTATCTATAAAAATCTGATATTCGATGGCAAACGTGTGTTGGAAAGGGTTAAAAATCCAGCCCTCGATTTTGAAGTTTGATAATTTTTGAACATTTTTGTAAATTTTAAAGAAATTTTTCTGATTTTTTTAAGGGGTACGAGAACTCTGACATGACTTTTATCCGAAAAATTATGATATGAACATAATATTTTTTTCTTTTATTAATTAATAATCATATAATTACAAATTATATACTATTACCCTAACCGAGCACTAGCTACTATGGCTTTCGGCGCGTTGTAGCGAAAACAGACCAGTGTCTCTGGTGGGAATCGAACCCACGACCCCCGCACTGATAAGCCAGCACGCTACCAACTAGCCTACCGGGGCGCACATGAACATAATATGTTTATTTTTTCTTGTGTCATTTTGTTTTTATTTATTTATCCATAAAATTTACATTTCAATTTGAATTACATATTAAGTGTTCAAGATCTTTCTTGTTCAGCTTAATAATAGGTGTATATATTTAAAAAAAAATTCTATATATATATACATATATAATATTTTATTGGAGGAGAAAATTTGGCAAAAACCTATTTGGTAATTATTTTAACCTAAATACTTAAACTACTTAACTACAGACTAGATAAAACCTAAGCTGAAACTATCTCATTAATATGAAAGAAATCAGAATTCTGACATCTGGTATTAAAATTTTGTGTAAGCCTATTTATCTTGTCTGAAACTAATTCCAAGCCCGCAATATCATGAAGGCGTGTGGTAGAAAAAAACCAAGGTAGGTTATATATAAGTTTTAATAACTTATTTTGAGCTATTTGTAGTTTTTTAATATGGCAAGATGCGCTAGTAGACCAAACGGGGACTGCATAAAATATTACAGAGTGAAAGATGGACTTTAGAATGAGTTTTTTATTATTAATATTAAGGCTTGATTTCCTATTTATAAAAGGGTATAGGATACGGGTTAATATGTTGATTTTATTTATTACATAGGGTATATGATCTTTAAACTTCATTTTCGGATCAAGTATAATACCAAGGTATTTTACTTTTTGTTCCCACTGTATAGAATTGTTATTTATACACACAGATAAATAAAGTGCTAACCGAATTGAAAAGTGTATATTAATGGTAACAACTTATAAATTCAGTTAGTACAACGACATTTACATTAGATTTCTGAATATTTTGGGTTGTGCAACTAAAATTCAGTTGAATTAACCGAACTTTGTTGTAAAAAATAATGTTAAGTTGTGCCAACTGACTGAAATTCGTAATAACCAAATTTGAGTCGTAGTAACCAAATTTCAGTTGGCAAATAGCTAAATTTTTCTCTGTGTGCAGGAATATATTTTTACCTGTGTGTTGTATTGAAAAATTGATGAGATATTTATCTTTTTTATAATAATTGACGAATTCTGGCATTGATTTGTTGTAGCATATTTTTGCATATTTTGCTCTTGTTTTTGAATATTTCGATAAAAAATCTTATTTTTGATAAAAAAAAGAAAAGAAACCTATTTTATGATTAAAAAAAATTATTTTTGAGCTTATATTAGTACTTTTTAGAACAAAAGCATATTTTTATAGCATATTTTAACGCCTTTTTTTATTACGTTTTTAGTTATCGAACAATTTTATGTTTCAATAAAAAATTTTTCTTTTGGGTTTTCAAACCTGATTTCGGAAGTTTAAGCCATATTTCCAAAATCTTTTAAGACTTTACCGATTTAGCTATATTCAATATAATTTTTTGTTGGCAATTAAAATAGATTTATCAAAGTTATTCCATCTATACTAAAAAATAAATTTTAAAATACGAATTCTTAAAGAAATTGTGTGTTTAAGAGCAAATTTTACGTTTTTGAGCATTTTTTATGAGCTAAAAATTGATGTTTTAGAACTTATTGCCGGTTGCTTTGGTTATTATACATTTTGATAGGGAATTTCGACACAATTGATGATACTAATTTGAAATACAATTTCGAAAGAAGATTTACAATATTTATGCAATATTTTCAGCGATTATAAATATTTAAACATATATTTAAACATATTTAAGAAATTGAAAAATATTTAAGAAATTTGAAAAACTAAAAACGCCTATCTTTAGGTGCGTCTATAAAGTTTCTGAATACAGAATTTAATTGAAATCGGAAACCCAAGGTCAAATTTGGCCGATTTTGATATATAGTTACCTGCAAGCATATTCAAAAAAATTTGTTATGTACATAAAACAATTTTTTTTTAAAAAGGCGGGAAATCAGAAATATTTTCTGTCAATATGAAAAAAAAAAATATTCCAGAAATCAAAATTAAATAAAAATAAAAATATTTTTATTTTTTCATATTGACAGAAAATATTTTAATTTCCCGCCTTTTTTAAAAAAATTGTTATATGTATATAAGTTTTTTAATTATTAAAACAAGTTTTACAATCAAATTATAATAATTGTTCCCCGAAGAAGTCACCCAATGTGGAGACGAAATATTGGAAATAAATAATTATAATTAATAAATAAATGATCTTCAGCTCGTTTAATATAAGAAGAAAAATCGATTATTTTAAAAACTGTAGCTTGTTTGTCAGTTGTTTTAAAATGTTCGTAGTAAAAGTTTGTCAGCTATTTTTACGACATTGTTAGTTATATCAACTGCAGTTGTTAGTTATATCAACTGTTAAAAATAACTGCTTTTCGTATTTAAAGTCTGTCAGCTAGTTTTACGACATTGTTTGTTATTTCAACTGCATTTGTTAGTTGTTTTTAAACTGTTAAAAATAATTGCTTTCTCAGTTATTTTAAAGGTTAATTAATGCCTATGTGAACTTTTAAAATGCATATAAATATATGTTTTAATTGTCATTTTCAGTAGACTCTGCTAAGAAACTTTTTTTGAGTACATTATAAAGGGTGTCCCAAGAAGAACGCAATTTTTAAATCTGGCAACATTCGAAGTGTCATTGTTTGACATTTGATCAATTGTTATTGTTTGCTAGTAGAAGGTACGAGGTTAGTAAAAATGGAGCGCTACACGAATGAACAACGCATTCTCATTGTGAAATTGTTTTACCAAAATGGTGAAAGTTTTGCGGCTACAGTTCGCAAATTGCGATCAATTTGGGGTCACAATAATGCTCCAAAAGAGTCAACTGTAAAGAGATTAATGGATAAATTTTCCGAAACTGGGTCTGTTAGTGATGTAAAGACAACAACGCGCCATCGACCTGGTCGAAAATGTCGCAGCTGTACGTGATGATATCGCTCAAAATCCATCCACCAATGGTGGTCAATGGTGTTCGGTATCGTGAAATGATAACCAGTTTTTTCTTGCCTAGAATTGAAGAAATGAATGTGGAGGGCATGTGGTTCCAACAAGACGGCGCCACATGTCATACAGCCAGAGAAACAATTCAATTGCTGCATCAGTCATTTCCCGGTCGTGTTATTTCGCGTTTTGGAGATCAGAATTGGCCGCCTAGATCGTGCGATTTAACACCATTAGATTTTTTTCTTTGGGGTTTTTTGAAGTCGATGGTTTACGCGAATAAGCCGACGACGACTCAAGCCTTAAAAGAGGAAATTGGACGCTGCATTAATGAAATACCGCAGCATTCATGCAAAACGGTCATTGAAAATTTCATTAAAAGATCGCGTACATGCCAGCAAAGCCGCGGCGGCCATCTGCACGATATATTGTTCCATACATAACCTAATTCTGTCGACTTTACGATATAATAAAGTTTCACGATTTTTTTTTTAAATATCTGTGTTTTATTTAAAATTTAAAAATTGCGCTCTTCTTAGGACACCCTTTATTAACAAAAGATAAACACAACATTTAATAAAAGTTAATAGCAGTTTCACCATGTTGTTTCCGGTATGACATACCAAGTCCATAAAAATTTGACCATTCTCCGTTCACTCAGAATATTCTTACAGTAACTACATGTAGGTCATTCGAGTAGTAAATAGTAGTAGTTGTTTTAACTACTATTGTAGCAAAAGTTGAAAAGGATTAATTCTTTAATTAAATTTTCTAAAATTAATGAAATTTTATTTTATTTCATTCTGAAAAAGCCTTCTTAAGGAATGAATTCTTAGCTTAATTCTCAAAAGCTTTATATAATATGAGTGAGTTCTTTCTTGAATGATTAAAAAATTTCTTAATTCATTTAGTAAAAACGTGAATGAAGAAAGATTTGTTTTCATGACTAACGAAACTTGTTATAATTTAACTGAAAATTTTACATAAAACAAATAAAAATATCTTAACATGTTGAGTGCCATCATACAAATTCAAAATATATTCGTAAAGTTTCAATAAATAATGTAATGTAAATTCATCTTAATCAATATATTTATTAGCTTTACTGTACTATCACTGTAAATATATTTCATTGAATTCACAAGTGGCCATGCACCGCCGGCGCTACACACGGCACTCTAATCAAAGTAATCAAAGTAAAGTGTGTACCGCCGGCGGTGATCATGGTACTCAATGTGTTAAAATTGGTCTACAAAAAAAAATAGTTTATTATTGCTTGTGTAAAACTTATTTGTATTAAATGAATGATACTAAAATTTCTTCATTCAATTAATAAAATGCTGAATGCACATTTAATTAAAGTCATTCAATACCAGTTAAAGCTTTTAACTGAAGCTAAGGAATGAATTCCTTGGGAATGGAATAACGTAATGATATATAAACATTTCTTAATTCTGAATTAAATTTTTTGTGAATTAAGCTCAAATTGAATTAATTCCTTCGAAGCTCTGTATTGTTGTTATTTTTCTATGAGAAAATGAAAAACTACTAATTTAGGTTAGGCAGTCATTTGAAAAAATAACTAACCAAAAATACTGTACTTCCGTAACAGTTGTTTTAAGTTGTTATTTTAGTATTTTAATAAACAACTACCAAAACAGTGATTTAGCAGTAAACAGTTAATTTTTGTTAGTTATTTAAAAGTAAAAGATTATGTCGAGTTTTTAAAAATGATCCTTTAGTTTATATTTGTTATTATTGATATGTTCATAGTTTGCAAATGATAATTAGAAAATTTTATTGTATCTCAAATGCATAAAAACGTCATAACTGGAATACTGTTCGGAATTTTGACTTGGCATTTTAAATAGGATGTAAGAAATACAAACTCTTGTTGTACACTCAAATAAAAAAGTTAGTAAAGTCAGCAAAAAAGTTTGCTGAGTCGGCAAAACTTTAGTCAGGAGGGTGGTTGCAAAAAAATTGCTAATGCCAGCAAAATCTTTTGCTGAAAATCAGCGAGCTGATTTTTAGCAACAAAACTAGTAGATTCAGCAAAAGTTTTGCTAAAACTTAGTGGATTAGAAATTAAAAAACCCTTGCTAAACATTAATAAAATTTTTGCTGAATATTAGTAGACTGAAAAAAACTCAAAAAATTTGTAGAAAATTTTTACTTTAGTTAATTTATTTTGCTGAAAATCATAAAACATATTTTTGTGACTCTTTTTATAATAATTTACAATACGTTACAAAGTATTAAAATTTTCATACTCCCACATTGACGACATGAATTAATGTAATATCTGCAAATATATAGAAATAATTATACATAACATAAACAAAATTATCTTTCAAATACTTACATCAATGGTTGTCTCAATGATGCTATCTTTTAAAGGAACGCTAATGCCGCAGAGAATTATAGAAACTAAACGAAAAAATAACAAAATGTAACTTATACAACCCTTTTTTTGCAATAGGAAAAAGGGAACATAAAAATCTACCTAAGATATATGTCTTTGTCTTTCGCTTTATTCTGTATACCTGCTGTATATTTGTTTGCCACTTGACCACTCAATTTGACTACAAATACAGATTTAATCATTTTTTAAATTTAAATATTTTATTTTGTCTTTTATTTAATTAATAGACACTTTCACAAGCCGGTGAAAACGCAAATATTAGTTGTTTCAATCCACAATTTTGTTTCATGTATGAAAAACAGATACAAAATCTTCCATGGTTGATTTTTTGTATTTGTCTTACTAGAGTTGTACTTTTTAATATAATTTTCCTCGTCACTACTACATCTTGACATCTAATTCATTCTGCGTATAACTTCTAATCTGGTTGTCGTTCACACCATTGATGTGCTAATCAGCACAATTTTTTTTTAGCAAAATAAATTAGTAAAACATTAGTAAAATATTTGTAAAACATTAGTTCAAAATAGTTAAGTGCTGACTAAGTATAACTAAAATTTTAGTTTAAAACATAATTTTAGCAAAAAATTTGCTGAAAAATAGTATACCTGATTTACAAGATGTTCTACTAACTTTTCTACTAACTTATTTTTTTGAGTGTAATTGAAAGAAAAAAAAAATTATTAAAAAATATATTTAAAATACCGAACAAATAACTGTAAAAACAGTAGTTTTTACATCTTTTGTAGTCATTTTTTTTTTTCATTGTTTCTATTGTTTATACACTCATTTAAGGTTAGTTGTTTTCTACTGCTTCGATAGTCGTTTTCACTACCACTGTAGTTAAAAACGACTACATGGTTAGTCATGTTTATGACAAATGCATTCATCGCCTTTTTGACTACATTTGTAGTTATTTTAACTGTAACTTTTAGTCATTTCTACCTTCTTAATTTCCTGAGTGTAGTATAGTTATTATAAAAAGAATTTCACACTATTTCAAGTATAAAGACATCGCACTTAAAAATTAAGTAATAAAAGTAGTGTGTAGAAGAATATAATCAAAAGAAATTGACCAAAAAAAAACAAACTAAATTAAATCTAAAATAATATAAAAGACACGGTTTTAAAAATGCGGAAGTTTTTTGTTTTTGTTGTTTATAAACAAATACTTAGCTTTGTTTGTCAGTTGAAATGAAATCGAACCGCTTTAAAAAGAAGAAGCAAGTAATTAACAAACATAACTATAAAAATCACGTTTACTTTCGGTTTTTAAAATTTTATTCAAATCGAGTTTAATATAAAAAATTTGTTGCCAATCAATTAGCATTTCGATTATATACTTTAACAAGAAATCAAAATATTAGATAAGAGAAAAGGTTTTTTTACAGTGAAAAATCAGTAAAATCTAAGAACTTTTGTTATTCTGTTATTAGATTATAAACTTAAAAAAATAATTTAAACGTCTTGTAAATCAAGTATACTCTTTTTCAGCAAATTGTTTGCTAAAATTGTGTTTACAGCTAAAATTTTAGTTATATTTATTCAGCTTTTTTTTTATTTTGAACTAATGTTTTACTAATATTTTACAAATGTTTTACTAATTTATTTTGCTAAAAAAATTGTGCTGATAAGCACATAAATAGTGCGGACGACAACCAGATTGAAGGACATACGCAGAATGAAGTAGATGTCTCGGCATTTCAAGATGTAGTAGAGACGAGGAAAATGATACTAAAAAGTACAACTCTTGTGGGACATATAAAAAAAGTAATCAAGGAAGATTTTTGTATCTGTTTTTCATACATAAAACAAAATTGTGGATTAAAACAACTTAAATTTTGTGTTGTCGCCGGCTTGTGAAAGTAGTTGTATTTTAATTAAATTAAAGACAAAATAAAATATTTAAAATTAATAAAGATTAAATGTGTATTAGTAAACTAAATGTTTATAGTATAATGTAGTGTGGCCAAATTGCAAACAAATACATATATGTTCAGGTGGACAGACTAAAGCGTATGACAAGGATATAAATCTTAAATAATTTTTAACGTTTGCTTTTCTTTAGAGTTGTGTCGTTCATGAACGAACTAGTTCAATCGTTCACCAATATTCGATCTTGTCGTTCATTTCGTTCAATCGTTCATTTCGTTCTTTTTATTCACAGAACAATTGCATCTCTATTCAATTAAAACTGCTTGTAAGAGCAATTATTTTTTTTTGAAAATAGTAGTAATATTGTATCAAATTAGGAAAAGCTATTATAGTCATACAAATAAAATATTTTTTACACAAAATAAATAAATTTTTGTTAGAAAAGTTGCAATTTTATAACACTTTTTGTCTATGTACAGTAAAATTTGTGAAAAAACTCGTAAAACCTGAATAGTGCGTAAGAATGTCAAACGAACGACACCGTTCACAACACGCAGATCAGTCACAAGTCAAAGCAAAAAAGAACGATTGAACGATTTGAACGAACTAGTTCACTGACTCGAATTAAACGATACTGACCGAGTCACCAAAATGAACGATTAATCCCAACTCTACTTTTCTTATTACAAAAACGGGTTGTATATGTCATACTTTGTTATTTTTTCGTTTCTAGAATTATATACAGCATTTGTCTTCTTTTTAAAAGATGCCATCATTTAGACAATATATAATTATTTCCATATATTTTCAGATATTATATTAATTCATGTCGTCTATGCAGGAGTACGAACATTTTTATATTTTTTAACGTATTGTTAATTATTTTTGAAAGAATTACAATAAAATGTTTAGGATTCTCAGCCAATAAATTAACTGTAGTACAATTTTTCTGCAACTTTTTTGAGTTTTTTTTTCAGTCTACTAATATTCAGTCTTTAAATTTTGTTAACTTTTAGCATTTTTAATTTTTAATCAACTAAGTCTTAGCGAAACTTTAGTTTAATCTACTAATTTTTATGCTAACTTTCAGATTTTGCTGAAATTAGCAAAATTTTTTGCTAACACTCTCCTGACTAAAGTTTTACTGACTCAGCAAAATTTGTTGCTGACTTTACTTACATTTTTTAGTCTAGTGTTTCCAAAACCAGTTAGCTCATTAACTGAAACACCGATTTTTGGACGAAATTTCGTTTTTTGACAAAGACGGTATGAAAACTTAGTTAGTTTTTAAGAATAGCAAGTTGTTTTTACCGTTTTTTGCTTGAACTTTCAAGGCCTCAAATCGTAATTAAAATAATAAAAGTGAACAAAAATTAAATTTTATTAGATAGACAAAATTGCAACTTGTCATATACAATTTGAGTGAAATAAATAAACACTCAGATATTAATGAAACTTTTTTAACAGTCACGTTCGTCACAAAAAATAAACAATATGTTATTTTACCAAAAAAAAATTCGTTGCGATATGGGCCAAAATATGCTAAGAGCGAATCTTAAGAACTAACATTATCCATAAATTATTCCTCTTACCAAGATATAACTACAGTCCACAAATTAGCTTTTTGTGCTTTTAGTTAAGAAGATATGGCGATTTTCGTTTTTAGGAAAAAATTAAATTTAGCGAAAACTCACCTCAACTTCAACATATATTGATTAAACTTAAAGGCTGTGCTAATAATACTTAATAAAATCTGTCTGTAAAATTTCATAAAAATTCGTCCATACGTTTTTCAAGCTAAGACGATGTCCTTTACAGGTATCCTTTTGAAATCCCGTATGTCCTTATACCAAAATTACATCTGTTTTTTAAGTTTAAGTTTCAATCTTACTTTGTGTTTACAGTGGTTTACCGTCAACATAAATATTTTTTCAATGTTTTTGAAAATTGTGTTCATTTCAAAATATTTATTTTTTTGAAATAGTAACTTAAACGCTTTCTCGCTTCCAAACCGTGCCATGCAAATAACAAATTACTTGACAAAATATTTTGTAAATTTGGTTTTCTATCGAAATAGCTTCAATTCTTATTATAAATCACTCATTTGGCTCACTTATGGCCAATCCAGCAAACAGCAATCCCGCCTGGAGGCGGTTAGATGGTGAAATCAAAACGGCACTTAGCTTAATCCCTTAGCTACCACTTTTGGTGGATACAAAAACTTCCAAAAGTTCTTTATATTTAGATTTAAAATCATTTTTGTGCAAGTACTTTTTAAATACCTTTAATTATATCTAATAATCTTGCGGTTACTTTGGAACCAAACCGAAAAGTCGCCACATTACAATTTTTATTGTTCAATTTTCTAACCTTCGAAAAGGAAAGTTTGCCTTAACATTTTTTTAAGCATTCTAATTTCAGAAACATCTATTGTATTAGTTTTGAATATAATAAAGTGTAGTGCATTTATTGAAAGCTGAATAACAAACAAATTAATCAAAAACGAAAAATACTGATTTAATTAAGGACGGTTAACCGATTAACCGGTGTTTTCGAAAAGTCGGTTTTTGGAAACACTAGTAATTGCACAAAATATAAGACGCGAAACCCAAAAGTCGCATTTTATAGCGACCTCTAAATAACGTCCGATTAAACAGATTTTAATAAAAAAAAACTAAACTAAAACTAATTCCATAAAAATTAATATTTTCACACATTTAAAAATTTTAAATTGAGGTAATTTAGATTTTTGATGTGGTAAGAAATTTTATGTAATTTTACACAAATTTTTTAAAAAAATCTTGTTATGGACTTTTATTTTATAGAGTCGCCTTTATTAATAGATTCCATTTTCAAAAATTCAAAGGAATGTGATAAAAATCGTGGACTTGGAGAACCACTACCACTAGCTAGAGCTACTCGAAAACTGGGGCCCTGTTGATAGCCCCTTTTTTAGCTGAAAAATATTCTTAAACACGAGGGGTGTTATGAAAAATATTAATTTAGCGAAAATAAATCCTTATAGTGTAGAACGCTAGTTTGTATTTTTGTCTTGATTTTTAAACTTCTTTGTTTTTTATTGTTTTTTTTTTTTGAAAAACTTGTTCCAAAAATAATTGCAGGTTTTATTTATGTAAATTAAAACTAATTTATATTCTACAGTAATAAAGTAATTTGCAAAATGAAATCACAATTTTTTTATAAAATTTTTTCATTTATTGTTTTATTAATGTTCACATTTTAAGACTTTTACACTCAAAAAAAATTGACAGTAGAATGTGACAGTTAAAACAACTGTAAATTCAGTTAAAAAGTCGACAAAGGCAATTACCGTTAAAATAACTAAAATTTTTGTTGTTTTTACCTGTTGAAAAACAGCGAATGCAGTAAAAGTATCTAATAATTTCGTAAATATAACTGACAACGTTTTAGTGCAAAATTTTGAAACAATTACAAAAATTGGTAAAAACTACTTTTTTTAACAGTTATTTTTTCGGTATTTTAAAAAAATATTTTGAAATTTGAAAAACTAAAAACACCAATCTTTAAGTGATCCATAGAGTTTCTAAATGCAAAATTTAATTGAAATTGGGAGACCGAAGGTCAAAAAAAAAAAAAATTTTTCCGGTGTAACGGCCGATATATACATTTTTTGGCGTATAATTTTTAAGAAAACCGGGAACAACTTAAAAGTTATTTTTAATTTCATATTGCTTTTCTCCACGTATATTTAGACTAGATTGGACAATTTTGTTAAGGTACATCTCTAAAATTATGAAAATTCGAATAGATCCCTCTATAATTATACAACGTATTCTGACGGCAGAAATAATTAAAAGGAATAATAATAAGTAGGGCTCGAACCTTCATGTCAATACAAGTTTGTTGTCGTTAGCTGAAGAACAATATTAACCAAATATCTTTCCGAATCAAGAAATTTGCAACAAAATTTCATCGATTTGTTAATGAATATTTTTGCATAATTTGCTATAAATACATATTTTACTATAAATGCATAATTCAATGAATATTTTGACATTTTTGTTGCATATTTAACTATGAAAGCATATTTTTGCATTAATTTTCATGTTTTTAAGATTTTTTTTTTTTGTGTTTTACTAAAAATAACTATACATAATTTATAAATTTTATGAACAAAATAGTTTTAAAATTTTTACATATAATTTTTTTTTAAACATGAGAAGAAATATAATAGAAAAATACAATCGCCAACTTTCTGGCTATGTTTATTAGTAATTTTAAAATTTTTTAATCACTTTTTGAAACAAAAATTTCTGAAATTGTTTCTAGTTAAGCAAACACGGTTATGTTAGTGTTATTAACAATTTCCGGGAATTCCGACAAAAATTCATGCGAATGGGGAAGAGAAAAATCGGCAAAATTTCCGCGAATTTTATCACGGGAATTCCTGGGTTAAAACCCCTACAAAAAGGTAAAGTGATTTTTATATGATGCAACTTTGGGCACCCACATTTTAAGAAGTAGAAGCTTCCCCGGTTTTTTATGTTTGTTGCCTTATTAGTTAGAATGTTATTTATTAAATATTAAAAAAAACTGAACTAGTCAGACATTTTTTTTTTTATTTTTGTTGTTCTAAATTGGGCAAATGTGACACTGTGCAGGGGCTGCCTTATAGAGCTCTAAAAATCGAGTCTATTTTTTTTTTTTGCCACTCTAATGTGCATATTTGCATCGCAACTATATACAGTGCAATCTCCCTTAACAGACACTTCCAATAAGCGGACACCCCCATTAAACGGACATTGTTGCTAGGTCCCGGTAGCGCTCCATAAGAAAAGCATTGCTGTCGCTTTCCCTTGAACGGACGCTTCTCATGAGCGGACGCGGATATCCGCTAGATAAAAAAAATTCTCTTGGACGGACACTTAGCACTTGAAATTTCTAACACAGCATATGATTTAGTTAAACGTATAAACGTATTGGATGCAGTTTATTTTGCTAAAAGTGCATGGGACCAAGTTACTTCTGAAACAGTTCAGAACTGTTTTCGTAAGGCAGGGTTTACATTTGACAGCCATGAATGTCCGACAGCATTTGATGTTGATTTTGAGCCTGAGGATGATTTGCCATTAAACCTAATAGCCGAAATGGAGAAAAGATGTATTGCAGGGGTCAGTGAGCAAAGCTTAAAAGATTTTTATCAGATCGATGATGATTTACCAATTGAGAGATCACCTTTGGATTTACGCGTGCCATTGCAAGAACAAATTTCTGAAGTTCAAGAAATTTCTGATGACTCAACAGAGGAAATTGAACCTTCAGATCATCAAGATGCGAGAAACAACATCCTTACAAATAAAGGCGCTTTGGCGAAAGCGCAGGATCTTATAGCGTTTGTGAAATGCCAAGGTGATACAGAAGCTATGAATATACTTTCATCGCTGGACTTACATTTTCAAGATGTTATTGCCAAGACGAAAACACGTCAAACCAGGATGGAGGAATATAATTGAAAAACGTAATATAGTACTCATAAAACATTTTAAACTTTTATTACATATAGAACTACATTTAATGATTTTTTGTTATTAAACCCAATTGAATTGTTTATTTTTTATATTTTTTTTAATAAAAGTATGTATCTTTAAATAAAAACAAACAATATAAGGCAAAGTTTTGTTGATTTAAATTTGTAGTTTTCTCTTGGCCGGACAGCCCCCTTGTGCGGACACATTTCAACGGTCCCTTCGGTGTCCGCTCATGGGAGATTCCACTGTAACTATAAACCCTGACAAAAGTTTAAAACTTTATTAGTAATTATTTAGTAGTTTGCATTAATTACACTGCGCAACTCGAAAAATTAAACAAGAGTACTGACCATTGATATTAAATATTTCGGCCACGCTGATTGCACTTATGGGCCAGACTTTTCGCAAATTAGCATTAAAGTTTTGCATGTTTCAACGCAGTTTTTTTTTATAAATAAAATTATAAACATGATGCTTGTTAGGAAAAGACCTAACCACGTGGTTGATTACTAAGAAGACAAGAATGGAGCAAAATTGATTATTAATAGGTTTTTTGTTAAAGTTCTGCCTATTATATAGTCTCTAGCTTTTCTAAAACTTCGGGTTCTGATGAGATCTTTAGCCAGATCGAAATACTAGTATCAACCTAGCTAATATGTTTGATTTGCTTTATTTTTGTAAATATACGGAGGTTGAAAGCTCGTTATAAATTAAAAAATAACATAAAAATAATCTCGATGTATATAAAAACAAAAAACTAATATAACTGTAATAAAATATTTTATTTTAGTTTTTTATATTAAATACATAAAAGACCATCATTAATGTTTGGGTATAAAGATTGTATTGTCCGGCCTAACAATTTGGCCAAAAAACTATATTTGTTCGGTTTTTTTGGTATCTGGAGGCAATTATGATAAATTTTGGTATTGGAAACATGTTTGTTAAGCCGATTTAATTCGATTTTGTATATAAAATTTAAGGAAAAAGTTTAGCTATAAAGTTAAAAGTTCGGCCGCCAAACTATTTTTGACTTGGCCATACTTTCGAACTTTCTACGGGCTTTTCTTAAAATTTGTCACTCAAAATCGCATCTATAAATAAACATTTTTCCATTCACAAAATTTGTCCATAATGCTTAAAAATACCGAATACAGACCAAATGCATTTTCTGGCCGAACTTTTCGGTCGGGCACCATAAATTTGGTTAAAAAATGAGGGAGATATATCCCACCCACCCCGCCAATCCTCAAACCGATGGAAAGAAATAAAAAATTTAATACGACCCAAAATAGCATTAAAATAAAAGGGTTTGTAATTTTTATTTATTATTAAATTCAATGCGTAAACCATTTAAATTTTCTTCGGTTCCCCTATACAATTTGGCAAAATTTTAATAGCCAATTTGGAACCAAAAATGGCTAACCAATTTCAGTGAAAATAACTGGGCGTTAAAATCACCGTGACCACAAAATGTTTACGATCAATAGTCTGTACTCTTGTTTTCGATTTTATGGGTCAATTTTGTAGCGCAGTGTTATTTCAAGAAATTTAATATTTTAGTATTGTATTTTATTTTTAAATATAATCCTATTTAACAGCTATGCAGTTTTTCAAAACTGACAAACCTAGAACATATTTTTTTTAATTACTATTAAATTAGCTTAACAGCAATAAATCTTATTAAACAATAAAATCAAGATTATAAATACTAGACAAAATTAAATATACAACTAAATAATATACTTTTGGTTTTAAGTTTTTAAAATTTAAAAGTGAAACATTAAAAAAAAATATATATATATATATATATTAGGCCGGGTCGATTTGTATGGAGGCAAAAAAATCGCTCAACGTTCAAGGAAAATCGTATTCTAGGGATCAAAATAAGAAACTTTGCCGAAGGAACCATACCTCTAAAACGAATTCTGATGTCCCGACTTTTGACCCGTAGTTTAAAATTTTGAAAAATTCACTTTGATCCATTTAGAGTGCCCCAATCGAATCCAACCCAATCGAATAAAATTTATACATTAATCTGCTAGAGCGTCTTCCGGAGAAGAAATAGAGACCATAATCTTGGAAAGATTCCTCCTACTTTCTGAAATATGTCTATCCCAAGATTTGCACATTTTGCTATAAAAACACGACTAAAAAGGCCCTCTTTCACTTAAATTTTAACCCCTTAACGGTCACCTAGAATGATGTTTTATGCATTAATCTGCTAGCGTGTCTCCCGGAGAAGAAGTAGCTCCCATAATCTTGGAGAGATTCCTCCTACTTTCTGAAATATCAAAGTGGGCTTTTTCAAAATTTTACCCTACGGGTCAAAAGTCGGGACATCAGAATTCGTTTTAGAGGTATGGTTCCTTCGGCAAAGTTTCTTATTTTGATCCCTAGAATACGATTTTCCTTGAACGTTGAGCGATTTTTAAATCGACCCGCCCTAATATATATATATATTAGCGATTTAAAATAATACTCACTTGAATGGCTTCAAATATAAATTGTATAGTATGATGTTGATTAGTTTTTGTTTTTTCAAAATTAATAACGGACTATGAAATTTGAAGATACAAATAATATTTTTAAGTTTTGGTTTAAAAACGAAACATTAAAATAAACTCTGTGTCACTTAAATGAAAGATTTTTAATAGAATTTTCAAAGCGTTTTCGCACGTAATCATAAAAAATTTAAATTCAGATTTCAAATACATTTTAGTTAAAACACCTTTTAAGTCTTAAATGAAAGATTTTCAATAAAATTTTCAAAATGTTTACGCACGTATTCGTAAAAAATCTAAATTCAGATTTCAAATACATTTTAGTTAAAACACATATTAAGCCTTAAAACTGTATTCAGAAATGAATATTGGCTGAAACCTTGTGAAAAAGTTAATATTCGTTTATGAATACAGTTTTAAAATGTGTTTTAACTGAGTTTAGATTTTTTATGAATACGGTCGTTTGTGGTTAAAATATCATTAAGTCAATCAATTCTGTAAGCATAAGCAAATTCTTAAATATTAACACTCAGAAAATTCATTTCGTAACTACATGTCAGTCATTTGCGTAGTAAACGGTAATAGTTATTTTAACTGTAATTGTAGTCATTTTACTATGGGGAAATGGGAAATAACTATTTTTGGCAGTCGTTAAAAAAAAAATAACTAACCAAAAATACCTTATTTTAGTAACAGTTGATTTGTAGTCATTTTAACTGTGATTGTAGTCATTTTACTATGGGGAAATGGAAAATAACTCTTTTTGGCAATCATTAAAAAAAACTTACTAACCAAAAATACCTTATTTTAGTAACAGTTGATTTGTAGTCATTTTAACTGTAATTGTAGTCATTTTACTATGGGGAAATGGAAAATAACTCTTTTTGGCAATCATTAAAAAAAACTTACTAACCAAAAATACCTTATTTTAGTAACAGTTGATTTGCGTACCCAGCAAAAATAGAAGCAACTGTTTACTCACAGCAAATGCATTTAAATTGAGGTGAAAAACGCACCTTTTTAACATTGGCAAGAAGGTGCTTATGCTCTTATATTACTATTTTGCACTTCATAAAAACGAGTTATTTAATTGTATAAAAGATCTATTCTTGGATGTTCCTTTTTATACGTTTAATAAATTTATTTTTTAAGTGTTCAAAGAGTGCTGAAAAATAAGTTCTTGTGAATATGAATTAATAAGCGAATGCATGCTTTACAACCAGTTTTTAGTGAATTGTGGTATAAAAAAAACATTTTTAAGTAAATCTAAAAAAAGAAATCAAAATAATTATCATTTCGCACAACTAAATCGAAAGAAATCTAAATAAAGTATAATCCAGTTGTAATTACAGTGGCGAGCACTCGAGAGTACATGCAAGTACTTTTTACACCTAAAGATTCAGGACGAAAAATATTTGATATTTAGAAAATATAAAGTAAACTGTGATGTTCAAGTAGCAAATTAAAAATTAAGGAATTCAAATAAAAAGAGAATTTATTTAAAGTTTTTAATAAATTACACAGGAGGACAAATTTCTAACTTTTAAAGAGAAATAAGGTTATGACCACCAATTCTATATATTTCTGGCACGCCAATTTCAATGGCGTACTTTATTTTTCGATCTATGGTACAATTCTTCCACAAAATGCAGTTTTTGCATAGAACGTTTTTTAAATGCACATAACCTGAATCCTTTTTGTTGAAATATGAAGACAACACCTGTATTCTTAGGTTAGGTCGAAATGAGGATTCGGAGAAGGGAAAAATACTTCCCTAATCCGACTCAAGTCCCTGAGGACTTACACTTAAGCCAGAATGTCGGCTTGTTGTGCGTTCTAACCTGTATTCCTATTTGAGGTACATATTTGAATACGTTGATATACATCTGATTCACGAAACCGTACTTTAAACCCGCTATTTAATGGTTTTTCTTATTTTCCCCAATTTTTACGCGTTGGGCGATTTTTTTCGCTAAACTAGCAATTGACATTAACAAAAGGGCATGCATTAGAAATTAAAGTTAAAAAACACTTAAAAGAGCTTGACCAGCTCTGATGCTCTTTAGTCTATATGCTCGTTGGTCAAATATAAAATAATATTAAAAGGGAATAATAATAATTACGAAAAACTAAGTAAAATTCAAAATAAGTAAAAATATGAAAAAAAAACTGCATTTAAAGAGAAATATGAAAAAATATGCATTTATACAAAATATGCTAAAATACGCACTAATAAATGGAAGTAATTTTAACGCAAACTCTTTGATTCGGAAAGATATTTTGTTTATAGTGTTTTCAGACAGTAGGAAAAAACATGCATTTGTATGAACTTCCCATCCCTGATAGTAACAAATATAAACTACATGAGAATTTTTAAAAATTCAACATAATCTATTTTTAAATAACTAAAAAAAATTAACTGTTTACTGCAAAATTAATGTTTTTGGTAGTTGTTTATTAAAATACTAAAATAACTACTGAAATCAACTGTTACTAAAGTATAGTATTTTTGGTTAGTTATTTTTTGAAATGACGGTCTTTAATAGTCGTTTTCCATTTTCTAATAGAAAAGTGACTACAATAACAGTTAAAATAACTACTACTGTTTACTACCCGAATAACCTACATGTAGTTACTGTAAGAATATTCTGAGTGTAATTGAAAAATCTGGGTACGCAATTATAATCAGCGTGCCTGAAATACTTAGGATCAATGGTCGTTACTCTTGTTTTCAATTTCCAATATAAAAAACATAAACTCAGGAAAATAAGAAGGTAGAAATGACTAAAAGTTACAGTTAAACTGACTACAAATGTAGTAAAAAGGCGATGACTGTATTTGTCATATAAATGACTAACTATGTAGTCATTTTTATCTATTGATAAAACAACTACAATCGTAGTAAAAACGACAATCGAAGCGGTAGAAAACAACTAACCTTAAATGATGTATAAACCATTAAAACTAACAACAAAACAATGAAAACAATGAACATAAAACGACTACTTGTAAAAACTACTGTTTTTACAGTTATTTTTTCGGTATTTTAGAAATGTTTTTTAATAAAAAAAAATATTTCTTTCTTTTAATTACAATAAAAATTTGTATTTCCTACATACTTTTTAAAATTTAAAGTTAAAATTCCAAACGATATTCCAGTTATGACGTTTTTATACATGGGAGATACAATGAAATAAATGCAATTAATGTTTATCCCGATGAAAATAAATTTAAATAACAAATATGCAGGTGCTTGTGCAAATTTAAATGTAACTGACACTAATAGAAAACATATGATTTTCTATTGTTGATTTACTTGAATAAACGTCACTACATTGCTAGGTCTGTCAAAAAAACAGAGTAGTATTTGGAAGATGACAAAGCCAATTGTGACAATTTTTTGTTGTTGTTTTGGTTTTTCTTTGATATTTTAAATTTTGAATCTCGCTCCTAGACGAGGACAAGAAATTCTCATTGAGTTTGTGATTTAACATAACAAATATCTCTAGAAACTCTAATAACAAAGTCCCCTGAAGATTTCCTTAGGCAGGAATGAAATCCGGATAGGGACACGCCTACATCAGATTGCTTTTCACAATTTGTTAAATAAGTTTTGGGACTTTAGCACATTTAATTACTATAAATGCAATTAATGTTTATCCCGATGAAAAAAAAAAAAAAAAAAAAAATGAAATTTTCCAATTTTTAAGTAAAAAAGTGGGTGGTCCCCTCCTGAATTATAAAAGAAAACATTTTTATTCTTTGGTTAAGGGGACTTAGGCCCCCAGGGCCCAAAAACCGGTACGCGTATTAACATATGAGTGTGGATACTCTAATGAATAGAAATTTCCTCAGGAATTAAAAATTATATTATATTTAGATTTCAAAAATTATATTACGTAGCGCCCTTTACATCCGTTCTATTTTCAAAAACACTTACAAATACATCGACATTACAACAAAATAAATTTTTATTTAATAAAACTTTACTCAGCGAAGCCACTGAACTGCCTATCACATATTAGAAAACCCCTAAGCCCAGCCGAAGACCGGTCCAAGAACATTTGAACATTTGAAGCCCAGCCGAAGACCGGTCACGCAGAAAAACTTTCCTCGGCTTTGGGCGGACTGGAGGAAAAGCCTATAAATTGTGGATAAGCCAATAAATGGATAAGCCAATAAATTGTGTATTATCACCTTCACGCGGTAATCGCTGGGTAATGCCACCGATGGCAATTAATAAGTCATATTTACCATGTAAAATTCGTTATTTTAACAGTAAATTTTACAAAAATGACCGAAAAAACACTAATTTTTTTTTTTTTTTTTTTTTTTTTGTTTAAATAGAGAGGCAACACTCAGGAAATACTTCCTATATTTAGTGTGTTGCTTTCTTTGGAAAGGGATAGTATAGAGATGAAAGGTGGGGAAAGATGAAGGGCTTCAGACATGGCAACACTGTAATTGCGCGAGATGATAAGTCTTAGAACAGTTGTTGCTCGCCACCTGATGGAGAGTTGGCAAACTTATTGAAGCTTTTTGGTTCAAATAGCTCTAGAGGGCGCTACGTATAGTGGATCATAAAAATTATATAATTATATGTATTAAATACTTTTTAGCTTCCCGGAATCGAATTAAGCCCCTCTAATACAATATTACTTGATACAAGTAGAAAACTGTTTAAAAATATTTTCAAAATATAAAAATTTCAAATTATACAAAACATAAAATTTTTTGTATGGAAATAATGAATAAAAAAATCAACAAAATTATATTATAATCGCGACGAAAAGAAAGCGAAATTAAATTTTACATGAAAAATGTTAAATTTGCGATTATTCATGTTAAAAAATTTTAGAGGGGGAAACAATTTCGAAAATGCATTTGCACAAAAAATGCATTTATTTGTAATACGATTTTTTTTACATAAGTGTGAATCAGAGAAATCCGGTGACAACTTTCAAATATAGAGCTCTTCAAAATTACATACTTTTCCGATTTGTTAAATTTTGTTTAAAAATTAGAACCGTGAAAAAGCGCGAGTTTTTGAAAAGCTGAATATGGGGATGTGTTATGGGCTACATAATCAAATTTGAAAACCATCGATCAATTCCATTTATGATGTATCATGGTGCAAAATCTAAAATTTCATATTACATCCCTTTGCATTGAAGTAAGACGTAGGAAATATAATTTTTTTTATTGTAATCGAAAGAAAAATTATTAAAAAATATTTTAAAATATCGAACAAATAAATGTTAAATTGCAGTAGTTAGTTTTCTGAATTTTCTCAGTTGTTTCAAAATGTTTGTGGTAAAAAATTGTCAGTTATTTTTACGGCAGTGTTAATTATTTTTACTGCATTTGTTAGATAATTTTCTATATTTAACCCTTTAATGCCCGGATTTTGTTCGTCTCGCAAAAAAAATAATAATTTATCTTAAAAAAATGTTTTTTGCTGACTATTTTCGGCGATATGAGCAAAAATAATTTAAAATTTATCTCGAAAACATGCAAGTAAAACAAAAGTTTATACCAAAAATTATTGCTTTTACCAAGACATAACCACAATCTAAAAATAAACTTTTTTGTGCTTCTTTTTAAGAAGATATGGAGATTTTCGCTTTTTGCAAATTGCGAAATAGGGTGGAAAAGTATCTTAACTTCATTATTTTTTGTTCAAACTTTAGACTTTTGCTACTATTACTGATTGTCTTCCCTATACCAAATTTCAAAACGATCCGTCCATTACTTTATAAGTTAAGACAATGTCCTTTAGAGATATCCTGATAAAATCCTGTTCGTCCTTGAAGAAAAATAAGGACTGATTATTAAAGGCAATACTTCAATCTTACTTATACTTAATTTTCAAGAGTTTTAAATCAACTTAAATAAGTGTTTTTGTTGTTGGAAATCTCAGTTAATTAATAAATAATTATTTTTTGAATTTTTATAAAATTTGAACTTTAAAGCTTTCTCGCATTTTAACAGTGCACTGAATTCGAACAGTTTCTTCGCAAAACTTTTAGCTAATTCACTTTTATATCGAACTATATCAATTTCTAAGTATAAAACACTCATTCGAAGCATTTGGGTTCAATTTTATAAACGATGACTATTGCAGAAGATACAGCGCCTATGCTGTTTGGGCATTAGTGGCGCAATGAGAACCACTTCTACTGGGGCTGTCGAGACTATTCTGGCAATTCGCCCAATTGAGGTACAGGTGAAGTACGAGGCCGCATTGACTATGATGCGGCTGAGGGCTACCGGGGAATCGGACAATAATGGCCATATTACCGGGCACCGTACTATTTTGGACCAATTGCCAGGGTATTGCGTCCCAGAATGGGACTGCGACAGGATTTCAGAGAGGTCTGTCACGACGCTCTGTGACACGTTAATCCCGGACAGGCAACCATGGTTAAATGGGACCTTCTTGAGGAACCAACCGGGGATCCACTTTTACACGGATGGATCAAAACTGGATGGGAAAACGGGTCTGGGCTTCTGTAACGCTGACTTCAATGTACGCAAATGCTTCCTTCTTCCTGACCATAACACTGTACTACAGGCGGAGGTCACCGCGATTACGGAGTGCATTAAGCAGGTGAATATCATTTGCTTGACCGGTGATATTGTGATTTTCACGGATAGCCAAGCGGCCATCCGGGCTTTATCTACGGCCTCTGTGGGATCAATGACGATACTCAGATGTAAAGGGGAAATTAACGATTTCTCTTCACGGGGACGCATTGAGATTATATGGGTGCCGGGACACTGTGGTATAGCGGGGAACGAAGTGGCTAATGATTTGGCTAGGGGAGGATCTTCCCTGGAATTAGTCACTTTGGAGAACGCTAAACCTTTTCGAGATCTCAAGGCGGAGCTGGTAGAATGGGCTGACACCATGCATAGGACCATCTGGGAAAATGCGGGTGTTGGCAGGACTACAAATATTCTCTGGGGCAACCCGGACAAGGACAAGACAAGGGAAATTCTGAATCTCAGTAGGTAGGAACTGAGTCTTTTGATGGAAATCCTCTCGGGACACTCGACACTTAGGGCCCATCTCCACCGTATTGGTAGGGCGGACTCGGAAGTGTGCAGAGCCTGTGGGGAAGACAAGGAGACCTTGGAACACTATCTCTGTGAATGCCCGGCATTTGCCGGGATCCGGGTCGAAATACTATCCAGTGACCCAATACCCACATTGGGGGATCTTAGGGGCATAGGATGGAAGAAGTTGAGGAGTTTCGTCAATGCGACGGAGTTCCTGGGATAGTAAGGAGACATATGACATAGAACCGATTGTTTAGAGCGCACAACAAGCCGACATTCTGGCTTAAGTGTAAGTCCTCAGGGACTTGAGTCGGTTAAGGGAAGTAATTCCCTTCTCCGAATCCTCTTTTCGACCTAACCTAACCCTAAATGTCATCGTCAGGCGTTAGAGGGTTAAAAATAACTTAATTTTTAAGTTATTTTACTTGTAATTACCTTTGTCGCCTTTTTTAACTGAATTTATTATTGCTTTAGCAATAATTTTCAGTAGATTCTACTGACAAACTTTACTGAGTGTAAAAATATAACACATCTTTAGATTTAGCTCGTTTCAAATACAAAATTATTAAATATCGTGAAAAAATCAATATTAATTTTGCAAAAGTAACAATTCGACTCCAAATCGATTAAAAATAAACTTATGAAAATATCTTATCTTTAAGTGAAGCAGAGAATATTAAATTTTTGTATTTTATTTTGATAAATAATTGAAATTTTAATCACATTTTCCGAATTATTTTGCTATAAAGAGTATAAAAACCAATTTTTTATTTTTGTTTAATTTTTTAATTTTTTTAATTTTATTATGTTTTGATTACAAAAATGTCACTAGTTTTTTGTTTACTAGAGTACTAGAAAGATAATTTTAAATGAAAAAAAAAAAAAAAATTTACTTGAAAACAAATAAAATGCAAAAAGCCGATTACAATATAAACTAGAAAACACAAAACAAACACAAAAAATCCAGTTTCACTTTCCGTTTATGCTTTTTTGTTTTTTTTTTTTGTTTTTTTTATTTTTTACATTTTTGTTTGAACAAATATTACATCAAGTTTGGTATTTAACAAAAAAAATTCAAAAACACACTGACTTACATTAAAGATTTGTTTTATTTTTATTGGTATTTTCTTTTTGAGTAAAATTTAATTTAAAAACCTATATGTAGGTATTTGTTAATTCATAAAATGATATAATTTAAAATTGATGTATTATCTTGGTTAATTTTAAAATTTATTTTTAAATTTTGTTTTTTTTTTTTTTTTTGTTTTAATTATTTTTAGATTGAATTATATTAATTTTTTACACTTTAAAATCCATCTCAGTTTTTTTTTCCGCTTGCAACAACTGTTGTCACCGATTGCCGTTTTAAAACTGAGCTTAAAGTTGGCAAAGAGTTTGTAAAAATATTTAACAAAAAGCACACACTCTCAGCTAAAAAAAAACTCAGAATTTTAACTTAAAATCGATTTGACTGACAATCAAACTAGCAAAATAATAAAACATTGATTTAAATCTAGGTATAAAAACATGTTTTAATACATGCATTTAAGTATAGATGTTTAGCAACATGTTGCTAAACATAGATTACATTAGATTACAAATATGTAACAGAAATCAGTACGGATGAGTGTTTTTTTGCTTGATATACTCGAAAATCGCATTCATTTTATTTTTTATTATTTTTAAGGACATAAATTAAATGCGACAAAAAAATGCAAATCGTGAAAAAAATAAAAAATTTAGTTTTACTGAAGTCAACACAAAAATAACTTTTTTGTTTTGTTCAAGCAGAGTATTCTGGACGTACTTCTTTCTACAAATATCTGGCGAATTTCATAAAAAAATTATTTCTTTTATAGAATAAAAAAAAAATGTATATATAAATCAGTGTTGCCACTTCATGTGTAATTAAACATATCATGTGTAATTTTTCGTTTCATGTGTAGTCCATGTGTAATTGGCTGCATGTGTAATTCATGTGTAATTTCAAATTTTTACGTTTTTGAGCATTATTTTTTTATATTACTTTATTGTTTAAAACAGTTTCCAACACTTGATTTAAAAAAGTATGAACGTCTCTTTCTATCACAAAAACAATTTGTACAATGTGATTCTTTAAGAAGTTTTTTAAGACTAGAAGTTTTTGAAGATCCCTCCAAGAGTACTGAGTCGATGTTGCAGGCATTAGATGATGAAAAAACCAAAATTTATTTCGAATTTTTATCGTATGCCTTAGAAATTTTAATATTCTTTTTCAATCAAAAAAGCCAGTATTGTATAAAATGAAATCCGAAATAAAGCAAATAATGGAAACTTTTTATTAAAATTATGGATGTTTTAAAATCCCAATCCTTATGGGAAATCAACCATTCAGATAAATATATATGTATATATAAACGTTAATGATATATGGTGCTCATGAATCTTTGACGACATGCTCTAATTCTGAAAAAACAAGTATACTTCAAGATTTTTGGGAGTTTTATATAGACACAATTCGGCAAATAAAACCAAGATTTGATTTTAGTGATGATATTTATACCATTGTGAATATAGTTGATCCAAAAATTGCACAATCTTTTCAACCTCAAACTTTGTATTTGTTTAAAAAAAAGATTTCCTTCCTTCAATATTAATTTGCAACAACTTGATAATGAATGGCGACAGCATGCACATTTAGATTTTAACAAATTTGAACTTCATAGTAATATGGATCCAAAAGAATATTGGAAAAAGGCTTTTAAATTAAGAAATTCCTTGGGAGACAGATTATTTCCTACTTTGCAAATAGTTATTAACTATATTCTTATTTAAGAAATAAACTGTCATCTGATACCATTTCATCGATTTTATTTACGAAAGAAGGAATTCATAGAAATGGCGGACCAAATTTTGAGCCTACTCAAAACATGATGAACAAAAATTGGAAACTTTAAATATCTCGAAAACGGAATTTAATTTCAATATAAATTTAATCTCAATATTTAATTTCTTTATTTTTAAGTTTAAATTACTTTATAAAATGGTATTGTTAAGTTTTTTAAAAATTAAACAAAAAAAAACATTATTTTGTTTCAAAAAGAAAGCATGTGTAATTTGTGATTTCATGTGTAATTTTGGCACGATCAATGTGTAATTTGCGATTTTGTTGGTGGCAACACTGATATAAACCCAAGTTAAGTCGCTTATGTACAATCATATCAGCAGTGCTGCCAACCCTATTAGTTCAAAAATCGTCAAATTTGGTTGAAAAAATCTTCAAAATCGTCATTTTGAGAATGAGAAATCGTCAAAGAATCGTCATTCCGAAAACTATTTACATTTCAATAAACAATTGAAATTTTACTTTTTAATCACTTTAATTGTAATTATTTCACAATTTTAAAGTTCTTTTTTATTAGTTCCTTTAAAAATGACTCTGAGTCTTAAAAACACAATTCCCAATACTTATTTCGGGGAATAGAATTTTTAAATGTTTTGTCGATATTTGGTTTTACAAAATTTGGGCATACATACAATAAAAAGGGAATTAAAGTAAAATATTTAACTAGAATCGAAAATGTAGAAAATCACTCTTTTATCAGTGATTTTGAAGCTAAATGATTTAAATTATTAAAAATAAAGATTTTGGATTTGCCTTTGTAAAATATATAAAAAAATCCATTCGAATTTCATTTCATTCATTAAATGGCTAAATGAAGAATTTTTATTCGATTTAAAATCATTTTATCACATTTTCCTTAGATGTTTTAAACAACAAGAAACTTGATCAATTTTTGTCAGTAAATTTTAGAGAAATAAATTAAAAAATTAAAAATTCTATAAAAATTGCAAATTTTTATAAATCGTCATTTTCCATACAATAAATTTTGTGAAATCGTCAATCGTCATTTTATCATATTTCACTTCAAAAATCGTCAAAATGGAGACAAATCGTCAAAGTTGGCAGCGCTGCATATCAGTTTTAATATAATATTATATAAAAACATTTTGCTTGTACATTCAGTGGTGTTCAAAACATTTGCAACTGAAATCATGGTTTAGGTAATTATAATTTTTTTGATCAAAAAGATTTGTGGCATAGGATTTTGTTTTTTTTTATTAAATTCAGTTATAGTTAGCATATTATTTTACAAATACAAAAAAAATATTCATAACTTCTCAAAAATAAAAATAAAAAAGTAATTTTAACAAAATAAGTCGGTAGTGCAGTGTTCAAAACATTTGCAACTCTTGAAGTAATTAACAGGAAATACAAACAATGGTTTTAACACTCAGTATTTTGTAGCGTAGCCATTATTTTTTATAACTTCTGAACACCTCTTAGACATTGAGGCAATGAGCTTTTTAATATAATCGTCAGAAATTTCATTCCACTGCTTCTCCAACTCGACGAAAAGTTCATCACCATTTCGGAATACTTTATTGCCGGTATTCCGTTTTACAATCATCCACATGTTCTCAATCGGGTTGAGATCGAGAGATTGAGCCGGCCACGACATGATATTAGTTTCATTTTCCTGCAGCCAAACTTTTACAACCCCCGCCGTGTGTTTTGGGTCATTGTCGTGCTGGAAGGTCCATGAGAGTGGCACTTTCCCATTCAGCATACGGAAGCATAACTGAACTCAAAAGATCTCTATAGATTGTGGCCGTCATTATGTTAGTAATGCGGTGAATTCCCATTTCCTGAAAAACACCCCCACACCATAATGTTTCCACCTCCGTGCTTCAATGTGGCGGTTGTGTATCTCGGATTAAACTTTTCGCCTCGTGGTCTTCGAATATTGGCTCTTCCATCTGATCCCCGGAGGTTGAATTTAGACTCATCTGGCCACAATACATTTTTCCATTGCTGTTGAGTCCAGTTCAAACGGGTGCATGCAAAGTCAAGCCGAGCTTTTCGGTTTTTTTTCGACACAAACGGTTTTTTTGTACATCTATAACTTCTAAGACCATATTCTCGGGCTCTTCTTTTAATGGTGGGAAGACTGGCATCTATTAAAAGTTCAGGTTTAGCTTCTCTGGGAACTGCTTTGGGATATTTCGATTTCGATCATCTCTTACAATTGTAATACGGGGTCTTCCACCTTTATGAGTTGTGTGGATGTTACCACTATTAACAATGCGGCAAATCGTTGATTTTGGAACGGAGTACTTTTTAGAAATTTCTTTTTGGGAAAGTCCATTTTAAAAATCATTTAAAACTTTTGATTTAAAATCAGAATTGTATTTATTTCCTGCCATTTTTTACAAAAATTATTCTTACGATGTTTTTGCTTCCAACATCTTATTACAACTATTAAAGAACAATAATTATAATAAATTTGTTTAAAAAATGTAACGGCCTGCATCTCATATTAAAAAGGAATGCGATTACCGTTATATCCTAGCATTTGCTAATATAAATTATTTCGTTTCGAGTAAGAATAATGAGAGTTGCAAATGTTTTGACCACTACTGTGCATATATAGCTTAATATGGACAATTAATATGGTTTCTAAAATTTCTAGAAATCAACAATTAATTTTAGAGAGCAACATTTTTTAAATGAAACAACGAAATTATTAAAAATTGTCAAGAACAAATTTAGTGTTTCAAAAATATATAATTTAGTGGCATTGTCTTATAAAATGCACACATTTTTTTATTTGAAATTATATAAAATAAATCATTTGCAAATGATTTCGTTATAAAATTAATATGGTTATATGTGAAGTCATATGTTATAAAGTCTTAACTTGCAGATAACTTAATTTGATATTGAACTTTACCAAAATATGTATGGGATTATATAAAATGCCATATAACATTATAAGGATAATGTTTTAGTATGGCATCACATATAAAATCATAAGACTTAGCATGGGACCATATATAATCATATCGGTCAGTACATATATTTGGATTATTATTATATGGCCTAAGTAGTTATATATGTATGTAATAAGATTTGGAGACAGATGTACACTTAGAATACTATGTACACTCAAAAAAATAAGTTAGTAGAAACGTTAGTAAAACGTCTTGTAAATCAGGTATACTATTTTTTAGCAAATTTTTTGCTAAACTCGTGTTTTCAGCTAAAATTTTTGTTATACTTATTCAGCACTTAACTGTTTTATACTAATGCTTTACTAATATTATACTAATGTTTTACCAATTAATATTGCTAAAAAAAATTGTGCTGATAAGCACGTTAATAGTGTGGACGACAACCAGATTGAAAGATATACGCAGAATGAATTAGATGTCGCGGCATGTCAAAATGTAGTAGAGAAGAGAAAAATGATACTAAAAAGTGCAACTCTAATAAGACATATAAAAAAATCAACCATGGAAGATTTTTGTATCTGTTTTTCATGAATAAAACAAAATTGAGGATTAAAACAACTTTAATTTTGCGTTGTCACCGGCTTGTGAAAATAATTGTTAATTAAATATGTATTTCTAAACTAAAATGTTTATAGATAAATAATCTAGTGTGGTCAAATTGAAAACAAACATATACAGACATGTAGACAGAGTAAAGCGAAAGACAAAGACACACATATTAGGTTGATTTTTATGGTTTCTTTTTCGTATTGCAAAAAAGGGTTGTTTTTTTCGTTTCGTTTGTTTTTGTTTATTTTTTCGTTTTGTTTCTATAATTATCTTCGGCAGTTGCGTCCTTTAAAAGATAGCATCATTTAGACAACCATTGATGTAAGTAGTTGAAAGAAAATTTTTGTTATATATACAGTACTTTTCGCTTATAGTCACATCTCTTAGTTGCACACAAGTTGTGGACTATATCGCTAATGTGACTATATCGCTAGTTTTTTTATATGCCATTTTGTTGTCTATAAATAAATTGTGATATAGTCATCATAAAATGTGACTATATTTATTATTATAACAGGTGGAAAATTTGGAATATAAAAACGATGTTTGAAACGATTCAGCTCAGTTTCTTTGTTCCAATTTTCGTTTTAGCCTCTTAAATTTTTAAATAATTTTAAACCGAAAAAAATTCAAGATTTCACAATTATATTAGAAATTTTCTGTATTGTGACTATAACTTAAATTATTTGCATATTAATTTACTTTTAGTAGGCATATAAGCCAAATGTGATTATATCGTGAATGGACTATATCCTAAATATTTTGTATGCAATTTGATTTTAGATGACAGTAAAAGTGTAAAAATGGACTATATCGCTAAATGGACTATAAGCGATGTGACTGTAAACGAAAAGTACTGTATTTATTTTTATATATTTTCAGATATTAAATTAATTCATGTCGTCAAAGTGGTAAAATGAAAATTTTTATATTTCGTAATTATTGTAAATTTTTTTTAAAAGAATCACAAAAATATGTTTTATGATTTTCAGCATATATATTAACTAAATTTCAATTTTTTTACAATTTTTTTGCGTTTTTTTCAGTCTACTAAAGTTCAGCAAAAAATTTATTAATTTTAAGCAAGGCTTTTTTTATTTCTAATCTACTAAGTGTTAGCAAAACTTTTGCTGACTCTACTAATTTTGTTGCTAAAAATCAGCTCGCTGATTTTCAGCAAAAGATTTTGCTGACATTAGCAATTTTCTTTGCAAGCACCCTCCTGACTAAAATTTTGCTGACTCAGCAAAATTTTTTGCTCACTTTACAAACTTTTTTTTTGAGTGTAGGTAAAGACCACTGCAAATCTAGTTGAAAACAAATGAAATTTCACTTAAAGAAAGGACGATTTACATTTCATTAAATTCAACTAACATTGTCATTTGTTTTTTAATGTTCAAAAAATGACTAACAATTGTAGTAAAAATGAACCACATGGTAGTAAAAAAATAAACAAACATTTATTTTTGTTTATTTTTTTAAATACAAAAAATTACTGTAAAAAATGAATGTAAAATCATAAAACAGTCATTTTATGTGGTTTGTTTTTTTAAATGAACTACAAGGTTAGTAAAAAATTTAATTTGTTCTACAAATGACTGACATTTACATTAAAAATAAAGAAACTGTTTTACAACCTAAACAACTACATATTTTTAAAGTTCCCTGAGTGTATTTGTATATAATGATATTAGCCGTAATGTGACTTCATTCAAAGTCATATAAGACTTAATCATATATTATATGACTAGATATAACTATTTTTTTACCCGGGACACTATAATTACACATTAATTTCACTAAATTTCGTAAGTTAAAAATAAATTAGAAGAGTTTAACCCGCATAAATGTAAAAGCAATGGAAAATTAATAACATTTAACAAAAAAACAATTATTTTTTTTTTTATTTTACAATTAACTGTAAACACACTGAACTTGAAATATCAAAATTTATAAAAATTTAAGAAAAATATTTTAAAGCAACAGTTTTAATAATGCGTGAGACCTGCTTCTTTTTTGAATCAACTCGAAAATTCGATCAGACATACTGTCTACCAGATTTATTCGAGGTTCTTCCATAATGGATCTCAACGCATCAACAACTGCTTCCTTAAGATGAAAAATGCTGGTAATACTCTCCAAATATTCTCAATGGTGTTTTGATTCGGAGAACATGCGGGCCATATCAATACACTTCCATGTACTGAAGCATTGTCTTGTTGGAAAATGAATTCTTCTACGTTACTATATTCAATAAATGTCAACAATTTCTCTTCTAATACTGTAATGTACTCAGAAGAATTCATTCTAGTACTTGCAAGTGCCAAATCAACCATAACGTCGAAACAAAAAGCGTCCCAACCCATTAAGGGTCAGCCTCCGAAATTTTTATTTGAGAAATATCGTGGTTTCTTACGTAGGTCTCTCCAATAGCTGTTAAAAACAATCTCGACCATCAAGACTGAACTTTTTCTCTTCCGGAAAAATCGCCTCTAATAGAAATTTGTGTTTAAACAATCCTACCAACAACAGCAATAATTGACTCACCTTTCTCCAGTTGGTTTGTATATTCCTTTTAGCGAATTCAAGTTCAGAAGTTTTGTGGTGGGGTAATTACCTTGGCCCAGACACTTTGTTGCCATATTCTGAATGCGTTTGGGGCTAGATCGTAAAACTAAGTGCTAAATAAAAAAAAAACGAAGTGCTAACAAAAAGTGCTAGATTTTTTTTATAGTTTTTTTTATTGAATAATTACACTACTCGACAGCCAAAAAAAACTCGCATTGAAACAGATCTTTTTTTTAATAAACCAATGTACGCTGTTTCCAAATTTGGCAAAAAAATGATTTTCTCATTTGCAGTTTTTAAAATATCGTGGTTTTTATGTTTATATCATTCCCCCCCCCCCCCCCCCCCCCCCATCCATTTTTTGAGTATATTTTGCTTAATTTTTCGAATATAAATCTACACAAAATTATCTATAATTTGAGTATAAAATGAAGTCGGTGTTTGGATATTATTACACAATTTTTCTCTTAAATCAATTAAGTAATCTTTTAAATTTTGCACAATAAGAGATCAGTTAACATACTCTTAAAAACAGTTATATGTTTTAAAAAAATTTTGTTACATTAGAAAAAAATTGCAAAAAATCATTTGTTATTATAGTTATACAACGCAGTGTATAGATACATATTTGGTAATGTCAAGTACTTACCAATGTCACTACAAATCTCATTACTTATATATGGGGATGTGGCGCAACTAAACACCTTACAAAAAAATATGAAAATATGTGGTTACCTATATGCTTACCAGTATAGACAAAAAAAATGAGTCTAAAAATAAACCAAAAAAAATTTATTCAATAAAAATATATTCTTTTATTGCATATTTTTTTTTTAAGAAAAAGTGCCCACACGGGATTCGAACCCAGGCCTCCAGGTTGTCAGTCTACCGCATTACCATATGAGCTATCTCGACATGTCATACTTGATAGATAAAAATATAAATAACTTTCTAGCACAAAACGTCATTACTTTCCAGCTTACAAAAAATCGAAAATAAGTAGTTATATACATATGTAGTTACTAGAAGTAAAAAAATAAATAATAGTTAAAGATTATTTGAAGCTTTCTGCAAGTAATGTTCAACCAGTTCTTAAGCACTTAATCTCAAAACACCCCAATTCTGTTGTTAAAATGCTTAATAAAATTCTCTTGCGTGAGTTCCAGAACTAGTTGTTGTAACATCACTAGTTCTAAGAATGATTTAAAGAACATGATATAACTTCCTAAGAAGTAAATTGCGGTACGGTACGGGTTAATGTTGTTCAATATGTCCAAAATTTTTGGCACTTAATCTAAAAGTATTCTGTTATTATCTTTTACATCACGTTTCTTAAAATCAAAAGTAGTAAGAATATCTTTAACGTTTTTTGAAAATTGAAATAAATAAGTCTGGGGTCACTTGGGGTCGCAGGTCCACATGGGTTAATAATGTTCGAAATATTTTTATTTTTAACTTTGAGTAATGCTTATAAAATAAAACTATAAAAGTTACAAAAGTAGCTAATTTTTGATTTAAAATATTTTATGGCAATAAATAAGCCTTTTTATTACTAAAAAACACAATTTCCCCGAAATCCGTAAAATTTAAATCGTTGCCCTACCCAAGTGTACTGGGGGATATTTTTAAATTTTTTTATTTTTAATCTCTTAGATGTTTTAAACAAGTTTAAGCAAAAAAATCTGAATTTTTTCGATTTTGTTGAGATATTTTTTTAAAATTTGAAATTGGATATTTGAAAAACACCCTAAAAATTTTGTTCGTTTTTGACATCACCGTAGGACAGGTTAACGCCATCCAAAACAAAAAACTTCTTTTATGTCTCACAATTATGAGTGTATTAAATAAAAAAATTATGTTTCAGTAATCAATTTTAAAAACGTTTAAAATTTGAGCTCGAATTTCTTGCTGAAGTGGTATTTGGCACATTAGTGGTCTGGGGCATTATTTATTACTAGGGTAATTCTTAACCGAATTTGGATTTTTATACTTTTTTGAATACATAATTTTATCTTTCTCGATTAATTTATCATCTAGAGTAAAAACTATTGCAATATTGCAAAAAAACAGCAAAAACTAAAAGAAAATATCCCTTTTTCCCATATAAACGCATGTTTTGATCTTTAAGGCCCCATCGGGTAGGGAAGCGTGGTCGTAGGGGCGTAAAATTTCACATGAGTTATTTTCAAGCCAAATAAAAAAAAATTAGAGGGTAGCGTCTCAACATTTCTAACATTTAACTTTAAGGGACACTCTATTATACATAGTATATTACTAGATTTATGTTGTCGTCGCTGGGGATCGAACCAGCCACCTTCTGTAAAATAGCCCAACGTGTTAACCATTACATCATAGCGCACATTATAAAAAATCTTGATTTTAACTGATTTTAGCAGATTAATTTGTAGCTTTCATTTAACTAAAATTTAGCTCAAATGCACTTAACATTTTTTAGATTTAGCACATTTATTTTTGTTTTTCTTATTTTATTAATTAGTTCCTACAACGTCATTTTGAACTAATTTCTAGTAGTTTTAGCAAACATTTTTAATACAATAACTTTTAACTAATAGTGCAAATACTAAAAAAGTTCTATTAAAGCTCCAAAATGCAATGAATTTGCTTTAGAAATCTATACATTATTTTCAAATTGCAACAAAATTACAAATTCGTGCTGTGTTATTTTCGAAATACACAATCAAATAATTTGTAGCAAAAGTTCGAAGTTCGCGGTTGTTAACAAGACGATTGTTGTAGAGAGAAAATTATTTGAAATTGTAATATAAATTAATGTCTCAAAAATTAAAAGAGTACAGTCAAATAAAATAATTTAAAATAACAAGAACGCATCGCTGAATGGTTCCGATTGGCATAAAATTTTTATAATTGATAGATCTGACAAAAATAATAATGTTTAAATCAAATAAAAGTTATTATTATCACCTTTCCATTGGAGTACAAACATTAATAAAAGTTTTAAAACAAAAATTTCAAACAACTTTAAAATCCATTTTATTCCCTAAATATACGATTGGGCCGGTATGTTCATACACTCAGGGAACTTCTGCTTTAAAAATATGTAGTTGTTTGTTTACAACCCAGTTTCTTTATTTTTAATGTAAATGTCAGTCATTAGTAGAACAAATTAAATTTTTTACTAACCTTGTAGTACATTTAAAAAACAAACCACATCAACTGACTGTTTTGTGATTTTACATTCATTTTTTACAAATGTTTTTTGTTAGTTAAAAAAATAAAAAAATAAATGTTTGTTTATTATTTACTAATATATGTGGTTTATTTTTACTATAATTGTTAGTCATTTTTTGAATAGTAAAAACAAATGACAAATGTTAGTTAAATTTACTGAAATGTAAGTCTTCCTTTCTTTAAGTGAAATTTCGTTTGTTTTTTACTACATTTGCAGTGGGGTTTACCTACCTATTCTATAATTTTTTTACGATATTCAATTTTTATAATTTTGGTTAAATAATGCGACAACACGCAGGAAAGAACTGGTGTGTTTTTATAAAAGTTAACAGCGTTTTTGCTAAATTTCACAAGTTGTTTTATTGGTAATTTCAAGTTATGATATGTAAAATTTACATTGACGATCTTTAATACAAAAATTGCTATGTAAAATTTACATTGATGAAATTTGGAGAATAAAATAAGCTAAAATTATATTTTACTAATAAAAAAAGATAAATAACAAAAAACCCCTTAGAATTTAGTTTGACATACACAAATCAATGTGACAATATTTATTAGATATGGCAATATCGAACATAAACGCATAATGGAGGTGGAGTTTCATTTTATTTCTGATACATTTTATTTCTGATGCAATTTAATTAAATAAAAAGAATGTAAAATCAACGAACATAAAGACTAAATACAAGGGCGGATCAATAAGTCCGTGACTTTTTGAATGAAACACAGTTTTTTTTTGCAAAAAAAAAAATATATTTTTCAACATAATCTCTTTTTAGCTCAATACACTTAGTCCAACGTTTTTCCAATTTTTGTATCCCTTCCAAAAAATAGTATTTTTTGAGGTCCATAAAATAAGCATTTCTTGGCCATATGGGGTCGTTTTTTTTTTTTAATCCTCATTAAATCGGTCCAATAAGTTGGCATAATATTCGCCGTTTATTGTTTTTCCCTTTTGAAAGTAATCGATGTGGATTATCCCGCGTGCATCCCAAAAAACTGTTGTCATCACCTTATTGGCCACGATTACGTTTATGATCAATTGAGAGCAAACGCGGCACCCATCTTGCAGGCAGCTTTCTTAAACCCAACTGATCATTTAAAATCGAAACCACACTGCCATATGAAATGCCTATGGCATCAACAATCTTACGCACCTTTACTCTTCGATCGGCCAACACCATATCGTGGGTTTTTTCGACATTGTCGGGTGCAGTGTTGCCAAGTGTAGGGGGTTTTCCCTTTTCGTAGGGATTTTTTCCAAAAAATTCATCTGTAGGGAAAAAAGGACAGATTTTGTTTTTCAGTCAATTTGTAGGGATTTTTTTTTATTACAAATTTTATTCTATTTATAATTTATAATAAACAATGACAAAAATAACCATTTATTTTTTTTAGTGTAACAGAATAAAACTAACAAATCTGGTGGCACTGGAAAAATGAGAAATAAGTTTAAACATTTGGCACCATTGTTTGCATGTGCTCTTGGCTTTGCATAAATGAAAATGGTTTTGACATCTTCGTTCGAAATAGAGAAACCAAATTTTGTATGAAAACTTTTACGTTTTCATTCGACTTGTACTTCAAGTCATCGTTCGCATAGAAATTCAGTTAGAGAAACCCAAATCAATTTTCTTTCGCTTAGAAGGCGAAAGAAAGCATTCTTTCGAAATCGAGAAACAGCCCATAAGTGTTTATACGAGTATTTATTAAAAATGGCATTTTTTATTTGTTTACCGTTTATTTTTAGTTTTTGTTATTTTTTACTTTCTGTTATTTTTGTTTAATGAAAATCTATTGTACCTGAATGAATTACTGTACAAATTTATAATAAAAGTAAATATAATTTACTGCTAAAAACAAAATTTTTGCATTTATTAAAAAAAATGTGTAGGGAAAAATGTAGGGAATATTTTTTCTGTCTGTAGGGAAAAAAAGGGATTTTTTTTTCATTAACGTAGGGATTTAAAAACAAATCTCCTGGCAACACTGGTCGGGTGTATTGACCTCAATTGGCCGTCCAGAACGTTCAGCGTCATTTGTACTTGTGCGACCACAACTATAGTCAGTAAACCACTTGTTTACCATTGAAATTGATGGTGCAGAGTCCCCATAGTATTTATCAAGCTTTTCCTTGGTTTGATTGACGGTTTCACGAAATTCACTTTTTTCCATTTTTAAAACAATCCACGAGGTTGTATGGTTTGAACCGCTGTTAAACGCAAAGTAAATGAAGGAACTTGTTCAAAATATGACAGTAGTCTATTAACAGGTGGTATTTGATGTAAGCAGTGTTGCATTTCATATAACTACGAGGGAAGTTCGAAAAGTCACGGACTTATTGGTCCGCCCTCAAAAGAACTAAGGTACTCAACATCTGTTAAATTTTATATACCAACTGGTTTTAAGAGAAACAGTTTTTTAGATGTTTTTTAATGCATATGTTTTAGAATATATAAATAAAATGTTGTGTTAATTATACAAAACGTATGCAGAAAACGTAAATTTACTTTAAAATTTAATTCAAATTGTTTAAAACAGACTTGGGCTACGTCAATTACATTTCAAAATCGTTCACTTGTGAAATTTTTCTATATCATTAATAATATCAGACCTACACTCAAACTTGTGAGCTTAATCGCTTCCTTGGAAATCTTGTAAAATGTATAATACCAAACATGGGGATTATTAACAACATCTGGGTATTTAATTACAGGGCAATTACTCAATTACACCCAATTACATGTAATTGAACATAAAAAAGTACTTGGCCTGTAATTAAATACACAGATATTGGAATTATGTCCCATGTCTGGTATTGACACAATTTAAAATTTTCCAAGGAAGCGTTTAAGCCCACAAGTGTGAGCGTAGGTCTGAAATTATTAATAGTATGGAAAAATTTCACATGTGAACAATTTTAAAATGTAATTGACGTCGCCCAAGTCTGGTTTCAAAGCATGAAAATTATTTAACTAAAAGCAAAGTCCCGCCTAGTTTACTTTCCCTGTTTTGTTTACAAACGAAACAAAATATAAAAAGGAGAGAAAAACAAAAAACGTGTATTGAATATCCACCAAAGGTGGATCTTTCACATCAAACAAGTTTTCAATTTATTTTTTGATCAATGGTTATAATCTTTAACTTCAAACCCATATGTATATTAGTTCTCATATAGTGAGTAAACTAGTTCATATGAATGTTTGATGTTTGGCATGGGATTGTTACCGCTTTCAAACCTTTTTTTGCTGCGTGTAAATTTATTAAATTGCCGATAAAAGTAGTAACTCCCATAGAAAGCATGGATGGTATTCGATGTGGGTATCGGCAGGGGTAACGCTATATTCTTTTATTTCGGTAGCGATTCTTTAGGCGTAACGATATTTCAGTTATTTCTTTAACGGTGTTTTTTAAGGATAACGGGTTTTCAGTTATTTCGGTAACGCTATTTTAAGGATAACGTCATTTTAGATATTTCGGTATTTTAATGATAACGATAATATCAATGCCCAGTATATTTTTAACCCCATAATGACCGAATTCTAATGACTGGCTAGTTTATGATTTTATATACAATGATTTTTTCTGATCTTGACTTAAATCAATAAAATAATATAGGTATTGATACTTTAGGGGTAACGCTATTTCAATTATTTCGGTAACGTTATTTTAGCGATAACTCTATTTCAGTTATTTCGTTTACGGTATTTTAAGGATATTGGTATTTCAGTTATATCGGCAATGGTATTTTACGGCTAACGGTATTTCAATTCATTTGGTAACGGTATTTTAGGGGGTAACGATAGTCAGTTTAAAGGGTTTTGAATCGATAACGGTAATTTAGTGGTGCCAAACCTAAGTGAAGAAAGCAGTGATGATGCTGAGTTAATCTGGCAAAATGTAACAACAAAACGTAAGCGAGCAGAATCACCACAACAGCATCAACAGCAGAAAAAAATCTATTTGAATGAGGAACCAAGTACTTCATCTAACAACAACAGGTTTTCTACCCTTGATACTGGTGACGAAGAGGCTGAAAAAAGTAATGATACAACACCGAAACCTCCAGCTATTTAAATTCCTAATGTAGAAAACATAAATCTTATGGTAAAAAAATTAAATACTATTATTACTAGTAGTGAATATAATTATAAATCTTTAAGGGAAGGTCAAGTTCGTTTAATGATCAAGTCAGTAGATTCGTATAGAAAAGTAATAAAATATTTTGAGAATTCACAAATTAATTTTCATACTTATCAGCTTAAACAAGAAAGGGCTTATAGAATTGTTATTAAGGGTCTTCACCATTCAACTCCGGTTGGAGAAATCGAAGCAGAATTTATATTATTAGGACATAAAGTTAGATCTGTAACAAATGAAAAAAGTCGTATTACAAAAGAACCCCTTTCAATGTTTTTCTTTGACTTAGATCCAAACGCAAACGATGAAACAGTGTATGATATAAAATCTATAAACCAAGCCATAGTCAAAGTTGAACCTGCAATAAGAACAAGTGATGTAGTACAATGTCATCGTTGTCAACAGTTTGGGCACACTGTCAACGTTGTCAGCAGTTTGGACACACTGTAAAAACCAATTTCGATGTGTAAAGTGCGGTATGGATCATGACTTGAGAAAATGAGGGAAAATTTAATGAATATGATTTCAATGTTAATGGCTTAATTATGCAACTAAATTTAAGGATTGCACTATGGAACGACAATGGGCTTTCTAATCATACAAATGAAACTGCAATTTTCATTAGAAACAATTTTATTGACATATTTTTGTTCTCTGAAAAACACTATATAATATTTTCTTACTAATATAACTCCTTTTAAATGACTCTTTCCACTGTGTGAACATTTTTTTAGCTCGATTAATTATTTAGCGATAGAATTCGCAAAAACCGAAAAAATAGAAAAAAATCGCTTAACTCCGAGTTTGATTTTGAGCTTTGGGAATCAAATATGTACCACAAATATTAATACAAATAAACCTCAAAAAAAAGTAGCAGCAAAAGCTACTACAAATTAGTTGAAAGGTCATGCAGAAAAAACTGCTAAATTTTGCAGACTTTTTGCTAAATATTAATAAAATAAGAACAGCAAAAATAAATCTGTTAACTTTACAAAACTTTAGTTATATTCGATGGGAATTTTAGTTAATTGAAAATGGCATTTTACTCTGTAAAATTAGCAAAAACTTATTACTAAATATTTGTAGACTCGAAATAGCAAATAAAAACTGTAATATTAACAAAATGTTTGCTATATTTACCTCAAATTTAATAGAATGAAAAAAACAGTTTATTTTACTAAAATCAACAGAAATTTTTGATAAAAAAATGTAGACTGTTGATTTCATACGGCAGACTTTTATTCGCAATAAAAAAAAACTTTAAAAATTTTAAATTTTTTAAGGATTTTTTTTTGTCTACTAATTATTTTTTTCAAATTTATGTGTAAATTGTTGTTGTTCGGAGTGTCGATGTCGAACAGACCTATTGTAAATTTAATTTTACGCAGTTAAATTCATTTGCCAAATGTTTTGCGAAATTTAAACATAAATAGCAGAAAATCGAATTGGAAGAAAAATCTTGTTTATTGAATATATGGCCCATGGTAATTTTTTTTCTACACTTAGGAAATTATGTAGGTAGAATCAACTACAACTGACAGTTAAAATAACTGCATTGGCATTACGAAAAGGTGTAAATTACATTTGCAAATAAATCAACTGCAATATGTAGTTGTTTTAAACTGTTAAAAATCAACCGACGATTGCAAAAGCTGTTAATACAAAATTACAAGTATTTTAAAAAATATTAATAGAAACCTATTTATTTTCATTTTATTTTTTTAATAAATTACACATTTGGGAAACAAACAAAAAATATGACTTTAATTATTAACAATATTTTTCTAGATCATTCTTGTTTCTTTGATTACTTTTCGTCGTCAGATTGAATTTAAAAAAATATTATTTTTTTTATAAAATTTAAGTGAATAACTTTTATTTTCTATTAGATAAATAAATAACAAGTATATTTCATTTTTTTACTAGAGACACCAGAGAATACATGTCATTCTCAGGGACCGTAATAATTATTCCTTTTTTCATAAAAGTCAGATGATAAAAGTTATTTTTTGATTTTTATTTTTTCGAGCAAAAATAAAAATTATTTTTTGATTTTTATTTTTTCGAGCAAAAATACATTGCTAGGTCTGTCAAAAAAACAGAGTAGTATTTGGAAGATGACAAAGCCAATTGTGACAATTTTTTGTTTTTGTTTTTGTTTTTTCTTTGATATTTTAAATTTTGAATCTCGCTCCTAGACGAGGACAAGAAATTCTCATTGAGTTTGTGATTTAACATAACAAATATCTCTAGAAATTCTAATAACAAAGTCCCCTGAAGATTTCCTTGGGCAGGAATGAAATCCGGATAGGGACACGCCTACATCAGATTGCTTTTCACAATTTTTTAAATAAGTTTTGGGACTTTAGCACATTTAGTTACTATAAATGCAAAAAAATAAAAGTTATTTTTTGATTTTTATTTTTTCGAGCAAGTATAAAAGTTATTTTTTGATTTTTATTTTTTCGAGCAAGTATAAAAGTAATTTTTTGGTTTTTATTTTTTTTTTACCCAAAATAAAAGTTATTAGCTTTGTTATTATGATTTTTCAGTGATGATAGATATACAGCAAATATTTTGCAATGTTATTTTTTGTGATAACTGTATTAATATATATTATTATACATTTTTTAAGTATCTAACTACAAGACAAACATCTATATTTGTACGAGCCGTGCGCCAATTTTTGGAAACTAAAATCGTAATTTTTAAAACAAGAATTCTTCAAAAAAATCGTCATATTAAAAATAAGTTTTACTGTTTATAAAACTCGAAAATATTACAAAAGGCAACCATAAAATTTATATATTTCGTTCATACAAATATAACTACGTTATTTGTTATTTATTCGTTATAAAAATAAAAATTTATAACTTATGGAAGTTCAACTCAAGAAATGTAAATAAATATCAATATTAACTTTTATTTTTGCTGGAAAACATACAAATCAAAAAAATAACTTTTGTTGTTGCTCAAAAAATAAAAATCAAAAAATAACTTTTACTTTTGCCCGAAAAAATAAAAAGAAATAAAATAACTTTTATTTTTGCTCGAAGAAATAAAAATCAAAAAATAACTTTTATTTTTGCTCGAAAAAATAAAAATCAAAAAATATTTTTTATTTTTACTCAAAAAAATAAAAATCAAAAAATAACTTTTATTTTTGCTAAAAAAAAAAATAAAAATCAAAAAGCAATGCATTTTATTATAGACTAGTTCATAAGGATCAAAATGGTATACTTGAAACAGTTTTCCGACATTTACTTCTAGTTGCTTTTTTGTTTAAAAATTTGAAAATAACTATTATTTTCGTGCGCCCCGGTAGGCTAGTTGGTAGCGTGCTGGCTTATCAGTGCGGGGGTCGTGGGTTCGATTCCCACCAGAGGCACTGGTCTGTTTTCGCTACAACGCGCCGAAGGCCATAGTAGCTAGTGCTCGGTTAGGGTAATAGTATATAATTTGTAATTATATGTTTATTAATTAAAAAAAAAAAAAAAAAAAAAACAAAAACTGTTATTTTCGGTCCCTGGTCAATCTCACATATTGTTACACAAGAAATTTCTAAGCAAGCGCCATATTGTTTTATTTGCATAAATGTAACCAAAATGTTGTAGTTTTTGTAAATTGTTGAAAATTTGAAAATAACTATTATTTTCGTGCGCCCGGTAGGCTAGTTGGTAGCGTGCTGGCTTATCAGTGCGGGGGTCGTGGGTTCGATTCCCACCAGAGGCACTGGTCTGTTTTCGCTACAACGCGCCGAAGGCCATAGTAGCTAGTTCTCGGTTAGGGTAATAGTATATAATTTGTAATTATATGTTTATTAATTAAAAAAAAAAAAAAAAAAAAAAAAAAAAAACCTGTTATTTTCGGTCCCTGGTCAATCTCACATATTGTTACACAAGAAATTTCTAAGCAAGCGCCATATTGTTTTATTTGCATAAATGTAACCAAAATGTTGTAGTTTTTGTAAATTGTTGAAAAAACAACTGTCGAAAACTTTCCTGAGTAAAACAACTCGAATTTAAGATACAATAAACTACAAATACACTCATACACAAATAACTGTCATGTAGTAACTGCAGAGCTTTTCTGAGTGTACCTAATATAGGTTTGTTTCCATTTTTCTATGTTTTATGGAGCGTGGTTTTTGCAAAAAATTAAAAAAAAAAATAAATTTAATTACAAACAATAAGTTTACAAAATTTTAATGTTATTCCATTTTTGACTTTAAATAAATTTTTTTTTTTAATTCAAATAAATTTATTGATACAGAAAGTTTCAATTAAAAAAAAAAATACTTAATTTTGTTTGCTAGACTAGTATGCAAATGAAATGGTTCTAATACCAGATTTTAATTACTGAATATAACAACGAGAAACTAATAAATCTGCTGGAGTTTAAAAGTCGGTTCAACAATCCGGTTTAGAACTTAATAAATATTATATGGTTTATATATAAATTTATTAAACAGTCAATCACTAAATTCAAAGTTGTGATGATAGTACAAATTTTCATAGATTGATTATGACAATAAGTTAAATGATAACACAGTGTGACAGCGAAACATACACTCAGAATATTCTAACAGTACTTACATGTAGGTCAGTATTAGTAGTAAACAGTATTAGTTGTTTTAACTATTATTGTAGTAATTTTTCTATGAGAAAATGAAACACGACTTTTTTAGACACGAATATTTTTGGTTAGTTATTTGAAATAAATAACTAACCCAAAATATTGCACTTCAGTAACAGTTGTTTTGCGTAGTTATTTTAGTATTTTAATAAACAACTACCAAAACAGTAATTTTGCAGTAAACTGTTACTTTTTGTTAGTTATTTAAAAATAGCATTTTATGTCTAGTTTTTAAAAAATTCTCATTTAGTTTATATTTGGTATTATTGATATGTTCAACGTCATAACTGTAATACCGTTTGGAATTTTGATTTTGCATTTTAAAAATAAATATAAATATAAAATAAAAAAAAAAAAAAACAGAATTTTTATTTTTAATAAAAATTATAACAAACTTGTATAAAAGGCAAAGTACCGCCTAGTTTACTTCCCCTGTTTTGTTTACAAACTAAACAAAATATAAAAAGGAGAGTAAAGCAAAAAAGTGTATTGAATATCCACCAGAGGTGGACCTTGCATATCAAACAAGTTTTCAATTTATTTTTTGATCAATGGTTATAATCTTTAACTTCAAACTCATATGTATATTAGTTCTCATGTAGTGAGTAAACTAGTTCATATGAATGTTTGATGTTTGGCATGGGATTGTTACCGCTTTCAAAACGTGTTCTGATGATGGGAACCTAGAAAATTCCCGAAATAGATATATCAACACATTCCTGAAAGGGTCAAATAATAAATTTGAAAACAAAAAACTCTATAGATTATTTGTTAGGTCAATATCCTAATGAAGAAATATAGAGTATGGCCTCGAACTTGAATAATTTTTATTTTCATTATAAATTTTTATTGTAATTAAAAGAAAAAAACATTTTTTTTTAAATATATTTAAAATACCGATAAAATAACTGTTAAAAACGGTAGTATTTACAACTTATGTAGTCGTTTTAGGTTCATTGTTTTTATTGTTTTGTTGCTCGTTTTTATGGTTCATTTAGGTTTAGTTGTTTTTGACCGCTTCTTTAGTAGTTTTTACTACTATTCTATCTGAAGTAATCGATAAAAAGCGCTTTTCCACGGACTAAAATATTTAATATTTAACTTACAAGGAAACTACTCAGTAGTGAATCCAAAGATTTAAAAGAAACTTGGATATGTTGTAAAAGACAAAAAATATTAGACACGTTTTTTTAGGCACTCAATCTCAAGTTAAGGGATTACAAAGTGGGGTCAAAAATTACACGATTTTACGTTTTTATAATATATTTGGTATATAAGTCATTAAACTATAAGCAAATTGGGTATTAAATGAAAGGTATTCTGAAGACGTATCCACTGGTATATAAAACATATCCAAACATTTTAGTTATTAAAAAACCAATTTTTTTCGAATACTGCATTTGTATGGGAAGTTGTTGTTGGTTTGAGCCCAAATTAACATATAATAATGCTTATTTAATTTAATCGAGGAGTTGTCTGAGCTTTTCTCTCTCGTAGTCGTTTGGCTTTAACACGACTTTTCCCAAACAGCTTATATAATCCATATTTTAAATATTTCAAATACATCATAGGCAATATAGGTATCAAAAACATTAATCTCTTAAATTTTACAAATGTTTTCATACAATAATTTTGTAGTTTTTGATCCACCTTTTTAACCCCTAAACGTGCAATTGCGCACCTACAAAATAAAATAATATTTGTTTGTCCTCAACAACATATCCTATTAAAGTTTCATTAAAATCTGCGAATTCAATATTTTTATTTATTTATTGTGACTATTTTTAAAACAAAACGCATTTTAACTATTTAAAAATTTTCGAGAAATCAAAAAAATCATTACATAAAAGGCAAAAAACTGCACTACACTATGAATATATGTAAAATTTTGTGGGAAGGTGTATTTTGGTTAACTACATCGTAATCAATCAAAAAGTCAATTTCGAATTTTTTGTTAGGTTTTTCGGTTACGATATACTCTGCATACATTTTACAAAAACTTTTAGCAAAAAAATTCAAGATTGCATATAAAATTTAAAAGAACACTTAAAAGGGATTGAGCAGCTTGGATACTCTTTATGACCGTTGGTCAAATGTAAAATAATATTAAAAGTTATTTTTTACGAAAAACTAAGAAAAATTCTATAAAATAATACAAAATAAATAAAAATATGCCATCAAAATATGCATTTAAAACAAAATAAGTAAAAATATGCATTTAAAGAAAAATATGCATTTATAGCAAAATATGCAAAAATATACACTAACAAATCGATGCCCTTTAACACAAACTCTTTAATTCAAAAAGATATTTTGTTTAGTTTGTTCTCAGACTTAAGGATAAAAAACATGCATTTGTATGAACTTCCGGTCGCTGGTGATAAGAAAAAAATGGGTTAAAATGTGGGGCCAAAGTTAATAAGTTTTTTTATGGAAGCTTGTCTGAAACTAGTGAAATTCAGGTCTTTTTTGAACGCAGTTTTGATGTTCCAATATTGGAGCGTATAAGGGTTGCCAATTATTTAAAATACAGGTTAAAAAAGCTCTTCGGAAAAACTGCATAAAATCCGAAAGATTACAAATGTTGGAAAATGCTCAGACACTCCCTCGATTAAATGCAATAGGCATTAATATACATATTTTTTAGCTTAATATAAATTTTAAAATCATTTAAACACACACAGAAAAAAAAATCATTCACAGAATGAATTTTTTCATAAACTGTATGAATCGAACATGATTTTTTTTCCCCAAAACTTTTTCATTTATAGTATGAACTTGTTCATACATAATATGAAACCGAACCTGAATTAGTTTCCAAAAAACCTTTTATTCGAGTTATGAATATGGTCATACATATTACGAAACATGTTTATAATATGTATGTACCAAATTTATCTATATTATGTAATTTTCATAATAAAAAATATTTTTTATCTATTTTCGCATTATAGTATAAGGTTTTTTTTTTAGATTTTATATGCATAATAACTGCATTTTTATTATTATTGTTTTTAAATACAAAAAATTGAGAATAAATAAATTAAATAATGTACATAAATTACAAATTTGTTAAATAAAACAATACCACTATATCCCAGGAGAAAATACTCATGATTTCGGATCATAATTAGATGAGTTTTTTGAAACGCTTTACTGAAATGCTGCCTCGAGGATGAGATATCGTAATGACGAATTAATATATTTTTTTTGATTTAGAAGCACTAAAGAGAGGTTCTAAGTAGGACATCGTGAACAAAAATCATGGATTATATCAGCAATAAAGCTAGCGCTTCCACAAAATTTCCATTTTCCATGAGTACAGTAAAATTCACCATTGTTTTTCGATTTATGCACACTCTTTAGGTGTACTATTAAATTATTCGCTGTTGTGCAAATTTCTTTGCACATAAAACATTTCATTTTTTTTTCTTTTTAAATTACCTAATTGTTAACAGCTTCTTATTTTCTTTCACAAAGCACTTATTTAACAACAAGAATTAAGAATAAATAACGATTTTTTATTATAAAAGAAAAATTTGAAACGTTTTTATTTCACAAAAAAAAAATAAATGAAAATTAAAGCAATTTTCTTCTGGCTTTCTAAATTTTTAAAATAAAAAATAAAAAAGTTCATACGTAGCATGAACTTGTTCATACATATTAAGAATTGAAATCAATGAAAGCAATTCGTTCTATTTATGAACAAAATTTTTTCTGTGCACATTTTTTGAATAACAAAATTGCTTGAAAGTTATCGGACATGTTTCGTATACCAGTAAATGCGTCTCCATATTGGTACCCGATTTGCCTAAAATTTATCTGATACAATTCGAAATAAGTCGAAAAAACTAAAAATGACCCCACTTTTGACCCCACTTTTTAACCCCTAAAGATGAGATTGGTCCTCTTAACAAAATACGTGTCGCTTACTTACTTACTTACGTCTTAGTTTTTATGAAACAAGTTTTTTCATTAAGTGAATGAAACTTTTATTAAATAAAATTATAATTTTTTTTTCCAAAATTTTATGAAAACTTGCAATGAATAATTTCAATGGACAACTTCATTTAACTTTAATGCAAAAACTCATTATTATCATGCAGAGAATTCTCTCAGTGTAGAGAAGATTCATCTGAATATACGTAAAATCTTACTGTACCGTTAACTGTTCAAATATAAAATAATAAAATTATATTTCTTAATGTTAAAACTTTATTAGCTTTTAAAAAGAGACTAAAAAAACTAAATTTAAATCTTAACAAATTTTAAAGTGGTAGCAATACATCGCACCGGTTAAGACGAAATCCGAGGGACCAACAAAATTAGTTCGTTATAAGCGAGTTTCGTATTAACCGGGGTAAAATTTCTTTACAATTTTTTTGTTGTCCACAAAATATTAAACATTTTTATAAACTTTCTAAAAAATTGTGAATTTCTTTTATTTGATTTCCTAAATAGATATTTCTCGATACATTTGATAAAAAATGCCTGGGTGTTCGGTTTAAAATTTGCAAAGTTCCTCATAAAAATGGAATAACAATTTATGAATATTTTTTTTGTAGGTTTGTCTGCAACAGGTCGTTTTAACTTACACAGAAAAAACTAAAATCGAGTTTCAATTAGAATATTTGTTGATTCAATTAATAGTTTAATTGGATTCGGCTCAATTAAGGAAATTATGGTATCAATTAAATTAATTTGTAACTATTTAATTCATTTAATTTTCAATTAAGGTTTTTGTCATACATATTAAAAATTTAATTGAATATTGTTTTTTATTTCAAACAAATTTTTATTTTTTATTTTTATTTCAAACTTTAATTCAAATTTGAAAAAAATCGCTAAAATTAAATAAAAATCGCTAGAATTTACACCAATCGCCAAAATTAAATAAAAAAATCATTAAAATTGTAAACAAAAAATGGTAAGATTAAAAAAATGGCAGCATTTAAAAAAATCATAAAAATTAAAAAAAGTTGAAGTTGGAAAAAACTAGCTAAAAATATGAATTCTTTATCATAATCGCCAAAAATTAATAATCGCTAATATTTGAAAACATCATCAAAATATCAAAAAAAAACAGACAAATTTCAGAAAATCTAAAAAATTAAAAAAATTAAAAAAATAACCAAAATTTAAAAAAAAATATTTAAAACTAAAAAAAAAAAAATGCAAAACAATTCTCAAAATAAAAAAAACACTCAAATTGGAAAAAATCTACAAAATTTAAAATACTTTAATATTAGAAAAAATAGCAAAAATTAAAAAAAAAAACGGTTTTGGCTATTTTTATAGTTTTGGTGATTTTTTTTTGTCATTATGGATTATAAAAACTGGAAATTTAGTGTGCACTAAATTTATTTTCAATTAAACATTTAAAACATATGATTAAACGTTTTACTTTTAAATTTTAAAAAATTAAAACCAACAGTTTATTTTTCGATCTTTTATCATAAATTATGATGAGTGCAAAATTATTCAAGTTCAAGATCATTTGTTTTTTTGTTAAACAAAAAACAGTGCAATCTTTATTTATTAATTAAAAATGTTTTCATCTGCTAATTTAATGTAGGCTTTATCTACTGACAGGTCCTTACATGTTTCAGTTAGCGTCGCCGAAAATCTTCAGAGGACCAATGTAATTGTACACGCACAATGTTTATTAGTTAAAAATGTTTTATTTTTGATTTGAATTAGTTAAATTCTTCCAATTTTGTTTTTTACTTCACATCAAGCAAATATAACAATACGGGTAAAGCGTTGATCTTTTCGTTCAAAAATTATAATTTGTGTTAATCTTCTATCCCTTCTACATTGGTCCTTTGAAGATTTTCGGTGACGCTATAAGAAACATGTAAGGACCTTTGAGAAGATAAAGTATGCAATAAATTAATATGCAATAAAAGTGAGTTTGAACTCAAACAAAAGTTTAATTGACATTTTTTTACAATAATATTTTCTGCGCAGGATTCGTCTTAATCGAGTATTAACATATGTGTTTTACATTAAAACTTTTATCAAAACTGTTAGTTCGTAATAACCGAGGGTTCGTGTTAACCGTGTCGTTCTAAACGATTTTACTGCAATTGAATAGTTTGCGGTGCGTATATTAAAAATAAACAAATTTTAAATATTATATAAAATATGTTTAAAAAATGATGATAACACTATAAACACTCTGTAGTCTTGTTTTTATTTTAACTTGACTTAAGTTGATTTATTAGCCTTCAGCTAAATTTATTTATTTTTTTTTTTGACTTTGAAAACTACAATTCTCCAAATTTGGATAAAACAAAAAAACTTTATCGGTACACAATTTCGAAAAAAATAGGATCCCCTTTCCCGACCAAAATAAATTTCTGGCTACGGCCTTGGTGAGGGACGGATTTAAACGGATTTAGTTCTATGCACTTCGCATTTAAACGGGGAACGCACTTTAACGTGGCTCATTTAAGGTGGAACTACGTAGTAGGGTAGAAGGGGGAGGTTTTGTCACTGGGGCACAAATGCCACCCCCGATTTTGGCTTTGTTTAAAACTGTTATTAAAATGTTCCTTTCCATTATTTGTGCAGTTATTGATAATTTTTCATGGCACCAAATTTTACACTTGTACTTCACACGTGGAAAAAATTAATATTGAGTTAGTATTTTTGGGATAACTTTTTAATTTCGTGTATTAAAACAAAGCGTTGATATTAATTCATAATATTAATACGAATTTTTTAGAATTTATTTCTAAAAAGTGTAAAAAATATTAAATTTTATAAGCGGCTGATCATGGGGCACATACGCTTGGCCAATAGGTGAAATAGTTTCGTCAGTTGTTGCACAAGTTAGACGTAGTTTTGGTTCAACAAATTCGAAGAAAATAAACTTTTTTAATAGTTTTTGGCTGAAATTACAGCTGAAATATAAGTTTTTCACCAGAACCGTTATATATATAGCTGATAAATGTGTAACATCAACTTGGCGAATTTACCCCGTAGGTTGGGCAGTTTAGCCGATTTGAGTTACTTTAATGTTATAAACATATATAATTTATGTTATAAACATGCAAATTAAAGTTAAGATGTGTAAACGTTTAGATAAAAAATAATTTTTCCAAAAAAATTGTTTGTTGAGTAACGACAGCGCTTTAAAAAAAGTGGCGAATGCTCCCGCTTTTAGCCTATTTGAAGTTTTTCGAGCTCTCAGTAAGAAATTAGTATAGTTAATTTAATTTAACATAAGACAAGGTATTAGTAAATTTATTAGTTTTTAACCAAAATCTAGTCATTTTGAACAATTTTGTGTTTGATCAGAAGTATGAAGTATTTTATTTGCAGGCATATTGTTTTAACTTCAAGATTTGTTAAAATTTATCATTTTAAAATCATGATGTGACCAAGATTTTAAAATCTTTAACATTTTAAAATCTTTAACTGGTATCCATTAAAATCATTTTACTTTCTGTTTTAAATAATAAAAACAAAGGCATTTAAATTTTAATTGAACAACAAAAATGTAAGATTCTATTGGGGAATTGCCAAACATGTTTAAAATTTATAAAAAATTTAGACATACTAAAATTTAACATACACAAAAAGCTTGTTTAACCCTTTAACGACCGAACTTAAACCGCTGAAGTTTTTTGACGAAACTTCGTTGAGATTTGGACCTATAACTAAAAATAAATGTAGTGTGAAATATGATACTAAAGCAGTGAAGGGCACTTTTGCAAATCCTATGTACGCGTGCATAGGAAAAGAAATGATGTTTGTGTGACGTCGACACGTTCGGCTGTTGCTTTGTTGTCATTTCGTTAAAGTTATTTAAATCAGTTGCAGATCAGCACTTGCTGAAGTAAAATCTCGCTACGCAACTTTTTAATTACACCCAAAGAAAAATGTTTAATGAAAAATGGGAATATGATTTTTTTATAGAGAATATGGATGGTGAAGAGCAATGCGTGATTTGTTATCGCGTTATAAGTAACAAAAGTTTGTTTTGTTTAAGAAGACATTACTATTCTTGCCATGGAAATTGATGAAACTAATATTCATCATCATACAAGTTTTGAATTAATAAGAGAAAATGTTTCATTGCCTCTAAAAAAGGCATCCTATGTAGTTGCTTTGGCTTTGGCAAAGCAATGTCGCCCATTTGAGGATGGTATTTTTTTTTAAAGATTTAACATCAGATGTTTTAAACTGTTTTGGTGAAAAGTGTCAAGAACGTTTGAAACTTTGCCAAAACATTCCTTTATCTCGACATACAGTTGCACGTAGGACAGAAGAGATAAGTAAATTGATTCATTCTGCAGCTAATACTAGACTGATAAATTGTAAATATTTGTCATTATCTATTGACGAAAGTACGAACATTAATAATATTTGCCAGCTTATTATTTGCATCAAAACAGTTGATGCAAATTTAACCAGTTTTGATGAAGTTTTACAACTAGTTTCTCTTCATAGTAATGTTACGGGACAAGTTCATATAAAAAAATAATAATAAAAAAAAATCTTTTACTTTCGACTGAAAAATTTTTCGAGTGTAAAATTAGTGAGCGTCATTCGTTTTCTGCTGCTTCCCACACAAGCATAAATGTGGTAGTATGTGTGTTGCCCCTCACTGTACTTAAGCTAAAACATTAATGAACTATCGCTCCTGACAAAGATTTTGTCTAAATTAAAATTTTGTATTTTGTGTCAAGTTATGCCCAATACACAAATAACCTAATGCCTATAATGATCTTGTAAGGCTTTAAGACTATCAGGCAACAATTTATCGCTAAAAAGCTACATCTCTCTTCGATCACAACAAGTTTTGTTAAAATCGTCCTCCAGGTTTTCCTAAAATAGCTAAAAGTAAAAATGGGACATATATCAACCATTCGTCATCAAAGGGTTAAATTAATTAATTTAAAACAGTCCAAACTCTAACTTTTTCGAGGACAGGTTAATAAACGGGAGAAACTGAATTTTAATACGTTTCGTTATTTGGCTAACGTATAATTATAATTTATATCCTAATAAATACTTAAAACGCGCACTTGCAATTAATTCATTAAGGGCACGTCATAGATCCGCTGGACATTTTTCAATCAAAATTTGCAGATATATGGATCAAAGTTACATTTAGAAAATTTTGCAATTTTGTTTGCCTTAAATCGACCTCTAGTGCATTTTAAAAAGTTTTACAGTTACTACAAGACAGTAAAAGAGTGGACGCGAATAAGGGTATATAGACCACTTTTTAAAATGGTGTTTTTTCACCACTTTACTTCTTTTTAAGCATAAACGAAGAGAAATATGCATAAAAAACAAAATGTTGGACAGAGTTTGGACAGTTGTTTGTGTAGCAAACAGTAGCTGATATTTTTAACTGCAATTACAGTTGTTTTTGTATTTAAAAAACAACTGAAAAAAAAATACCGCACGCTGAAAAATAAAACGGTTTGGAAAAAATTTCAAAAAATGTTGGACAGAGTTTGGACAGTTGTTTGTGTAGCAAACAGTAGCTGATATTTTTAACTGCAATTACAGTTGTTTTTGTATTTAAAAAACAACTGAAAAAAAAATACCGCACGCTGAAAAATAAAACGGTTTGGAAAAAATTTCAATCATATTCGCCGTGTTTTTACCGGATACAATATATGTTTGCCGGTTAATATATAAATGATTGCCTGTAAACATATAAATGTTTGCCTATAAATATTTAAGAGGCCGGTCCCAAAATTTGCGGACCTAACAGAGAAAACACAAGAAATGTTTTCTTTATTTCTCAACATAACCTCGTTCTGGCTCGATACACTTTTCCCAGCTACATTCAATAGCTTCGATACCCTGTTTATAGAAAGAACTGTCTAGCTCCTTAAATTAGCCATCAACCGCAGACTCCACCTCTTCATTGTTGGCAAATCGAATAATTTTTTCAAGTTTGAAAATAGAAAATAATCCGATGGAGCTAAATCCGGTGAATAAGGTGCGTGACGAAGCAATTCGAACAATAATTCATTGATTTTGGCCATCACAATAGTGGATGTGTAAACTGGTGCATTGTCTTGATGAAACAACACTATCTTTTTTGACACATGCGGCTTTTTTCCTTAATTTAATCACTTAAACGCTACAAAAAGTTATCATAATACTCGCCGTTGATTGTTTTTCCTTTTTGAAGAAAACCAATTATCCCAGGCGCACCCCAAAAAACAGACTCCATGACATTGCCTGCAGATGGTACTATCTTCGCCTTCTTTGGGTACGATTGTCTCATTCCAGTCCACTGCTTTGACTGTTTCTTTGTCTCAGGTGAGAAGTGGTAGATCTATGTCTCATCCATGTATTACGGTGAAACATCGCCAAACACTCTATTGAAACATCTTCACGACGCTGTTTTTGTTCTATTGTGTGCAAAAGCGGCACAAATCTTGCGCACAGCTTTCTCATCTCCAAATTTTCGGTCAATATGCGATGTATAGCACTTTCTGAAATCCAATACCATTTTGTGGATTTTCTTAACCGTTTCTGGCGTGGACCCCTCAATTGGTCGACCACTACGGTGTACTCCCCCAGAGTAGAAGCTAGCTCGGCTTTAATATTGGTTGGAGTGAGACCTTTCAAATGAAAGCATTGAATTACGCAATGGTAGTCAATTTCTTCCATGTTTACAAATTCACTGAGATCGTTTATTTGTGATGCACTCAGAATATTCTGGTAGTAAACAGTAGTAGTTGTTTTAACTGCTATTGTAGTAATTTTTCTATGAGAAAATGAAGAACGACTAGTTTAGACAATCATTTCAAAATATAACTAACCGAAAATGCTGTAAACTGTTCATTTTTGTTAGTTATTTAAAAAGTTCAGATTATGTCGAGTTTTCAAAAATTCTCATTTAGTTTATATTTGTTATTATTGACATGTTCATAATAAATATAATTAGAAAACAAAAAAATAATAATTCGAAAATTTCATTGTATCTCAAATGCATAAAAACGTCATAACTGGAATATAGTTTCTAAATTTTACTTTACGTATTAAATGGGATGTAGGAAATAAAAATTTTTATTGTAATTAAAAAAAACATAATTTTTTTTTATTGAAAAATATTATTAAAATATCGAAAAAATAATGTTCATCGTTTTTACTACCTTGTAGTTGTTTTATCAATAGTTAAAAATGACTACATAGTTAGTAATTTTTTTAACAAATGCAATCATAGCTTGTTTTGACTACATTTGTAGTAATTTTAACTGTCATTTTTACCTTCTTAATTTCCTGAGTGTGGTTAAAAAAAAATACTAAACAATATGGAGCCTTAAAACTTAAAGCATATGTTTTATAAGCCACTTTTCACCAAAGTTATTTTTTCAAACTACTGCCGCCATCTATAGGTCATGTGGGCCGTGCCGTATTGACAGAATAGTTGTTTTTACTGTGATTTACAGTAGATTCTACTGTCAAACTTTTTGAGTGTAAAAATATTAGCAACCAAAGTTGAAACTTTGTCAGAATACAAATCATTGACTGATGAAGATATTTTAAAACAAATTTAATTTTGTATAATTTTATGGACTAATTTAGACACTTTAATATTTTTAAGTAAACGATTTTCATAATTTTTTTCAAAAAATATGGTTATTTTTGACATTTTTAACTGTTCATGTGCTTACCACAATAAGTTGCAATAAGTTCGCCAACTCCGATCAACAACTGTTCTAGGACTAGACTCCTTAATTTTGTCCATACTGGTAAGCATGTAGGTAGCCACATATTTTTCTATTTTTTGTAAGGTGTTTAGTAATGATATGGCATTATTCTTCGAGACATCCCCTTATAAAATTAATGAGATTTGAAATGACAATTGTAAGTATTTGCCATTACCAAATATGTATAACCACTTATATGGTAATGCTTGTCTGCACTGGGAAAAGTGCCAAAATATGCGCTTAAAATATGCATTTGTAGCAAAATATGCAATAATGTGCACTTATAACAAAGTATGCAAACATGTGCAACAAGATATCGATGCCATTTTATTGCAAATTCTTTGATTCGGAAAAGTATTTGGTCAAAATCAATTTTGGTAGTAATCCCATATTATACTAAAAGATGAACTCTTAAACAATTTTTTCTCGCTAATCTGTTATATAATTTTTTAATACACTTCGCGTTTTTTTCCATGAAACCGACTTTTTATATTTTTCTTTTTACACGAAATAATTGTTCAGATTTGTCTTTTTGCTTATGCACATAAAATTTTCTACCATTTCTTTTAAATGAAATGCCAAATTGAGCAAAAAAACAAAAATGTAGTAAAGACTGAGAAAAACCGCGGATTTACTTGTTAAATCTGTGCATTAATTAACTATATTTGATTCCCGAATGTGGCTGAAGACATTTTTTGTATTTACCATAGAAAACTACGATAAAGTCTTTGATTTTTAAAATTTGATGTATAAAAAACTTTGTTAAATCCGGCGAAACTTTAATACAATTTTTCTAATCACACAGTGTAACATAAAAAAATTAATTTTTTTTTATACTTGGCGTAACATTTTTCTCAATAAAACAAAAACGAATACGATCCCCCCACCATGAAACTTATTGACAGTATTGACAAAGGGTTCGTCATTAACATATATTTTTGTTTTAAATATTTAAAAATATGATTTATTTAAATATTCACCCGCGAACTTTATATCACAAAATGTTGACCTTCGAACTTTTGAAAAATTAAACACTTGTCATACCATTTGAAAGGTTATTTTGCCATCTTTTAGCCATTTTAGTTTTAGTACAATTTTCATGATTTTTCAATTATTAAGACGCCATATTTCGCGAACAAGTGGTCTAGTGAGCCAAAATTTGGTGTCAACCTTAGTTACATAAAAAACAATATTTGTGCCAAATTTGAACATATTTGGAAAGGCCGAGGGAAATCAGTTGGTTGGTTTTATTTGTTTTAATTCATTGTGAAAAAAAGAATTATGTTCCGCCGCAAAAGATTTTTAAAATATTCTCTAAAACTACTTTCAGTCTAAAGACAAATAACCGGTTAAACAATTAATTAATTTTAAACAAAGCAATTGGTTTAGAAAATTGTTAGCGATAAATGCCGGATGCTATCTCAAATTAAAACAAAATTTTAACCATTAATAGGCTTGTTTTTTTCCCTATACATGTTACGATATCCCATACGAAATTTGACATTGGGCGTGTTAAGTGTTAACTCTTTTAATTTCTTCAACTTCGATAAGTTGTCAGTTTGTATTTAAATATGTATATTGAAAGTGCTACCAGTCGATTTCTTATCACATCCATGTTAAGCGTGAGGAAGAAAACAAGGCTAATAACAATAGAATTTTCAAAAATGAATTAATAAAAATTGTTGTTGCTCCACCAATTAAACAGTGATTTTTAAAATTGCTCGAGTCATATTTTATCTTTTTTAATCACAAATTAAACTTGTTTGTGATTTGCGTATTAATTTGATACTTTAATATTGCGTTTATTTAATACAATGAATCAAGAAAAAGTTAGATGTTCTCCAAAAAATATTTTTAATAAAAAAAATCCATTGTTTTTAGCAAATTAAAAAAAAATTAATTAATTCTCGAAACAAAAGATAAAAAAATTGATTTTCGAATCTAAAACTAGAAGATAGTTCGGTCGAAATATATTTTTGGTTTTTAATTCACGATTTTTTAGATCGCATTTTTAAATAATTTCTAAAAATAATTATTTTTAAATCAATTATTTAAAGCTCTGATCTTAGTATTTAAATTTGTTTTTTAAAAATTGTTCAAGATAAACTTGGAAAAACTTTATACAATTTAAAAAAAAACGGTAAGTAAGCTATACCCAATCTAGGAAAAATTAGCCAAGTATAACTTAACCAAGTATAACTAGGCAAATTGTAGGAGGGTTTAGATAGAATCTGTCATATGAATTACAGTGTAAATTCGATAATCCGGACTCCACTAATCCGGAATATTCGGTAATCCGGACAGCATTTTGCAGCTCATTGCGTATTCTATAATCCGGATTAATTGCAGCTCTATAGTCCGGATTGAATAAAACCCGTTTTTATTTATTTTCTTATTCAAATCACAGCATGCTTTGAAAAATACAATCATTGCGTATTCTATAATCCGGATTGATTGAAACTCTATAGTCCGGATTGAATAACAGCCGTTTTTATTTATATTTTTATTTAAATCACAGCATTAATATTTATGTTTTTATGCTATGAATTATTATAATTTTTAATAAATACATACATTCGCTAATCCAGAATATTCGCCAATCCGGAATGGGGTCTGCAATCAATTATTCGGATTATCGAATTTTTACTGTACTTTAAAATCAGGTTTGACTATATTTTATTGTAAAGGTATACTAAACCATTAATTAAAATTATGAACGTTTGTTTAAACAAATTGAACAAAATTCAGATGATATCAGTTGGTTAACACTTTTTTAAGACTTTTTTTAAATGTCTAGTAGAGTTTGGGGTGAAGTTGTAATACTCTTTATAATTAAAATAAAATAATGTATTTTACCGAAATTTGTGTTTATTAACTGATTAATACAAAAAAAAAAGATATAATAAAATATATTACGGAATTCTTTTATGGTCATTTTGTTTAAACAAATTATACAGAAGTCTTCAACTATTGATATCGTGGAGTGCGATGAGATTCTTGCCCTTTTAAATGCTTAAATTTTGAAGTGGAATATTATACTTACGTGCGGCGGAATATTATACTCACCGTCCATTGTCTTATTTTAAGCTGCTTTATTAATTCTACCAAATCACGTTTTTCAGGCTGGATTTGCTTATTTTTTTTTTTATACATACGAGTATTTTCGGGTCATGTCTCTTAAATTAATTTGAAAATGAACACTTACAAAACATTCTACTAATACAACATAAATACTCTATAACATTGGTAAAATAAGATGAGTGTCCTAGTCATTCGCTTTAGTCTGTCTACCGGAAAGTATATTTGTTTGAAATTTCAAATTGCAAAAAAAAATTAAATTAGTAAAAAAGTTAGTAAAACGTCTTGTAAATTAAGTAAACTGGTTCTCAGCTAATTTTTTGCAGAAATGGTGTTTTCAGCTATAATTTTAGTTATACTTATTCAGTACTTAACTCATTTGAACTAATGTTTTAATAATATTTTACTAATGTTTCACTAATTTATTTTGCTAAAAAATTGCGCTGATAAGCACATTAACCGTGTGATTGACAACCAGATTGAAAGATAAAAGCATAATCAAGTAGATGTCGCAGCATGTTAAGATGAAGTAGAGACAAGGAAAATGATACTAAAAAGTTCAACACTTGTAAGACAGAAAAAATCAACAATGGAAGATTTTTGTTTCTGTTTTTCATACATAAAACAAAATTGTGATTTAAAAAAAATTAAATTTTGTGTTGCCACCGGCTTGTGAAAGTAATTACACCACAGCCCCAACAAAAACTTCTGAAAAATAAACTTCTGAAAAATTATTACCCACTCCGACGGTGGCATTTTAATATGTAAAATGCCAGATAGTTTCAGAATATTCTTGACATCCCTAGTAAATATCAAATATAAGTATATCAACTGTATAATTTTTGGAAAGGAAAATTTATAAAGAATATACTACTCGTAAAAACATTTAAATTTTTTTTTTTATTATTTTTTTTTTTTAATTTAGACTTTTATGAGTTTTAAAATTTGAATTTGAAATTTTAAAGTGTTTCGATAAAATATGCACAGTCGGCGAACAACTACTCGAAAAAACTCGACCATTTCCATACGAAATTGTAGAAATATGCTATTTTTTAAAGTTTGATGACATAAACAAATTGTTAACAAACTTGGTACAAACTTATATATTTTGAGTCGCAATCTTTGCAGAATCTATGTTTAAAATTTCGCGGCAATCCGACGAAGATTGTGGGGTAGGCCAACTATTACTCGAAAAAACTCTAACTTTTCCATAAAAATGTTTAAAAATATGCAGATTTCAAACATTTGATATCGTTTTACACATGAAATTTGTACGCGATAAAAACTCGAGAAAACTCGAGCACTTCCATACAAATGTGTGAAAATATGCAGATTTTAAAAACTTGATGTAATTTTACACAAATTTTTAAAAAAATCTTGGTACAGACTTTTATTTTTTTTGGATTGCTTGCATTAATAGATTCCATATTCAAAAATTCAAAGGAATTTGATGAAAATTCGGTCCTTGGCAAACAACTTCTCGAAAAAAACTACACCATGGAAATTTTTGAAAATATGAAGTTTTTTAAAGTTTCATGTAAATTTGCGAAAATATTTTTTAAGCACTTAGGACAATTTTATACATTTTAAAGTCGCATATAAGAATAGGCTTCGTTTACAAAAATTCAGGGCAATTCGATGATAATTGTGCAGTGGGCGATGTAATACTAATCTGCCTATTTTCACACATTTGTATGAAAGTGGTTAAGTTTTCGCAAGTGTTTTTAGTAGTTGTTCGCCAAGTCCACAATTTTTATAAAATTCCTTCGAATTTTTGAATATGAATCTCTTTAAGAAGGGGACTCCAAAAAATAAAGGTCATTATTATGTTTTTCTTAAAAAATGTTGTGTAAAATGTCAGCAAATGTTTAAAATATAAATATTTTCGCACATTTGTATGGAAGTGATGGAGTTTTTTCGAGTTTTTCTTCGAATATTTTACAATATACTACTCGAAAAAGGCGACTACTACTCGAAAAAATCTGCCTATTTTCACACATTTGTATAAAAGTGGTTAAGCTTTCGCGAGTTTTTTTCGAGTAGTTGTTCGCAAAGTCCACAATTTTTATAAAATTCCGTAGAATTTTTGAATATGACGACTCCAAAAAATAAAAGTCACTACCAAGTTTTTCTTAAAAAAAATGTGTCAAATGTCAGCAAATGTTTAAAATATGCATATTTTCACACATTTCTATGGAAGTGATTGAGTTTTTTCGAGCAGTCGTTCGCCTATTTTACAATATTCGTAAGATTGTCAAGAAATGTTAAACATAGTTTGGTATCAAGTTTTTTTTTATGAAATGGCATCAAACTTAACTAAAAATAGTATATATTTTTGTTAAGAGTAGTCAATTCATATAGTCAATTCATAAAAGTGCTAAGTTTAAAAAAAGAAAAGTTTTAAGTTTTTTTGTGATCTGATCTAGTTTTTTGCTGGTCGGTCTAGGACTCAATGTTCATTCAAAAGATATGTAAATTAAATTTATTTTTTTATATTTACCAAATTAAAAATGTTAACGGGAATTTTTTTAAAACAAAACACTACCAGAAAAAAAAAACTTTTTTCAATGAATTTTTCCAACACTTATCACACTTAAAATGTTAAGCCTTCTAAGAATACGTTTCCACTGAACGTGTTTTGAAACAAAACATAGTTTCCATTACATTTTTATTTACCATATCACTTTTTTACCAGGAAAGCGTAAGTGGAAACACAGTATAGTCATAAATAGTTATGAGTATTTCTTTAAAAACAATTCACTTTTTGAAGAATGCCTAGAAATGCATTAATATTTAGTAAAAAATAGACTTTACTACTTTATCCCTGTTACCACACTACCCCAAACTCCCCTACATATAAACAAATCATGAGTATTTTTAATTACCCCTTAGTAAGAAATATAACAAATAAATGAAATTTTGTACGAAAATACGTGTTTGGAGTGATAATTAATCTGTTGGAGATTTGGGCAAAGATGTAATTTTGTATATTTTACTTGGAGCACACATTAAAATATGTACTTTCAAGAGAATTGGTCCATAATTTTAGATTTCTGATTACGGTTTTTTAACAATTGTTGGACTAGTATTTAATTAAACCTGTAACGCAGTTTAGTATAAAATATAGCTTTAAGGCAAACGTATTAGTATTCAGGGTATTCATGAAATGCCTCGTATAAATACACAAAGCGTATTTTCCTGTACAGTGCACTCAGGGCAAAAAGTTTTATCATATTGATGATAGTGTTTCATAAATCGTTTGTCATCAATTATCCATCATATTTATGAAGTTCTCATAGGTATGATGAAGAGTTCATGAAATGTTATGTCAAATGTTTCATAAATCTTCATCATTTCATAAAAGTTTCATAAACCGTGTGAACATATTTTTTTCGTTTTCCTATCAATTAAAATTCAGAATTTTAATTTGAAATTAAAAAAATGTAGTTTATAATTTAGATTTTATATTTAAAATTCAGAAACTATCATAACAGCAATTGAAAGCCAGCATTTCTTAACAGTTGATGTGTTTTAAATTTTACACGAAATATTGTGAATATAAATTAAATTTTTTTAAATTTCAAAATTCTTAACGTCAATCTTAAATATTTTTAAATTCCAAATAAAAATTCTTTAATAAATATATTTTTTCTGAATTTTATTATAAATGAATATCAAGTGATATTTTCTGAATTTAAATTTGAAATTCTGAATTCTAATTGATATATTCTGAATTACAGTTGCAAAAATATTGGGTTTTTAAATAATATTTCGTCGTTGGCTGTAGCCTTTATTGTGTTTGTACGATACCAAAGAAAATTTTTCATTTCATAAAAATTTATTAATTTGCTTCATTATATTTATAAAGTCCCCTATAACATTGATGGAACATTTCATGAAAAGCTATGAAACTTCATTATATTTATGAACCATTTCATAAATATGATGAGGATTGTCATCAATTTGAAATTTTATGATACAGCTTCATCATATTTATGAAGTCATACATTGGACGATTATCAATGAAGCTTTACTTCATATTTATGAAGTTTTTCATAAATACGATGGAACTTTTTCTTTGAGTGTAGAATTGAAAGTGAATTCTAACGTCAACGAATGTGATAATTTGGTTCCTTTATAAAAACCAAAATCAGTTAAGAACTAGCCCGCCAAAAAAAGTGCCAAAAAAAAACCCAAAGTTAAAAGAAAAATCGTTAAAAATGGGAAAAACAAATTTTAATTTTAAAAAATCAAAATGGAAAAATAGCTGAAATTTAAAAAATCACCTAAATAAAATTTAAAGCGTCTATAAAATTTTAAAGCGTCTATATAATTACGATGAAGTTTTTAGTTTTTTGTAATTTTTTTAAATTTTAGCGATTTATTTCCATTTGTCGATTTTTTATTTTAGCATTTTTTTTTTATTTTAGAGATTTTTTAAATATTAGCTATTTTATTCAATTTGGACGTGTTTTAAGTTTTGGCGATTTTTTTTAAATATTGGCGTATTTTGTAATTTAATAGACTTTTTTAAATTTCTTTGATTTTTTAAAAATTTTTCTTGTTTGTCATTATACCAATTGTGGAAATTTTGTTTGCACCAAATTCATGTTCCATTAAATATTTAATAGCTATTATTAAACTTTTAATTGAAACTGAGTTTGAAATCAAACATACGTTTATTTGAATTTTTTTAAATTTTTAAAGAATTTTCAACAAAGGGTCATTTTGACACCAACAGCATCTAAGGGTTAACTTAGTTGAGAATATTTTTTTTAATGGACTTAAGGAAAGACTTTTTGTTCAAATAAATATAAAATTCTGCAGTATCTCCTTTAATCTCAATGCAGCACGGCACGGCATGGGTTAATGTTGTTCAATTCGGTCGAAAGTTTTAGAACAGCAGCTTTTGTCATAATATTTAAAATCACGTTTCTTAAAATACAAGAGTAGAAAGCAAATTGGAATAAATAAGTCTAGGGTAAGATTGGGCCGCAGGTTCACATGGGTTAATGATGCCAAACAATTTTTTTCAAGCTTGAGTAATTATGATAAAACAAAACAACAAAGGTACAAAAGTATAAATGGTTTATAACAACAAATTAGCCATGTTATTACCAAAAAACACAAGTTCCTCGAAATCCGCAAAAATCAAATCGCTGCCCTACCCAAGTGTACCGGGAAATATTTTTAAAACTTTTTTTTCGTTCCCTAAAATGTATCTAACAATTACATGAAGTTCAAATCCTTTGTTCAAATCTTTTGATTTTGTAGAAGGAAATTTTTAAAATTGTAAATTGGAGATTTGAAAAATATTCCAAAAATATTGTCCGTTTTGACCGTCACCTTAGGACAGGTTAAAGATATCCTAAAAAAGCTAATATTTCATATTATGTTGCAGTAATTATTTGCAAAAACATTTAGGATGTTTGCTCAAAATTTGTGGTCAAGTTGTAGGTTGGCACATTAGTGTCTCGGCACTTTTCATTATTGGACTAGTTCTTAACCGATTTTGGATTTTTCTACCTTTTTGAAAACACTGTTTTGTCTGCATATCGATTAATTTATCATATAGAATAAAAAATATTACAACATTACTATTAACATTAAAAATGTATTGCAAAAACGGAAAAAAGTAATTTTCCCCATACAAAACAGAGTTTCAATTTTCAATCGATTTCCGCCTCGACATTCAAACACGACAACACTGCAATTGCGCGAGATGATAAGTCTTAGAACAGTTGTTGCTCGCCACCTGATGGAGAGTTGGCGAACTTATTAAAGCTTTTTGGTTCATAGCCCTGATTCATTATTTTACTTCGGTGGGGTTAAGTGCTATGGGAACACCGAGGGTGGGAGCTGTAATACATATGAGGGATAGAAAACTCATACATAATATTTTTCTAAATTGATGTTGCCGTCAACGGGAATCGAACCCGGGACCATCTGTGTAACAGTCCAACGCGCTAACCATAAATGTACACACAGAAAAAAAAAACATTAGAAAATCAAATAGAAACAACATCAAATTAAATAGAAACAGCTTTGAAATAAAAGTTTATTTTCTATTTAATTTAAATATGTTGCTACTTATTTTTAAAATGCGGAAATGACATCTATAATGTTGAAATATTAATTTAAATACGAAAAAGTTTATTTAAAAAAAAAAAACAAAAAAAAAAGTTTATTTTAACTAGAATCATAATCACTTTAATAAGATTTATACTTAATTTAAAAAATTTCGTACAAAAATAAGATATTAAATAATTTAAATATGAAATAATAATTGATTTAGCTATGATTTTTTTTCTGTGTATGTACCTTAAGAATTATTGCCGCATTTTAAATATTATTCGTACGTTCAGTGAAATGATTATTTATTTGTAAAAACCTAGTAATATATTAGTAAAATATAGGGTGTTTTTTATACAGGTATAGAACTTTAAGTTGACAACATTTTTTCAACTGTCGGTCATTTTGTCAGCTGTCAAGTGATTTATGTTTAGTTTGGTTTGGAACTTCAACATGAATAGACTGACGCCTGAATGGACGGTAGACTGACGAGGTGAATGGGCCCAAAACAAGATTGATCCCGATTTTCATAAATGAATTTTGTTTAGCGAAGAAGCTCGCTGTTGGTTAAATATATACGTCAATAAACAAAACTGCCGTATTTGGAGTGATGATAATCCTTAAGTGTATGTTGAGACACCTCGTGCCACAATTGATTTATTGAAGGAAACGTTTGGCAACCGCATAGTTTCGGACCCGTGAATTGGCCTCCAAGATCGTGCGATTTAACGCCCCTGGACTATTTTCTGTGGGGATATGTGAAGTAAGCCCGAAACGATTGACCACTTGGAGGACAACTTTCGCAGCGTTATTGCCAATATACGGCCACAAATGTTGGAAAAAGTCTTCGAAAGTTGGACATCCACATTAGACTACGTCCGAGCTAGCCGTGGCGGTCATATGCCAGAAGTCATATTTAAATTATAATGCCAGAAGATTATCTTTCGAATATAGTAAATTTCATGTCAATTTAAAAAAAATCATTTATGTGGTATTCCATTTCAAAGTTTTATATTTCTATAAAAAAACACCCTTTAGAATATTTTACGATAAACAATGAAAATAATCATAAAGAAATATGAAAGGATTATAGATTACATAGAACTCAAACTCTTTGACATTAGCTTTCAGTGCACGTAATTGTTGGACATACGTCGTAGGTATATATAAAAATATTTGAATGTGTATGAAAAAATGTGTTTGTTGTTAAAAGAAGAAGAGTTTAAGATCTAAGTAATCTATGGAAAGGTTATATGAAACACACTCACTAGCTAACAAATGCTGTAACAATAACTGAAATTGGTAAAAACTGCTGTTTTAAACAGTTATTTTTTCGGGTATACACTCAGAAATGTTTGACAGTTTAATATACTGAAAATGACAGTTAAAACAACGGTAAACTCAGTTAAAAAGGCGACAAAGGTAATTAAAGTTAAAAGAACTACAAATTTAGTAAAATAAATAAAAATACCGAAAAATAGTCAGTTATTTTTAAGAAATTTTTATTTATTTTACTAAATTTGTAATTATTTTAACTTTAATTAAATGAGCTTCTTTTATGTGACTTAAAAAACACTTCATTTATGCCTTAGTAGGAAATAGAAAACGCTTTTTTGTGATTCGAGAAGCGCTAAATTATGTATAATTAATAAAAATTAAAGCGCTTATTCACTTCTTCAAAGAAGTAGTAAAATATATGCACCAATAATGTGCTATGACGTGTCTTTAATGAGTTAAACGAATTTTCTTTACATATTATAACCAGGGACCGAAAGTTCATGCAAATGCATGTTTTTTTCCTTAAGCCTAGAGAACAGGGAGAACAAAATATTTTTGCTAATCAAGGAATTTGCGTTAAAATGGCATTGATTCGTTAATGCATATTTTGCTGTAAATGCCTCTTTTTGCATATTTGCTTTAAATGTATATTTTTATAGCATATATTTATTTCTTATGCTTCTAATGCATATTTTTTCTTATATTGCTTTAAATGCAATTTTTAATGCATTTTTCTTTCCCGCCAATAAATGGAAGGAGATTTAAGCCAGAGACGCTTCGAATAGCAGTGATAAATGTCATGATTTTTGTTAGAGATGTCTCGCCTGGCAGCACTGGTTTCGAGCGCCTAAATACTTAGTGGATTTTCTTATCATAAAAAATGTTTACAAATCATGCCATCTCGGAAGAGCATGTTGAAAGCATTAAAAATATTTAAATGCGTGCACTTGTTTCGAGCACCTAAATGTCATGAGTTCCGAGTTTTTTACTTAGTGCTTCTTGTTATCACTAAAAAATCAGTGAAATCTATCTTTTCATAAGGCAGACAAAATTCTCATAAAGTTGATTTGTCTGTTGTATGTTGTCTCGGTTTAAGTTAAGCCAGTTATCGTTTTCTTTTGCGGACAACTGAACATTAGGGTGATGCCTATGAAACATTTGTATTGTCTATCATGAAAATATTCAAACTTAGTTATTAAAAAGCAACAAATAAAATCTAATATGACAATATCATATCACTATTAAATCTTGGACTTGAGGTAGAACAATATTCTAACTAAATTCCTGTATTTTTTTTTTTTTTTTTTTTGAAAAGTTGATGTTTATCCTACGCACTAGCTTAGTAAATTTAATTTGTTTCTATGAAATTAAAATTCATAAAACAAGAAATTTAATTGGCATGTACTTGTACATTGAACTTTTGTTTTAATCACTTTGAAATATTACAAAAATTATAAAATGGTCAGTAGTTTATGATAGAAAAATGGTTCTAAATAATGGTAAAATTATTTTATTAAAACACAATACTTCACACTTGGTTGATGAAGTACGCAAAAACAAAATCACAACAATTAAATGTATCTAAAAAAAAAAATAATTATTATTTAAAAATTATAAGCAGGGACCGGAACTTTATGCAAATGCATTTTTTTTTTTCCTTAAGTCTGAAAGCAGGTTAAACAAAATACCTTTGCGAATAAAGAATTGGCTTCCAAATGACATTGATTTTTGTTAGTGCATGTTTTGCTATACATGCATGTTTTTGCATATTTTGCTTTAAATGCACATTTTTATTACATATTTTTACTTATTTTAATATAAATGCATATTTTTATTGAATATTTTTACTTATTTTGCTTTAAATGCATATTTTTATTGCATTTTTCTTAGGTTTTCGTAAAAAATACTGTCAAATTTATTTTATATTTCACTGAGCACCACCACATACTCAGGTTTTTAGACGCTGAAATAGGATTTTTAGAGTTTCAAAGCAAAATAACAAAAAACGTGCATAGAGAGGCAGTTAAAATTTATTATTTTTCATGTATTTAAGGAATTTTAATTTAATTTTAAAAATATGTTGTGTTGCTGAATATGCATAAAATGCAGAATTAACATAAAATTGAAATTATTCTAATTGAAAAATACACATTTTAAAAACACTAAACAATTTTTCTCTTTAATCCCTTTACTGAACACTCACTTTAGTCAAGTGAGACCCAATTAAAACTTTATTTTTTTATGTTTTATGTTGTTTTTGGTAAAATTAACCCAGATAGCGCCGGAATTTTTTTTTTGAAAACTTCAATTTTTATTTCGAAACTTAAGTCTTTATGGGATTCTTAACATTTTTTATGAAATAACTTTTTTTTAAACCTATAGATTTCCCGGAATCGGGTTTCCTTTTAAAAGTACTGTCCAAAGACAGTTACACTTTGCGCTGCAATACAGCATTACGCAAGCTTTCCATTTATTTATTGTTTAACTAAGATGTTACTCTTATTCATTTTTAAACAAAAAATAACAATTAACTGGATGTAAATGATTTACTTACATGTTTTTTTCCATTACGCACTATTAGAAAAAATCACTATTCGCAAAGCACTCAATAAGCAATTAAAATACCCGGAACTGCTTTCACCAACTGACGCTTTCGAGCTGCGAAGCTAAATAACAAAGCATAAACAATAATAGTATAAAAAAACTAGCTAACCCGGCAAACGTTGCTTTGCCTTCAAATTTTAATTGTAATTAATTCTTTAAATCAAGAAAATTTTTTTACGCAAATATACAATTAAAAAAATAAATTCACATTAGTAAATCATTTTAAAATTTGTAATTTCATGGGAAGCCCAGCGGCTCTTTGTCCTTCTATCGCCTTTATTCTAGGACTATGAGGAACGCTAAAACAATTTTTGAACAACATTATTAAATAACCTTGCAAAAAGTCTTGAATGTGATGATTTATTTTAATGCTTATTTGTTTTTTGCTTTTGGTACCACGCCCATTTATCCCATTCCGCCCATTTTCAGTTCGACTACTAATATTTGTAATTGATGGACTCGTACAAAATTTGAAGGCTATATAGCTAATATAGAACCCTAGATATTTAATATTAATATTAATTCTGTATATGAGCTAAATAATCACTTTGTATAGGAGCTGCCACACCCACTGGTATGATCCCGCCCAATTTTCCCATGACTATTCATAATATAATCAATGTGCACAAATTTCTAAGACTCTGGCTATTATAAACTGTAGATATATGGTATTAAATATTTACTTTGTATGGGAGCTGACACGCCCACTGGTCCGATCACGCCCATTTTTCCCATGACTATTCACATTAACAAATAATCAACGTGCACAAATTTCTAAGACTATGGCTATTACAGTACTGTAGATATATGATATTAAATATTTACTTTTTAGATGTTGGCCGATTCTCAGACCTACTCAATAGCTCACAAAATTTCATGAGAATCGGCCAAGCCGTTTCGGAGGAGTACGGGAACGAACATTGTGACACGAGAATTTTATATATAAGAAGATGTACAGAAATGCACGTGCATAACGGCGCTTTTCTCTCAGTTGTCAGATGTTCTTTTAAAAGGACGGTTGCGCCAAGTGGGTTAAGAAAAAATAAGTGCATGTTTTTTTTTTTTTAATTTTTATAGGCTCGGTAGGGACAACTCTCTAACCTTGGGGTGGATTCCTGGTCATGAGGGGCATGAGGGCAACGAGAGGGCAGATTGTCTTGCCAACAGCGGGGCCCGAAGGCCCTTTATTGGTCCTGAACCATTCTGTGGAATACCTGCGGGGTATGTTAGGGAAAGGCTCAGGGCATGGTGAGAGTCTGAATTCTTTGGTTACTGGGAAAACTCTCCTAGTCAGCGCCAGGCTAAAAGATTGATCTCTTTTTCCATTAGGGGGTCGAGACGACTCTTGCCGCTTGAAAGGGGGCGTTTGAGGACCCTGGCGTCGTACTTAACTGGACAATGTAATCTCAGATACCATCTGCACAAGAAGGGCAATCGGACACGGATATGTGTAGGTTTTGTGAGATGGTGTCTGAGACCTCGGAGCATGTTCTCTGCGAATGTCCCAGTCTTTGTGATAGGAGACTTAGATTTCTAAGTGATCGCTTCATTTCGCCTTCCGACATCGCGAACATTTTGCCTAATAGGATAATTGGCTTTATATGTAGCTTGAATCTGTAGGTAACTTTAGCCAGCACAAAAGACCTACATTGGTCGCGGCGCATAGTGCCTTCTGATCTAATCTCTTTTAATTTTTAGTGCATATATTAAGATTTTTAATGCGTATTATAGGCGCTTAAAACACACCTTTTTAGTGAGTTCCAGTTCCTGATTATAAACAAACATAAAAATTTACAAAATAATGATCAATGGTTATTTATCTAAAAACAAATTTTTTTTTGAAAATTCTAAATTATTATTTATTATATTTTTATAACAAATATTAATTACTTTAGACATTGTATGAAGAGGTATTTAAACAAAAATAAGAATATTATAAAGGGTCCGCCATCTAACGTTTTTTTTTCTCAACTAGAGCTTATTTCGTGAATGGTAACACTTAGCTCATGTCTGATTTGACAGATAATTAGTTTTATCCTTCCGCTGAACGAATATGGTCCGTATGTTCGTTATCTTGTGAAAAAAGTGAAAGAAACTGGCATCCTCATCGATAAACCAAAGCGTGAAAAGCCAAAAACAGTGCGTACACCCGAGAATGCTGCTGTGGCAGAAAGTGTGCGTGAAGCGCCATCAACATCAATTCACCGTCGTTCTCAACAATTGAACATTTCGGAGACATCATTAAGACAAATTTTGCATAAAGACCTTGGTATGACGCCATACAAAGTCCAATTGGTTCAGGAGTTCAAAAAAAAAAAAGTTATTTGGCGGACCTTTTAGAAATTATCATTTCCTCAATATATACATATACCCTACAGCAAAATACTACATTTATATATGTACGTTGATTATAAATCTGGTATAAAATTTTGTTTCTCATTTGCAGTTTTTTTAAATATCGTGGTTTTTATATTTACATCACACAGTGGGGTGTATCACAAATATTTTGGTAAAAAATTCAGTCATATCTTACTGGTTGATCGGATTGCCATGAAACTTCATACAACCATCATCAACTTAATTTCAATTAGACTCCAAAGTAGGAAACCTCGGGTATTTTTGAGGGCTTGCCAATTTATTCATCAGCCAATTTATTTTTCAACCGATTTTCAAAAATAAAACATTTTTATAATCTGCTTATAATTTTCAACAACAAACTCGCTTATTCATGTCGGTTATCTCTCAAGGTGCAAAAGTAATCCTCATTTGAAAATCAAAATTTTGCATTTTTGCAATAGCCTGGTCCGGTTTTTTGCCAATCGAAAATGCAAATAAAGTCGGATTGCTTTTAAAAGTATTGGTTATATTAAAAACAAGTTATTTAATTATTTTTTTCATTTTTTAAAATTAAAAAGATTAAATATAAAAAGTTTGAGCTAAAGTGCCGTTTAAATGTCTCTCTTTTAAAAACTATACATTTAATTTTTAAGATTTCTTTCTTTCTTAAAAGATAAACGAATCTACTTAAATGTTAAGTTTTTAAAATTTAATTTTTAACCCTTTCAACATCCTGCTTCTTTGTATTAAAATCTGATATTCGATGGCAAACGTGTGCTGGAAAGGGTTAAAAATTAAACTTTTTAAAACAGAATATTTCAATAGATTCTTATATCTTTCACCCACAGAAACAGACGTTAAATGGGTTCCTTAACATCACATTGTTAAATTTAATATTAATATTACTAAATCTGAAAAATAAAATAAAAAATAACAAATTTCTGTTTTTTCTACGTAAAAGTGCTATAAGCTTATTTTCAAAAAATTATTAAAAATAGTTAAGCCCCTGGACCCAAAAAAGTGAATGTTCAACTATTTGATGAAAATTCCATATTTTGCAAATATGCTTTATTTTTTAAATCAAGAGTGACCAAACTGCATTTCCAAAATAAAAAAAAATCTTTTTGAAGCTGGAAAAATTAAAATTTGTAGTATAATAGCAGAGTACCGTACCATTCCAATGCCATTTAAATGGTGTTGATCCGATCAATATTAAAGGAAATTCTAATACATAGATTTACACACTTTTTCTCATTTTCCAAAAAAACTAAATCCCTCATAAAACCGTGGATTTTTCGAAATTTGAAAAACTAAAAACGCCAATCTTTAAGTGGGTCCATAAAGTTTCTGATTGCAGAATTTAATTGAAATCTTAAAATCCAAGGTCAGATTTTGGCCGATTTTGCGTGAAATGGCCGATATTTGAAAATTCTATAATAGTTTTAAAATGTTTTAAAAAGTAAAACAAAAAAGTGTATGAAAAAAATTTGTTCCTAGTACACTCAAAAAAATAAGTTAGTACAAAATAACTTTTGTAAACGTCTTGTAAATCATGTATACTATTTTTTAGCAAATTTTTTGCTAAAATCGTGTTTTCAGCTAAAATTTTTGTTATACTTATTCAGCACTTAACTGTTTTATACTAATGCTTTACTAATATACTAACGTTTTACTAATTAATTTTGGTAAACAAAATTGTGCTGATAAGCACATTAATAATGTGGACGACAACCAGATTGAAAGATATACGCAGAATGAAGCAGATGTCGCGGCATGTCAAGATGTAGTAGAGAAGAGGAAAATTATACTAAAAAGTACAACTCTAATAAGACATATAAAAAAATCAACCATGGAAGACTTTTGTATCTCTTTTTCATACATAAAACAAAATTGAGGATTAAAACAACTTAAATTTTGCGTTGTCACCGGCTTGTGAAAATAATTGTCTTTTAATTAAATAAAAGACAAAATAAAATATTTAAATTTAATATGTATTTCTAAACTAAAGGTTTATAGATTAATAATCTAGTGTGGTCAAATTGCAAACAAACATATACAGACATGTAGACAGAGTAAAGCGAAAGACAAAGACACACATCTTAGGTAGATTTTTATGGTTCCTTTTTCTTATTGCAAAAAAAGGGTTGTTGTTTTCGTTTCGTTTATTTTTGTTTATTTTTTCGTTTCGTTTCTATAATTATCTTCGGCAGTTGCGTCCTTTAAAAGAAAGCATCATTTAGACAACCATTGATGTAAGTAGTTGAAAGAAAATTTTTGTTATGTTATATATATTTATTTCTATATATTTTCAGATATTAAATTAATTCATGTCGTCAATGTGGGAAAATGAAAATTTTTATATTTCGTAATTATTGTAAATTATTTTTAAAAGAATCACAAAAATATGTTTTATGATTTTCAGCAAATAAATTAACTAAATTACAATTTTTCTATAAATTTTTTGCGGTTTTTTTCAGTCTACTAAAATTCAGCAAAAAATTTATTAATTTGTATTTCTAATCCACTAAGTGTTAGCAAAACTTTTGTTGAATCTACTAATTTTGTTGCTAAAAATCAGCTCGCTGATTTTCAGCAAAAGATTTTGCTGACATTAGCAATTTTTTTGCAAGCACCCTCCTGACTAAAATTTTGCTGACTCAGCAAAATATTTTGCTGACTTAACAAACTTTTTTTTTTTGCGTGTACGCTTAAGTGTCTGAAAGTTCTATGAGTCTTGTTTTTTTAAAAACTTAATCGGGTAGGTGACACTTATAGAACTTTTAGTGTAGTTATATATATGTACTTTGGAGCGGATTTTTTTCAACTTTTGATTTTTATCAATTATTGTTGCGATTATTGTAGAATTAGGTCTAAAAATTAGGTGGTGCGAATTTGAGAAAAACGGATAGCTTAAACTGCTTTAATAAAAATATGTCTTGCAACACATCATTTTTAATTAGTTTTTGTATGCTAAGGACGAATATTTAAAAATTTTTGATATCGGACTAACTTTTTAACAAAAATTTAGTTTTTTCCTCCATTCTACAATTTTTTTTAAAAATTATCCTAATTTTTTTTATTTTTTCACTAGAAAAGTAGACAAAAGAAGTTCTGTGATTGTAGTCGTTAAGTTTAAAGTAGTTCATTGTTTCTTCGTGTAATTATTTATTTAAATTATTTTTATTAAATTTATGTCGTCCAACTTTTTTACTATACAAATAAATGTAGTGTCGTCCAATTTTACAAATAAATTTAAATACATAATTGACAATGTAAAGATTTATAAATGAAATAATAAAGTTCACCACTGCTGAAGAAGTTGGAAAAAATCCAACGAAACGTCCAGTGAAAGATGAAATAATTTGTTATTAATTAATAATCATATAATTACAAATTATATACTATTACCCTAAACGAGCACTAGCTACTATGGCCTTCGGCGCGTTGTAGCAAAAACAGACCCGTGCCTCTGGTGGGAATCGAACCCCCCACCTCCGCACTGATAAGCCAGCATGCTACCAACTAGCCTACCGGGGCGCACGATGAAATAATTTGTTTACTTCTATACAATTAATTGTGACCATCATTAGCCTGTAGTAAAACACAAAAACTACTTTTCATTTAAGCATAATTTTATAAATATTGCTTAAAGGATAACTTGTAAAATTACCAACAAATATCTCGGAAAAGCAGAAAATTTACATAGTATAATTGTTATGCTTTTCAATTTAACACAATTGATTATTGAAGGAATATTAACTTTAACATTTGAATTTCCTTAATTAACGCTTTGATTGTTGCAGAACTAGGTCCAATTGTTTCGTGGTACGAAATTTAAAAAAAAAATCGGATTACTTAACCCTTGGCGACCTACGCAAAAAGCCTCTGATAAGTGGACAAAAAATTAAAATTATTTAAAAAAAATATATTTTGTGATACATCACCTCTAAATTCAGACATAATTATGATTAAATTAAAGCGTGATTTGTGTAGTATTTAAGTGCAAAAACAAAAAAGTCTAAGATAATGTTTTGTTTAACAAAAAACAAATGATCTCGAGCTTTAATAATCTTGCTCACATCATAATGCTAAGATAATTTTAAAAAAAAATTCAAGAATAGAGGAAAAATATGTTATTTTTAGTGAAAATCAAATCAAAATATTCGTGTTCAGCATGCAAAAATTAATAAAAAAAAATGTGTGTGATGTGATTAAAACAATTTAAGAAACATTTTCTAATACCGAAAATAATTTTCCTCAAATATCCCCCAAATAACTTTTAGCCCTAATACTACAATAATCTGAAGAATAAATTTAATTGAAAAAAAAAATTTTTCAAAAAAAATGTTTTCTTCTTCTTCTTCCTGTAAAGAGACTAACTAAAGAAATATTCTACAGTAATTAATATAAAAACAATTAATTACGATTGTCATTATCTGACGGTTGCAAAACACTTTCTAACATAAAAATTATTCAAGTTCGAGGCCATACTCTATATTTCTTTATTATCCCCTTCAGGAATGTGTTGATAGATATATTTCGGGAATTTTCTAGGTTCCCATCATCAGAACACGTTTTGAAAGAAGTAACAATCCCATGCCAAACATCAAACATTCATATAAACTAGTTTACTCACTACATGAAAACTAATATATGAGCTTGAAGTTAAAGATTATAACCATTGATCAAAAAATAAATTGAAAACTCGTTTGTTATGTGCAAGGTCCACCTCTGGAGGTTATTCAATAGACGTTTTTTGTTTTTTTATCCTTTTTATTTTTTGTTTTGTCTATAAACAAAAACAGGGGGAGTAAACTAGATTGTACTTTGTCTTTAATACAAGTTTGATATAATTTTTATTAAAAATAAAAATTATTTTTTTTTTTTTGCACTTTAATTGTGCAATGAAAATTAAAATTAGTCAAGTTCGAGGCCATACTCTATATTTCTTTATTATTTTAATTTTCATTGCACAATTAAAGGTCGAAAAAACATAATTTTTATTTTTGATAATAAAAATTATATCAAACTTGTGATAAATTTTATTTTTAAAAAAAAGTTTTTCTACATACAAAAAAATTCCGCTCTAATGTACTTACTGGAAGTGAAAAAATAATAAGTCTAAAAATAGATTTTCCAAACATTTTTAGATTATTTCTTCATATTTAAAATAATTATAAAAATAAGTATTTATGGGTAACGCATTATTTTTTGTATTGAAATAATGGGAAAATTAAATAGTTATCAGTAATAAGTACTACGTTCATATTGATCCCCAAAATACGTATTTTAGTTTTTTTTCAATTTTTCGATTTAAAGTTTGACAATCGGAAACTTGTAAAAAACGAAAATACCTATTTTGGGGTTCAATATGAACGTAGTATAAGTCCTTGTTATTTGTGTTAAAGTAATGCAGAGTGTAAGCTGGTGTCATTACTGGTAGTGAGAAAAGTAATGACGTGTCATTACCGTTTATACACAGGTTGGTAATGAAAGATATTGCTGGGTCCTAAAGAAACTGTTAATCTGGAGGCAAAGAGTCTTGCTACCTTTTTGATCAAAAACTTCCTAAAATCACTATTTTTTATAATATACAATTTTAGAGGCATTTTAATTTCAGCGTGAACAAGATATGGCATTAGAGTTTTTTTTGTTTAATTAAATAACTTATTGTAAATATCACCAACAATTTTCAAAGCAATCGGACTTCATTTGCCTTTTCCATTAGCAAAAAACCGGACCAGGTTCTTACAAAAATGCTAAATTTTGATTTTTAAATGCGGATAACTTTTGCACTTTAAGAGATAACCCACACGAGTAAGCTTATTTATTATTGGAAATTACAAGCAGATTTTAGAAATGTTTAATTTTTGATAAATCGGTTGATAAATATAAAGTTGGTAAGCCCTCAAAAATTTTGAATACGCGAGGTGTCCTACTTTGGAGTCTAATTGAGCAGCGGCTGACGGATCTAATAGGCCCTTTTTTGAAACTTAAGCTTGAAATTGCATGGATTATGGCTGTGTGATTATGGCAATCCCATCAGCCTGTAAGAAATGGCTAAATTATTTCCAAAATATTTGTGATACACCCCACTGTGCATCATTTAGACATGTTTCCCTACAAAAATATATTAACTTTGGCCTCACCTTTTAACCATTAAATGTGAGATTGAGACGTTAAAAAAATATACTTGTCCTTAATTTTTTATTTCTTTATCACATAACCAAGTTTCATTTAGATCAGAGGTAATCCAATTTAGATGTAAATCTGGCAAAACAAAATTTCTTACTTTTTGTTTTTAAATTATCTCGGTTATATATAATTATATTACATACCTAATTTTTTTATATAAAAATTTTCTTTTCTAAATATTTCAGGATATTTTTAACGGCTTTGCAAATTTATTGCAAAAATGAATTCAGTGGTATGTTTAGTGATCAAACATGCTAAATTTTCAATTCCATGCAATACTGTTACACTCAGAGAACTTCTGCTTTAAAAATGTGTAGTTATTTAAGTTGTAACACAGTTTCTTTATTTTTAATGTAAATGTCAGTCATTTGTAGAAGAAATTTAACATTTTACTAACCTTAAAACAAACCACATGTTTTTTTAAACGACTGTTATATGATTTTACATAAATTATTTTACAGTAGTTTTTTTTGTTATTTAAAAAAATAAAAAAAAAATAAATGTTTGATTATTTTTTACTGACATACATATCGCACTTGATCAACAAGAGGGTATTAACTCAAAATTTTTAAATTTTCAGTAGAGTCAAAAAACTGTTTATGGCCACATTTTAACAGAATTTAAAAATTCAAACATATCATAATAAGCAAATTCCATTTGAAAAAATAAATATACATTGTTTTTGTTATAAATTTTACCACTCATTGCAAAAAAAAATCAATTTTTTGAGTTAATACCATTTTTTTGAAATTTTATCGATTTTAATTTATAGAATAAAACAAATTTTATCAACAAAACAGTATCAACTCAAAATACAACCAAATATCAATAAAACAGTTTAATTATTTTTAACATAAATAAAGGCTCAAATCAAAAAAATACCTTTTTTATGAAAATATACGATTCATTTCTATTTGAACTTTTGTATTAACTCGAAATAATACCTTTTTGTTGAAATACATTATCATGAAAATGGTCTATAATGCAATTAATAAATGCAATTAATGTTTATCCCGATGAAAATAAATTTAAATAACAAATATGCAGGTGCTTGTGCAAATTTAAATGTAACTGACACTAATAGAAAACATATGATTTTCTATTGTTGATTTACTTGAATAAACGTCAGTACATTGCTAGGTCTGTCAAAAAAACAGAGTAGTATTTGGAAGATGACAAAGCCAATTGTGACAGTATTTTGTTGTTGTTTTTGTTTTTTCTTTGATATTTCAAATTTTGAATCTCGCTCCTAGACGAGGACAAGAAATTCTCATTGAGTTTGTGATTAAACATAACAAATATCTCTAGAAATTCTAATAACAAAGTCCCCTGAAGATTTCCTTGGGCAGGAATGAAATCCGGATAGGGACACGCCTACATCAGATTGTTTTTCACAATTTGTTAAATAAGTTTTGGGACTTTAGCACATTTAATTACTATAAATGGTCTCAAAAGGTTTTTTTCGAGATGAAAGAGTAATCGGAATACATTGAAATTTTTACAATAGATAGATATTGATGTTGTTAGTTGATTTCTTGAAAAAGTGATATTTTAAAAATTTTTCTGTAATCAGATTTTATAACGATAGCACTTTACCACTTTAACTGTTAATTCCTTCTACATAATTCTGTAAACACCACTTCAGTAGCACAATTTTTAAATCTGAAATTCTTTTACATAGTTTAGAAATTCTTTAACAACCGTGTATTGAATAGAACTAGTTTTAATCACAACAAAACTCGACCTGACGATAGATCAGTGGGCTAAAGCGCTCTGTCTAACGTGTAGTACGAGTGCATGAGGCATTAGAAATCAGTTTATCTATACCACGGTCAATGATTGCACAGAAAATTTTTTATAGACACAATCGAACAAATAAAAACATAACAAATATTACATTATTCAAAAAAACAGGTTCACTGACGAAGGTTCAATACCAGAAACTGCGCAGTCTGATTCAGAAAAATTGAAAATGTACAATGTAGTTATGATTTTTAGAAAATACACTCATTCTTATCTACCACGCCTTTCAGAAATAAAATTAAAAATAAAAATTGCATATTAATTATAGTATTAATTGCAATTGTCTGAAAAAGACGTTAAAATTCAAACATTAACAATGTTATTTTCTTTAATTATTAAATTTGGACTTCCATTAACGAATTAAAGTTTCAAATTGCATTACATGTGATAACATAGTTTAATACAATAAATTGTGAAATTTTTGATTATTTCATATTTTTCATTTTGGGTTGGTTTTTAATATTGCTAGAAATTATTTATTATTTTATTTATTATTTATATTATTATTTATTTTTATTTAAATATTGTTTATTACTGCATGTTTTTCCATTTTCAAATATAATGCTATAAACACATAGACCACAGCAGACTGCAGAGCTACACGACTGCAAATGCCGTTGACTGCAATCGTCGCCGTGTGGTCAGCTACTTATTATTTTGGAAACGACAGCAGCATAGTAAACAGCTGATCACGATTCAATTTAAAAATATCAATAGCTGTTTTTTATACAAATCAGGGATGTTAAAGTTGGTACAATTGTACTTTGTTTGGTACACTTTGACCTTCTAAAGTACCGTGGTACTACCGCTACTCATTTGGTACAATTTAAACATTTTTAATTTTTCCCCTTTTTGAATTTTTAGTATAGCAAACAAATTGTTATTGTGTGCTTTTTCATTGCATTTATTCGTTTTATGTAATGAGCTCTTAAAATATATGCGACTATATCCGCCAGATTTTACGATTTATCATCATTTTAAGGATTTTGAAGAATAAAGTTGGCAATTTTTTTTTTTTAATATCGATTAAAAATTTACGATTTTTTACAAAATTTATCTGGCAGCTCTTACATATATTGACACTTGCTGCAGCCAACTTCACTTTTATTTTGAATTTATTAAAATTCTGAAGAAGTGAAAATTGATATATAGATATGGCATCACTTATAACATATGGGAAAACAGTGGACATTAGAGTGAGGTGAGTTTCTAAAAATAGAACTGTTGTGTTGTTGGAGTTGTACTTCTGAGATTATGTATGCAAGAACAAAAACACCGTGTATTGAATAAAACTAGTTTTAATCACAACAAAACTCGACCTAACTATAGCTCAGAGGGCTAAAGCGCTCTGTCTAACGTGTAGTGCGAGTGCATGTGGCATTAGAAATCAGTTTATCTATACCACGGTCAGTGATTGCACAGAAAAATTTCATATAGACGCAATCGAACAAATAAAAACATAACAAATATTACATTATTCAAAAATTCAAAAAAAAAACAGGGTCACTGACGAACGTTCAATACCAGAAACTGCGCAGTCTGATTCAGAAAAAATTGAATATTTGCAATGTAGTTATGATTTTTAGAAAATACACTCATTCTTCTCTACCACGCCTTTCACAATTAAATTAAATAAAATTGCATATTAATTATAGTATTAACTGCAATTGTCTGAAAAAGACGTTAAAATTCAAACTCAAACGAAAATTAAATTATTGTTAAAGAAATGAAAGAAAATTCCAAACAATCTTATATATGTTTAATTTAGAACGAGCTCTCAACCTCCGTATATTTACAAAAATAAAGCAAATCAAACATATTAGCTAGGTTAATACTAGTATTTCGATCTGGTTAAAGATCTCATCAGAACCCAATGTTTTAGAAAAGTTATAGCCTCCATAATAGGCAGAACTTTAACAAAAAACCGATTAATCATTAATTTTGCTCCATTCTTGTCTTCTTAGTAAAAATATTACTTGAGCCAGAGTAAAAACTAAAATTTTTTTAACTGAAGTCGTTAAAAAATTAAAACGTTTGTAGTTTTTGGTCGGTAGTAGCTAATTTTCAAAATGAACTGAATGTCAATATGTTTCCAGACATTTCTAGTCGTTGCTGGAATTTTATCCATTCCACACTGGTCTGCAAATGTGGAAAGAGTTTTTTTCTTTTCAAAATATAATAAAAACTAAAGAAAGAAACAGACTACATTAGCCAACATTATCAAGTCTCATACAGACTAAGGATTGGTTAAGAGCGACAAATTTATGCTGCTATGATGTAGAAATTCCAAATAGTTTATTAACTAAACAAATAATTCCATGATTTGGTCTCATATATTCCTAAGACTTTTTTATGCCTTATTTTATTCATACATATAATGTATGTTATTGGAAGGCTTTGTTTTTTTCTGTACAAGAGAATTTTTATGTATTTTTTTTTGTTGTTTTAATAAATTTAAAAAAAATGGTACCGTCAACGTCCAAAAAGTACAATTTTTTTTGGATGTTGGTACAAAATTGAAAACTCCATTTAACATCCCTGATACAAATACATTTTTGTTTCAGTAGTGCCAATTACATCTTCTTTTCCTTTATTAAAATAGAACAACATGCTTTTTTGTAGACACGTATATAAAGTTCACTTAAAAATACAATTATTTATTTATAATACATTATTATAACGTGAAAATAAATTTATATAACCCCTCTTGAATATTAATGCAATTATACCATTTGATGTTGCGACGTTTTTTGTGTTTAACAAAATAAAATATTTTTAAGCACTAATTTGTTACATATTTTGTTTTATTGTCAACACTATTTTTGTTTTGCAGCCAACAAAAATAGAAATTAACCTAAGTTGACTACAGCGGCAAAAGTAGTCGGGTAGCCGTGTAGTTGTGTTGGTGCCAAAATAATCGTTTTCATATAAACGTGTGTATTTTATTTTTGACAGGCTGTAGTCGTGTAGCTGCAGTCGTCTATGTGTTTATAGCATAAGTTGTGAATATCTGAAGTTTAACTTTGGAACACTTTATTTATATTATTATTAGGCTTTTTAAGCACCGGATTTATTTTCGGATTTATAAATCAGAATATTCGAACTCGATGTTTGGGCGCTACGAAACAACCCTCAATGAAATAACACCCAAACGACAAAATGAAATAACCCCCAATGAAATAAATCCCAAAAAAAATTAAATTAGTCCCAACAAAAAAAAATGAAATAATACCCAAAAGAAATGAAATATTCCCCAAAGGTGAAAATGAAATAACACCCAAAATTTGGGGGTTGTTTCGTAATGAAATAACTCCCAAAGGAAGAAATGAAATAACCCCCAATGAAATAAGCTCCAAAGAAATGAAATATGTCCCAAATAATAATTCAACAAAAAATTTAACTGCAACAATATTGAAAATCTTTGCTGTATAAAGTTTTTCTGCGTGGCGGCCTGCGGCCGCTCTTAGGGGTTTTCTCCTCCATGGGACGCGGCAGGTGGCTTCGCTGAATAAAGTTTCCCTGCGCGCGTCACACTAGGGAAGATAATGAGACGCGCGCAGGAAAAATGTATTCAGCGAAGCCACCTGCCGCGTCCTATGGAGGAGAAAACCCCTAAGATCGGCCGCAGGCCGCCACGCAGAAAAACTGAACAGTGTAACAAAAGAATCAAAAAATACAAAATAAAGGCTTTATTGCACCATTGGCTAAATTTCAATAAAGGCCTTGTGTCACTTTCAAAGTGCAATAAAGCCCTTTTCGCAATAAAGGCCTTATTTCTCAATTGGAAGTGAAATAAAGCCTTAAAGGCCTTATTTCGTAAGGCGTTATTGCACCCCACCGTAACAAATATTAAAAAAATTTCACTTTTAGCAAAATGAAATATCCCCCAAAAAATATGAAATAACCCCCAAAATAATTGCATATGAAATAATCTCCAAAGAATTTAAATTTTGGGCTTTATTTCATTGGGGGTTGCTTCATAATGAAATAATCTCCAAACCGTAAGATGAAATAATCCCCAAAAAAAATGAAAAAACCCCCAAACAATTTTACACAATTTTTTTGGGGGTTATTTCATTTTTGGCCGTTGGGGGTTATTTCATTGGGGGTTATTTCGTAGCGCCCGATGTTTGTTTCGCAAAAACTTGGATGCTTTTTTTTAATTTAAAAAATATGTAATTTTTATCTCAATCTTACACTAAAATATAAATATTAAAAAAGCAGGGTTGGCATTCAATAACTTTTCATAATAACGATTGGCTATCACAGTAACACTAATAGCGGAATGGAATTTTAAAAAAGCGATTCCATTAAAGACATGTTTCTTCTTATGTAAACGGTTTAAGTTTTCTATTTAACTGTTTGATTTTGAAATATCTTGAACTAGTTAAAGTCAAAATATCGCTAAAATACCGAAACGAAGATTTATAACGTTATTTTGTTGATGTAACAAAATATAATGGGTAGAATTTTGAAATAAACCCTGTAAAGACACATGCCACTATTGGAATCGTAGCTTTAAAACGTTCATAACGGCATTGGTGTGGCCGTGTCAGGCAACTGCCATTATTGTAATGAAAAGGTAGTGTTTGCCAACCATGAAAAAAGTAAGCACATACTCAGGGAACTTCTGCTGTAAATATTTGTCGTTGTTTCAGTTGTAATACAGTTTCTTTATTTTTAAGTATAAAAACAGACATTTGTAGAAGAAATTTAATTTTTGACTACAATTGTAGTTCATTTAAAAAAACAAACCACATTAAATTACAGTGTTATGATTTTACATTCTTTTTATACAGTATTTTTTTTTATTTAAAAAAATAAAACAAATTAATGTTTGTTTATTTTTTACAGTACTGACTGAACCACTCATTAATTATACAATTGTAGTTATTTTTTTGAACAGTAAAAAACAAATTACTATGTAAGTTGAATTTACTAAAACAAAAAGTAAGTCGTTCTTTTTTCAAGTGAAATTTCATTTGTTTTTAGCTAGTGGTCTTTACCTTTATTAAGTGCAGAAAATAAATTAAAATAAACATGAATCCATAAAATAACTTTTTTGCTAAACTTTCAATAAAAAATGGTTTTTAATTTTAACGAAATAATAAAAATTCAAAAATAGATCCGGTGATTTTTTAATAATAGCAAATAAACATGTTTTGCTGACATATTAAACGTTTGTCAAAAAATCGTCATTTTGGAAGCAAAAATCGTCAAATCGTCATTTAGTAATTTAGGTACTAAAAATCGTCAAAATGACGATAAATCGTCAAACCTGGCAACAGTGTGTATATGGTTAATTTTTACTACAATTGTTAGTAATTTTTAGAACATTAAAAACAAATGACAAATGTTAGTTGAATTTAATGAAATGTGAGATGTCCTTTCTTCAAGTGAAATTTCATTAGTTTTTGACTGTAATTGCTGTCGTCTTTACCTACATAATATCCTTAGTGTAAGATATCCTGAAACAAACAGTGACATATTTTTAATTTTTAACGAGCTTCCAACCTCCGTATATTTACAAAAATAAAGCAAATCAAACATATTAGCTAGGTTGATACTAGTATTTCGATCTGGCTAAAGATCTCATCAGAACCCGTAGTTTTAGAAAAGACATAATTATACTCAAATGAAAGATAATTTTGTGTAGATTGATATTCTTAAAAAGAATTTCATGATTTTGCAGTTCAATTTCATAAAATTAAGCAAAATATAGGAAAAAATGGTTTAAATGATATAAATATAAAAACCGCGAAAATTTTACAACTGCAAATTAGAAGAAATATTAATTGACAGATTTGCATTCAGCGTACCTAAATCTATTAAAAAATATCTAATTTAAAGACAGGTTCTGTAAAAAATTTAAATTTGTTGAGTAGTGTAACTTTTATATGGGTATACACTTTCATGATAAACATTTTATTTATGTTTTCGAATGTCAAATTGCTATAAATTTTGACATTTGTAAACAAGTGAGGTGCTTAACACCGTAACTGTGAACAGCTTTATATGTATTTTTTGATAATCTCAACTTAGGGATGAGGATGATCTACGCCTTAAAAAATTTATTAAAAATATTAAGTTTTCTTCGATCTTCTTTTATTTTATTCTTTTTAGTTTAAACGAGCTTAAGATCATTTATTTATTAATTATTTATTTCCAATATTTCGGCTCCACATTGGGTGACTTCTTCAGGGAGCAAATATTACAATTTGAAGAAACTAGTTTTTCAAATTGTAATATTTGTTCCCTGAAGAAATCATCCAATGTGGAGACTAAATATTGGAAATAAATAATTAATAAATAAATGATCTTAAGCTCATTTAAACTAAAAAGAATATTTATTAAAAATATGTAATATCATATTTGCCAAGTGTTTCCCAAATATTTCAATATGGTGTCATGTAGTCGTTTTATATTAACTTTCTTAACTATTTTAAAATTAATTACTATAAGTTCATGTATTTTAACATCAATTACAAATAAAATATATAATAACTGTTAATAAAATGTAATTCTTTTTTATAATCGAAAATAATAAAAAAAAGAAAAAAGGTAAAATTTGCTATTTCAACATGACTTAACAGAAAAATTCTTATGAAGCAAAATAGATAGTGAAAAAAATAGTAACGGTTGACTGAATTGTTTAAATTATAGTGTGCAGAAGGAGTAGAATTTGATTTGCTTCCGATATTGTTAACTTTTGTTTTTAATGAAACTTAAGATGTTATATAAACACGCATGATCAGGTTTATATTTTTGAAACAAGTTTTTGAATCTTATGAATACACTCAAAAAAGTTTAACACTACCCAGTGTATAAGCGGTAATGACACATCATTACTTTTCTCACAACCAGTAACGACACCTCTCTACATTACTTTACCACAAATAATAAGGACTTACTACACAGAAAAAACTAAAAACGGGTTTCATTTAAAAATTTTATTAAAGCAATTATTATTTTAATTGATTTTGCACCTACCACTGAAATGATAGTATTAACTAAAAAAATTTGCAGACAGTTTATAAAAACTCTTTCAATTAAAATAATAATAATATCAATTAAAAGAGTTATTGTTTTTCTTTACAAACTCAATTAAAAAGCTTAGTTAAATTGATTAAAACTTTAATTGAAACTTGAGAATAAAAACTTGTATTTTTTATTTTTGTTAAATGCTCCCATTAAATAAAAAAAGAAATGTAGGTTTGTAAATTAAATTGACATTTTATTTATAATAAAATTAAAGCTTTTAATTTAAAAATGAATTATAAGAAAACAAATAACAGTTAAGACAAAATTTTTGTTTTGCTTGTCTTGTCTTTAACTTTTTCTTGTAATTGAATTGCTTTTTTAAAAAAATCACACACAACTTTAAAATGATAGTTTAATGACACTTATACTTATTGAAAATTTAATTATTTACAAAAATAATAGTTTAATTGTCCTTTTTCGATAAGGTTTATTTAAATCCACATGTGCACTTTTATTACCACAGATAAAACACGAAACTAAATTAAGTTTTCGTGCGTACACGAATATCTCAACAAAAAGAGTGTTGCAAACTCATGAGAAATAACTACGATTTTGCGTGTATTTGAAATCGGTAAACTATTCAACTTATTAAAAGTTAATCATTTGCGATTTTTTTTTCTTTTTACTTACAAATTAAATAATATATTGATATATTTAAACCTTTATTTGATTATTTAATCTAAATAAAATATAAAAAAAATAGTTTGCCAAATTTTTAAAAATTTTGTTTACATGTTGTCAACACTGTGTGGATATATTAGAAAATTCAATAAATTTTTTAATTGAATCAATTAAAAAAAATGTTTAAATTGTCATTGATATTCAAACAATCGATTAATTAGATATTTTTGGCCCATAATTTTTTCTGTGTAATAAGTAGTTAATTTCCCCGTTACTTCAATACTTAACGTCGGGTTTTTAACCCTTCCCGACATAAAAAATGGCGGTTTTAAGTTTCAAGCGAATTATACATATTCAATTTACAGCTTTTGCTTGGATTTATGTAAAGCTACATAAATAATTAGATCTCATTGTAGTTATCACATTTTAAAATATATTAACATTACCAAAAAATATAAAAAATACACTCAAAAAGTTTGTTGTCATATATTTAAACTTAAAAAGAAAACTGCTATTATTTTGGAAAACATGAATTTTTTGTTGGTTTTATGATAATTTATTTGGTTAAGGGTTACACTTAGAATACTATGTAGGTAAAGACCACTGCAAATGTAGTTAAAAACAAATTAAATTTCACTTTACGAAAGGACGACTTACATTTCAGTAAATTCAACTAACATTGCCATTTGTTTTTTAATGTTCAAAAAATTAGTAACAATTGTAGTAAAAATTAACCACATGTTAGTAAAAAATAAACAAAAATTTATTTTTTTATTTTTTTAAATATCAAAAAATTACTGTAAAAAATGTATGTAAAATCATAAAACAGTCCGTTGAGGTGGTTTGTTTTTTTAAATGAACTACAAGGTTAGTAAAAAATTTAATTTGTTCTACAAATGGCAGACATTTACATTAAAAATAAAGAAACTGTATTACAACCCAAACAACTACATTATTTGCAGAAAATCATATTAAATACTTTTAAATTCGCAAAATTTAAAATTTTATATAAGGATGATTTTTGAGGTTATAAAAATTCAGTTTTCCATAAAATTTAAAGCTCATTAAAATCTTTTATTTGATGTACGTTTTGGAGGAATTGATACAGCGCTTTAGTTGTCACAAAGCGAAATGTGTTTGTAAAAAACTGCCGATGTATCCGCTAGGAATTAATAAAAATTTAACTTTCTTGCACTTTATCAATTAAGTCCAAAGATTCACTCTATATAAATAATTATGTTCTAAAGCCATGTTTTTTATAAAAAAAAAAATGCGACAAAAAACATACATTTTTAAACAATGTACGCCAGTTTCTTATAAGCAGGGACAGGGAGTTCATGCAACTGCATGTTTTTCACTTAAGTGTGAGAACAGGGTAAACAAAATATCTTTGCGAATCAAAGAATTTGCGCTAAAATGGCATCGATTTCTTAGTGCATATTTTTCTATAAATGCATGTTTTTGCATATTTTTCTTTAAATGCATATTTCTATTGAATATTTTTACTGATTTTGCTTTAAATGCATATATTTATGGCAGTTTTCTTAGTTTTTCATAAAAAAAAAACACTTTCAATTTTATTTTATATTTGACTAGCACTATCCACGGTACTCTTTAAAAAGACTAAACTAAGATTGCAACTTCTAACTCCAATTAGCCACACTAGTCGCTGTGTTGACCGTGATGCAACTCGCTAAGAGCTACGAGCCATAGCTGATGATGGCGAATTGTTTGATCATCAGCAAGACAGAAAGTAAAAAGTTTTTCATATAGAGCAATTTAACATTATAAAATACTTTGATCAATTAACATTTAAAAAAAAAAACACTGACGACTCCTTCGATGGAGCAATAAAAAAGCGTTCTTCTTCTTCTTGTAAAATTAACTCTAATAGTTTCGAAGTAAATGATCATAAAACGTTAAAAGATGTTTTAAACAAATTTCATTAAATGTTTAAGTTAATTTTTATTGTTTAATATATTCTCTTCATACGTTTTGCACAATTAGCTCAAAATATTAATTATTTATTTTGAAATTATTTTTTTTGTTATTTATTTTGTTATTTACAAAAATTTAAAAAAAAAGTTTTTGGTGCATAATTTTAGATTTTTCATGCATGTTATAGGATCCTAAAACACGCTTCTTCAGTGAATGAAGTTCCTGACCCTGCTTATAATTTTGTGATGGATACGAATCCCGTTATTGATGCGCTGACATCAACTTGGTATACCTCAAACTGTATAAAATTACACCATTTTTTAAATACTGTTCTCAAAACTCAATTCCATTACACGGAATTTCCCTATAGGAAAAATTGCGAAATTTTAAAAATCGGAAAATTTCGGTTTTACTTGTAAACCACCATACAATTTTTCACTAAGCAGCGATGTGGAAATTCCTTTTTTTAGTGAATGTATCTCCCAAGTCTAGTGATTACATTTTGTATAAAAATGTACATTACATTTTGTTTAAAAATGGCCATCAATTTTTTTGGTAAAAACGTTTCAACGCTTTTAGGCGTATTTAACCTTATTCAACAGATGTCTAAAATTTTTCTTGTATCTCATACATTGTTTAAGGGGGACATGACATTGGCCGTTTTTTGAAATCGACATTTTTATAATTTTGTATTTTAGTAAATATTCTTAAGATTCTAAGAAAAAAATTTCATGGAAAAATTCCTACGGGTTCAAAAGTTACAGCCGGATTAGTGAGAGCGCATTTTTAATGTTCGCGCTACCTATGTACGGCTACCTACGTACCTACTTTCTTTGTTCACAATCTTTGAACACGTTTATCTAGAAACCATGTTTTTCGTACTGGTTGCGGCACTAGCGGGTTCATATTTTGACGATTTTTTTTTGTATTTTTTTAAACTTGATTCGCTATCGTATGACACGAGTTTTTTTTAATTTTTTTTTTCGATTTTTTATGAATTTTTAAAGTCAATATTTTTTTCGAAAAACACTTTTAAATTTGGAACATCACCAAAAATTGAAAAAAAAATTTAAAAAAAAGCTCGTGTCATACGATAACCAATTTTGTTTAGATTTAAAAAAGTAATTTTTTTCTAGATCGGACAATTTTTGCGACTCCCAGCGCTGCAACCACGAGACCCCCGTTTTTTTCTCTGCCGCCAGTTTGGAGCTCTATAAAACCATGTTGGAGTGAAAAAAATATTGGAAAAATGTTTGTTTTTGACTGAGTTATGAATTTTTAAAAAAGGTCTGTTTTCTCTGCCGCAAATGTAATGTCCCCCCTTAAAGCTAAAACTTTGAAGTTACCCCATCAGAAATATACTAACGGCATAGTACTGGCAAGTCACTTACGTCGTTAGTACCAGCGTTGGATATCTGAAGATTATAGTGCATTGCCAACCCCAAAACAATAACACCGGGGTGATCTAAAAATAGATTTTTCAAAATAAAAGTTTAAAGTTTTAGAAAAGTACAAAATTTTATTGTAATAATGGTTTGAATGAAAATATAACAACATGTTCTAAATTTTACGTTTATTTAAAAGTTTGGCGGCTTATTTTACTATTTGTCGAGTTTTTGTAAAAGTTTAAAACATAGTTTTTAGTGCTTTTTTTGGGTGCCTTATTCTTAGCTATAGTTAAAGCTTGTATGACACCTGCTTTTTTGCAGCAACTTTACCAGGGAACAGATTCTCTAAGCAACACGATATCGTTTTGTTCAAAACGATACCTAATTTGCTATCGTTTTGACGAAGTTACTTACGAAAACGTTAAACGTTGGAAAATTGTTGTTTTTTACCAAAATTGTTAATATTATTAAAAATTAAAATGTTTTACTTTTAAATTTTAAAAAATTAAAACCAAAAGTTTATTTTTCGATAATTTATCATAAATTATGATGTGAGCAAGATTATTCAAGTTCAAGATCATTTGTTTTTTGTTAAACAAAAATCCGTGCAATGTTTATTTATTAATCAAAAAAGTTTTTTGTCCGCTAACTTAAAGCAGACTTTATCTACTGACAGGTCCTTACATGTTTCATTTCGCGTCACCGAAAATCATCAGAGAACCAATGTAGAAGGGGTAGAATATTTTTACCCAAATTTTTAAGGAAAAAGATCAACGCTTTGGTTTTCATTTTTTAAAATTTAAAAGTAAAACGTTTAAAAAATTGCAGAGTACGGCAAAACTGATTTATGGTCCTAATATTATAGTCAGAAACCTGGCTGACAACAGTAGCACTGAACTGCAATACTGCAGGCCTTTACAAACCGTTGCTTGCGTTATATACTGAAAATTTGGTGGCCAAACGTCATAAGCAATGAAGAATTGTATAGAAAATGCCAAATTGATCCCATTCCCATTATTATAAAGAGAAGAAAATGGAAATGGATCGGTCACACGCTTAGGAAAAACCCTGATGAAATAAGCCGTCAAGCACTAGATTGGAACCTACAAGGCAACAGAATAACAGGTCGGCCAAAGACCACCTGGAAAAGAAGCTTGCTCAAAGATATTGACCACAGCGGAAGAAGCTGGAACGAGTTAAAACTACTAGCGAATGACAGAATATCTTGGAGAAATTTTGTAGATTCCCTATGCTCCACAGGGAGTTAAGCGGAAATGAAGAAGAAGAAGACTATAGTCAGAAAGTGTTGTTGTTTATTTAATAAACAATAACAACACAGTGTATTATGACTAGAGATTCTAGCCTATACACGAACATTATTAGTTAAAAATGTTTTATTTTTGATTTGAATTAGTTCAATTCTTCAAATTTTGTCTTTTTACTTCTCATCGGGTACATACATAAAACAATACGGGTAAAGCGTTGATCTTTTTCCTTCAAAATTTGGGTAGAATATTCTAGCTCTTCTACATTGGTTCTCTGATGATTTTCGGTGACGCGAAATGAAACATGTAATGACCTGTCAGTAGATAAAGTCTGCTTTAAGTTAGCGGACAGAAAACTTTTTGGATTAATGAATAAACATTGCACGGTTTTTTGTTTTAAAAAACAAACCGAAACGTCAACAAATGTAAAGTTTTTGATAGAAATAAACTGGTAAAGTTGCTGCAAAAAACAGTTGTTACACACGAACTAAACTTTGATTATTTTAAAATAAGCTTGCAGGTCTCAAAAAAATTGTTTTTTTTAAATCTAACAAAAAATATAAAACAAATTTAAAAATTTTATCAAAGAAGGTAAAAAAATATAGATTTTTGAATATATCGCACTTGATCAACAAGAGGGTATTAACTCAAAATTTTAAAATTTTCAGTAGAGTCAAAAAACTGTTTATGGTCACATTTTAACAGAATTTAAAAATTCAAACATATCATAATAAGCAAACTCCATTTGAATATTTATATACATTGTTTTTGTTTTAAATTTTACCACTCATTGCAAAAAAAAATCTATTTTTTGAGTTAATACCATTTTTTTGAAATGTTATCGATTTAAATTTATAGAATAAAACAAATTTTATCAACAAAACAGTATCAACTCAAATACAACCAAATATAAATAAAACAGTTTGATTATTTTTAACATAAATAAAGGCTCAAATCAAAATAATACCCTTTTTATGAAAATATACGATTCATTTCTATTTAAACTTTTGTATTAACTCGAAATAATACCTTTTTGTTGAAATAAAGGTAACCACTACATTATCATGAAAATGGTCTCAAAAGTGGTTTTCGAGATGAAAGAGTAATCGGAATACGTTGAAATTTTTACAATAGATAGATATTGATGTTGTTAGTTGATTTCTTGAAAAAGTTGATATTGTAAAAATTTTGAGTTAATACCCTCTTGTTGATCAAGTGCAATATGTATATCGTTGTTTTATGAGCTTTCTAAAAACTTTATAGAGTTCAGTTTATGATGACCAACTATTTCCGGACGTAGATGTCATCTATGGTATACCCCAGGTATACAAAGCAGGAAAACAAAGCACTAGCAAAGCACTGGTAGACGGTTGTTTTACAAAAATAAGCAACGACAAAGCCCAGAAACACAAATAATTGCCAACGTTTGAAAAAGGAGCTTTTCCATCACTTGTTTTGCAAAAATGTCTTCGGTCTTGCAGAAATAAGCACTTGCGAAGCACAAAACACAAATGCTTTCCCAACAATTAAAATAGGTGCTTTTCCAGAACTTATTTTGCAAAAACTGAGTTCAAAACAAAGATAAATTCTAAATTCTAAATGAACTTAGTTCGGTCGCTTTATCAACGCCGGATAGGGGTGCTTTACCAGATCTTAATGAGCGAAACATTTTTTAATCGAATAATCTGTTCAAAAACTGTTTAATCGTTTCATCGAACAAAATAAAAAACCTAATTAATGACAACTATAGCGGGTACTCTAATAAAAGGAAATTTTCACAGAATTTCAAAAAAATTTCTAGATCCATTTTAAGGATATGGGGAAGGAGTCGGAAAATTTAAGCAAATTGTGATTACCGGTTAGATGTGCTAGTACATAATTAAATCTCTTCGGGTGGCTTTTTTAATGTCAGTTTCTTGCCATTAACAAATGCAAACGAACGATTTTCATACAAAAAAGTGTATAATTGTTAAGCTATGTACAGACGGTTGTCAGATCTTACAATATTGTAAGATCTGGCAATGTACTGACAATGAAACATGTTTAGCAAAAGGTAAATTGTCAGTTCAGACGATTGTAAGAAAACCTTTCAATTTCATTGTCTGACAATTCTCAAACAATAAATTAATCTGCCAACGAAAATTGTCAGTTCACACGGTTGTCAGATTCTTGTATGGCAAAAATTGCCAGATCTGTTGTTAGACATTGCTAGAACTGTCAAAGCATTTGAAAGAAATTATTAATTGTGTGTTTAATTAAATTGAAAAAGTAATAATATTAATTGTCTTGGAACAAAAAAAAGCAATTGCAACGATTTTATCTGCATATGTATTAGAAAGTAGCGAGGATGAAGACAAAATATTCTTGCAAATTGCAGTTCAAAGAGGTGCGAAGATTTGGCCATTTTCCTTTGCAATCGTTCACACTTTTCTGGATGGCATTTGCGACCTCTTCCCATAAAATATCTTTGGGAAGTTTTTACTCAGCGCAACCAGCATCCCATAAACTTCGCCGTACCTCAACTTCCTCGATAAGTTTGATAATACTTTCGTGTGACCACACGGATTCCACCTTTCTGCGGTACTATCTTTGTTTGGGTGTTGGTTTTTCCCGGCTTTAGAGCCTGTTGGCGACTGGGAGCCTCTTGGCGACTGGGTACGAAACATCAAGTCAGTTTGCTCATAGCTGCAATCTATGACGCAGGTTTCATTAATGGAAATGTTGCCATCCATTTTTTTATTTAATTTGATTTCCTATTTTGTTTCACTTTTGATTTTTAATATTATTAATATGAACTTTTGTTTTTTTTTTCATTATTTATGGACAGTGCAGCCAAAAGAAACATTTCTGTGACAATACTGCCATTGTCAGATGCATTAATTTAAACACATCTGCCAATAAAAAATAGTTTACAATGTCTTGCAATTATCTGACAATGTCAACGTACTGTGTTCACACGAACATCAGATGTCTGACAATATTATTGTCTTACAATGTACAGACAATGCTTTTTCTTACAATGTTGCAAGACAGAAGTTGTAAGTTCACACTGTTGTTAGACATTTTCTGAACATTTTTCTGACAATATTGTAAGATCGGACAACCGTCTGTACATAGCTTTAGTTAGCTCCGCCGAGAAAAAAAATTTAAAAAAAACTCGCGTTTTTCTAAAAAAAAATTTGAAGAAATAATTTTTTTTTTATTTTAATGCGCCTTCTGTATTCTGAAACAAAGTTGATGAACTAGTTTTTTTTTTTATTAATTAATAATCATATAATTACAAATTATATACTATTACCCTAACCGAGCACTAGCTACTATGGCCTTCGGCGCGTTGTAGCGAAAAAAGACCAGTGCATCTGGTGGGAATCGAACCCACGACCCCCGCACTGATAAGCCAGCACGCTACCAACGCACTGATGAACTAGTTATTATAGGCTTCTAGGGGGGTTTAAATGGACCTATTGTAAAACGTCGATTAAAAGTGTGCAAAGTCCTGAAAAGTTGTGAATTTGTAGATAGCTGAAATTGTTTATAAAACAACGATATATATTTTATTTTGTGCGACCCGGTAAGCTAAAAAAAAAAAATATATATTTTATTTAATGGTAAAACAAAACACTTTATTGCTCTAGTAAATGTTTATATTCGGCGAGTATCCGTTCCTCTTGTACCAAAGGTAAATCCAAATAATCTTGTTCATTATCGGTGATTTCTTCAGTAAATCTATTGTAAGCCTTTAAAGATTCCATTTCTTTTTGTGCTTTATCCAGAGCTTTCGTTATTAAGGAATTGGTACCGGAAGATGTAGAGGGTCCTCCATAATCAACGCTACTAGCAGCAGCTGTAGCTGCAGCCGTCATACGTTCCATGGCAGCCAATAATTCTGTTTCATTGCCATGTTGTTTTATAAGAAATTCTATGGCTTTATCTAAACTATTTTGTGTAGTTTCTAATGCTAGACGAGCTAATTCTTCGGTGAAACCTAATTGTTGTAGTTGAGACAAAAAATCATTGTCTGCTGATTGTCCGGGCGGTAGATTACGACGTAATTCATCGGCATTGGTTTGTAAGATATCCAACTAAAAAAAACAAAGATATATTTTATGTAATACTGTATTTGCTAATGCCAAAGCATTTATTGGTTGAAAAAACCAATGCCTCAGTGCTAAATTCCCAAGTATGGGTTTGGATGTTTTTCGAAACGAAAGATGTTTTGTACATGTTTTCCCATACATATTTTTATTCACCAAAAGATATGATTTGCCCAAATCACGTAATGGAAACATAGTATAAAACAATAAGTTTCAAACGATATTGTTTTAAAGTTTAAAAAATTCTTACCGCCTTTGGAACATCATTTTTGGTACGTTTTAGGGCCTCCACTACTATATCCCGGTCAAAACCCATTTCTACTAATGTACATACACTTCGTGGATTAACCCAATCTTTATCTTTGCCATTATTATTATTGGCGGTTAATTTTTCATTTAATTTTCGTTCTTGCTTGGATTTATTGCGAGTCTCTTTCAATTTATCCTTTCTGTCGTGTATAAAATTAATGGCCTGTTCGACATTACCACTGCAGGCTCTTAATGCTAGACGAGCTTCGAATGGTTCAAACCCCATTTCTATTAGAGTCACCACCAATGTATCATCTACTTTTAGGCCACCTAGTTCAGTTTCAGCTGTAACAAATTTTTCATATGCTTCATTACGACGATTTTGATGGAACAGTACTACACCTTGGAGTAGATGTAAACGCATTATTAAGGCTTTTTCTGGGCAGGCATTGCCTTTAAGTGTTATAAGACGTTGTAAATTTTCACCATATGAACGACGAAAACTTTTCTCACATAATTCTAATCGTCTCTGGGCATCAGGTAACTGTGTAACATTCTGAAATGTTAAAAGAAAAATTTATTCGTTATGAATGTGTTCACTAAACGTTATCTCACGTATCTCAGACACGTCATAGATTCGCTGGACATTTTTGAACCAAACTTTAAGAAATTTTTGTAATTTTGTTTGAAGTTGTTGGAAGTTGAAGTTTAGACCGAATATAAATTCTAGACGGTTAAAGATATTTTAAAAATTGTAATTCTGTATTATTTTGCAAACAAATCGTTATTCAAAAATATATGAAAAATTAATTTTTTTAAGTTAACCGATTTTTAACATTTTTTGTAAAAATATCCCGACATTATAATTTTTATAATAAAAATCAGACATTATTTATGTATTGAGTGAAAACTAGTATTTCCAATTATTCGACCTATGCGATTAACCGGTTAAGGCATTATTCAAAATATCGCTTAAATGGATTAACGGTTTTTCGGGTCGGTTAATCGAAAAAATTGGCGATTAATCGTTTAAAATGTATTTTTTTGGTTTTTTATCTATACAAACACAAAGAACTGCATTTTTGGTAAATATCGGGTAAAGTTGACTGTATTGTTTTATAGTGTTTTTTGAGGATGATTCAGGGTGTTTTTTATACAGGTATAGAACTTTAAGTTGGCAACACTTTTTTAACTGCCGGTCATTTTGTCAGCTGTCAAGTGATTTATGTTTAGTTTGGTTTGGCATTTCGACATGAATAGACTGACGCCTGAACAACGCTTCCAAAATGTGCGAATTTAGTTTGAAAGTCATGGTATGTTCGAAATACGTATAGCGCACTACGTCCATTTTACGGTCAACATAATCATCGCACCACGTATACTCTAAATGATAATATACATCCACAGAGACGTCATACAGTGCGTACAGAAGAAGTCATTAATGCTGTAGTCTATCAGCCATCGTGTAAAGGAATTGGATATGTGTCCATCCACTTTATGAAAGATTTTGCGGAAAGATCTTGGTTTGCGTGCTTACAAAATCCAACTTGTGCAATAATTGAAAAATTCATGGCCGATCTGCAGAATTATATAAAAGATTCGACTTTTTAATATTTTTAAATAAGTTTTGAAAAACGTCCCATCAAAAGAGGTCAAAAACTCATATTTTCAAATAATTATTTGGCAACTCTGGATAACAATTTTTCACAATTTTTTTGTTGTCAAGATGTTGAATTATTTTAGGGATTTTAAACCACTTTATTACCTTTATTCAGTAAAAACTATAGCCGTTTAAAAGTACTGGGTTGAAAAGGGAACATTATTTTAATAACTATATTTAAAAAAAAGTATTGATACATTTTTTATAAGCAGAGCGCGACTTCCATGCATGTTTGCAAATCGTATTGCAAATCGAAGAATTTTCAACAAAATGGTATCGATTTGTTTTTGCATATTTTCTATAAATGCATATGTAGGCATTTTTTGGTGCATATTTTCGATTTAATTGCATATTTTGTAAAAATTAAAATTAAGATTAAATTAAAAATAAACAAAAGCAAGCATTTGTAGCCCTTAACATATCATTTAGTTGACATTTGTTAGACATTTATATTGTATTTCATTTTTAAACCAATATAAGTGCATATTTCGGAGTTTCTACTGCATATGTTTAACTTTGTTTGTGTATGAAAGTCGCAGCCCTGTTTAAAAGATTCATAATAAAATGTTTTTCAATTAATAACTCGTCAGCTTACTATTGGTTTGACCCACTGACCAATTTTGAAAATAAGTCAGGAATGAATTATATGTATTGCAAATACACTCTTTTTAACTCCGTAACCAGTTTCTCGATATCTTGTATCATAACTGAGAAATTCAGCATCGACTTTGCATTATATCCTCAATTTTAATGTTTAATAAACATTGTTTTGATGCATTCACCACTGTTTGACATACACAGTAAATTATGTGTACTTTTTTTTAGTTTTTCAAATTTCGAAAAATCCTCGGATTTCTGAGCAATTTCGTTTTTTTGAAAAACGAGAAAAATGCTAAAAGTGGTAATTTTGAATATTCGTATTTTATTTAAATTGCACTGGAATGATATACTCCTGGTATACTAAGAAATGCATGTTTTATGCAATTTTTTTTAAATGCACTTTTTCAAATTTGGAAACTATCGATTTGAAAAAAATATGCATATTTGTAAAATATGGAATTTTTACTACTTTACTCTATTATTATTAACGATTTATTGAAAAAAAAGCTTGCGCGATGTTTCCATAGAATAAACAACAATTTGTTATTTTTTAAATTTAAAAATGTTGAGCTAAATCCCGTTTAAATGTCTCTCTTTTAAAAACTTTACATTTAATTTCTAAGATTTCCTTTCTACATGAAAGACAAACGAAACTACTTAAATATTAAATTTTTAAAATTTAATTGTTAACCCTTTCAACATCATGTTTATTTCTATAAAATCAATGGCAAAGCTGTGCTGAAAAGTGTTAAAAATTTAAATTTTAAAGCAGGTAATTTCAGTAGATTCTTGTATATTTCACTTACAGAAAAATCCATAAAATTAAATGTATAGTAGTTTTTAAAACAGAGACGTTTAAAGGGCTCCTTAACATTACATATTTAAATTTAAAATTTAATAAATCTGAAAAATAAATTAAAAAATTATAAATTGTTGTTTTCTCTATGTAAAAATGCTATAAGTTTTTTTTTTTAAAAGTGAATGTGGAACTATTTGGTGAAACTTCCATATTTTGCAAATATGCATTTTTTTAAATTGAGAGTTTCCAAACGTTAGAAAAATGCATTTTAAAGCTGAATTGCATAAAAAATGCAATTCTTGTTGACGCTGGAAAAAAAATCTTATTCACAGTTTAAAAGTAGAGTACCGATACAATTTAAATGGCGATGATCCGATCAATATTCAAGAAAATACGTATACAAAGACACACTTTTCGCACATTTCTTATTTTTCAAAAGAACTACATAGCGCATAAAACCGTGGATTTTTCGAAATTTAAAAAACTAAAAACGTCAATTTTTAAGTGTGTCCATACAGTTTATGAATGCAAAATTTAATTGAAATCGGCAAATCGAAAGTCAGATAATTCAAGCCAAAAACTTACAAGTTTTTACTGAATAAATTTTTGCCAGTAAGAATTTGTAAGCAGAAAAAAAACATATGATTGAAAAATTTAATTAAATAATAATTGTTTATAAATTTAAATGGAAAAATATTAAAGAATTAACTAAATTAAATTTTAAAATGTTTCTTGTTTGAGTTTGAATTTTAACGTCTTTTTCAGAGAATTGCAATTAATATGCAATTTTATATAATTTTAATTGTGAAAAGCGTGGTAGAGAAGAATGAGTGTATTTTCTAAAAATCATAACTACATTGCAAATTTTAAAATTTTCTGAATCAGACTGCGCAGTTTCTGGTATTAAACCTTCGTCAGTGACCCTGTTTTTTTGAATAATGTAATATTTGTTATGTTTTTATTTGTTCGATTGCGTCTATATGAATTTTTCTGTACAATCACTGACCGTGGTATATATAAACTGATTTCTAACGCCACATGCACTCGCACTACATGTTAGACAGAGCGCTTTAGCCCTCTGAGCTATCGTCAGGTCGAGTTTTGTTGTGATTAAAACTTGTTTTATTCAATACACGGTGTTTTTTGTTCTTGCATACATAATCTCAGAATTACAACTCCAACAACACAACAGTTCTATTTTTAGAAACTGACCGCACTCTAATGTCCACTGTTTTCCCATATGTTGTAAGTGATGCCACATCTATGATATATTCTTTGTATATTCGATAGATGGCGCTTACGTAGTTAGGGAAGAATTGCCAGAGAGCAAAGTTTGATTTTTGTTTAAGTTTGAATTTTAACGTCTTTTTCAGACAATTGCAATGTTTCTGGTCTTAATTTTCAATTAATTTTTATCCTTTTATGATGACCAGTTGATTTTATTTTAATATTTGGTATTTTCAATCAGCTGACTGATTCTTATAAATTCGCTTACTTTTTGTAAATTTTAGTAAATTTGATCTTACTCTCTGTAAAATTGTTACTGAGTAATTTTTACTGGACTTTAATACAAAAGTAATCGAACAGATGTATTTTAAACGTCGTATTTTTATAACAGTAATATCATAAATGCTTTGCCAACCCTCCACAGACTGCATAGACATGTTAGCAATAGGTCCATTCGTTTACTTTTCCAGTAAAATCCAGTAGATGAGTAAATTTTGGGCAAAATAAAAAAATTTTACTCTCAAAACTGGCTCTTGCACAAAAAAGTAAACGAACCGAAAAATTGCAAAAACTTGCATGTTAATTCAAACATATGAGCGCTAAAAAGCTTAGTGTTGTAAAATATGTGTTATTTAGACTACCCAGTATATTTTGTTTTTGGTACTTGATGCATTGCATTTTAATAATTATAAATTCGTAGCAATTGTATTTTTTAAATTAACTTTTATGGAAGCTTTTAGACTTGTTTAGTTTGTACATGACTTTTAATTTTGTTTCTAGTTAAATAACATACGAAAATACATGAATACTTGATTTTTGATATTTGATATTCGGTACCCTGAATAATATGCAGTAAGAAGTATTCATATATTCATTAGCTTTACATCTCTAATATATTAATGTAAGTCTCGGTTCACACACGGCAATTTTACTTGCGCAATTCTTGACTTTATAGAAGAGGGAGGGAAAGAGAATTATAGGGGGTACAGACTTGCCCGTACTCCAATTCCGTTTTGTTTTGTCATCCGCAATTTTCAACACTGCAGGTTGATATACGAAAATTGCTGAAACAAACTTTTCCTGTGTGAACACAAAAGCATGCTGTGCACTTTCAAAGGAGAATTGAAGAAAAATTGCGCAATTATAATTGCCGTGTGTGAACCAGGACTAAATAAAAACAATTAACACAGATATTAGAAAACTGATAAATCGTTACTATAACAATTGTAACTGACTACTTTATTTTTAGTTTTTGCCTCACTTTTAATTCAGCTTTTGTTCTTTTAAATGTTTTTATTACTAAATGTATGTTCATTTTTGTTTGTTTACTTAATTTAATCGTATGTTTTTGTTTTCTACCGGATTTTACTGGCAAAAATTTGTTCAGTAAAAATTTGCAGGTTTTTTTCTGACAACTGTCACTTTACTCTCTTAGTAGATGCTCTCTTTTGCAAATTTATGTGTACGTGAACGCATTTCAGTAAAATCCAGTACAAATTTGTGCAAATTTTGGTGTAAACGAATGGACCTAATGACATATCGTCGTATGAATATTGGTGAGACCTATAGACCATTTCTGGTAAAATTGAGTTAGGAATTGATTATATCTGATTAATGTGTCCTCTTTCTAAATCTTTAATCCGTTTTTATATACCTCGTATCAATTAGGAGATATCCAGCCCTATATGTGATGCGTATCCCTATTTTTACAAATTTCTTAACATTGGTATGGTGTATTGACCACTTTTTGGCCAATGAGTCAAACTTTCTATAGAAAAATAAAAACATTATTCGTCAATCTTGGTTTGACACATTTGAAATAAGCAACGCATATAAAACAAAAAACAATAAAAAAGTTTAAGCATTAGTTTGCACTATGACAACCTATTTTTATAATGGTTAAAAGAAAAAAAAACTTTTGACCTACTTGAAAGAAAAACAATAAAATTGTGATAAAAACGGATTATAGGCCATATAAAAAAACTCTTTTTAAAAAAATTTGTAAATAACTCTGGATACTCAGTGCAAAAAGGCGTAAAAATTAACAATATTGTTTATAATAAATGCAGCTATAGATATAGCAAACAAAAAAGAAAACCTATCTTGTAATTTTGTTGTAAACTTTCTTTATCGTTTTTCTCGCAAAAATGTTTTTGGTCGGTGCGGCTCTCCAATAATCAATCGACGATATTCCAAAAAACAGTCATATTGGACCGTATGGGTTTGTTTACATTATAGTGATTTGCGAAGTGAAATAGAAATAAAAACCCTTATACAAATTGTATGGAATATTTTTCTATATATCTATCCATTTCTGTATATCACTATAATTTTGAAATTTAATTTTACTCATTTTCTTAGCACCATTTTGAATTCATCAGCAGATTTCTGTCTGTGTAGCTTGTGCCCACACTGGAAAGTTTATTATACAATTTGTTTTGTATTTTTATTTTAATGTTTCAAACATGAAAGAGATAGTTTTAAATGTTTATAATAAAAAATTCTCTTTTATAAATTTAGGAACATTTATCGAAAGCAATAAACGCGAAATTTGAGAAGAAACGAAGAAGCAGTGGTTAATTTCCATAACTGCAAATACGCTTTGTGTACTTATACACCAAATACAAACCCTAATACGGAATACCCGAAATTATTTTGATTGTTTATCATAAAATATTTGCTTTTATATGTATAGGAATAGTTGTCTATATAAATAATCTTGAATTTAAGAAGAAACGAACAAATTAGATTTGAAATGAGACAACAATTGTAGGGGTATGTACCTGCAAATAAACATTGTGTATTTATACACCATATACGAACCTTTTAACATTATTTTTAGTACTGATTTTTTGAATCAGTATTGTTCCAGACTGGTCGTATGTACTAAAATAATGTAATGAATAATCATAACACAATTCTAACATACATACCTTAAGGCACAAATAACACCAAACAATATCCAAATTTACTAAAGCATAATTATCGACAGATTCCAAAAACTTTGAATTACAAGTAATAAATTTGTCATCAGCTTCCAATAGTAAAACTAAAGCCTCATCGTACTGATCACGTTTCATGGCAGCACGAGCCTTTTCATAATAACCCAATGCCATTAAAAGAGCACGATTTTCTGCTGGAGGTAAAAATACAGGATTACCATCTTGGTCTTCCATCTAAAAACATACATAAATTTAAAAATTTAACAATTAAAACCGGGATTTTAATCAAATATCACCTCGAATAGTTGACGACTTGAATCCACTATAGACTCCACATCCATTTTAATTTTACGTATACGATCATACATTGTATCTTGTTGATTTTGTTCCGCGACATTGTCCACTTCACTTATTATAACCATTAATTGCTGATTGTTCTTAATGTTTTGTAGATCTAACGTTCTATCAGGATCAATAATTTTACCGGATGATATACATTTAATACGACTTGGATCTACTATTTCTAAAGATTTGGCTACAATAGCTTGTAGCTCACTGCCCAATGACTTCAGTGGACATTTTACTTCGATAATATTTTGTGTGCCCTGTTGATTGCTAATGCGTCTTACACTAAATGTAGCCAAACCTGAAAAAAGATAAAGTCTGATTTAAAGACTTGCCCTTAGGCGACATTTCTTGTCTACGAATATATTCCTACCTGTCTCTTCATATTCTTTGCGTGCAGCCAATTTACGTAGTGCTCCCTCTTGCAATTCCGTTAAGGCCAGTTTACAATTGGATTTGGACATACTTAGATTTTGACTAAAGCTTTCAGCCAATTTCTATAAAAAACAATTGAAAAATATTATTAATCTTCGGTTTCTTTGTTATAAATTAAAAATTTCCTTAAAATTACCTCAATTTCTTCCTCGACACAACCAACCTCATCATAGTAGTATGGTTCCAACCATAATTTAATTCCCATCGTTTGTAAACGTGCCCTCACTTGTATAATAATATTATCTATTTTGGACATTTTTATGAGAATATTCCAATTTCACTTGTCGATTTGTTCTTGTACTTTAATATAACAATGATCTCACGCTGCACTTGCGGTTTCAAAGAATGACATGCGAATTGTTTAATAATTTCACAATATTTTACGGCAATTCCTTTATTTTATTGTTTTTCTGAAGTCTTTGTTTATTTATTTGTTTTTAGTCGTTTATTTTGAACACGTTTTTTCTACGTTGCATTTCTTTTGTTTTCTTCGATGTTACGAATTTGGTGATGTTTGTTGTCAGATCGAGCGATTTTTAAAAAGCAACAACTATACTATATATGTATTGTATGTATCATTTTTGGAATTGTTGTTTTGGTATAATTTTCAAATATTTTATAGCTTGGTCTAATTATTTAATTAATTAGTTAAACCGTGATTTTATTGCATTTGAAGAAACGAGCTAATTACCACTTTTCGTAATATTTTTCACCGTTTATAACGGTATTCGTACACTAGCAATATTATTGTGCAATATCATGATTTTGTTCTTTATCGCTGCAAATGGTGATAGAAATACAAATAAAGACAATAGAAGTTGTGCCATAATATTGCTAGTATATGGTTACCTTAAGCACAGAATATGCATTCTTGCAATATTATTACACAATTTTTCATTTTTTTTCTTTATTCTATTGCCATGTGTGGTAATAGATTAAGGAACATAATTGAAAAATTGTACAATAGTTTTGTTAGTGTATGGGTACCGTTAAATCTAGAATTGCTAGCGATTTTTTGTTTAGCCCGATTAAGGCTTATTTGTAAATAGTTGACATCATCAGTGTTTTCATTGTTCAACACTGTGGCCAATTTAGGGCTTTTTTGATTTTCGTATCGGCTGCTTTTAACAGCTGAGCGCCAGTGCTGTTAACTTTTTCGCAATTGAAAAAAAACAAGGAGAACAACATCTAACAAGAGAAGTCTCTCGATACACGCAAAAAAAAATGTGTATCATATACAAAAATTATAGTAATAGTTTACAGTATTCATAAAACAGTATGCATAAACGAATATTAGCATAAAATACATATTTTAAACCTTGTGTAAAGGTTAATATTCGTTTATGAATACAGTTTTAAGGCTAAAATTTGTGTTTTAACTATGTTTAATATTTTTATGAATACGGTAGTAGATTAGACTAAAGTGGCACTATGCACCGCGACCAGAAGTTGGTATTTTGTGCTGCCAGCGAATACACCCTATAGGTTCAGGCTCCCTACGAAGCCAACTATCCTACCAGGTAAACAGTTCCAAACGTCCGATGGCGTCACTATTCGACCACCAAAATAACGCACTCTCCTGTCGGAGAGCCTCGGACATTTGCAGAGAACATGCTCTGAGGTCTCGGGTTCCAATTCACAAAACCTGCACGTATCCGTAGAGGATTGTCCCATCTTGTACAATTGATACCTAAGGCCACAGTGTTCCGTGAGGTAACCCGTCACGGTCCTTAGTTCGCCCCTTGTCATAGACAAGAGTTTCCGCGACCTCTCCCCAGAGGGAGATACGGTAGTAAGTGTTTTTTGTAATTTATCTTTTTTATTAGAAAAATATACTTGTGGCTTATATTTTTTTTTTAAATTTCATCAATGTAAATTTTACATTGCATGTTTTGTATTAAGGATCGTCATTTTACGTTGCATAAACTTGAATACATTACTAAAAAAAAAAACAACTTGTGAAATTTAACAAAATCGCAATTTTGCATATTAACCAAGCATTTTCGCCTTTATTTCAACACTAAGTAAATTTTGCAAGTAAAGGCTTTTATAAAAACACACAAGTTTTTTCTGAGTGTATGTTCTCTCCGATCTAATGCAATTTGGACATTTGATAAAGAAAAAAAATAAGGGGCACGCAGCGTTGCCAACTTTGACGATTTGTCTCCATTTTGACGATTTTTGAAGTGAAATATGATAAAATGACGATTTTACTAAATTCATTGTAATGATTTTTGAAAAACTTAAAAATTTTATCAAATTTTTCAGTCAAATTCCTTTTTTTTTAGTTAGTCTCTTTACAGGAAGAAGAAAACATTTTTATTGAAAACATTTTTCGGACACAAGTGATAAACCAGACTGCCGCAGTTTCGTTCCCTCCTGGGACTCGTCAGTGGTTAAATTATGTGTCAATTGAACAAAGTATTTTATATTGTTAATTTGCTGTATATGAAATTTTTTTTACTTTTTTTGGTGTCGTACTGTGATTCAAACCCACTGCCTTAGCATCAAGCTATGCATCGTAATCTCACCTCTTAACGAGTTGAGCCACGGTCGACACAGCAATGACTGTGGCTAAGTGGAGTTTTGTCACGTTACTGACTTACATATAAATTAAAAAATTTTAAAAGACTAATATAAATTTTGTTTCAATAATAACGATAACCGAAGATATTTGTTGTATATTTCAGGAAGTTAAGTAAAAAAATGTTAATTTTTTAAATGATTTAAATCACTGATAAAAGAGTGCCTTTACTCATCTTTGATTCTAGCTAAATCATTATTTTTCTTGAAAGACATTTTTATGCCTAAATTTTGTAAAAACTCAATATCGAAAAAAAATAATTAAAAATTTCTCATGGAATTTTGCAGTCTTTAAAATATGTCGGTGATTTTAAAGTTCTATTCTGCATAATGAGTATGGGCATTTTTGTTCTTAAGACTCAGAGGGGTTTGTAATGGAACTGATAATAAAGGACATTAAAGTGGTGGAATAATTACAAATAAATTGATTAAAATGAAAGTGTTGAGTAAAATTTCTCATTTTTTTGTGAAATATAAGAAGTTTAAGGAATGACAATTTTTTGCCGATTTCTCATTCTCAAAATGACGATTTTTACGATTTTTCCACCAAATTTGGCGATTTTTAACCAATTGGGTTGGCAGCTCTGGGGACACGTATTTTTTTTCAGCGGCGCATTATCATGTTTTGGGGCTAACAATTGGGCTCAAAAAGTACCCAATTTTTCGGGGTTTCGTCTTATTTGGAGTTGTTTCAGTAAAATTTTAGACAAATGGGATAGTAAAACGAAAGAGCTTTTAGAGACACATTAACTGTTGTTCGAAACATGTCCGATAACTTTCAAGTATTTTTATCTCAAAAAAATGTGCTTTAAGCAAGGTTGGCCACCGATACCTTTTTAGTACCGTTAACCTTTTCAAATTGATAACCGATACAATACCAATACCGAAACACCTGAATTTTTAAATATCGGTACACCTCAGCCGTTTGTGTAGTAATGATTTTGTAGTTGTTTAAACTGCAATTGCAGTTGTTTTACTATCGTATTTTCTATTATTGGTGATACGAATTGTCAAATTATTGTAAATTCTCTTGTGAAAATGACAAAATACTGGGAAATAGTTAATTTAGGTGGATAACTTGTAAATTAAAGGGGAGCATGAATGTCTTGCAAGACATCCGCAAGACATTTTTAAATACAACAATTTATTGTTTTTGCTCTGATAGACTTGAAACTTGTAAATTATAAAAACATGCACAAAACTCAAGTATCCTATTAAAAATAAAAAAAAAATGTGTTGATAGATCTATTTCGGGAATTTTCTAGGTTCCCATCATCAGAACACGTTTTGAAAGCGGTAACAATCCCATGCCAAACATCAAACATTCATATGAACTAGTTTACTCACTACATGAGAACTAATATACATATGAGTTTGAAGTTAAAGATTATAACCATTGATCAAACAACAAATTGAAAACTTGTTTGATGTGCAAGATCCACACATTCCTGAAAGGGTCAAATAATAAATTTGAAAACAAAAAACACTATAAATTATTTGTTAGGACAATATTCTAATGAAGAAATATAGATTATGGCCTCGAACTTGAATAATTTTCATTTTCATTGCACAATTAAAGGTCGAAAAAAACATAATTTTTATTTTTAATAAAAATTATAACAAACTTGTAAAAAAATGTTAGTTAAATAGTCTGTCTTTGCTATTTTAAGTATAAAAAATGTAAATATTGGCATCATAACTCACAAGAAAATGTTTTGCAAAACATTCATGCGCCGCTTTAGTGTGAATTAAGCTTAATCGTCCACAACTTCAACTCAATCTGGCATCTCTGAAAAATTAATGAATTTTACAGCGAATTCATAGCTGTAAACTTGGTCTAGACTTGGGCAATTAAGATCGTTTGAGTGATCGCTTTTTCTAGTTCAATGGACCTGAATAAACCAGGCCGCTCTTCTAGCTCAATCGATCTTTAACAATTTCGTTCAATCGTTTGTTTGATAATTTTTAAGCAAACTCTTCATATTAGACACTTCTTTTTAACATTAAAAAAAATTGAGCTGGCAACATTAAAAAAGAAACAAAATTATACTCAAAAGCAACATAAAGAGAATATTACTCAAATACCAAAAATGAACGAATAGAGCGAAAGACCTAAAAGAGCTGAATATTGCAAACTAGCTAACCAGTTCAAAGTAAAGACTAGTTCAATTGACCTAGGTCGTCCACAAACTACACAACTCTAACTTGGTCACACTTTTCCGACTTTTGACCTATTTCACAACATTAATTTTTTGAAGTTTATAAATTAAAAATATAAATATCTAATTTATCATCATGTTCTACAAAGCAGCATCTCGTATATCTTCTCACATATCTGAAGGTTTGCGGTCAGCAGCCATTATGGCCACTGGAGACATATTGGCCCAGACAATAGTGGAGAAAACAGAATTAAAAGATATTAATTATGTACGCACTATCAAATATAGTTCCTTGGGATTATTATTCGGACCAACTTTGAAATATTGGTACACTTTATTGGATAGAAAGATAACGGTGAAGCAAAGTCGTTGGCAACGAACTGTAAAGAAAGTGGTCGTGGATCAAGTTATAATGGCACCGACTCTAAATTTAGCAGTAATAGCTTTAGTGGGCATGGTAAACAGTGAAAGCAGTGACACAATAAAGGAGCGTATACGTGTACAATATCCCGATATAATTAAAAACAGTTATATGCTCTGGCCGGCCACACAAATGATTAATTTTAGTATAGTGCCCTTAAAATATCAAGTCGTTTTTGTGCAGTCAGTGGGTGTATTGTGGAATTGCTTTATATCGCAGCTATTAAATGGTAAAAGTGTAGAAAAACAATAAATTAAAAATAAATCTATTGTTTAACAAAAGGCAAACAAATGCATGTGCTTTTGTGGTGAATTTAACAACTGTTTTTTTTTGTTAACATTTTTGTATTGTTTAATTTTTTTTTTTTTTTTTTTGCATAATTAACAATAAAAGATAAATTATAAATATTAAATTTGTTTATATCTTACTAAATTATTTAATTAAATTGTTTGTAAAATTATAGTTGTTGTTGGTATTTTGTTTTAAGTGATAAAAACTCTTTAGTAATAAAAACGGCAGTATAGCGAGTTTAGGCGGTTTTTGCCTATATCTTAAGTGCGTGAAATATTAACCTTGGTTTGTTGCTCACACTTAACACGAAAATGAAAAAGCGATAAGCAACACCAGTTAATATTTTTGATTAAAAATATAAGATAAAGAAAGATAAGTTATCGACGTTGAAAATGTTCAAAGAGTTATTCCCGTATGACACCTTTTTTGCAGCAACTTTACCAAGGCTTTTCTATAAAATGTTTTAAAAAACGGATTGTCAAAAAATTTGAAGTTCCCCCTGGTAAATATATTACAAAAAAGTAGGTGTCATATAGGCTTACCACTTAACATGCCCAGTTTCAAAATTTGGATGGAATTTCATTACTCGTATATAAACAAATCAAGCCTTTTGTAATTTATTAATTGCATGCAAAAAATAAAAAGTGGAAAATCAACTTAAAATAGCATATAAGTTACCTAAGTTTATTGTATAGAATACACCCAGCAAAAAATCCGGTCCGTTTATGTGCCGTTTTCGGTACAGCATATACGGATCCGAAGTCCGTTTCCGTACCGTTTTCCGGATCAGTATACGGACCGGAAAACGGAATAAAAGGAACATCGAATACGGATTCGAAACAGTATAAAGCACGCTAAAACGGACCGTTTTCGTACCGTCATGCTGTATGGAAAACGGAGTGTACGAATTGAGTGTACGTTCAAAACGTACCGTAAACTGTCCGTAATTTATTTTAAAAACGGAGTGGACTCCGTTTTTAAAATACCGTATACAGTCTGAATATGGTCCGTATTCGTACCGTTTTTTTTTAAATGGTCCATTTTTATTTTTTTTTTATTTATTTTATCTAAATGATTTCTCCTTTTTTTAATTTTAAACAAAAGTTTGGTTGTATTTTTAAATTTTTTCATTTAAAAAAATGTTAACAAAAAGGGATTAACAATTACATTCTTAAAAAACAATATGAAACCACATAAAAATTCAATAAAAATCAATAAAAGGATGTGGTTTTAACATTTTGATTTTTTTTTTTTTCATTTTAACTCTGGTGTTGTTTAACATCTTCATCATTAAAAATTTTATGAGACCTGCGTCTCTATATTTAATTGAAAAAACATCTGAAATGCAAGTATATGTTAAAAAGTGATACATTTAAAAATAACCAAAAAAATTACCACTAAAAATCTTAAATACGTATTCAGCCATTTTTTATTTTATGCAGCCGTTCTCGAGTTATGGAGTGACAATCAAAATGTACACTTATTTTTATATATATAGATATATAGATAGATGAAAATGACTAATGTTCAGAAAAATCATCACATCTGGACCAAACGAAAATATTTTAAATTTTTTTTTTTTTTAAACCATCCTCATTGCATGTTCTACAAAACGTTTTCAGTCATTTTGTATTTTATGCAGCCGTTCTCGAGTTATGGAGTGACAATCAAAATGTACACTTCTTTTTATATATATAGAAGATTTTATTAATAATTAATTTTATTAATAAATAAAACAGTTTGTTTTTTTTTTAAACAGAACACACTCCGGTAATACCGGAAGAAAAACGATAACGGTTGTAACGGAGTTTTAACTGATGAAAATCGGTGTAGTCCGGTTAAACGGCACCGAAACGGATACAGCAAAACGGAGAGTGAAAGCGGATAATTTTCGAAAATTTGAGTAATCCAATTTTACTGTACGTTAATGGTCCGTATTCGTACAAGCTTCGACGGATACGTCAATTCCGGTCCGTTTTCGTACCGTCAATGCCGGATTCATGAATCCGTTTGTAACGGACAGTCCGTAAAGTTGTTACTTGGGCAACTTGAAAAATTTTTTGACAAGTTATACAAACAACTTAGGCAAAAAGTTGCAAAATAAAACTACTGACATTTTACTTTAAAAACTTTGTAAACTTTGCATGCATTAGTTTTATGTGAAATTGTATTGTACTACTTTATTAAATCAAACAATTTAATTTTGTTCATTTTATCAATTTTTATGTTATTTTTTTTTTAATTCCTTTGCATGAAAAAGTGTTTATTAATGCTTTTTATTTAAAATATTGTTACGATTTAGCCTTTTATAAATCGTGTTTTGTTTAATTCCCGTTGAATAAACAATTTTACGGATTCTTTTATTTGCAAAATAAAACACTTTTTATTTAATTTAACTTTAGATTTATTAAATAACCGTTTCACACTAAATTAATTAGCTTGTAGCTTAAGGTTGATAGTTATCGCTTCACGTTTCGATTACAACTTAACGACTTCGACGATTTAATTACGACTGACTCATTTATTCGCGGCGCACTGGTATTTATACCAGTTGGCATCACTTCTAGAAAAAGCTCGACTGATCTGGCAATTACTGGTTACAGAATAGTAGCAATTTTGAATTTAACGGAAAATAGTGATTGTTTGACTGTATTTCATAGTGTTGCCATCTTGCTGTTTTATATTTAGCAACAAGAATCCCCAAATTCGTAACACTGCCGCCCACTTAAGCCTGTTCGTCCCGAATAGGCACACTATCTCCCTTTTCCGTAATTTGCTAGTCGTTCAAGATGGACCACCTTCATTTTAGATCTTGGGCTGTTGTACTTCTGGATCCTGTAGACAACATCGTTCAACTTCTTGATCACTCGGTAAGGCCCATCCCAATGCGTCTGTAGTTTAGGAGATAATCCTTTCTTTCGTTGTGGGTTGAAAAGTAGAACCAGCTGACCTTCAGTGAATCCCTCAGAGTTTGCGGCTCGGTCGTATCTGGCTTTCATCTTATCACTGGTCATTTTAATTCGACCGCGCACAAAGTCATGTAATTCATTCAAATTTTCTTGCGCTCGAGAAGAGTTTTCCTCGTTCCCATCTAACGGTGTAGGCTTAAAGCCAAATTCCAAATCTCCAGGCAGTCTCAATTCGGTTCCAAAAATAATTTTTGCTGGTGTTCTAGAGGTAGAGTCATGCACAGCCGACCTATATGCTAATAAAAATTTTTGTATGTGCTCGTCCCAGTCTTTCTGATGGGCGCTCACCACTTTTCGCAAGTATTCTTCCAGAGTGCGATTAAATCTCTCGACCATGCCATCAGACTGTGGATGAAGTGGCGTTGTCCGGGTTTTTCTTATGCCATATAGCTCACACATTTCCTTAAACACGCCGGATTCGAAATTTCTACCTTGGTCAGAATGCAATTCTATTGGAACACCATAACGGCACACCCAGTTGTTCACAAATACTTCCACTACCGTTTTTGCTTCTTGGTTGGGGATGGCGTATACCTCTGGCCATTTGCTAAAGTAATCCATTACTACTAGCACATATCGGTTTCCAGCGTTGCTTACAGGCAATGGGCCTGCAACATCCATCGCTATCCTCTCAAATGGCGCACCTGAGTTGTATTGCTGAAGTAGTCCTCGACTTCTCCTTACTGGACCTTTGGCCCGCGATGCATTCTGTGCAGTTTGCTATCCAATCGGCTACAGCTTGTTGACATCCAACCCAATAAAACCGCTGTTTTAATTTTTCTAGGGTTTTTGTTATGCCTAGATGACCTCCACTGGGACCATTATGGAACTCTTTCAATACTTCATTCATCTTAGAGGACGGCACGACTATTAAATTAGATGAAGATTTGCCGTCTGCACTCTCCCACGTGCGATATAAGCAACCATTTACCAGTTTCAAACTATTCCATTGTGCCCAATAAGATTTCAAAAGTGGTCCCTCTGCTGATATTTCATTGCGGGTAGGTCTTCTGTCTTCCTCTTTAGCCACTACAATTTTTGACAGGATTGGGTCATTCCTTTGTGCTGTTGACCAGTCTTCTTCCGATTCTATTTGCATTAGCCGAATATCAACTACACATTCTTTCTTTTCGGCTTTAACGCAATGTCTGCACTCCAAGTTACAGGGTCGCCGCGAGAGGGCATCCGCATTGCTGTGTTTTGTACCTCCCCTGTGCTCGATATTAAAATCGTAGCTCTGCAGGCGTTCAATCCAGCGCGCAAGTTGTCCTTCAGGATTTTTAAATTGTAACAGCCATCTAAGTGCAGCATGGTCAGTCCTCAGCGTAAAATGTTGGCCATACAAATACTTGTGGTAATGTTTTATGCACTCTATTACCGCCAGCAGCTCGCGTCGCGTAACACAATAGTTCCTCTCAGGCTTCGAAAGTATTCGGCTGTAATAGCCAATAACTTTTTCTGTCCCGTTGACCACCTGTGAAAGCACGCCTCCTATTCCGTAGCCGCTCGCATCGCTATCTAGCACAAATTTTTCTCCAGCGATGGGATATGTCAGAACTGGTGCCGTAGACAACAATTCTTTTAGCTTTTGGAACGCACTTTCCTGTGCTTCACCCCACTGGTACGGTCTCGACTTTTTGGTCAGTTCATGTAAGCTGGCGGCTATGCTGGCAAAATTTGGTACGAATCGTCGGTAGTAAGTGCAAAGACCCAGAAAACTTCGCAATTCATGAAGATTTTTCGGGCGAGGCCAGTCCTTTACAGCTCGTATTTTATCTTCATCAGTAGAAATGCCGTCTGCTGTTACAAGATGACCCAGATATTTTACCTCTTTCTGGAACAGTGTGCATTTCTTTATGCCAAGTTTTAGTCCTGCCGATGATATACGTTTAAAGACTTCAACCAGGTTTTTGAGATGTTCATCAAAAGTCTTTCCTATGACAATTATGTCATCAAGATACACCAAGCATGTTGTCCAGTGAAGTCCCTTTAATACACGTTCCATAAGGCGTTCAAATGTGGCCGGAGCATTGCAGAGTCCGAATGGCATAACTTTAAACTGCCACAAACCTTCACTTGTACTAAAGGCGGTTTTCTCTTTGTCTTTATCTGCAATCTCCACCTGCCAGTAACCACTTTGCAAGTCTAAGGTGGAAAACCATTTGGCTCCGGCAAGCGTATCCAAGGTGTCATCGATCCTAGGTAGTGGATAGCTGTCTTTCTTGGTGACGTCATTTAATTTTCTATAATCGACACAAAATCTGGTACCGCCATCTTTCTTTTTCACCAAGACCACTGGCGAGCTCCAAGGACTCGAAGATGGTTCGATTACGCCGTTCTGCTCCATTTCGTTTACTATCTCTTTCACCTCATTTCGTTTTGCGAGGGGTACACTTCTGGGCGCTTGTTTATTGGTCTTGCTTCGCCGGTGTTTATTTCGTGCTTTACAATTGCTGTTCTACCTTGATTTTGGCTTTTTAAGGCAAAAACAGATGCATGCTTTTTAAGTAGCTGTTTCGCCTTATTCTTGTCAGGCGCTGCTAAACCGGCTATCCATTTTCCCATATGTTCGTTTAGTATTTCACGTTCTCTTGCGGATATTTTAACAGGTTCGGGCTTCACTTCGCTATTTATTACTGCCTCTGCTGGAGCACATTGAGCTATTTCGATGTTTTGTTTGACGACTTTTTCATGTCTAGATAGATTTAGCACTCTCACGGGAACTCTTCCATCTTTGCAAGTTTTGACGAGAGCTTTTGCTGTTAATAAGTCACTCTTTATTTCAGTTGGTTCTACCACCCACAAACGGTTATCCTCACAATCTCCCTCCACACGGGCCCATACCAAATTTTCGGATTGTGGTGGTAATTTTTGGTTCTCAATGGCTACTAGCTTTCTTACTTGGGCCTTACTTTCATAACCAACATCGAGGGGTATTTCAATATTACGCCAAATCATTGTTTGCTGTCCCATGTGCAGATTAATGTTATGTCTTATCATGAAATCTGCACCAATGATGACTTCGTCCACAATATCGGCAACGATAAATTCATGATACGCAACGATGTTGGCCATAGCTACCTTCACATTAATTTTTCCATGAACAGTGGCAGACTCTCCCGTAGCTGTACGCAATCTTATATTGCTCAATTGCTCGATTCTCCGCTTTACTAAATCGGTCCTTATAATGGAATGTGATGCTCCGGTGTCTATAGTACAAATGCGCTTTTCTCCGTTGATGTAGCCACAAGCAGTAAGGTTGCTGTTTTTCTGTTGCATTACTGATATGAAGATCGTGAGGCCCTCGTTTGTGGGAGCCAGCTCATGCCCCTCTGTGCTGGCTCGTTTTAGTTTTAACGGTGACTCGTGTGATGATGCATTGTTAGACCGCTTATTGTTTCTCGGTGGAGAAGCAGATCTGGATCTTTTACGTGGCGCTTTGCAATTTCGCTGAAAATGGCCGACTTTTCCGCAGTTATAGCATTTACCTCGGGCTTTATTTTGATTCTGCGCAAATGCCTCATTAATCGCCTCCTTGATGTCCTTAATGAGACTACTCTCTTTTTCGTCGGTAACCTCGATTTTTCGAGCTCTGCAAAATTGTGGCTTCGAAATTACTTTAGCAGTCTCTTGAGCTAACGCAAAGGAAACAGTTTCTGCAAAAGATAACTTTTGCGTAGCACAGACCGCATGCTTGACATCGAAATCACGAATGCCATTCACAAATGCCTCTATTTTAAACTGATCCAAAAACGGGTGATTTTCGCCAGGATAAGTCAGCTGCACCAAACGCTCAATTTCCATTGCAAAGTCTTGAAGAGACTCATTGGCTTTTTGTACTCTGCCTCGCAGCTCCATACGGTATATCTCTTTCTTATGTTCACCACCATACTTACGTTGTAGTGCCGCCATAATGTCACCATGATTGTTTCTGCAGCTAATAGGGACAGTTTCGAGAACTTCTGCTGCGGTGCCTTTTAAAGCAAGAATCAACTGTATTGCTTTTTCTTCATCGCTCCAACCATTTTTGCTGGCAACCGTATCAAACTGGAACTGGAATACTGTAAATGGTGTACTGCCATCAAAACTGGGAGTCTTTGTCTTACAAGAAGTTTCTGATATTACTCGCACCGGTCCGCCTTGGATTTGCAGATTGTTAATTTTTGCCTCTATATCAATTTCTAGATTGTTCATTTTATTCTTTAAGTCAGCCAGCTCTTCATCGAATTTGCATTCAATGGAATCTACTCTTTTATTTATTACCTCAGAAATCTATAGTAATTTATCGTTTGTGGTTCTAGAAATTTCATGAACTTCAGCTAAAAGTTTCTCGTTGCTGGCTCTAGAAGTTTCCTGAACTTCTGCGAGTTTCTCGTTGGTGGCTCTAGAAGTTTCTTGAACTTCCGATAGAAGTTTCTCGTTGGTGGCTCTAGAAGTTTCTTGAATTTTCGTCATTTGCTCCATCATTGCAGCAAACATTGCATTAAAGTCTGTATTGCTTGGTGCAGTGAGGGTGGATACTTCCATTACCTTTTCTTCCTCAAAATCGTGCGCTCCGATGTCAATGCCACGCCGCTTGAATTCATCTATAAGCCTTTTTTGCAGCTCCGCTTTATTACCTGCTGTCGGAAGATCTAGCTTATTTAACTCCTTTTTGAGTTGCTCAACTTTCAGCTCCTCAAATTTCATGATTGTCGTTTTTTTTTTTTTTTTTTTTTTTTTTAAAGTTTATTGCAAATTTCACTTCTGACACCAATTGTTACGATTTAGCCTTTTATAAATCGTGTTTTGTTTAATTCCCGTTGAATAAACAATTTTACGGATTCTTTTATTTGCAAAATAAAACACTTTTTATTTAATTTAACTTTAGATTTATTAAATAACCGTTTCACACTAAATTAATTAGCTTGTAGCTTAAGGTTGATAGTTATCGCTTCACGTTTCGATTACAACTTAACGACTTCGACGATTTAATTACGACTGACTCATTTATTCGCGGCGCACTGGTATTTATACCAGTTGGCATCACTTCTAGAAAAAGCTCGACTGATCTGGCAATTACTGGTTACAGAATAGTAGCAATTTTGAATTTAACGGAAAATAGTGATTGTTTGACTGTATTTCATAGTGTTGCCATCTTGCTGTTTTATATTTAGCAACAAGAATCCCCAAATTCGTAACAATATAAAATATGTAAATATAATAAAATAAAGAAAATTACAACACATTTCCCAAAAACCAACCGTATGAATCGGGCAGGTGTAATAATGTTACTTTTTACTTGTTTTTTTTTTTTTTTTTTTTTTTTTTGACGTTTATTTAAACAAACTTAATATACTTAAACTATAAATAAACAAATAGTATATATATTTACATCTTATTATACACAGTCCCATAATCGGGCGCTCAAGTACATTACATATGTATATCAATATAATAATTTATTCATTTTTTGGAATTTAATATTTTTTAATTACAATATATGTTAATATTTGCATTTAATATAAATGATATGTAAAGAAAAAAGCTTGAAAAAACCTTACTTTTTTATTGCAAGAAGATAAAAGCTACAGTCAAGGGGTAAAAAGAATTGAAAAATTACTCGGTGAGCCACCAATATTTTTTTATATTCAGGTTTGGAATCATATTTCTGTCCCTTAGGTAAATACTAGTATCAAATCTGCAATTATCATTTGTTAGTTGGTTACTAGTTACAGCTTTAATATTGGCCCGTCTATAAATATGGTATAATATAGGAATGCCACTTTCGTTTTGAATAAAACCTTTGCTATCGAGGTATAAAAAGGCCTCAGGAGGGACATATCCACTTTGTAAAGTTGAATGTATATATTCCTCATTGGCATAATAAGGAGCCATAATTAAATTATTTTCATAGCATTCTAAACTTTTGTTAATGTGGTTTCTTATCAGGTGTATGATGAAATTATCAGTTCTGCTTATTTCTGCAGCTTTATATAACTTATAATGTTACTTGTGTACTTGTGGCTATACGGCTGAAATTTCCAGACGACTTCTTTAATAAAAAGCCATAAAGATAAATGGAATAAAGTAATAATTCTTAAAAGCAACTGCTATTATGTTTAAACACAAAAAACCAACTGCTAATTTGTTTAACCACAAATACATACCAATTTCAAATAATTTTAATAATTTTTATTAGTGGTATTTAATAAAAAAAATTAGTTCTTAATTTTAAGTTTTTTTATCCAAAATATATTAACTATGAATAAAACCACACCTTATTTGCTAGCAGTCAAATTTTAAAGATTTTTTCTCTATTATATTCATAATATAATATTACAAAATAAATTATATAAGTAATGTATACTTGGACTGCGATTGTTTATACTTGACTTTTTATAAAAACATTTACAAAGTTGACTTCGATATTCTTATACTAGTTTATACATAATTTTCTAAGTGTACTAGCGAAATGGCGAGTAGAAATATATTTTCGTACTGATTGTTTTCGATTATATAGCATAGATTACATAGATCTGAAACTCTTTGACATTAGCTGTCAGTGCACGTAGTTAATGATGTGTTGGACATAAGTCGTATACCTAAAATATTTGAATGCGTGTGAAAAAATGTGTTTGTTGTTAAAAGAAGAAGAGTTTGAGATGTATGTAATCTATGTTCCATATGCCAATAGAAGATTAGGGTAGTTCACACGATATCCATCCATATCTCCTATTTTCCATTATTGGTGCTACGTATTGTCAAATTATTGTAAATTCTCTTTTGAAAATGACAAAATACTGGGAAATAAGACTTTTTTGTATACAACAATTTATTTTTTTCTCCGATGCAATTGAAACTTGTAAATTAGAAAAATATGCACAAAATTTAAGTATCCTATTAAAAAAAAAATAACAAACTGTTTGTTAAATACTCTGTTTTTTGCTATTTTAAGTATAAAAATTGTAACTACTGGCATCACAACACACAAGAGAATATTGCAATATTTGCAAATATTGAATATTTGCAAAACATTCATTCGCCCCTTTAGTGTACATCAAGTAAAGATTGATTCACACTCAACTGCCGACTTTAAAATAATTCGTCCTTCATTTCCGTTTGAAAACAATTAAAAGTCAATCTGGCATTTTTGAAAAATTAATGCAATTTTACAGCGAATTCGTAGTTGTAAACTTGGTCACACTTTTACGACTTATTTATTTTGCAAAGTTAATTTTTTTAAGTTTATGGAATAAAACATTTAAATATCAATTTATCATCATGTTCTACAAAGCAGCATCTCGTGTATCTCCTTACATAGCTGAAGGTTTGCGAGCATCAGCCATTATGGCCACTGGAGATATATTGGCCCAGACAATAGTGGAGAAAAAAGAATTAAAAGATCTTAATTATGTACGCACTATCAAATATAGTTCCTTGGGATTATTATTTGTTGGACCAACTTTGAAATATTGGTACACTTTGTTGGATAGAAACATAACGGTGAAGCAAAGTCGTTTGCAACGAACTGTAAAGAAAATGGTAGTGGATCAAGCTATAATGGCACCGGCTCTAAATTTAACTATAATAGCTTTAGTGGGTATGATAAACAGTGAAAGCAGTGACACAATAAAGGAGCGTATACGTGTACAATATCCCGATATAATGAAAAACAATTATATGCTTTGGCCGGCCGTACAAATGATTAATTTTAGTATAGTACCTTTAAAATATCAAGTCGTTTTTGTACAGGTAGTGGCTGTTGTATGGAATTGCTTTGTATCGCAACTATTAAATGATAAAAGTGCAGTAAACCAATAAATTAAAAACAAATCAATTTTTTAACCAAATTAACAAAAGGTAAACAAATGCATGTGCTTTTGTGGCGAATTCAACAGCTGTTTTTGGTTTACATTTTTTATTGTTTAATTTTTTTACATAATTTACAAAAAAAATGTTAAATAAAAATATATTAGTTTATATCTCACTAAATTATTTAATTAAATTGTTGTTATTTGTATTCCGACTGAGTAACAATAATTGTTATTGTTTTAAGTGATGAAAACTCTTCAGAAATAAAAACGGCAGTGTTGCCAAGTTAGGGGGTTTCGCCTAAATCTTAAGTGGGTGAAATATAACCTTGTTGTGTTGCTCACACTTAACGTGAAAATGAAAAAGGAACGATAAGAACACTTCATATTTTTGTATGAAATGATAAGATATGAAAAAGATAAGTTTTCGACGTTGAAAACACAAAAAGAATTTAAGTGGATGAAAAATAATTAAGACGTTCAGTAAACTAATGACTTTTTTTTTATAAAATGAACGCAATATTTCTTAAAATTCATACTTCATACTTTTTATGAAACGCGCTTTCTTAACGAAACTTCTGCATTAAGTGAATGAAACTTGCATTAACTTAATGATGAATTGCAATGCAATTTCATTGGTGTGATGCAAAAATACATTAAACTCATGCAGATAATTCCAAGGAGTGACTAAATTTAGGAGTTGCAATCAACATCGGACAGAGCATGCGACAGGACATCGGACAAAACACGCATGCGTCTGCATCTAAATCTCCAAATTTTCACAGATGGACAAAACAGGAGTTTAGAGAAAAGAAACTCGAATTTGATATGGAAATTCTGTTTTGTCCATTTGTGGAAATTTGGGGATTTGGATGCAGACGCATGCTTGGTTTCTTCGATGTCGTGTCGCATGATCTGTCCGATGTTGATTGCATCTCCTAAATTTTGACACTCTAGTGTATACATACCGCCAGATGTGTATTTTGCGTCAATTCTATGATTGGTTCCTTTTAGTTAGTTCCACGACAGGTTATTTGCGCCATTTCTGTGACATGTCACAAAGTGTAATTAAGACCCTGATATGCCATGCCTCCAAGACCCAGCCACCAGCAGCTTTTATAGAGAAGTATTTTTATAAAACAAAGGCATATAAATAAAAAAACCTTTCATAAAAATGTACGTTTATAAAAAGTACCTTTTATAAAAATGTACGTTTATAAAAAGGACCTTTTATAAAAAAGTAACTTTATAAAAAAGTACCTTTTATAAAAAAGTATATGACACCTGCTTTTTTTGCAACAACTGTACCAAAAAATTTAAAGTTTGATAGCTGTCATATAGGCGTAACACTTAACATGCACAGTGTCAACAAATCAAGCCTATTGTAAATTATTAATTGCACGCAAAAAATAAAAAGTGTAAAATCAACTAAAACTAAAAAATAAGTTACCCAAGTTTATTGTATAGAATACCACTTGACAAGTTTTTCGACAAGTTATACAAACAACTTAGGCAAAAAGTTGCGAAATAAAACTACACTCAAACCTCGTTTTATGCTATTGATTCGTTCCGCAAAAATCCGCATAAAATGAATTCGCATAAAACGATACCCTAGCTTCATATAAAAACTACTGATTCGTTCTTGAATTTAAAAAAAACGCATAAATTCAAATCAAAGAATTAAAAGTCATACAAAACCGCATAAAAAAAGTCAACAAAAAAGTTTATTTCATTTACTTTAAAAAAAAAAATTAATTAAAAATTTATAAATAAATAAGGAAAACAAACAAACATTTAATATTAATTCAGTATAAAAAAGGAACAAAAATTTAAATTTAATTAATATTTTTATAAGATTTTATGTTTCAAAATCATTTAATAACTGTCTGCATCGTTTTTGAACTGGTTCTATATCGCTTTCATCACTAGATGGAACAATTATATCATTTGGTATATCATCACTTTCACCTCCTGAAAGATTCTCATTATGACAAAAAGAAACGGCCGAGGATTCTTCAAGAGCTTTTTGTTTTCTTCTCGTACAAAATAATTTGTCAACAGACTTTGTGATTTTGATTTTTTTAGTTGTTTGTACAACTCTTGATATCCTGAAAATATATCGTTAAGGCCACGTTGAATCTTTATTGCTCGTTCCGTATCTGGATCCACATTGAAAATTTCGTTTTGTAAAGCATTCACTGTGTTAAGAATTTCACCAATTTTTTTTGAAGTAAGAGGTTCAACAACTTCCTCACAGTCGCTCTCGCAATGAGTTTCTTGGATATTATCCGTAGTTAAACTAATAATATCTTCATCGGATAAAGGCACTTCAACAAGAAGTTCTTCTAAATCATTGTGGTTCAGAGAATCAAATCATTCTCCTCCAATTTGACGAGCCAGGGTAAAAATTTCATCAGATAATGAAGATATTTGCCCTCCAGTGTTGCTACTAACACAGTCAGGCCATACAGCTTTCCAGCACGCATTTAAGGTATGCGGTCGTATTTTGGATGCGGCAGATGCAGCCAGAACTATGCAATCAAAAATAGTAAATTTTTTCCATGCTTCGATTAATGTTAATGTTTCATTTTCAATTTTATTTAAAATGAATTCATATGTGCTCTTTATGTAGTATTTCTTAAAAGTGGCAATTATTCCCTGATCTAGAGGTTGAAGAACGCTAGTTGTATTGGGTGGCAAAAATTCGACCTGAATGTTTGGATGTTCTAAACGAGGATGTCCAGGTGCATTGTCTACAATTAGTAAAATTTTGAATTCCAGACCTTTTTCCTTCATATAAGCTTCCACTTCTGGCACAAAACATTTGTGAAACCATTCACTAAACAATGCAGATGTAACCCAAGCTTTTGCATTTGCCATCCAGTGAACTGGCAAACGTTTTAAATCTTTACCTTTAAGCGCGCGTGGTTTCAAAAACTTGTTAACAACTAGTGGTTTCAACATTTTATCTCCTGAAGCGTTGCTGCATAGTAAGAATGTTAATCTTTCTTTACAAGCTTTAAATCCACTAGCTCTCTTTTCGGATTTTGCAATGTAGGTTCTACTTGGCATTTTTTTCCAAAGTAGGCCAGTCTCATCTGCATTGAATATTTGATCTGGGCAGTAACCTCCTTTTTCAATTATTTTTTAAAATTTTTCTGGGTAATTTGCGCATGCCTGCTCATCTGCTGATGCTGACTCACCTCTTATTTGGATATTGTGAAGGTTATTTCTTTTTAAAAATCGTGCCAGCCATCCATTACTTGCTGAGAATTCTTTTGGCGTGGAAACTGAAGGCTCCGATTGTTTAATCTTTTCATAAAATACAAGAGCTTTTGCTTTTATCATGTATCCGCTTATAGGAATCTTCCTTTTTGTTAAATCCTCAATCCATAACACAATAGATTTTTCCACTTTTTCAATCAGTGTGTCTCTTGAATAAGAAGAATATTTAGAGCTCAGTTTTGTGCCAGAAATAACGGATTTTCTTATGGAAACCTCATTATTTTTTATCGCGCGTATAGTTGATTCTCCCAGTTTGTACTCCTTTCCAAGTGCCGTATATTTTGCTCCATTTGCAATACGATCTAGAATTTGAATTTTGGTCTCTAGGGATATTGTTTGTCGATTTTTCTTATTTATGTTCATGGTGTTATCTGAAAAACTAAAAATTTCTTAGCACAGAATCTTCAAAATTAGAAATTTAATTCGCTTACTTTGTCACTTTTACGATAAATAAAACGAAAAACTAAGGTTCTTTTAAATATTTGATGTCACAAAGGAAATAAAACAATTTACTGCAATAATAACATCCAACCTGTTGATACAATTAAAAGGGATTTCCCCTAAATGGTAAAACAAACGCACATAGTACATATACAGTTTGAAGCTGAGACTTGTTTGTTACCGGCGGCGATGTTACCATGTATACTGATATCAGTGTTGCTCATTGTTAAAAATTTGTATATGCAATAATAGCAAAAAAAATTAAAATTTTAAAACCGCATAAATTTGAATTCGCATAAAACGAATTCGCATAAAACGAGGTTTGAGTGTACTGACATTTATACTTTAAAAACTTTGTAAACTTTGCATACATTGGTTTTGCAAAGAAATTTACAACACTTTTGCTACTGGTGGCAGGCTATACAGCTGACATTTCCAGACGACTTCTTTAATAAAAAGCTAAAAAGATAAATGGAATAAAATAAAAATTCATTAAAATCAACTGCTATTTTGTTTAAACACAAATACATACAAATTTCAAATAATTTTAATACTTTTTATTAGTGGGATTCAATAAAAAAATCTTAATTTTAAGTTTTTTTATCCAAAAAATATATACTATGAAAAAAAACACCTAATTTGCTTGCCGTCACGTTTTATAATTTTCTTTTATATGGCAGTCAAGTAATTAATTTGTTATCTTAATTAAATTTTACTTTAGAAAGTTACAAAAAAATTACAAAATGATGAAGAAACAAAAAAAAAATATTGAGGGTATTATATTAAAAGAAAACAGATGAACTCTAACAAATATAGTTTAATTTATCATATCAAAAGAATTTGAAATAAAAAAAATATTTTGATATCAATAAATATTTTGAAATCAATAAATATTTTTTTGTACAGTTTAGGCGAATTCGTAAAAGAAGGCTTTGCAACATTGGAAACTGGAAAGCGATCGCATATACTTCTGAGTTTATCAAAATTTTGTTGTTGTTTTGTATACGCAGAAAAAACTAGGAGAATATTATTGAAGTTATATGTAATTTTACTAATACATAAGTTCCAAGTTAGTTTTATATTTTTTTCGTAAAATAAGTGTATTTTTTAGAAATGTTTTTTTTTTTACCGCCGACGTTTCCTTGCGGCATTAAAGTTGGAAAATATTTTTTAACTTCAATAAAAAAGTACATTTCCGATTAATTCCCTGTTCACAATAAGGTTTTGTTTGATGATGTTTTGATTATCCCATAAACAGCTGTTTGGCTATTTTTGTAAACAAAAATATTTGTGATATAAACTAAATTTGAACAAAATATTTCAAAGAACATATTTTTCACTGCCGGAATACAATGTTTATTAACTTTAGATAAGATGCAACATAAATATTGATATAGGAAACCTTTTTGGATAGGGAATACTATTTTAAAGATGTTTAATATTTGTGGCGAGAGGAAGGCCGCAGCTATTGCAGAACTATTTTCATAGAAATTGTTCGCCGGAAGAATAATAATGTCACAATTTACACATATATAACTGGAATACACGTTTTTGTTACGCTGTATTTAAGAGTTCTGGATTTTTATCAAAAACTAAAATTATTTTTTTTTACTTTTTTCGTTTACAATTCCACCATTTTGAGTAAGTTCTGTGAGTACTATTTAAGCAAATATAACTTTAAACACAGTTAAAATCACTGGCAAAACCTGATTTTAAGAGATTATTGACGGGGTTTATAAATTATCTCGTCAAATTGATGTGATTATTGAAATAAAATTTGTAGGTAAAATCTAGTTATAATAATGAGATACTGAAATTATTTTGAAGATCATGTAAATGGGATATAATACTAGTTCATGTGAATGGGGTATAATACTATGTTTCCAATTCCAAGTTTTGGCAAAACATGTGTTTTGTGTAAAAACAATTTACCGCAAACAAGGTACAAAACCTGTTTTGTTTAAAAACATGTCCAAAACATCTTTAGTAAAAAAGTAGCCACGTTAACACACCAATGCTAAACACGTGTTTTGTCAAAACATGTATTTAAGCTCTTTATTATATTACAAAAGTTATTTTGCACTCGTTGTGGCGAAATGCGTTTTTTTACATTTAAAGCCACATTCACACTTGATAGCAAAGCACGTATTTAAACTATTTATTCTATTCCAGAGATATTTCATTATATTCCACTCGTTTTGGCATAACACGTGTTTGACTGCCGTCTAAGTGTGAATGCAGTGTAAGGCAGTTTTTGTAAAGTACTTAGAGAATATATAAAAAGCGCTGAATTGGCTTTACTGTGTTTTTGTTTACATATTTTAATTATAAAATTTGGCAGCACTTTTTGATAACATGCGAATTTAAAAATCCTTTGTTGAGCAGAAAATTATTTATTTTTTTTTGCATAAAAATGTCAAATTCTCGAGAAATATTAACTTTACAATTTGGTAATTATGCTAATTACATAGGTGCCCACTGGTGGAATATTCAGGTGAGAAAATATTACTAAAATATCCAAAAAACTAAACAGATGTTTTGTAACTCATTCCATTACATTAGGAATCAAGCTTTTCTTATGATGAAGCAGCCGGAGCTTCAGAAATATGCAATGATGTCTTATACAGACAAGGAGTTAACCATAATGTAAGTGTTATAACAATACAGTCTTTCGGAATTTATATATATATATTTTTAACGCAGAGACAAACGACCTACACACCACGTATGTTAATGGTCGATTTAGATTGTTCCCTTAAACATTTACCCAGAGAAGGTGAACTTTATGGAAATTGTCTTAAAAGAGGAGGTCATGATGATCTTTTCAAATCGGAAAATGCAGATGAACACGAAGTTGTAAAAAAACTAAAAGAAGATTTATCCTGGCAATCATCTGATGTTAAAGTTGTGGCTCAGCCGGAAACTTCCAAACATCAATTTCAAACTGACTTAGATAAGCCTGAAGTTAGCATAGATGCTAAAGATTATAATCTAGCCGATAATGTTGACACATGGGCGGATTTCTTATATGCCCGTTATCATCCTCGTACAATGAATATAATCAAACAGTATCGTCATAATCCAGAGAAGCAAACTTTTGATACATTTTCACATGGTGTTCAATTATGGGAGTCTACAGAGTTTGAAGATGATTTTTGTGATCGTATACGTCAGTATATAGAAGAATGTGATTTTCTACAGGGTTTCCAAACATTTTTTGATTCATTTAATGGATTTTCTGGTCTGGCTACTCAATGTTTAAAACATTTAAATGATGAATATGGAAAAGCTAATATGGCAGTGCCAGTATATTCTCCTAAGAATGTGCTATACGAAAATGCAGGTGAGTAATGTATAAATATGTCGTAAATGAGTCATAAAAGACATCAAATTACAGAGCACCCAAAATACATTATACTAAAATTAGGGGAAAGGCTCGCCCCCTTGGCTTTTTTGGTCATAACTATCTTTTGGAAATTCCCAGACTTTTTCATTTCTCGGGAGAAGTTATAACTTTCCCGGGAGTGTCCTCAAAATTTATTTTTTTTTATTTAAAACGTAATTTGTGTCAAAGGAATAGACAGAAACTAGTCTAGTCTGATTTGAAAATGAAAAGTGTTTAAATTTTTTTCAGGGAAAAACGTTTATTCTTCTTCTTAAACTCAAACTTTCTAAATTAAGAACATTATCTTTTTGTTCAAAGGAAGTTTTTATTAAAAATTTAATAAAAAAAAGCTCACACACACACACAAATACTATAAGTAATATTGCCTAAAAGTACCACGTTTGCAATGCCTTGAAGACATCATTGGGGTACACGACTCACAGTGAATCGTTTAAGAAACTTTGGCGACAGTCCAAGCAAATCGTTCAAACAAATGTCCGCAAAATCGTACACGACGATCTGAGCAACATTATCGCTCACATTGTCGTTGACGATCATATGGACGACAATATACTTCGCTTTGTCGTCGATTAATATATAAGCAACTTCTTGCTATATTATCGTTAACAGTGTAAGCGAAAATGTCCTGAATTATATCCTCGTCGACCATATCAACGACAAATGCACGCAAATAAGAAAATATACTTTTTTTATATTTTTTTACAGTAAAACTCGTTTAAGACGAACTCGGATAAGAAAAATTCTCAGTTAATACAGATTAATTTGCAAGTGCAAATTTCAATTCGCTTTAGATGAAACCTCGGTTAAAACGAACTGTTTGCTGACAAGTCCCATATACAAAATTGCATATAATATTTAATTTTTGAATATTTCCTAAACACAACAAATAATTGTTTTTTAATGTTCCGCAAACAGTCTAAGAAATTCAATAAAAGGAATGAACAATGTTTTTGTTTTCAAAAATTTTAAATATTTAGCGAATAATTAAAAAATGTTGGGGTAAATTTTACAACGGTATTTAAGAATCTCTCTTATAACGACGAATTCTCATGTTTTACGGGAATTTTTCAAAAAAGGGGTAATTTTTTTGACATTTATGTTCGAAAAAATTACCTATAATTTTTGTTAAATTAAATTAATTTGATTTGAAAATTAATAATTTTTAGAGAAAAATATTTATTCTTCTTCTTAACCTCAACCTTTTCAGATTCTGAGAATTTTTCTATAGGAAAACGTCCTCAGATTCTGAGAACTTTTCTATTGGAAAATGTCCAAAGATTCTGAGTCTTTTTCTGTAGGAAAAAGTCCTCAAATTCTGAGAGTTTTTCTATACGAAAAATCCTCCGATTTTGGGGGTTTTCTAAAGGAAAAAGTCATCCGATTTTGGGGGTTTTCTATAAGAAAAAGTCTTCAGATTCTAAGGGGTTTTGTATAGGAAATCGTCCTCAGATTCTGAGGGTTTCTATAGGAAAAAGGCATTAGCTCCTAAATGGTGTTTTATAGAAAAAAGTACTTAGATTTTGGGGTACACAAAAATCATTTGATTATAAAGACGTTTTCCTTTTGAAAACTTACAGATTCTTAGGATTTATGTTAGTCCCTGTCTTTACAGATAAAACGTATTTCGAATTGAAAGATTATTCTACTGAAAAAAAGTCTTAAAAACGAATGTCTAAGTAAGAAATAATCCTTAGGATCTAAAGGTTCATATATTAAAATATCCCAAGTTGCAATTTTGCTATGGGAAAAATATATTATTATTATTATTATATAGATTACCTACAGGAAATGGTCCTAAAAATCTAAGGGGTATTCTGGAAAAAGTCCCTAGAATCTAAGTGTTTTTTATAGAAAATAATTATAAGTCCTTGGTTTTTACCAGGCGCTAGTTTTCTAAATCAAGTTCTGAGGCAATTCTATTCAGCTTTATAGATGCCAATGGATGCCACGCACTGTATTTGAGATTATTTAAAAATCCTTACTCTGATATCACATAAATATTTAGATAAGAGCTTCTAATGGCCGTTTGAACATCTTTTCTAGCATTGATGTTGTTGATTACACTTACTAGTTTATTCAGCTAAAGACTCCAAAAACTATCCAAATAATCGTTGCATTATGTGAATCCTAGAGACGATAAATTTAGGACATATCGCTAATTTGTGTTTTATATTTGAAAAATAATTGAAACAAAAAATTATTTTTTTTCAAATCACAGTACGACACCAAAAAATAAAAAGTTTTTCATATAGAGCAAATTAACAATATAAAATACTTTGTTCAATTGACACATAAATTAACCACTGACGAGTCCCAGGAGGGGGACGAAACTGCGGCAGTCTGGTGTATCCCTTGTGTCCGTAAAATTTTTCAATAAAAATGTTTTCTTCTTCTTCTTCCTGTAAAGAGACTAACTAAAGTAATATTCTACAGTAATTAATATAAAAATTAATTACGATTGTCATTATCTGACGGTTGCAAAACACTTTCTAACATGAAATTTGAAGAAACTTGCTTAACAGCGACTCAATCTCTAACCTACACTTGGTATCCAACTATTGTATGTGAATAAAGCGCATCATAAAAACGTGATAATTACTTGTGAAAAAGAGATAGGATAAAGAAGAAAAAGCATTCTAGTTGAGAAATGAATTGTGCATTGGTATTAGTTAATTCTGTCTCTTCTGATCGAAACAATACTTGTGTGTACGTAGTGTGACCAAACTCCACTTTAGCTACAATCATCGCTGTGTCGACCGTGGCTCAACTGGTTAAGAGGTGAGATTACGATGCATAGCTTGATGCTAAGGTAGTGAGTTCAAATCACAGTACGACACAAAAAAATAAAAAGTTTTTCATATAGAGCAAATTAACAATATAAAATACTTTGTTCAATTGACACATAAATTAACCACTGACGAGTCCCAGGAGGGGGACGAAACTGCGGCAGTCTGGTGTATCCCTTGTGTCCGTAAAATTTTTCAATAAAAATGTTTTCTTCTTCTTCTTCCTGTAAAGAGACTAACTAAAGTAATATTCTAAAACAAAAAATTATTTAAATTTTTAACATTTTGAATTTTCAATGGACCTAAAATTCTAAGTTAAATTAGCATTGCTTATAGGTAAAATAATAACCTTAGGGCATATGTAATAAAACTATTTTTATTAATAATATACAAAAACATGCTACCCATGCCAACCAAGGCAATAAATATTTCCTCTTATATTTTTTTGTGTGTGAGAAGTTTACTGTACGAAAAAGTCGTCAGGATCTAGTGTCCGACCGAACAGTTCGGCCAAAAACCTATATTTTGTCGGTGTTTTGATATCTAGAGGCAATGATGACAAATTTTGGTATTGTAAACATGTTTGTTGAGCCGATTTAATTCGATTTTATGTATAAACTTTAAGAGAAAAGCCGAAGTTTAGCTATAAAGTTAAAAGTTCGGCCGCCGAACTATTTTCAATTTGGCCGAACTTTCATTGCTTGACTACAGACTTTTCTTCAAATTTGACACTCAAAATAGCATCTAATCAGCCCAATAAACATTTTTCCATTCGCCAAATTTGTCCATAATGCTTTAAAATACCGAATACAGACCAAATGCATTTTCCATAGATACAAATTCTTAGAATCAGAAGAAAAAGTTCTGAGTCTGATGGGTTCCAATAGGACAATATATTCAAAATCTATAGATTTTGCAAAATCTATAGATTTTTAATAATGAAAGTCCATTGAATTTGATGATTTTTCTATAGAAATAATCCTCCGAACCTACTCTTGTTTTCTATAGAAAAAAATCTTCGGAATCTGAGGAGTTTTTAATAGGACAAAATCCTTTACATTTTGTGCACTTTTGCCTATAGGAACACCCTCGAATACTTAGCACTTTTTTCTTTATCATTCTCAAACTCTCATATTCTGTGGACTGTTTCCTATTAAAAACTTCTTAGGTAAAACAAAATATATAAAAGCAATCTTGAAACTCTGGCGGCATTTTCACTCAAATTCTGAGGTAATTTTCCAATGGGTAAAGTCAGAATCTGAGGGTTTTTGTAAACTTTTTCTTACATAAATGCGTTTACAGTCTGATGTATTTTTCCTAAAAACTCCTCAATAGTAATCCAGATCTGACGACTTTTTCTAATAGAAAACCTTTGGATCCCATGACTCAGATTCCATGACTCACATTCCATAACCTTTTTCTTAAAGAAGAATTCGTTATTTCGCAAACAAAAATCTTTCGTAAAATATAGGAAATTTCATAAATTTTGTGTGCATTTTACGAAGTATTTTATGTATTTTACGAAAAAGTTTCGTTGTTTCACACCATGAAAATCTTACGTAAAATACATTAAATTACAAAATTTTGTAAACATTTTAAGAATATTTTTTTTTTTATATTTTACGAAAGAATTTCAATGTTTCGTTTGCTTTGTTTTGAAACAATTTTGTAAAATGAAATAAAGTTTTTATATTTAACCTTTAACTATAGAAATGATATTTTTGCACATAGTCAGTGGCGAGTGGTAAATTTTAACCCTTTTTATTTTACTAAACATTTGCACTTTATTTCACAAGCCTTTTTTTAATACCACAAAAAAATGTAAAGAGAGGCTAAAATTTACCACCACATCAACAGTTAAAGGTTAAAAAAATGTTCCTAGTTTTTCAAATAAAAGGTTATCGCTCATTTATGAAAACATTTCAAAAATTTGTATTATGTATTAGATTTTTTTCAGTACACTTCATAAATAAAGTAATTTATGTAAAACCAAGATAGATGAATATTTCATTTATATTTTTAATTTTATAAATTCATTGAGAATTAAAAGAAATCAGTTTCAAAAATAAATCTTGATTCACAATACTAGAATACTGTACGCAATAGATTGGGTTTTGTTCCTTTCTCTTTTGTACTTAAATATTTTTTGTATAATTCTATTACTTTTTTTTTTCTTGACTCCAATATGTAGCGCAGCGTAGTAATCCAGTATTAATCTTTTTTGTTTTAATGTAGTCATAATTTATAAATAAAATTTTATAAAATATTGTATTCAAATTAATAAATGATTTGTTTACAGAGTTAAAAAATAATGTTGGCTTAATTTTAGCAGAGCTTTCAAATATTTTATTCTGAAATTTATTTTGTAAAAACTATTAAAATTGCTTTGAGCATTACTAACGATGAAGATATTCATTCAAATTCGTAAGACTACTAGAAAAATATTACCTATAAAAGAGGAATTGTTCCTGGAAATATAAATAAATATTAATTTTTGTTATAAAAAGTAAACATTTTGGAAAAATAATTTTATTAAAGAACTTTTTTCATAAAAAACCCCTTTGGATTTTTACAAACCCTATTAATTTATAAGATTTGCCTTTTTGTTAAAAATATTTTTAAACACAAAAATTGTATCTTATAAAATATAATATTTTGGTAAAAATAAATTAAAAATTACCTTTTTATAATAATTAATTCTTCTTATTTTAAGCGATCTTAAGATCATTTATTTATTAATTATAATTATTTATTTTCAATATTTCGTCTCCACATTGGGGACTTCTTCAGGGAACAAATTGTAATAATTGTTCCCTGAAGAAGTCACCCAGTCATGTAGAGACGAAATATTGGAAATAAATAATTATAATTAATAAATAAATGAGTTTAGGCTCGTTTAAAATAAGAAGAATTGAATGAAAGAAGATCAAAGACAACTTAACATTTATAATAATTAATATTATAGTATCCCATCCACCAAAACATGGATACTTTATGAGTCGAAAATCAATCAAATAAAACACATATTGTGTTAATATTATATTTATATAATTGAGTTGAGCTTTAAAAAGCGCTTGTATGTAAATGTATAAATCTTTATTGACATCACTGTTTACTGTCAGATTGTAATGACTCTGTTATATACGCCATTTTGCATTGTATGTATTTCATCATCTAATTTTATTTCTCTTAATAAAATCTATCGTAATAACAGGTTATGGTTCCCAGCCACGCGGAATTTTAAAATCGTTTTTTTTTTTAAGAAGTAATTGATAAAATAAAAAGGAAAAATTCAAAATGAATGCAAATAGTGCACAATTTCCCAAATTGTCTAATACTAACTACCATGTGTGGAAATTTAACATGGAGTTGCTGCTGTTGGAGAGGGAGTTGTGGGATGTTGTTGTTGGTGCTGTGCCTGAGGCTCAGGATGCTAAATGGCTGACTCGTGATGGTAAGGCAAGAGCTGCTATTGGTCTGGCTGTGGAAGAATCACAGAAGGTTTTAATTAAGCAACTGAAAACTGCAAAAGAGTTTTGGGATACCTTGAAAAAGCATCACGAAAAGTCAAACATAACCAACAAAGTGAGTCTTCTTAGACAAATGTCATCGAAAAGGCTGGTTAGTGGTCAAACCATGGAGGATCACATCAACGAATTTTTATCAATTGTGGATCGTTTGCGAGATTTAGGTGAAACTGTAGAAGAGCATAAAGCTGTTGCGTTTTTGTTGGGCACATTGCCTGAAGATTACAACCCTTTAATTTCATCGTTAGAAATGCGTTCCGAAGCGGATCTTACGCTTGATTTGGTAAAGGAAAAATTGCTTCTCGAGTACAAAAGAAAGTGTGGATGCCAACAGGAAACTGAGGCTGCTTTTAAAGTACAAAAGAAAAAGTTTGTACCAAAATGTTTTTTGTGTGGAAAGCCGGGACACTTTAAAAGAAACTGTCCAAATAAAAACCAACAACATCAACAAAAATCAAATAATCGTGCCAATAATGTGAAAGATGAATATAAAAATGTTTGCTTTAATATTGGAAAAGAAAACCCGAATGGTGATTGGTTTGTAGATTCGGCAGCTACAGCCCACATGTGCTGTGATGAAAAATATTTTGTTAACATGAAACAACATGTTGAAACATTTTATTTAGCCGAAGGTACGCCGGTAAAGTCAACCGGAATGGGTGATTGCAAATTATTTTGTGAAGGCAAGGAAATTGATGTTCTAAATGTTCTATTTATTCCTGAATTAGACGGAAGTCTACTATCTGTTCGCAGATTGACTAAGGCTGGTTTTAGTGTTCATTTTTATGAAAACAGTTGTTCAATTTCTTTTGATGGGCATGTTCATGCAACGGCTTCACTGAAAAATAATTTATTCGTATTAAATCAGTTTAATAAGGCAAATAAAATATCAAAATGTAAAAATGATTGCGTTCATGTTTGGCATCGCCGATTTGGTCACAGAAGTATACAAGCAATCAATTCCACTGTTTCTAAAGAGATGATAAAAGGCGTCAACATAACGAAATGTAGCTGTAAGTTAAATTGTGAAGTGTGTTTACGGGGAAAGCTTACACGAAATCCATTTCCAAAGGCATCAGAGTCAAAATCCAATGAAATTTTAGATTTGGTACATTGCGATTTATGTGGCCCTATGCAAAATGAAACCCCTGGTGGAAATCGTTATTTTTTGACAATAATTGATGATTACAGTCGTTATTGTACTATTTTCTTTATTCCCTCAAAGGATTTGGCATTTGAAAAGATAAAAGAATTTGTTGAAATATCAGAAAACCAGTTTGGAAAACGCCTAAAAATGTTTAGAAGTGATCGCGGTGGGGAGTTTGTGAATAAAAGAATGCAGAAATATTTCAAAGATAAAGGTATTATTCATCAGCTGACTGCACCCTATACCCCTGAGCAAAATGGCGTCGCAGAGAGGAAAAATAGAAGCTTGATGGAGATGGCGAGGTGTATGCTGTTCGATGCAGATATGCATATAAAATTTTGGGCTGAGGCCGTTAACAACGCTAACTATATTCAAAATCGTCTTTCATCAGCTGCTGTAAATGTGACACCATTTGAGTTGTGGTTCGGCAAATCTCCAAATTTGAGCCATGTTCGTGTTTTTGGTGCTATTGCATATGTGCATATAAATAAACAAAAACGTAAAAAGTTGGATGACGTGGCAATTAAATGTAATCTGGTTGGGTATGCTGACGAATCAAAAGCATATCGTTTGCTTAACCCTAAAACTAATAAAATAATTATTAGTCGTGATGTAAAATTTTTTGAGTCGAAAAATGTAATTGCTGATAATGCATTAGTTGATGCTGGTATTGTTGATGATAATATGGTTAATGTTGCATTTTCGGACATCGAATCCGAAATCGTTTCATCTCAAGCACAGGAAGGAAAAGATAATGAAGAGGTGGTAAGCACAGATGATTTTTGTGGTTTCGAATCTGCTGAAGAATTTTCATCGTCATCTGATTCGGAAACTTTATCAGGTGATCCTGATATAACTCCAAGAACTTCTTTAAGAACCAATAAGGGCAAACCTCCCAAAAAGTATGGCTACAAAATTTGCGTTGAAAATGATCCAGTCAATTATAAAGAGGCATTATCTAGATCAGATCATACGAAGTGGGTAAATGCTATGGAAGAAGAGATGAAAGCACTGAATGACAACAATACGTGGGACCTAGTGGAACTACCACGTGATGGCAAACTAATTGGCTGCAAATGGGTCTTCAAAATTAAACAAACCGTTGATGGTGATAAAAAGTATAGAGCTAGGCTGGTCGCAAAAGGGTTTTCCCAAAAGTACGGCGAAAATTACGACGAAGTCTTTGCTCCTGTCGTGAAGCAGACAACATTTCGAAGTTTATTGGCGATTGCAAGTTACAAAAATATGAAGGTGCATCACGTTGATGTTAAGACGGCTTTTCTTTACGGTGAGTTAGATTCAGATATATATTTAAAACAACCTGAGGGATTTATTATGCCTGGAAAAGAGAATCTTGTTTGTAAATTGAATCATAGTTTGTATGGACTCAAACAGTCTGCTCGTTGTTGGAATCTTCGAATCAATCAGATTTTAATTGATTCGGGATTCAGAAGGGGAACGGCCGAGCCGTGTTTATATGTGAAAGGTGATGGTAATTCAATCACATATATTTTGATTTACGTTGACGACATCATTGTGGCTTCCAAAATTGATGACGAAATCGAAAAAGTTATACGTATTCTCAAATCACATTTTGAAATAACAGTATTGGGTGATTTAAAGCTTTACTTAGGAATTGAAGTAAGCTTCAATGCTGGGTTATTTTTCCTATCACAGGAAAATTATATTGAGAAAATTTTAAATGAATTTGATATTCAGAATGCTAAAATTTCATCTATACCTATGGACCCCGGATATTTAAAAGGAGGTTCCGATAATCAACTTGAAAACAACCATCTATACCGAAAAGCAATCGGATCACTGCTGTATGTCTCAAACAATACACGACCGGACATTGCTGTTGCCGTCTCAATATTATCCCGTAAAATAAGTAAACCAAACCATAATGATTGGACAGAGGTCAAAAGAGTACTTAAGTATCTAAAGGGTACTAAAAACCTAAAACTGTGTGTTGGATCTAAATCTAATTTAGAATTAAAAGGTTTTTCTGATGCAGACTGGGCTGGAGACGTCAATGATCGCAAATCTACAAGCGGTTTCATTTTCAAGCTTGGTGATGCTGTTATCAGTTATGCCAGCCGAAAGCAACCTAACGTAACATTATCGTCTACCGAGGCTGAGTTCGTGGCTCTTGCGGAAGCATCTCAAGAACTTTTGTGGATAATTCAGCTAATGAAGGAATTTGGAATTGATGTATTCAATCCCATAATTTATGAGGACAATCAAAGCTGCCTAAAAATGCTCGAAGATGAAAAGATATGCCCTAGAAGTAAACATATAGACGTAAAATATTATTTTGTTCGCAACTTGTGCATATCGAAAAACGTTTTATATGATTATTGTCCAACAGATTCCATGTTAGCTGACATTCTGACTAAGCCTTTACAGAAAATTAAAATATGTAAATTTCGAGAATTAATTGGTTTAAGTAATTAACTGTAATATTTTATTTTTATGATAATACTTTTTAAGTTTATATAAATTTGTTTTGCACAATATTTACAATATTGAGAAGGGGTGTTAATATTATATTTATATAATTGAGTTGAGCTTTAAAAAGCGCTTGTATGTAAATGTATAAATCTTTATTGACATCACTGTTTACTGTCAGATTGTAATGACTCTGTTATATACGCCATTTTGCATTGTATGTATTTCATCATCTAATTTTATTTCTCTTAATAAAATCTATCGTAATAACATATTGTTGAAATTTTAATATTTTTTTTTATCAAAAATTACTTAATTTTTGGTCGAAAATATTAGCCTTCTAAAAATAGTCACAAAAACACAAAAATAAAAGAAAGACACAAAAGTTAATTGAATTTAAATATTTTGTGAAAAATTCAAGAAAAGACTACAAAAGAAGATTCATTTTTGAATTTATCGACTTTTTTTTTTAAATCTTTTTTGTATCAAAAAATATGGTTCTCTTGGATAAACCACTAGTACTGGCAAACCTTTGCTATTTTTGAAAACCCACCGTGTTAAAAATTACCAAAGGTAGAATTAATATTGCACTAGGAAACACTTTTTTTTTGTTTGCAAAGCATGTGTTTTGCCAGTACGACCAGCGAAATTTTTTGTGTTTACCAATATTACAGCCAATTATGAGCATTTTTTTTAAATATTTTATTATATTATACACATTTCAATATGATGTATAAGATTAAGACCAAACTATATTGTTGCTTTTTATAAAGGGTCCGCCAAATAACTTTTTTTTTTTGAACTCCTGAACCAATTGGACTTTGTATGGCGTCATACCAAGGTCTTTATGCAAAATTCGTCTCAATGATGTCTCCGAAATGTTCAATTGTTGAGAACGACGGTGAATTGATGTTGATGGCGCTTCACGCACACTTTCTGCCACAGCAGCAATATTCTCGGGTGTACCCACTGTTTTTGGCTTTTCACGCTTTGGTTTATCGATGAGGATGCCAGTTTCTTTCACTTTTTTCACAAGATAACATACGGACCATATTCGTTCAGCGGAAGGATACAACTAATTATCTGTCAAATCAGACATGAGCTAAGTGTTACCATTCACGAAATAAGCACTAGTTGAAAAAAAAAACGTTAGATGGCGGACCCTTTATGTGTTTTATTATCCATACATATTTCTCAAAATAATTTAATTTAAGCTATTTTAAAAACCAACTTTATACCAACGGTAGCAAGTTCTCTCAAACCAACGGTTGGTATCTGTTATCAATCAGGTCAATACTGTCAATAGTGTTAATCTCACGTTCTGCCAATACTGTGCCGATTGTTTTTTTTCTGCCTGGTCACTTTCATACAAAAATTTCAAATTTTAATAATATATTTTGAGCCCATTTCTGACTCATTTTTGGGCTTGATTGCTGGCAGGGTAGTTGTTCTGAATTAAGGGAGTTTTATTCGTTAAAAGTACTTTATAAAAGTATTTTATTAAGCTAACTTTATATTAAACCTAGTACTTTACATTTAAAAATAAAATTCTTTTAAAGAAATAAACAATTTAAGGGATTTGAGAGGATAATGAATTTTTAAGATTTAAGAGATACCGTAGTGTAATACCTCCTACTATATTTACACTAACCAGTAGTAGTTTCTGAAAGCTTTTTTTTATTTAATTACCAAATTTAATTATCAAAAAAAACAGAGGTTTTTAAAAACTACAAGATTTTGGTTGTAGAGAAAATTGTGCTCTAGTTTTGAAAATAATTAAGAATATGTTTGTTCATTCGGTATGTTCTTAAAAATAAAAAAAAAAAAAAACATAATTTCGATTTTGCAATTTTTAAGCAATATATGAGCTTCTCAGAGACCAAAAGAGCCAAATCAAATTTCTTCAGATTTCCGTTTTATTGCTTAGGATCACTCTATTTACCACAATTTTTTTTATATACAAAATCATTTTACATTATGTGTGTCTTAAAGCCCCTTAAACGTAATTTGTTTTATGCTTCAGAATTGTTTTTTTTTATTATTTTCAGAAGCCAATTTAGTCAAATCCAATAATAGTTTATTTTTGATCAGTTATATCTCAAGTCATTTCTTATCGCATCTAAACATTATATTTCTCATTTTGTTGGTACTAGTATCTACTTTTTGAATATGTCCCCTAAATTTTTATACTACATGTCTAAATGCATTTTTAATACAACTGAATTTTTAAAATTCATTTTTTTAGTTCATGAAATATTTGTAACTTGAAAAAAATATTAATTAGTATAATTTAGAATCTTTACTACAACATCCAATTTTTACTTTTTAGTTGCCAAAGAACAAATATTTTTTAGAAAAATATTAAAATTTAAAAAAAAAAATTTACTCGGAAAATTATTTTAAATTTTTCAAAAGCCAATTGAGACAAATTCAATACTAGTCTACCTTTGATCAGCTATATCTTAGCCATTTCTTATCGCTTCTGAACGATCATTTTGTTTCTACTTTTTGCCTATAAGGGGACATATATATATTTTATTTATAAATGTATTTTGAATGCAATTACATTTTAAAAATGCATTTATTGAGCTAAGGAAATATTTCGAACTTTAAAAAAATTAAAAAAACTTAAAAAAAAAAAATTTTACTACAATTTTGAAAAATTTTGGAAAAATATTAAAACTTAAAAAAGCATTTACTCAGAAAATTATTTTAGATTTCTCAGTAGTGAGACAAATTCAATACTAGTCTATCTTTGATCAGTTATATCTCATCCGTTCCAGGACTCATTTTCTATGTACTAGCGTATACATTTTTTGCCTATGTCCCCTTAATTTATATATTTCGTGTGTAAATGCAAGAACTGGGAACTTGCTGGCAACTAGTGTTTCCAATTACTTGACCTAGGCGGTTAACCGGTTAAGGCATTATTCGAAAAAGTGCTTAAATTAATTATCCGGTTATTCGGGTCGGTTAATTGGAAAAATTGGCGATTAATCGATTAATTGTTTAATGAAAATAAATTTAATTCTTTAGTTTTTATCAATATAACACAAAGGTCGGCTGTTTTTGATTAACCCTTTTACTACCCTAGTACACTACAATGTACACATTTAAAAAAAATATAAAAATGATGGTAATGCAATAAAAGTTCATTTTTTTACAAGCTTGTTTTTCGACATTAAATAGGATATTGTCCTAACAAATAATCTATAGAGTTTTTGTTTTCAAATTTATTAATTGACCACTTTCAGGAATGTGTTGATAGATCTATATCGGCAATTTTCCAGTATTTTTATTTAAATATGTTCATCAGGATCTTTGTCATTGAAGGGCAATATAGTCGCGATATTGGTAATGGTTTTTAATCATCTATTATCTTAGAAAAATGGGGCGTTTGGTGCAGGGGTTTTTTGTTGCGTGCCAAAAACAGACATACTTTGTTGTAAAAAAAGAGTCGAGTGCCAGCTTAATTACATATTTTTTTAAAGCCATTTTCTAGTGCCTTCATTTAAAATTAGCAAATTTTTTCTTTTGAAAATGCCATCACCAGAGAAGAAGAATTTTTGGTTTGTGCATTTTTTTTATTCATAATTTTTGATTGCTTATTAGATGTTTATTAAGATTTTCTGGATTTAAGAAAATTATATTTTTACAATTTTTTTGAAGATTTAAAAATTTTTTGTTAAATTTTCTGGTATTTCTTTTAATTTTTTTTTTATTATAATTTTTTTAAATCAAAAAAATTTAAAATGAGTATAATATACAATAAGAGAAAAAGCTAATAGGAAAGAAAACTGCAATTTAGCTGCATTACATTCGAGGCCATACTTGGGTGTGATCGCTAAATGGTCATGACTTGGAGTTGTTACGTTTGTAATGTAAGATGAGCGCAGGTTTGATTCTTACAGCAGCAGGTTGTTGAAAAATTAATGAAAAAAACGTTTATTCTTCGTCTTAACCTGAACATTTCTAAAATAAAACAAAACAACATTTAAAGAATTTTCTTTTTTTTTATTATTTATCTTTTCTCCTTCCTTTAGATGAACCGATGTCGGATTCAATACGTGTTGTCAACAGTGCTTTAACATTTAATCAACTCATTGAACAGTCATCACTTTTTGTACCCCTAAGTACACAGGATCGTGTATGGCGTCAATTGGGCTCATCTCGACAATTTCCATCTTTACAATACAAAAATGATAATCTTTATCAGACATCTGCTATATTGGCCTCATATTTGGATACGATTACCTTACGTTATCGTTTGAAAGATGCTCCTATGACTAATACCCTAGCTGGGTTTTGTAGTGATCTCAATAATTATGGGCGTAAATTAGCTGCTGCGGCAATTTCATTGCCCTTCGGCATGGAAAATAAAATAGATCTTATAGATTATTTGGATAAACTGGAAGGCTCTATGTTTACCCAACTAACACCCAATTGTAATATAGGTACAAATTATATTATACAATCTTTGTGTGTACGTGGTATACCTACAGATCGTTTAAAGAGACCCCGCGATCAAGCTAAACAAGAACAAATGCGAATGGCTGCTTATCGCTGTGAATCAGTATCGGAAATGTTTCAATTGTATTTCCAATGTTCCAATCATAATAGTATGGCTCATGTTACTTCTGTAAAATCAGCGATGCCAACACGTATACCTTTTCCAGGTGAAATGTTTTCTGACCATTTAACTACCTCTGGTTTTATAAATTCCTACGAAAAACGTTCTAAAGATGATAAGGTCAATTCGGTGCCTTGTGTGGCTTCAATACAGTCGTCAAATGAATTAGGTGATACTTTAGAGACATTACATCGTGAAGCTAAGAGAGTTAAGATTGCTAAATTATATCGTTTTAAGGCAGCCGGTTTGGAAGCTGATGATTATTCGGAGGCTTTAGAAAATCTTTTACTTTTTAAAGATAATTATGAAGACAATTATGAATTGTAGTTTAAAAATATACCACTTAACACAGAGGAATAGCATGTTATGTCTTGTACAGCATTTAAAAGAAACGAAAATTAAGTATAATATTAAGAATAACTAAACTAAAACTTTTTAACATTTCATTTATTTATTTATTCAAAAACCAAGCTCAGAGGGCCAATTATGGTTCGTTTTCTACTACAAATTTTTACAAAGCATAAAAAAATAAAAAATAAAATAAATTATAACTAAAGTTTGTTTAACGGTCCAAAATGTAGCAATAAGAATTTCAGAAATCTAAGTAATGATTCAAAAAATATCAAAAATAATCGTAAATTATCAAAATTATAGTAAGTGATCAAAAAACTGCACTAGTTTGCGTTTAAACGTGGCACTTGGAACAACAAAGCTTTTAACCCTTTGTGACGCCATGTTGTAATTCTGCCACATACCATTCAAGATATAAAAATTCAGCAAATGCTGATAAAACGATTTTGCACGGTGTTGTACATTGGCAACAAATCTTTCTAACGGTTTATTTGCAAATTAGCTTACTAGCTGGCAACACTTCAATTAATATTTCTTTCAAGTGACGCACGTGTGTACAGCTGTACTGCATTTTTTTGTTCGTTTACAAAACAATTTTAAGTGATAAAATACTTACATTTCGTTGGTGAAATTTTGGTGTTTACGTAGGTAATAATATATATTTCAATATTCAGTAATAGTTTTATTGCAAAATCAGTTCGTTTTGGTTTTTTGGTCTGATATTGGTTTGTTGCATTTATGCAACACTGCGTTATACGATACATTTTTTTACTGTTTTCTTTTATTTGAAATGTGTTTATATTTTTAGATCAATATGAGTCGTAAATTGCATAAACTGATTATTCAAGACCTGGAAAATGTATTAGCGGAATGGGAAGATAGTGAAGATGGCCTGGATTTTTCTGACGACGAAGATGCCGTCGATCCGACGTATAAATTCGAAGCGAACGATCAAACGGTGGTATATACGAATTTTTTACCACCTTTTAGATATGGCTATGTGTAATGCGTGCCTCCTGTCGACGCATAAACGCTGAAAAGGGATGCACAAGTAAAATCCTCAACTCAGCTGAATTTAGAATTGCAGTAGCAGAGACATTACGTAAGTACAAAACTATTAACCGGTTAAAACGAAGAAGTGACATTGATAGTCAAATTCAAAACAAAAAGAAGAAAGGTCCGGCTCAACATGCTCCTCCAAAAGATGCGAGGTTGGACCAATACGGGCACTGGCCAATTTGGATGGATAAAAGGATGCGTTGCAAGTTTCCGGACTGCAAAGGTTACACTCAAACAAGCTGCGAAAAATGTGGAATTAGTTTATGTTATAATAAGCAAAATAACTGCTTTAAAAATTTTCATATCTCTTAGCTTTAACATTATTTTTTCAGTACTATTAATGCAATGTTGCATATCAGCAACATAAAGTTTTTTGAACAATATAAATACTTAATTAAAAAACAAAAAATTGTAATTATTATTTCCGTCAATAACATCATATTTGCCATCGGATGGTTATAAAATTCAAAGTTTAAACGTCCTTGCGCCACAAAGGGTTAAGATGTCGAAGTAGGGAATTCCAGACTCTAGTTATCCTCACATTAAATGATCACTCGTATATAGAAGAAGTTATAAGATGAAAAACTATTTGAATTTTTCTACTAGATCTTGTAAATCTATCACGTTATTTAGAGGATAAAGTTATTTTAAAGTTACAGTTATTTCGTTAAGTTATTTTAGGGTTAACGTTATTTTAGTTAATTTCGTTAGGTTATTTTAGGGTTAACGTTTTTTTTTTTACATACTTTGTATATTTTACAGATAACAGCAATGTCGAGAACACCTAAATTAAAAAGTGCAGAATGCATTACAAAACTGCAAATACAGTAAAATTGCGTTTTTAGCAAGAATATGTTATGTTTGGATTACATATCATAAAAGTAGAAAAATCGGAGCTTTCAGAAGAATTTTTAATTTTTGAAGCAGCCAGTTTATAAAGTTTAGGTCATTAAAGTTCAGTAGTTTTTCAAGTTTTTGATAAATTAAAAACATGAAGAAAATCGCTAGTATTTTAAATTGTGTATATAAAAAAACGGAAATGTCTATATTGCTCCATAGTCTTCTTTTATTTATTTATTTAATCTATGGATTAAATCCTTACAGACTATAAAAAATTATTTACAAAATTATATAACAACAAAAAACATAATTAAATATTTAAATACTGTATTATTTTACGTTTAACAGCATCAACATTTAAAGAAAAATCAATACAATTATATAAATCATTAAATCATATTCTTCGTAATGGGTCAGCATTATAAACCTCGCAAACAAAAAATCAGAAACTGTTTTTGAACAGATTCAATGTGATTACTGTGATTGTTATATTGTGGGTCCCAAATTAATGAGCCATATTCCAAAATCGGTCGTACAAGAGACGTGTATAGCATTTTTGTAACGTACGGATCACTAAACTCCTTGGCCCACCGCTTAATGAAAGAAAGTACGCCTCTGGCCTTGTTAACCGTCATATGAATATGAGAGACAAAATTAAGTTTCGGATCTAATAGTATTCCCAAATCCAGAAAAATATCAACTGGTTCCAGTTGGTGTCCGTCAAAGAAGTAATCAATTTTTATAGGATTTTTTTCTAGAAAAGCACATGGATTTACATTTTTTTAGATTAAGATCCATTAGGTTTATATTGCACCAATTTTGGAAATTATCTAAGTCCATTTGTAGAAAGATGTGATGGATTTTTATAACTCGAAAAGATCTTGACATCATCAGCATACAACAATATTTTTGAATATTTTATCACATTTGGAAGACCATTTATAAATAAAGAAAAACGAACTGGCCCTAAGTGGCTTCCTTGAGGGACCCCGGATTAAACTGCTATGTATTTAGAAGTAAAATTTTTATATCGTACACTTTGCTTTCTATTAAAAAGGTAAGATGAAATCCAGTTCAGACTGTTAGGGGAAAACTCTTATTAATTTCAATTTAATCAGGAGCAGATTATGATTAACCTTCCTGTTCACAATATGATTAAAATCGGCAATTTTTTCAATGTTCTTTCATGGAATGCACGATATGTCGTATGTTTGTATGTATTTATTATTAACATAACTTACCCTTATTAACTTTTTTTTTTTGATACGGTATTTAACCCTCTAATGCCTTAATTTTTGTTTTTGCTCATATTTTTTTTATGGTTGATTTTGTCCTAAAAACATCGAAAATGGCATACACAAATAAATAGGTTGCTTTGTTTACCTGTAAAAGGTAAAAATATTTGGAATGCCAAAAGGCAGCCATGTGCAATTTTTGACTATGACACTAAAAAAAAAATAGTTTTTTGATTGAAATATAAAGTGATTTTGGGTAATTTGAGCATGAGAAATTCAAATCTGAAATTAGTTTACCTCTGTTGGCTCTTGTTTTCGAGTTATGAGGTAGAGAATAGTAAAAAATCGTAATATTGGCATATTTGAGGCTTTATAATGGACAATACTGATTTTTCATTGTTTACTTATACTACTAAAATAAATGAATTAACGTTTTGACAAATTAAAAAAAAAAAAAAAAATCATTATAAAGAGACTTTTTCCAGTTTAAAAAAAAAATTATTTCGTATTTGTACATTAGAAACAGTGGTGAAAAATATTATAATGGCGTAACATAAAATAATAACTTTCTTGTGTAAAATACTTATTTTTTTAAAAAAATTTAAACAGAAAATAACTTTTTTTTCCAAATTTAATTTATACTTAATTGCTATGAAAAATAAAAAAAACATTTCTTTTGTGATGTGTTGCACAAATTAATTTTGCATATAACACAACATGATTGAGTTTGGGAGTTACAATTTTGTATTTTACACTTTTTTCTTTCGCTATGATCTCCAAATTCATCCAATAACTGATAAAATATGCGAACAGTCCACTTTCTTGTTTTCAGACGGATATGGTAGCGGCCAACTAGCCCGTCCATTAAATCTACTCCACCCATATTTTTGTTATATGGACAGTCTATATATATATTTTGTTTCTTCTTTTTGTCCCAACGCTTAACTCTTAGGTTTTCAATTCTCTCAGATAGAGGAGGTGGGGGCAATTCCTCTGATTCAGTTGAATCATCAATTGAAACATCCCCAAATGCGACGTTCAAATCATCCATATCATAGTTGTCGTCATCCTCATTTGGGCTTCCGCAGCTACTTATGCCCTCGTGCATTTTTTTTAATTTCATCATTCATATTTCATCCTCTGATAAGTTTTGCAGTACGCTAAACCCTTTTCGAAACGCCATTTCTGCAAAACGAAGAAAAAAACTTACTTGGCTTAAAAAAACATCACTTTTCAAAATTGCACGAGGCTGCCATTTGGCAGCCTATATAAATCTGACAAATCGGAATTCTATATAGCTTAAACTTTTAAATCAATTTACATACATAAAAACTTGATATATTTTTCTACTTACCACATAAATTATAAAGAAAATACGATGCTGTTATGTCAGCTTTCAAATGAAACCATTCTCAGTAGTCTGGAATATTCCGTTAGAAAAATATATCAATAAAACTAAACAGTGACATTTGGCAGCCTCAGGCATTTGAGGGTTAACGTTATTTCGTTAGTTTTATTTTAAAGTTAAAAATAGTTCCTTGAAACTTTATTGAATCGTTATCGGTATTTTATGGTTAGTGTTTGCCAACCTTGATTTTAATGCATATTTTTTTAGGTGTGTGCAATTTATTACTGTATTTATACAAGTCTGACAAAATTTTTATAAAAAAAAAAATATAAATTAAATAAATAATAATTAGGACAATTTCCTAATAAAGAAATATAGAGCATGGCCTCGAACTTCAATAACTTTCATTTTCATTGCTGTATTTATTATATATTATATTTTGTATACCCTCACCAGGGCAACCAGAAATATGTTGTATCATGTTTTTCCTTTGCGTCAGCATTGAAAAATGGATGAGTTATTTATTCCTTTCAGAACAATTGACGTTTTCTGGTATCGATCTGTTAGCTCATATTTGAGCATATTTTTAGATCTTAATAATATATTTTAGCTTATATTAATCTTAAGAGCACATTTTTGAACTTTTTAAAACTAAAGCATATTTTTCCGTTTTTATTTTTTGAATTTTTTTCAAACCATTTTTGAAAATTTGAATTTCCTGTTTTAAGACTATACCAATTTTAGAATAATTATAGTTTTTTTGTTAGCAATTGAAATAAATTTCACAAAAGTTACTCCAACTGTGCTGAAAAATAAGCTTTAAAGTACGAATTTTTTCAAAGCGTATTTTAAGAGCATATTTTCCATTTTTTAGGACATTTATATGGGCATACAATTTATTTATAGATCATATTTTTGGCTGCCCTGGTCATCACAGATTTATTAAAGTATACCCATTCAGTTAAGTTAAATTAAATTGCCATACTTTTTAAATTTTAACCACAAATATGTATTTTGTTTTAGGATTTCTTTTAATTTACCATAATCACAACATGTTTCCATTAATTTACACTTTCAAAAACTTTTCAAATCATATATTAAATTTACATAATTTTAAATACTTAATTTTCACATACATTTTCCAAATCTTCATCCAACACTTTAGTGGTGGTAAAACGTTTAGTAGAACGCGCCGAAGGAGAAGTAGCTGCACTACCAGTCTCACTGCTCGATGAATTCTGATGCGAGGCTACGCCTGCATGGGCTGGCACTAAAAGGAATTCATTGCATAACATATCACCACAATCCATAGATTGAGTTTTGCCATGAATATTACGTGTTATACGTTTGGGAGGTTCAATAAATTTTTCTTTTACAATTAAAGCACCTGGACGGGGACTTGATGGACCACTATCTGTTCCCGCATCTGATGACTGCTGCTGCTGCTTGTTGTGTTGCATCGTTGAGCAAGATTGTGTTACTGGACGACATACAGATATCGATTTATGCTGCGGAGAACTACAAGCCGATGACGTATTAGAGGTATTGGTATTCGGTACTCCTGAAGTTTTTAGATTTATACATGACTGTGTTAGAGTAACATCAATAAAATCTTCCACATTATTAGGAACTCTTTTTAAAGTATTACTTTCGAAGGGAAAGTTTGAATTGGATGTAGATTGTGTTAAATTTTCAAATTTTCTTAAACGCGAATCTTGTCTTAACTGTAAACTACTTGGTTGTGGTATATTAATCGAAGCATGTATGGTGGAATATTCCTTTTGTCGTTCCAGTTCACCACTTTCAAAGAGACTTATTTGCTTTTGTATTCTAGGTGATATAGGATCTGAGGCCTTTCGTATGCTCAATGTAGGAGGCTCGGGATTGAGAAGCCCTGCACTCAATGGAGATGGTTCATGGCAGCAGCATTGTAATTTCTTTTCATTGGCGGCTAAACGTTTATTTCTCATTATATTAAAAAGTTCATTGGATTTTTGTGTATCATCTGGTGGTTGTCCCTGGGTACAATGAGCTTCACAACAATAACAAAATTCCAAAAGAGGTTCATCTATTGGCAAAGACGGTGTAGTGGCAGCAGACGGAGTAGCATCATCATCATCATCTTCAAAACCCTTAAAATTAAGAGAAAATCTCAATTAAAAATCATATAAACATGATTTTCAAATATTATTCAAACTTACATCCACCGATAGTGTTAATGATCCTTTATTGGCCACTATACTCAGATCCATATTAAAACTTACTGGTGTAAGACAGGCACTTTTAGCATCAATTCCTCCTATAGCACCACTAGCATTACTTAATTCTCCACCCTCATTACCTTCTAAACTATCCAGATTCATGGGTGCATAAATACTAACAGAATTTAGATCTTCATCTAAACGTGGAAAGAATTTGGCCAACCGTTGTGAAGCCGTTGGTGGCATATTATAACCTTCAGTACTTGTTAGACTGATGGACATTTCACAACTTGGTGTCTCCTGGGAATATGTATCCGATATGGCCGGTGATGAAGGCTCTGTTATACTGCTGGCTACACTGGATTGTTTACTCCATACTTAAGTGCAAGTTAATGGTTAAATAAACAAATGTTTTAAGGGATTATTGGCCATTGGGAAAAACGTATAATAATTACCATTAAATTGTACAAAAAAACTTTTCAGAATGTAAACTTTCTATAAATGCAGATGAGTGATAGTTGATGAAAACGAACAGAATTGGTTGAAAATTAAAAATGTTTTTTTTTTCGTTTTGTTTGCATAAGGGAAAACTCACACGCTATCCATTCATATCTACTATTGGTCATTCATTATTGATGATGCGAGTTGTCAAATTATTATCAATTCTCTTTGAAAATGACCAATATACTGGGAAATAGTAGATAGGGTGGGTGGATAGCGTGTGAATTAAGCTTAATGAAATATATGGATAAAAAACATGCAAATATAGGTCACCATTTAATTTAACAAAAAATAAATTAAATAAAAACATAAAAATCATAGATTTGATCATGTGGTAACAAGTAAAATGTTAAAATCAAAAGTAAAATAAGAAACTCCAATAATCGCAGCCAATATTATTCAAGATTCTCACGATTATTGCAGACTTTAAGCCCAAATTAATTTGAAAGTGCAGTGCAGCGGGATGAGTTAACGTAAGGTAAGAAATATATTTTGAATAAATTTTCGTACTTCAAATCTACTTTTAAACTTAAGACCAAATTAGTTTGAAAGAAAAGTGCAGTGACAAACAGATTTTTTACTTAAGTGTAATATAATCCTCTAAACCCTTTCGCAATATTGCAATCATTTGGATACACTCAACATTGTGGGCGTCTGACAGAAAACTACGTTACGACTAGAGATGGGCACGTGAGTGAATTTTGATGAAAGAAAAATTCCACTCACTCACAATTGCTCGCAAACATTTTTTTCTAATCACACTCACTCACGCTCACGTGAGTAAATTCATATTTTACTCCCACACACTCGTGATTCAAGTGAATGACTCAAATTTACGAAATAAAATTTTAGCGGAAAATTATAAAATACAAAAATTAAGTTAAATTGTGAATGTTTAACTAAAAATTACTCTGAATATGTAATTTTGTAATTTATTGCGTATTTTAAAAACCCAAAATTATTAAATCGGCGAAAAAGTTAAAGAAAATAGTAGTGTCCGACCGAACAGTTCTTCCAAAAACCTATATTTTGTCGTTTTTTTGATATCTAGAGGTAATGATGACAAATTTTGGTATTGAAAACATGTTTGCTGAGCCGATTTAATTCGATTTTGTGTATAAAATTTAAGAGAAAAGCCGAAGTTTAGCTATAAAGTTAAAAGTTCGGCCACCGAACTATTTTCAATTTGGCCGAACTTTCTGAGGCCGAACAGTGAATTCATTGCTTAATAACTGACTTTTCTTCAAATTTGACACTCAAAATATCTGCCAAATTTGTCCATAATGCTTTAAAATACCGAATACAGACCAAATGCATTTTCTGGCCCAACTGTTCGGTCGGACACTAGAAAATAGGTATATGCATTTTTTTTTAAAAAAATCGGTTTTATGCCAAAATATTCACTGACGTAGTTGTCATCTATGGTATTCATTTTAAATTTAAAATATGATTCTAACACTGGTTTTTACCAATATTATATTGAGCTATCTACAACAGTGTTTATTTTTGTATGGACATGAGCTGTTAAAAATGGGTTTTTTGCTTTATAGTAACTTTTTTGTATATTTATAATATACTTGTTACGAATCTGGTCTCAGAAAACTTTCAGCTGCTCCCGATTCTCAGATATTCACGATATAAGCACGAAAATTATAATTATTTGAACATACCCAGCCAGAAATTCATGATGGTTCAAAAAACTAAGTACTATCAAAGCATACAATATACCAAATCGAAAACTTTCTGAGAACGTTTGAAAAAAAAACATATTTAAATTCCCTGCAGGAAGCTTGGGGTCAAATGTCTCCAAGTCTCCACTTTTGTCTTAGTTGACATTGTCAACTAAGCGTCTACACGTTTTACTTTATTAACTCACTAGTAAACTTTTGGTTCCAATGTCTACATATGGTCCCATTAGAACTAATTAGTCACTAGTGAATCTATGGTTCTTATGTCGACATGTGGTCCCATAAGAACTAACGAGTCACTAGTGAATCTTTGGTCCAATGTCTGCATATGGTCCCATATGAACTACCTAGTCACTAGTGAATCTATGTTTCTAATGTCTACATATGGTGCCATAAGAACTACCTAGTCACTAGTGAATCTTTGGTTCCAATGCCTACATATGGTCCCATAAGAACTACCTAGTCACTACCTAGTCAATAGTTCTAATGTCACTAGTGACTTTCAATGACACGTACATGTTAAATGTCTATAGCAAATTACATTGCCTGGGGAATATTTGGTTAGTAGTACTGGTGACACAGTCAATAGTGAATCAATACATTTTCACTATTGACATTTCCTGCAGGGTTACTTTAATAGCACTTTTTAAACAAACTTTACTGATGTTTATTGAAATACAAATGATATCTGTGGAATTTTGATAAAATAGTGTAGTCAATAAAACTTTTAAATGTGGATACACTCAAAAAAGTTTTACAGTTACTACATGACAGTTGTTTGTGTAGTAATCAGTAGTAGTTGTTTTTAACTGTAATTACAGTTGTTTTTGTATGAAATAATACAAAACAACTATTTTGACAGTTGTTTTCAAAAACAACTAACGAAAACTACTAAAATTTTTAACAGTTGTTTTGGAATGTTGACTTGAGACTTTAAGTAAGATGCTGGAAATACTAAATTTTGTTGTAATTGAATGAAGAAAAAAAAATTGAAATTTTTTTTTAAATACCAAAAAAATAACCTTCAAAACTAATTTTTACAGTTGTTTCAAAATGTTTGTATTAAAAAAATGTCAGTTGTTTTTACGACTTTGGTAGTTGTTTTTACCACATTTGTTAGATGTTTTTTAACAGTTAAAAACAACTACATTTTAGTTGTTTTAACTGTAATTACCTTTGTCGCCTTTTAAACTGAAATTACAGTCTTTTTCAGTAGATTCTACTGTAAAACTTTTGTGAGTGTATTTTAGTCTAGTCCGCACATTTCTACTATTATACTATAAGATACCAGACGTTTTTCAAATCAACTTATTTCAACATTTTTAAAGCACTTATTTTCACTCGTAACTTGCCGCAGTTTTACTGCAGTAATTGAAAAAATGGAAAGTTTTTATAGAAATACTTCTATGCAACATTAAATATATGAGCAATTCCATATGAAAGCGATCACCTTTTGGACGACCCCTCTCCGATTTTAAAATAAATAGTCTCAATCGATTGCCCAGCAAAAAATAATGTACCTACATATTTTTTTTTTTTTATAGTGACTGGTTTAGTGGTGGTGTGCACCACTGTCATGTGACAAATTTGAAGAATTCTTCATAAGGGACCTCATTGAAAGTTGTTTTACTAAAGCGATCGCAACGAGTGATAGCTCGTTGGAAAGGTATTGAATCAGGCTTTAATTGAAAAATAAAATTTTCCTAATTTTTCTCAGAAATTGACCTTTTTTCCCATGAAAATTAAATTTTCCGATTTTCCACAGAAGCTCCTAAATTTTCCGGCTAATTTTATTTTTTTTGGATTCCTCATAATTTTTGCTTTAAGAATCAGCAATAAAAAAATGGGCCCCGACTCCTTGTTTGGACAGGAGAAGAGCATTTAAGAGACCACCTTGTTCTCATGGTTTTTATATTTTTTATAATTGAATTATTTTTAATTATTTAACAAGAAAAATTAGGAAAATTTTATTTTTCAATTAAAGCCTGATTCAATACCTTTCCAACGAGCTATCACTCGTTGCGATCGCTTTAGTAGTTTTTTAAAACAACTTTCAATGAGTTCTCTTATGAAGAATTCTTCAATTTTGTCGCTTTAGTAGTTTTTTTTTAAAACAACTTTCAATGAGGTCGCTTATGAAGAATTCTTCAATTTTGTCACATGACAGTGGTGCACACCACAACTAAACCAGTCACTATAAAAAAAAAAAAATATGTAGGTACATTATTTTTTGCTGGGCAATCGATTGAGACTATTTATTTTAAAATCGGAGAGGGGTCGTCCAAAAATTTGCCAATTTTGATCGTTTTCATATGGAATTGCTCATATATTAAGTGTGTTTTAAAAACAAGCACTTTTGTCAAAAAGCCACTGATATGTTTGTATGTATTTATGTAAAAGAGTAATAGCAATTGAATCATTATAAAATTTTGTAAGAATGCATTTAACTTCTACCATATGTATACCTATGTCAATTTTGTTTTCGTCTAAATTTTTTACATTATATATTCCTATTTCCTTTGATGAGATTGGGTAGTCAAAAAAATTTTTAGTTTCCTTAAAACCAAAGTTCCATTTTGTCGAAAACTAGCCGCTGGTTGGCTGCAGCAAAAGGTCGTCAGAACCTTACACCATGAAAATTCAACGTATTTGTCAATTACGTTTTAATGTAATAACTTTTTTACTTTATTATTTAAAAAAATAGAATTACTAATAAAAATATAAAAAAATAATTAATGTGTTTTTAGCACTGGGAAATTACTTTCTTTTCGGTATTTGGAGTACTGGAAAATTATTCCACATTTTGTATTTAAAATTCTATGAAAGCAGTAAATTTTTGCATTAAATGCACTTTAAAATCATTATACTTTTGGGTTTTCAAATGTTTTGGAAGCGTTTTAAAAACAAAAGACGTAGCGCTTTACAACTACTTTATGTTTGGTTTTTGTAACGTTTTAAGAATACTCTAAAATACCAACATGAGACCGTAAATCTGGGTTATCATTTGAGTGCCCTGAGAACACTATAATCATTAAAAACATGTTGCTTTGGTAACGTTTCAACTACCATACGTAGTGCTTTCAGAATACTTCTATGTTTGTTAATTTCTGGCTGGGTAGTTTCAATAAAACCTAATTACCTAAAAATAGTATCAGCACTAGTCCAAAATGTTGAGCAGCCGCTCACACAGCTTGTAAACTAAATACGAATACGCTGAATTTATTGGACATAGCCACTTTTTAAAGTTAGCACTCGTTTTCGCGATATTATGTCATATCATTTAAATCAATTCATTTTCGACTTAATTGATTCCAACACGGTTTTCTGTAAATTATTCCTATTTCTCGACTTTGTTTCTTTAAAAATACTGTTTCTTATCGTGTTCCACGCATTGTGAAAATTCTACTCAAAATTAAAAAAAAAAAAAAAAAGCGCAAAGAAATTTGCGATATTATGTAAAGTTGTGAATATTTAGTAGAGTTACGTTGATTTAAGTTCAAATTGCAAAAAAATATCGTTTTTATTACACTTTCAAATCGGACTTTATACCGCGAATATCGGGAAAACTCGCGCTGACTTTTGAAAACGGCAAGTACCATCACATTTAGCTTACCCGACTTAACAAGTTGAACGTTTTCCCAGTTGAACACAACACACAGCTTCCATGGTACATATCTGTATAATATTATTATTTCAAAAATTATGTTCTTACCATTATGTTATTACCACCAGAGTTCGAAAATGTATGTACCACTAACATAACGTTGCTATCAAAAAAACCAATACAACGATCGCTATTGTTTCGTTCGTATTTATATACACAACCAACACAAGTGCTCAAAACATTGTTTGTAGTATAACAAACGGAACAAAACGAAAATGTTTCTTTCGTCAAACATTATTATTTCGTAGTGGTTATTTTTTTTGTGTTCATTCAACTTAAACTTTAAAACGTGTTTTTAACGTTGTGGTTGCCAAAATAAAGAAATGATTTTTCTGCATGTTATCAATGTTTTTTTTGCATTAGTTTTTTGAAATTTCACTGGAACTCCTCCGTTGAATCTTTTTATTAAACTAATGCAATTATTCATAAAATGCAATGAAAATTTGTTTCACTTGTAATATGACATAAACACTAAGAACGGTTTACGAATAGTTTTGTTCCATTCCATAAACACAACAAAATCAAACTGTTTGAAATATTGGCCAAACAGAACAAAATCGTTTAGTTCGGTCTCTCATCGAAAACTAGTTTGTGAAAGTGTTTGTGTTCTGTTTACAAATCAAAATGAAAATAAAGAAATGTTCTGTTTATGTTTACTGTGCACAACAAAATGATTGTGTTGAGTTTCAGCAAAAAGCAAAACAGAACGATAGAAAAACGTTTGATTGTGTTTAAATTCGAACTCTGATTATCACACAGAACTATATTTAAATCCAGATCATTAAAAATTACTTTTTCTAATATTAATAAAAGTAATTCAATGATTAATTTTAAATAAAATTACCGATCTATCTACTGCAACGCAGCTAATATTACGAATAATTACGAAAAAATTACATTTAATATTCAGTAGCAGTTTTTAATTAATATTCTAGAAGATCGATTGGCAAATATTTTTAATTTAAGCAAATTAAACAGTTTTGCACTCTCCTGAACATTTGTATGGATGTAAATAGCTCCGTTTGAATATAAGACTGTGTAGGCAGGCTTATATCAAAAATTTTGAAGTCCTTTGAAACTGATATAAATTTTCAATTACTTTCGAAATTTTTCTATTTCAAATTAGCGGGTTATATGCTTGGATTAATAACACTTTAACTCGTAGGCGTTCTAACTTTTAGGGTCATAGGTCTATATATCTATTAGATATATACAGTGGCGGACAAAAGTATTCACACAGCAGCAAACTTTATTTTTAAGCTTTTATATTTTTAAAATGAAACCCACTAGCCGGATATGATATTCAACAAAATTGTTTATTAACTTATAAATTATTAAAATACAACAAAAAACTTATTCTTAGTATGTTATATTATAAGAAAAAACAAAATATGTAATTCAAAGTATTATTTTAGGCGGACAAAAGTATTCACACAGCTTCAAATGTTTGTACAAAAAATAAAATTTCACATGATTTAATACTTTGTGGAGTAGCCTTTCTTTGCTATGACTTCTTTTAATCTTCTTGGCATAGAATGGACCAATTCCTACGTAACATCAGCTCCAATATTTTGCCATTCTTGCAACAGAACTTCCTTCAGTTGAGCCTTACTTGTGATATTGTAATTATTAATAAGTTAATAAACAATTTTGTTGAATATCTTATACGGCTAATAGCTTTCATTTTAAAAATATAAAAGATTTAAAATAAAGTTTGCTGCTGTGTGAATACTTTTGTCCGGCACTGTATATATAAATTTTGCAAAAAAAAAAATTGCAAAATTTACAATTTTTTAATTTTCTCAAAAACTATACAAAAGTAAGATGTAAAATGTAGATTTTTTGAAAACCCAGGATATACCCTATCATTTAAAAATAAAATATATATATATATATTTTTTTTTAAATTACCAAATAGATAAGAGTATATATAGTCTTATCTATTTTGTAATTTTTCAAAAAAAAAAAAATATTTTTTTTTATTTTTAGATGATAGGGTATATCCTGGGCTTTCAAAAAATCTACATTTTACATCTTACTTTTGTATAGTTTTTGAGAAATTTAAAAAATTGTAAATTTTGCAAAAAAAAATTGTTTCAAACGATTTTTTTATTTAATTTTCCAACTTTCAGTAAAGATGGAAATAAGATATTATTTCTTTTTATTTTTTTGTTTTCGGTTTACAACTTTTGAATTCCATTCGGTATTACACAATCTCCCAACACTTCGGATATAAATTCAACGCGTACTTAATTGGCGTGCCATCACCTAACAAATAAATACATGGTAGTCGTAAATTGAACGTTTTGTGTATACGTTAGCCGATGTTTAAGCTTGCTATTTCCATTTGCGTTAATCAGTTATCTTCAACGACGCAAAAATTATGGCGGTTTTAAGTTTCGAGCAAATAAAAATATTAAAATTACAGTTTTATTTAGATTTAATAAAAGCTGCATAAACTCTTTGTATTTCATCACATTTCAAAAAATATATTACACCACTAAGGCCTAGTTTTTGGGATGTCAGTTAAAATCTGTTTAGTTTAGTTAAACCGACCACGAATTTTGTCTGTCATTTCCAAGTTTATTAACAAAAAATTTTCGAAACCACTTCTCTATATTTAGAATTGTGGCCTTTATTGTAACAAAATTTCAGAAGCGGTATTCCATTTACAAACTTCGTTAATCTAAGTTTAAAGATAATCTACATGCCAAAAACTCGACCTAACAAATATAAAAATACACTCAACATTTTTTTTTTGTCATATATAAGAATTTAAAAAGAAAACCGCTATTATTTTTGAAAACACGCAATGATATCTACACTCATAATAATCCGTGCTAAAAATACAAAAAAAAAATGTCAAAATAACGAAATCTTTTGTAAAATGAACAAATTTTCGTTTATTTTACAAAATTTTTGGTTATTTTGACATTTATTTGTATTTTTACGCATGGATTATTATCAGTGTAGTTGTGTTGAGGGTAATGATATCTAGTTGCGTTGAGGGTAACCTTAATGCAGGAAATTAAATTAAATACTTTCAAATTCGTAAAACTAAAAATTTTATACAAGGATGAATTTTGAGGTTATGAAAATTTAGTTTGCTTCATAAAATTTAAAGGCCTTAGAAATTTTTGATGCCTTTTCGATTTTAGTATTAAGCTTATGAAAACCTTTAGTTTGATGTACGTATTGGCGGAATTGATACAGCGCTTTAGTTGTCAGTGGCAGATTTTGTAATACCAAACGGAATTTAAAAGTTGAAAAACGAAAGCCGAAAACAAAAAAATAAAAGAACAAAAAAAAAACAATTTTTTTTAGATATGTATATAGGACCTATGATTCTAAAACTTAGAACGCCTACGAGTTAAAGTGTGTTAATCCAAGCATATATACTACCCTAACCACAAAAAGTTAGTACCCCACTATCAAATTTTAGTATTTAATGTTTGAGAATCTATATTTTCCACAAAAGTTAAGGGATTTTAATAAAAAGGCACTTGTTTTAGAGATAATTTTATTATCTTTTGAAAAAATAAACATAAGGCACTTTTATTCAAAGATTTTAAAATACAATAACAAAAATTTCATAAACCTAAAAATAATTATTGTTTGATTTTGACCATTAAAGGTTCGTACTGTATATTAAATAAAAATTAATACTGAGTAACGTCACCCTTAGCTTCAATCACGGCATGGATTCTCCGGTTCATAGAATTAATTAAAGTTTGACACTCATCGGGGGTTATGGATTCCCAAATTTCGCGAATTTTCGCTTTCAAACCGGCGATCGTTGTTTGCGGTTCGTTTCTTAACCGCCTTTTCATTATCGCCCATACAGATTCTATTGGATTTAGATCTGGGTGGATGATGGTTCTGCGAACCATCTTTTCGTTACTTTCGCCGTATGAGCTGGCGCTCCATCTTGCTGAAAGGTGTATTCCCCGAATAATGTTATGATGGGTACTGAAGCCATTAAGTGTTCTTCAAGTAATTCTATGTAGCAGACTGAGTTAACTGTGTTTTCTATAAAACACATCTCCAACCCCTTTGCAGACATGCAACCCCAAATCATCACACTCGCTGGGAATTTGACAGTGCGTCTTAGGCAATCTCTATGAAATGCCTCCTGTCTCGTTCGATTTTTTTTTTTTTTTTGCATACAGTAAGCGTCTTCGTTTTTGTACTTTGGTTAGAAAAGGTTTTGCTTTTGGCTACAAAAAAATTTTATTTTTGATTCAAAAGTGTGGTTTTTATACGAAATAAACTCTTACCTTGTAAAAAGCGTAATTAAGTTTTTTTTAAATTGTTTCTTGTAGTTTCCCGTCCCACAGACTTTCCAATAGACGATGACCACTCAACCGCTAATTTTCGTCTATTATTCTTTATGATTTTTTCTAAATGTCTTAAATTACGTGGTGTTATCTTAGACACTCTTCCACATTTTTTTAAATTAGGGCTAACTGATTTATTTTTTTTTGTAAAACTTTACAATGTATTGAACAGTTGACTTTGTCAAATGCAGTTCCGAAGAAATATCTGAATAACTTTCCCCATCTTTGGATTTTTGGATTATGAGTTCCCGAATTTCTTTTGAAATAGCTTTACCATGCGCCATTTCGTTTTTTTTTTTAGTTTATTTGGTGTTACTTATAGTTTATTTGGTGTTACAAAAATAACGGAACTTTCTTAATAGTACGAACCTTTTATGGTCAATTTCAAAACTTCCCATTTTAAGGAATATTTAAAAAATCATTGCTGTATAATGGGAAATAATCACAAATGTAAATTTAAGTATTGCATTTTTTGGTAATAGTAGTAGATTATATTTAAAAAATCAAATTTAGAATAACGTTTGATATTAAGACTTTTAAAGGGGGTACGAGCCTTTTGTGGTTAGGGTAGTATAACCCGCTAATTTCAAATAGAAAAATTGCGAAAGTTATTGAAAAATTATATCAGTTTCAAAGGACTTAGAAAATGTTGATATCAACCTACACAGTATATCGTTGTCTTATTTTCAAACGGAGCTATCTACTTAATTCCATACAAATGTTCAGGAGAGTGCAAAAACTGTTCGCTCAAGTTAAAAATATTTGCAAATCGACCTTCTACAATATTAATTAAAAACTGCTACTGAATATAAAATGTATTTTTTTTTAATAATTTCTAATATTAGCGGCGTTACAGTAGATAGATCCATATTTTTATTTGAAGAGCTGAAGATTGCAAACCAGAGTTTAAAATTTAGCATATGAAAAATGTTTGTTGAATATCTGCTAGCAAGATATATTGAACAGATTAATTTTTCTCACATTGCTAGCCAGATATATTCAACTGTGGTGATAGCATGCTACGAAATTATATTATCTTCGACAGTGTGTGCTGGCGCAGCAGTATTAGCATTTTGTTTGAATTTTGATATGTGCTGTGGTAGTCATATATGTTGGAATATTGTATTCATTTATATATATTTTGGATTCTATGGTAATATTTAATATTGTGCTGCTGTGGCTGTGGCAAGACATACATGTATGTACACATTGTGTTTTTTATTCATTAACGTATGTACCAAGATATATTTATATAGGTAGGCTTAGTAGCCCAGCTGTTTAACTTCCTCTTCCTTGGTTTTGACATTTCTTACATGGTTTTGACACTGTACTGTACTGTACTCAACAACAAAATGCCCGTTGTTTTTGTATTGTTTGTAGTTGTTTGTTGTAGTTGTTGTTCTAGTAAGACTACCTATATAAATATATCTTGGTATGTACAAAGCATTAACGTAAAGTTCGGGGAATCCCATTTATTCTTGCCACACTGTCAATTTAATTGAATATATTCTACATATATGCTACACTATTAAATTTCATTTAATATGCTCACCACAGCAACAAGAAATATTTAATATTTTCATACCAACACATAATATAAAAAAAGGAATTCCACAGCACCAAATAAATGAACTACGACAGCACTATAAAATTATACAAATAAAATGCAGCTATTGCTTTAACAAACAGCGCACAATCAAAACAAAATACACATACGAAATAATTTCATAGTATAATGTGCCGACAGTTTGAATATATCTTGCACGTTGCTATTAAATTATGAAATTTATAGCAAATCACGACTACTACAGTATTAATTTTAAACTCTGTTGCAAACTAGCTTTAAAGTAAACACTAGAAGATGGTTCACGAACTACACAACTCTAATAAATACCATCCTGGAGTTAAAATATATTTAAAAACATTTTGTACGAGTAATATTTTGGTGCAGTTTATGTCATTTTTAAATTAGACTGATCCGAAAATTTTTAATTTAAATTGTCCAAAATGTAACATTGAGTTTTACAGCTACAAAGCGAAAATTTAGGCTATTGTTCTTAACTTCCCAGCAAAACTTTGGTAATGGGTGCGATAAAGTAATGCATCACCTTGTAATGTGTTCTCCTTACCTGTATCATTATTTTCCAATAAGAAGTAATGAGTTACCGATAATTGAACACTCATGGATTACCTTGTAGTGAGACCTCATTACATTTTACATTACTTCAAAACATAAAATAATGACTTACCGATCATCAATTACATAATGCATGAATTATAAACGTAAAGTAATTATTAATATATATTTTTGAAAATCTATTTATAGACACATTACTTTGTGATTTTTTGTAAGCATAATGGTAAGGTGTATATTTTTGATATCACGAACGAAAACACGAAGCACAACAACTCATCTACATTTTAAGCAATAAAATATTGTATGCATCGATAGCTCAGTTGGTAGAGTTCTCGCCTAACTAATTGTTAAATACTAGAGACCCCAGGTTCGAATCCCAGCATGACCATGTTATTTATTTAATAAAAAAAAAGTTATTTATTTAATTAAAAAAAATAACTGTAAAAAAAAATTTTATGCATTTTTTTTTATGAAAATCTATTTATAGACACATTACTTTTTCCCACCATGTAACCATATAAGTAACCAGTTACTTTACTCCCTACATGGTAATGAGTTACTTTGAGGCTCATCGCCTGTGTAATTCATCAGTGAAGTAACGTGTAAAGTGATGCATGAAGCCCTATGGCGATACATTACTTTACCCATGATTTGGTAATGTGTGGTTTTGCTGGGTTGTGATACCAGATTTGATTCTATTGTTTTTTGTGTTAATAATATTAAGACTTCAAAATGTTAAATCGTTAAATCGTAACCAGTTACTTTACTCCCTACATGGTAATGAGTTACTTTGAGGCTCATCGCCTGTATAATTCATCAGTGAAGTAACGTGTAAAGTGATGCATGAAGCCCTATGGCGATACATTACTTTACCCATGATTTGGTAATGTGTGGTTTTGCTGGGTTGTGATACCAGATTTGATTCTATTGTTTTTTGTGTTAATAATATTAAGACTTCAAAATGTTAAATCGTTTCCACCTTTCATGCAATAGTAAACTTTTTGAAATACTACTTGAAATCATCTAAATGATCTAAAACTCGCAAAAAATCTTATTTTAATTAAGCTGTGTAAAATGTTTAATTCTTAATAATTAATTAAATTAAAAAAATACTGTACGCCCCGGTAGGCTAGTTGGTAGCGTGCTGGCTTATCAGTGCGTGGGTCGTGGGTTCGATTTCCACCAGAGGCACTGGTCTGTTTTCGCTACAACGCGCCGAAGGCCATAGTAGCTAGTGCTCGGTTAGGGTAATAGTATATAATTTGTAATTATATGATTATTAATTAATAAAAAAAAAAAAAATAAAAAAATTACTGAATAATATAAATTTTCACAACAAATATAAAATAAATTAAAAATATGGCTTGCGTAAACTCGATGTATGTGCAAAATAAAACATAACAACTAAAAATTTATAAGAATACAGTATTTGTTCTTTTATTTAAAAAAGTGTCTTAAATAGAGGCATACAATAATAATAATTTAATAATAGTTTAAACAGAAACAGAAATTATAATCTTTAATAAAAATAATATTACTTTACACCAATTATTTAGATATTGAAATATGTACGTTTTAATAGACTCCTTTTTTTTTCTTTCATTTAAAAATATTATTGTAAATTTTCACTTACAAAGTGGTCCTGGCGTAGTATCGGCAGCCATGGATTTCGATGACATTGAAATTTCTACTATAGCTGCTGGAGTGCAAGCTGTTGAGACGACATCCTGTATAGAGGGTTGTATTTGATGACCACACATGCTACATCTGTCAGGATTATTTTCATGAACGCTACTAGAATCGTTGCAACGACACACATTATTTGTTGGTGTACTAGCGCAGACTTCCTCTTCCAGAGTGGTTGATGTTATCATTGATAGTGGTGTGGAAGGATTTTTGGGCGGTGTGCATGTTGGTGTTTTAAAGAGTGGTGCCGTTGTCATTTTCTCTAAGAAATGATCAAGCTGTTTGAGCGATAGAGCATTGTGCAGTGTTTCCAATGGTCGAATGGGTGGAACACCACCAAAACCATCCAGAACTGTTAACGAGAAGACTTTTTAAATGAATAAGTGTTTTTAAAATTCAAAAGTTTGAAAAGGGAATGAATGCAAAAACAATATAAATCAACATAAACGATAGCTCAATATAGTGAATATATTCAGGGGGATGTAAGGAATATTGACAATCTTTGCAGTGTTTTTTGAGATTATTACATATTAATAACAGTTTATGGATTAAAATTTTCCGTGACCATCTCAATTTTTATCAGTTTCGATTTGAGGCCATTTTTATATTGTTTGTTTCTGGAAAAAACAAATGTCGGTCATGACCAACCATGTATCCATACAACCAGTTTGGTTAAAATATAACCAAAGTTTGGTTCCAAAATATTCATTGGCGGAAATGGGCTTGTCTCTAAAGACCCTAAGGACGAGTTTTTGAGATGTGAATAGGGATTGCATCCTGGGATTTCCCCTCCCAGGGTCCGCGTAAAAGCAAGCATTGGTTTAATTCACATTTTTTTAATACAATTGTTGGTATAAAAACTTCGATAAAAATGCTTTTGAACTATTGTCAAAAAAATTTCAATTAAACTCTTGTTTGATTTCAAACTAACTTTCAATTAAAAGTTTAATAATATGTATTAAATGTTTAATTGAAAATGAATTTGGTGCACACAAAATTTACAGTTTTTATAACGCATAATCACAACAAAGAAAATATCCCAAAATTAAAAAAAAAAAATCACCGAAATTGGAAAAAAAAATCGACAAAATTGAAAAAAAACATCAATTAAATTAAAAAATTCACTGATATTAAAAAAAATCGCCAAAACTTTAAAAAAATGTCAAAATTTAAAAACATTTCCAAAATGCACAAAAAAAAACATTTTAAAGATCGCTGAAATTTAAGATAAATTCTGGTATTGTAAGTTACGATATTTTGAATAACACGGATATCTTTCACGTAAAAAAATTGTCTGTGTCTTATGAACGTTGATCTCCAGATTTTAAATCGGCTGTTAGGGGTTTTCAGCAAGCAATATTTTAGCGAAACTCGATATTTCGTTAGTTTTTTTGAAAATACATTTTTTTAAAGCAAGTTTGATAACACAGTGCAACACGAAAAAAAATAACCATATACGGACACCACTACGTGATAAAAGACTAAAAAAAAGACCCGTGTCTTCCAATTTTTCCGAAAGTCATCTCCTTTTTTGTTTATGGGCCGCCAAAGATTTGGGGCCTCGGTATCATTTTCGCAAAAAAGTGATCATTTTCTCAGGCTCATATCTTGCAAACCGTTCAGAATTTCGATTTACTCTCTATGGCAAAGTTGTAGCGAACATATAAAATCAAAAAAACTTCACCTTCCAGATCAAAATCGCAAAAAACTTAAAAAAATTCGATTTTTTTTACCTTTTTTCCCGTGTTCAGGTCCATAGGTAGCAAACCGTTAAAAATTCAAGGAAACAATCAACTTCAAAAATTTACCTAAGATCTCAATAAACAAATTTCTAGAACATACAAACTTCCTGGGAATTGGGTTTGCTACCTATGCACCTGAACAGGAGAAAAAAGGAAAAAAAATGAAATTAAAAAATTTTTCACTTTTGCGCGCTACCTAAACAGTGTTAAGAATCATCTCTAGGAAGTTTATATGTTCTAGAAATTTGTTTATTGAGATCTTAGGTAAATTTTTGCAGTTGATTGTTTCCTTGAATTTTGAACGGTTTGCTACCTATGGACCTGAACACGGGAAAAAAGGTAAAAAAATCGAATTTTTTTAAGTTTTTTGCGATTTTGATCTGGAAGGTGAAGTTTTTTTGATTTTATATGTTCGCAATTTTTGTTCTTTATGACAAGAGCTACAACTTTGCCATAGAGAGTAAATCGAAATTCTGAACGGTTTGCAAGATATGAGCCTGAGAAAATTACCACTTTTTTGTGAAAATGATACCGAGGCCCCAAATCTTTGGCGGCCCATAAACAAAAGAGGAGATAACTTTGGGAAAAAATGGGAGACACGGGTCTTTTTTTTGTTTAGTCTTTTATTACGTAGTGGTGTCCGTAAATGGTTATTTTGCCATGACTTAAAAAATTACACACAGTGTAATTTACAAATAATGATTGATGTTCTAAAACTAATCATGTGAAGAAACCCGATAATTTTCAAATTTCCTTAAAATATTTCCCATGGAAAACGTGGTAGTTAATATGCAACTTTTTAACTACTGGACAGAATGGAACTAAACGCATGTGTAACTATAGATAACGAGTTAGGATTTAAAAAAACTAATTTTGTAGTCACCCCATATTTATACTGGATAAGCCACAGCATGCTTTCCACGCTGCAGCGTGGAAAAGCATGCCATCTCTAGAGTATAAAAAGTTTTGCATCTACTATCTTCATTACTAATGGATCGACCTCATCAATTTAGGGTAATATAAAGTCTATTTCATAATAATAAGAATATAGTGCTTTGATATCTCTTTTATTTTACAAAAGGTATTTAACCCGAATATGACCATAGATATCATATGGTAACACAAAATGTATCAAAAATGCTCCCAAAACAACAATATTGTTGTTGCCGTAAAGCATCCAAAAAGTCATATTTTTATGCAGTCTTAAAAAAGTTGTATCTTTTTTCATCAAGGAGATATGCCCATTTGAAAGTTACTGTTTGAAAAATCACCCTGGGCCAATATGGGTTAATATCAAAAACTAAAATATCTAATACAAAATTTTGTCCGTTCTTGGCCAATTTTTTGTCTTATATGGCGTTCACGTCTAATTGCTAAAGACGCGTTTTTTTTTTTAAAGAGATGCAACACTCACTAAATGCTTCCTATTAATTAATGTGTTGCTTTCTTTGGAAAGGGAATAGTGGAGAGATGAAAGGTGGTGAAAGATGAAGGGCTTCAAACATGGCAACACTGTAATTACGCGAGATGATAAGCCTTAGAACAGTTGTTGGTCGCCACCTGATGTAGAGTTGGCGAATTTATTGAAGCTTTTTGTTTCATAGCCCTGATTCATTATTTTACTTCGGTGGGGTTAAGTGCTATGGGAACACCGAAGATGGGCGCAGCGATACATATAAGTGATAGAAAACTCATATATATTATTTTTTTAAATTGATGTTGTCGTCACCGGGAATCGAATCCGGGACCATCTGTGCTACAGTCCAACGCGCTAACCATTACACCACAACGCCCGTTTGGGCAAAACACGTATTTACGCTCTTTATTCGATTTGGCAAAACACGTGTTTACTATATAGGTAAGAATACAATAGGTTCGTTTCAGGTAATTTTTGGTAAAGCCTGGTGAAATGAGATTAATCAAAATATTCCCTCCAAAAGAGATAAAAAACTTAAAAATACCCGTAACTCACAAAACCACATTTCAAGATTACTGTAAAGTCAATAAAATTTAAATGCGAGTATGTAAGGGAATATTGCCAATTGTGGGCCCTAAAGTGGACCTTACGCCTTTTTTAATGAATATGTCAAAACTCTCAACTGTCGTCGAGTTTTATTTCCGCCATCACTATTTTAAAAAAGTTTCAACTTGAATGCATTTTTTCTTGGTTTTATTGAGTCATTTCAAAAAAAAAAAAAAAAAAAAAACCCTATATAAAGTGTAATTTTTTGTAAACTTAAAAAGTTTCAAGTTTCAAAGAATTTTCCAAGTTCGATTTTTGTAAACAGAAATTTTATTCACAATATAATAATAAAACAAAAATGTCAAAATTTAAATTTTCATAATGTTCCCCCAAAGTGGACCTTTGATGTATTTATATTTTCTTTTTTTTTATTTTTTGACCCAGTTTTAGACTTTTTAAATGGTTCACGCATCACTTTTACTATTAATGTCTATTTTGGACAATTTTTCAATACGTTTCACAAAAAAAAAATTGTTGGTTTACCGCAACTAAAAAAGTTAGCATTACACATGGTAGCCTTTCAAAAAGCTTTAAACGATACATAAAACGTTTTAATGGCCAAATTTAACACTCGAACCGGCAAGTCTATCCGGGTATTTTAGATACGCCAAAATGAGTGATTTATTTATAATAAGAATTAAAGCTACGAGTATTTCGATAAAAATTTTGATTTTTTTGTGTCCATGACACGGTTTGGAAGCGAGAAAGCGTTGAAGTTAAAATTTCGAACAATTTCAAAAAAAAAATATTTTGAAATGACCACAATTTTCTAAAATCTTGAAAAAATATTTGTGTTGACGGGAATCCGTTGATACCAAACACACAGAAAGACTGAAGCTTTAACTTTAAAAATATGTAGCTCTAATTTTGGTATACGGGCATACAGGACTCCCAAAAGGATAACTGTAAATTGAAAAATTATGGACGGATTTTTATGAAATTTGGCAGAAAGATTATTTTAAGTATTATTATCAAATCCTTTAAGCTTAATTAATATGTTGAAGTTAAGGTGCGTTTTCGCTAAATTTGGTTTTTTTCGAAAAACGAAAATCGTAATATCTTCTTTACTAAAATTACAAACAGGTTAATTTTTGGCAAGAAGAATCGTTTATGCCTAGTTATTTATTTTTATTTATGAGTTTTTGAGATTTGCTTATTCCTATTTTGCCTAAAATAGCAACGAAAATAATTTTGGTAGAAGAACATATTGTTCGTGCCGTACAAGTTGTATAAATTTCATTATAAAAACGCTTAGGCGGGTTTGAGGATATAAATAAATTTTAAATTAAAAACAAATTTTTGTCGATTTTACTTCATTTACTAACAATTTTATATGCTTTTAGAGAGTTTTTTAATTTAGGTCCACTTTAGGATACATGTTCCCTAATGTGGATCTTTTTAGTTTTTTTGAAAATTGTTATATTGAAATGATATATAGCAGAAAAATGCCCAAGGAGTTGGCCTACAACCTTATGTATTTGGATTTGAAATACTACGAGGACGGATCAATAAGTCCTTGACTTTTCGAACTTCCCTCGTAGTTATATGAAATGCAACACTGCTCCCATCAAGTACCACCTGTTAATAGAAGTTGAATCGAAAACAGCTATCTTTTATGTTTCCAGCTTTAAACTATGTTTAAAATAAATTCACATCCCAAAAACTCGACCAAAACGATTTAAAGTTTGTTGGAACAATACAATAGGAAGGTCTAGGGGAACTTAAAAATAAAATATATATATTTTAATTAACTTACCCGATGATGATACTGGTATCATATCCCTTAAGTTAGGAGCTGAGGAACTTCCTGTTATAACCGCTGTACTAAATAGACTATTGGAGCTAGTGGTCATCTTTTTACTAAAACCACCGAATCCCAACATTTTCATATAAGACATCTGGCCGGCAATACTGTGTCTTTGACGTCTAGACGAAACCGATGACGACGACGATGTCGAAGTGACAGTATTATCTGTAGTGGTATCACCAATAGGTTTGATAATGGAGGAGGATGTGTTTGGATCGGATTTTTGAATAGAGGCGGAACAGGAAGAGGGTATATTAACGATTTGTGGAGATGATTGTAATGATGGGTTAGTAAGAGGAGAATCAAGAGGGAAATTGGGATTTGAATTAAATTCATCATTAGTTTGAAAAGGTATATTAGTTAAATCATTAGAGGGCGACGATGTGGCGGTGGTGGTGGTATTAAAAGTAACAACAACATTTGGAATATGATGTACCGAGGATATATGAGGAGGTGAATGTATGTGGGAATTATTCGAATAATGATGATGTGGATGATGATAATGTTGATTAGGAGCATGATGATGGTGATGATAATGATGTATAGGATAAGGATCATGTGTATGATGCGGATGATGATAGGCATTAAATTGTTGTTGTGGTGGTGGTGTTGTTGTGGAAAGAGGATTAGAAGGATTTGTGTTGTTGATATCATGGATAGTAATTGTGGGTGTAATAGTGGTGGTGATGGTAGTGGTGGAGGGAAAAAAGGTTATATTAGTTGCAGCATTTTCAGCAATTGGAGCAAATTGTTTAAAACTATATAAAGCAGGAAATTTGAAAGGATTTACGAGTTCTACTATAACCGGTGCCGATTGAGCTGAAGGTAAAAATGGTTTAATGGGTTTTAAATGTCTATTACAACTAGCAGCATGCTTGTTACGTGTCATCGCAGAAGATGAATCAGAAGACAAAGCAGTAGTAGCTACAGAACGATTAGCGGGATCATCTAAAGCCTGACATAATTGTAAGGTAGAAGCCGTCGGGGAATTAGAAGCAGATGAAGGTTTTAATAAATCTTTTGAATTTTTATAATTCATATGAAATTCGCCGGTCAATAGAGCAGCTGGTGCTGAAGATGATATTTGAAATTCATCTTCAAATGAATTTCTATGTGGCGACATGGGTATGGGGGGACTAGACACCTTTACGGCGTATGGCAATATATCCGTAAGATCAGTTTCACTCTTCGAGTGAGCATGAGGATAGGCTATATCTTCATGTTGTGCAGATATGTGAACAGAACAATTACATGTTAATGGTCTTTCGTTAGTGGCCATTGGTGAGATTCTACGAAATTCTCGTAGTTTTTGTACAAAGTCAGGTTCATCACCACTTTCCATGCGTCGCATAGTTAATAATTGAGCTTGACGCTTTTGTAAACGTTCACTGGGTGAAGCAGAATCTTTGCTATGATGAGGATGAGCGGTACATGCTCTTTGACCCTCGGGCGTTCCAGGATTAATGGAGAAATCTATCTCTGACAGAGGCAATTCATTGGTGGATGAATCAATTTTGAAAAATGTTAAATTATCGGTTACACGTATTTGAAAAACTGAATGATTTGTGGAAGAATTAGTCACTCGAGAGGTTAGAATTTCTGGAAATTCTTTATCATTGCATAAAAGATTTGTTTTATCTACGATTATTAGGTTTTAAAAGTTAATTTATAAAAGCCATAACAAAAGCAGTTTATTTTTATTTTTGGCCATTAATAAAATGGTTGGCAAAAAAGGGATTATGAATGTTTTTGTTGTTGTGTGTAGTTGTTTTTTTTTTTTTATATAGAAAAATAAAATAAAAAGGATTGTTTTTTGGTTTATTAAAGAGTATAAAGATTAATGATAGTATTTAAATCTTAAAAATATGAAAAACATATGAAAGTAGTGGTAGTAGTAGTAATTCTAATACACGCACACATACACACACACACACACATAAATACAATATCGAGACGACCACTGCACAACATTGAAAAGTTTCAGGCAGCAAGCTTATTAAGGGTTTGTTTAAGGCGGCTTAGGCAGGCTTTGAAAGGAATTAATACAATAGCAAGTCCGCATAAAGTTTAACATTTTAGAGCGCTATCGTTACTTAACCAACAATTTTTTTCCAACAATTCTTTTCTAATTCTTACAACAAATGATACTGCCGATTTCCTATTATATTTTTTGATTCATTTTAGGTTACCAATTATAAACTTGGAAACATTTAACTTGACACGATTTTACTTTAGACCAAAAACAAAAATTATTTTCTGTTCAAGTAATAGGGTTTTAGTTGTTGTACATACGTGCAATTTTGAGTTAATGCTCAATTATGGTCTAAAAGGGCGAAAGATTTTAGCGAAGAAAGAAATTCAGCATTTTTAATATCGCATAAAAGTAATGCATTTTCAGAGGTTTTGTTAGTTTTTCAAGTAAAATATCTTGTTAAAAAATAGACGTTTAACCGACTCAAAGAAAAAACGGTTTCTTGATTATTCGAAAATGCAAAATATTCATACCAGGTTCGGTTTAAAAAAAAAACTATTAACTGGGGTTCGGTTACGGTCTTAGACACTCTAATTATTGTTAATTGAGATAATGTTGCCAAATGATTTCTGTATGATGAAGAAGTTAAGCTCATCCATATTAGATAAAGAATGGTCCACTTATAATAGAAAAAGTCCGTGGTCAGGGTAACATTTATTATTGATCGTCCATTCTGTGAAAAAAAAACGCAAAATGGAATTGACAGAATCTTTCGAAAAGTAAATATTCTGATGAGAATGTCAAACCATATATACCCAGGCAAAAAAACACGATGGGCACAGTGTTGGCAAATCGTCGGCGATGGTCGGTTATGAGTTGGCATAACGTGGGATTAACAATCTTGACAGTATTGTCCTGTTACGCGATTTTTAGCAGTGGCCAACCATTGGTTTGTATTAAAAACAAAAAACTAACAAAACTGTAAAAAATATTACTTGAGCCAAAGTAAAAACGAAATTTTTTTTATATAAACAGAACATTTTTGATCTTCAAAGTTTAGTAACGTCATGATGCTTGTTAGGAAAAGGCCCTAACCACGTGCTTGATTACTAAGAAGACAAGAATGGAGCAAAATTAATGATTAATAGGATTTTTGTTAAAGTTCTGCCTATTCTAATGAGATCTTTAGCCAGATCGAAATACTAGTATCAACCTAGCTAATATGTTTGATTTGCTTTATGTTTGTAAATATACAGAGGTTGGAAGCTCGTTATAAATTAAAAAGAACTTGCCACCGTTGGCATAACGTTGGTAATCCAAAAAATGTGGTGCTATTAAAATAGCTTAAATTAAATTAATTTTGAGAAATAGGTATAATAAAACACATTTAAAAAGCGTCAATAAAGTTCGTTCTTAGTCTTACACATCATATTTAAATGTGTGAAATAAAATAAAATTAAAAAATGCTTCTAATTGCTTGTAATATTGGTAAAAACAATGTTGGCAAAGAGTTTTGCCGGGTGGTACTGGCAAATCACATGTTTTGCTAACAAAATAAGTGTTTTCCAAGTACAATATTAGTTGTACCTTTGGTAATTTTTAACACGGTGGGTTTAACAAAAATAGCATTGGTTTGCCAGTACTATTTTTTTTGGTACGGTTGGCAATTTCAATTTCCTGGGTAGGTGTTTTGAGCAGTATGGATTTTCCCAACATGCCAATTATTTTAAATGAGATTTTTTTTGTAGCCATACAAATCCGAAATACTAAAAAATTTTAATTTTGCTACTAAATTTTAGCGTAACTGCTTTTTGGAAAACTTGTATGTAAAAATACCATTTTTGTGCAAATGTTTTTCTGTCATCAGAATTGGAGCAAGTAAGATATAAAATATACCTAAAAACTTAGAAATGTTGAGGTTAAGAAGAAGAATAAACGTGTTTCTCTAAAAATTATAAACACTATTAATTTTTTAAATCAGACTAGACTAGTTTCTGCCTTTTTATGGACAGGCTCATCAGTGATTTTCCATTTAAATTGTATTATTATTTGTGTCTTATAATTGTCAGATTGTCTCTATATGATACATTTTTCAACAACCTGCGGCTGTAAGAATCAAACCTGCGCTCATCTTACATTACAAACGTAAAAATACCAAGTCATGACCGTTTAGCGATCACACCCAAGTATGGCCTCGAATCTAATGCAGCTAAATTGCAGTTTTCTTTCCTATTAGCTTTTTCTGTTATTGTATATTATACTCAGAAGTGACAACACTAACAACACAAATATTCTATTTTTAGATTTTTGTTTATTTTTCCAATTTAACAGAGACGGAGGAGGTCTCTATTAAATTTGTCAAATGCATATTAATTAAAAAATTAATTGCGATTGTCTATATGACGTTAATATAACACTGTACTAAAATACCTAAAAACGTTTATAAAAATCAATTTCGAAATTACATCTGGGGCGTTGTTATAACTGTTTATTTTTGTCCAGATTTTAATTGGGCCATTCTTCAACTTTGAAATTCTTTGCATATTATAATGTCGACCTACATTTTCTATAAGCTCTAAAAATTTTAGCAAAATATTCGTGGAAATGAAAAACGAACACCTTGTTAAACAAACTCCTTCCACGACATTTTATCGCAATATATTTATCCTGAAAGAACGCTACTCTAACAACTTGAGGTTCGTACCGGTAATAAATAGTTAGTTAGTTAGTTAATTGTTCTTTATTTCAAATTCAATTTTCTGTAGTACAATGTTTTATAAGTTTAATAAAACAGAACATACGACTATGACTTAACGTCGTCAGTCGGAAAAAGATATTATTTAATAAATTTTAACAAACAGTGTTTAATGTTACATACAAATTAATAATTAAATTCATTTATTAACATCTTCCTGTACCTTATCGCATTTATAATATATCGGGATAAATCTTTAAAATTATCTTTCGTATTTAATATATTTATTAACTCATTTTCAGATAGGGAAGTTTTTTTAAAATGTTGGTATCTTATTTGTTTTAATATAGGACATTTTGCTATAAAATGAAGAATATTTTCAATTTCGTTTAGATTACATAACGAACATAAGCGAGATCTGTTTTGTTGAAACCTTGTTCCATTAAGCTCAATTAAATCACATCTAGCTTTGAATATATAACTTATTGTTGTCATATTAGTGATATCAAAATAGGTTTGTGGTTCCCTGTAATTGAGTTTGGAATAAAAACGGCTTGAATTAGATGCCTTTTCAACGTAAAACTCTCTTTCTTTGATTTTTAAACCGGATATAATATTGGTTCGTAAAAGTTCCCAACTCTGTCTTGTTGAGCATTCTGAAATTCTAGTTGAACAAACATCTCTACCCAACGAGTCAATGCTTTTATACCAATACGTTCCTTGCTGCATTATAAGTTTTGTTAGCTGGTTTGGCAGTCGATTGCTATTATATTCATAAATGGTTTTTATAATATAGCGGAGATGTAGATCAAGTGTGTAAATATAGCTATTTTCCATGCCAGTTTCTAACATCACTGCATATGTGGGTGTAAAAGGTGGTAATTTTAAATTTTTTTTAATAAAATATCTCTGTAGCTTATCTACATCTTCGAATAAGGAAAATCCCCACATTTGTGCACCATATGATTGTATAGCACGGCATACTGATTTGAATAAATTCCATTTTGCATTAAGGCCTATATGCTTTTTGGCCAAAAAGTCTTTCCACGTTGAGTTAATGCAATTTTTTGCTGTCAAGGTTCTCTTTTCTAAGTGTTTTCTGAAAGACATTTTTGGTGACAATGTAACACCCAAATACGTGTATTCATTTGTGACTATTATAGGCTCCCCATTGAAAACCCATTTTTCATATTTAGATGTTTTACTTCCACTTCTAAATATCATCATTTGTGATTTACTCAGATTAACTTCAAGGTTCCACATTACACAGTATCTCTCAAGTTGTTTAATCATATTTTGCATTGTTACAATATCATCAGCTAGAATTACAATATCGTCCGCATACATTAATAACCGGATGTTCGTAGAACCAACGTTTACTCCTCCTTCTATAAATGAATGCAAATCATTAAGATATATAGAGAAAAGAGTTGGCGAAAGCAAACAGCCTTGTTTTACGCCAGATTCGGTACTAAATTCATCAGACACATCTTCACCGTTCCAGACTCTAAATTTGGTATGACTATATATAGTTTCAATCATTTTAATCATTTTTGTTGAGACTCCAGTATTATAAAGTTTGTAAATTAGTGCTTTTCTTGAAACTTTATCAAAAGCTGCTCTGAAGTCTACAAAAAAAGCATATAGTTTTTTCTTTTCTTTAAACTTTAGGTGAGCAATTGCTGCTAAAGTATACAGATTATCTACAGTTGAATATCTCTCTCTGAATCCTGCTTGATACTCTGTAAGGATGTTATGTTTGTTTAACCATAAAGTAAGCCTTTTATTTAGTATACCCCGGTAATAAATATTCATGTGTTTAATTTTCAATTTTTTATAACTTCCGCAAAAATAAATTACTCGTAATTAGTAGAAATTTCGACTTTTCGTAAAACTTATTTGAAGGGCTCTCTAAAAAAGTTATAACCTTAAAGTAGTGCGTTTGCACATACGCGGTCAATGAAATTGAATCGGATTTTGCAATATGATTAAAAATTTTCCGACATCTTAAGGTTCGTACATTTATAGAAAATTAAAAATTTTAATTGTTATAAAAAAATCATGATTTTTTAAATTGAATAATAACAGTTAACGTCTAGTTAATACTTAAGACATAAAATCGCAGAAAAAATAGCTTTAATAAAACCTCGGTTTAATGGAAATCGGCACCAGGTGAATTTTAACGATTTTTAACACATATTGGAACAAAGCTATTTTTTCTTTCTGTTAAATATCAAACAATTTGTATTATTTATAGTCTTTTGCACTTTACTTTATCATTTCTACACTAAAAATTTTGATAAAAAGCTAAAAACATCAATAAACGAGAATTGGCTTGAGACGGAAACGCCAATGTACGCCAAATCGTCTTTTTAAGTTGTTCAAAAAAAAAAAACAAAAATTTGTAATAATTTCTGCGAATGTCTGTCTCAAAAATAATTTTGAACACCTTGAGACAAGAATCCATTAAAAAATGCTTTAGATATGAAAGCTAAAGATTTTCAAGGCCATGGTAACAAACAAGCTAAAACGGCGTCAGTAGTATTTAATATAGCTTTTTTGGACTAGTAGAAAATATATAAAAAAAAAAAATAAAAGGAGAATCTAATTTCCCAAAAGAAAACAGTTGAACTAGTTCCGAAAGTACTAGTTTTCAGACTAGTAAAAACAAACTAGTTCTCAGTAAAAGCAATTTTGTACCATGAAAATGAAAATTATTCAAGTTCGAGGCCATACTCTATATTTCTTTATTAGGATATTGTCCTAACAAATAATCTATAGAGTTTTTTGTTTTCAAATTTATTATTTGACCCTTTCAGGAATGTGTTGATAGATCTATTTCGGGAATTTTCTAGGTTCCCATCATCAGAACACGTTTTGAAAGCGGTAACAATCCCATGCCAAACATCAAACATTCATGTAAACTAGTTTACTCACTACATGAGAACTAATATATGAGCTTGAAGTTAAAGATTATAACCATTGATCAAAAAATAAATTGAAAACTTGTTTATGTGCAAGGTCCACCTCTGGTAGATATTCAATACACGTTTTTTGTTTTTCTTTCCTTTTTTATATTTTGTTTAGTTTATAAACAACACAGGGGGAGTAAACTGGACAGTATTTTGTCAATTATATAAGTTTGATATAATTTTTATTAAAAATAAAAATTATGTTCTTATCGACCTTTAATTGTGCAATGAAAATGAAAATTATTCAAGTTCGAGGCCATACTCTATATTTCTTTATTAGGATATTGTCCTAACAAATAATCTATAGAGTTTTTTGTTTACCAATTTATTATTTGACCCTTTCAGGAACGTGTCGATAGATCTATTTAGGGAGTTTTCTAGGTTCCCACCATCAGAACACGTTTCGAAAGCGGTAACAATCCCATGCCAAACATCAAACATTCATATAAACTAGTTTACTCACTACATGAGAACTAATATATGAGCTTGAAGTTAAAGATTATAACCATTGATCAAAAAATAAATTGAAAACTTGTTTGTTATGTACCAGTTGTGTACTAGTGTAAAATAAACTATTTGAAAATATTATATCGCACACCTAGTACAAAAGTGACTCAACTCTAAATTTTTCATTTTTCAGAAATCGAAAAAACACATTTGCAACTTTATACCAATTGAAACATAAAGGAAGACATAACTGTTTTTTAGCAACAGTGAACAACAACAAAATACTCTGATCTTTTTTTTTATAGATAAACAAGTGTATTGTGCATAGTTTAAGCATATAAAACCGAAAAATTAAAATTTTGAGTCGAGTCACTTTTGTACTAGGTGTGCGAATATAAACTTACATGTTTTTGAAATTTATGTACATTTGTTATTAAAAATATTCTTTGAGTTTGTGCGCCCCGGTAGGCTAGTTGGTAGCGTGCTGGCTTATCAGTGTGGGGGTCGTGGGTTCGATTCCCACCAGAGGCACTGGTCTGTTTTCGCAACAACGCGCCGAAGGCCATAGTAGCTAGTGCTCGGTTAGGGTAATAGTATATAATTTGTAATTATATTATTTAATAAAATAAAAAATATTCTTTGAGTTTATAAATCAACACTTAAATTTTTTTTGTGAATTGAGCTGAGGTGCAAATCAACTGGTGCTGGTGCCAAATAGTCACTCCAGAACTAGTTTGTGTGTTTATCTTTAGAACCAGTTTCGTTTCAATTATGTCTTCGAAAACAATAATTATTAGAACTTGTTGTGTACTAGTTCCATAGGAAATATGTAAACTCTATTTAAATACGAGTTTTAAAGTTCTAAATTTGAAAACATTTGTTTTTAATAATATATTCTGAATTGGCAAATAAACACATACATTTTTTATTCTGAATAGAAATCATAAACGCAAAATATTTAAAATAATATTTAGTCTATGAACCTATTTATCTCAATAAGATAAAACTATTGGTCCAACCATCCTTTAAAAGTAAAACATTTGGTTTTTATTTATATAATAAGTTCTAACCCAACTGGTACAGTACTAGTGCCGAAGAGATATTTCAGAACTTTTTCCCCTATTTTTCGTCCTTAAATTGTAGTTTTCAAACTAGTTCCAAAGCAGGTGTTTGGAACTAATTTACACCGCTATGACATATGCATGTTAAATTCTACAGTTTTTTGTATGGAGTTACAAAATTTATACTTTTTTTTCTATTATTATCAAAAACCTAACTTGGCGCACACAAAATTTCCAGTTTTTATAACAAACAATGAAAACAAACAAAAAACTTGCCAAAACTTAAAAATATCATCAAGATTAAAAAAAAAATAATCAAAATTAAAAAAATCGCTAAAACTTAAACAAAAAACTTGCTAATTAATATTAAAAAAAGTCAAAAAATTGCCAAATAAAAAAAAAAAGTCAAAATTTAAAATAATCAACAAAAATTAAAAAAATAGGCAAAATTAAAAAAAAAAAATATAGATGTAAACGTTTTAAATTTTATTTAGGTAATTTTTCAATTTTAGCGTTATTTTTTTAATTGCGTTGATTATTTTAAATTTTTTAGATTTCTGAAGTATTAACGATTTTTTAAATTTTGGTGATTTTTATTCCAATTTGAGTTTTTTTTTTTTAATTTTGACAATTGTTTTTGGAAGTTTTTTGTTAATGTTGGCATTTTTTAAAATTTTTTTTAATTCTATAGATTTTTTAATTTTTACGATTTTGTTTTCGAATTTGGGATTTTTTTCAAATTTTAGAAATTTTTGTATTTTTGGCTATTTTTTTAAATTTTGAAAAATTTGTTTTCCTGTTTTTAACTATTTTTTTCAGCTTTGACTTTTTTTGTCTTACATTTTTGATGATTTCTCATAAAATATGAGTTGTTTTACCTTTTCCTCAACAAATTTTTTAAAAAGTTATTAATATAAGATGACAAACATCAAAAGTTAAAAAAAAATAATCAAAAAAAATTTAATTGGCGTTAATGCAAAAACCGCATATTTTATAGATTTGATGTATCGTGTTGCAATGTCTTAAATTTAATATTAATAATTTGAAATTTTTATTAACCTATAGTCGAAACTAAGAGTTATTTACTCTTTAAATACGATTAGGCCCTGAAGAGGTGGAAATTTCCGACATCTATAAATTGCAGCGTGATAGTCTCAAAGTCTAACAAAGTCAACCCAAAGTCAAAAATAGTTTTTTGTTCTTTTTAGTTTTTCTAATGTTAAAAAATTTAATTTTTAGTTATTACTAATATGGTTAATATTTTTGGATAAGGCCTAATTTAACACAAAATACAAAACTTAGACAAAATCTAAACCCATTCAGTAGCGATAGTCTATTAATGTTTCAGCTTTAGTACTATATTTCTCCGATAGGGAGCAGTAAAGCGCCAAAAGAAGCACAAAATATATTTTTAGTTATAGGTCTAAGTCTCCACTAAAGGCGACATTCATGTCTTCCAAGATATTCGCAAGACATTTTTTATACAACAACAAATTGTTTTGTTTTGATAGTATTAAATCTGGAAAATTATAAAAACATGAACTAAAATAAAGTAGTGTTCAAAGGGGAGCATTCGCCACTTTTTTTTTAAAGAGACGTAGTTACTCAACCAACATTTTTTTGGGAAAAAAATCTTTTTCATTTAAAATTAACCATTACACCACAACGCCCTCCAAAATTGAGCTAACGAGACATATAATACTTGATAGCTTAAAACGTAAGTAAATGATAACTGCTGGTAAGTAAGTAAACAGCTGGCTGCCCAAATAGGTCAGCACTGGCATAAGGTCAGATGGAAACAATTTGACAATGTTAGGGAAACAAAAAAAGTTTGTTTTAAAAGAGCTTTTCCAGAAACAAAAAAATGCATTTGATATTAAAAAAAATATTAAAAATTATAAAATAACCGGTCTCGAACTCGGAACCTTCCGACTACAATTTTTTTTGAATTTTTACAAAATAAATGTTTTACCAGTGGTTAGACTTCTGAGCGGGGTCTGACTGGATCCACATAGTGGTCTTAGCCAATTCTTTGGCAATGATTTTGTATGCAGAACACTGAAATTATTGTAAAAAAAATACTGGCAAAATGTTTTTTGGAAACGCTGGTAAAGCGTCTTAAACAAGTGTTCTGCCAGTAGTTTATTCACAATTCCTCGGTTAGTCAGTGCTTGATTTTTTGTACCACTGCCAGTTTCTGACTAAATAATTTATTTGTCTGTACAAACTTTGTTTTATTCTTACGTGATTGATCATGGCTGCACAGTGGCATCCGATTTTGCCTTTAAAATAAAATCACTATAATGAAATGGTAACCAGGGTTGCCATTGTTGTCCGAATTAGAAATGTGTGTCACAAAAAGAATTGTTTTCTTAATAATTGTTTAATTATTGTTGTTTTTATTGATTTCTTAAGAGGATAAGCCCCTTAAGCTCGACAATACTTGATTTCATTAAGAAGTTCTTTTTTAGGTAATTTATTATTAATTATCAGTTTTAACAATATTATTATTATTATTATCAGGTTTAACAATATTTATAACTGGATTAGGCGCTAATCACTATGATAATCACCCCTTGCATAGTTATAATTTTAATAAAAAGCTTGCATTATTCCTTCGAAGCTGTTGGCCTTAAGTAAAAGGGTTTAATTTATTAAGAAAAACATGGAGATAAAACACGTTACAAGCATGCAAAAAAAAACTGTTAGGAGTAAAGTTGTAATATCTGTTGTCTTGTGTTAACAGAATTGTTTTATTTTTTCAAAACCCACTTAGAAATTTTGTAGACAATAAAATGAGAAAATATTTGTAAATTAAATAGTTTTTGTAGTACCTTGGAAACAAATAATTAAACATAGAGAAACTGATTGGGAATTTCTATTAATAGAAATCACACAGTATTAACAAATGGGGGATTTCATCTCAAGTGACCGAACTTTTGTACCGAAACTTGCACTAAGTTGAGTATTAGTAGTTATGACACAGAATTTCAGCGGGATCGGTGATGTACTCTCCGAGTTGGAGGGTGCAGAATAGGGCGCCCCAAAAACATTTTTGTTGAGCTATGCACAAAGGTACCTCAAATAATGAAAGATGGTGTCTATCATAATATATTGACAAATGTCAATATCCTACGACTACTGGAAGGCGGTGCACCGCAATCATTTGTGTTCGCTATTTCAACCAATGATCAATACAATATTTCATAATTTTAGGTACCTTAGCTTGTAAGATTTACTTTGGATTCCCATACGATTTTGAGACACTAGTGCTGAATTTTGACATTTTCGTCAAACAACTTTTTTTCGAATACATATGTACATGTAACTAATTACCTATTGTAGTTAGAAAATGTTGTCCAATAAGTTTTCGATAACTTTTTCTTCAATCTTTTTGAAAAAAATAAAAAAAAAATAAAATTAAATTAAAAAATGTTTCTACTTTTTTTATCGAGTCAAAATTTTTTTCACTTTATTTCAAAATGGGATGTTTTTTTAAGAAAGTTTAGTTTTTGTTAAAATGTAGATTTTCACTATCTCGAGGAAAAAAGTTCCGATATAATCATATATGATTATATAACGAAACATCACATCTCATCTGATCCGAAAAATGGCGGACATAAGCTGATCTAATGGGATCTCATGGGATCTAATCTCATATAGTTTGATCCGAAAAATGGGTCTATCAAATATGATCAAATTATAGGTAAAACAAAAAAAAAAACAACATTTACCGAGCAAGAAAATCAAATGTTTCGTTCGCAAAATTTTCAAGTAGAAGACTTACAGATTTTTTCAAGAGCAGAAATAAACAGCAAACTTTACAAGACCTTGTTACACAAAATAATTAAAAATAAGAACTATACACACCAATACGATATTTTGTTTATGAAGGATAAATCTCTCTATTAAGTACTTTAGCAATTTCAGATTGTTCAAAACAACTATTTTGTGAATCACAAAACAGGATCAGTTGTAGAAAGTATCGTATATTGTCTATGGTGGAACTAAGCAACTATTTAAATTTTTAAAATTGAAAATTTAGAATCCATTGAAAATTTAGAATCATTTGTTCAAACAAACCGTTTCCAACGCTCTTTTCTATTAACCTGAACTGGTTTTAAGAGAGGTTTGAAAAAAAATGTGTGAACAGTAGAGACAATCTGACAACTATAAATACACAAATTAATTAAAATTAAGTTTTAATTTAAAATTAAGTTGCGTTAACCGAACTTTGTTGTGAAAACCAATATTCAGTTATACCAAACGATTTCAGTCGTAGTAACCGAATTTTAGTTGGAAAGTGGGAAAATGTTTCTCAGTGTGTATGCTTTACAGTCACATATGTGAAATTGATGTCAGAATTTAAAATTTGCTGTATGCAAACCCCCAATTTTGTACTGCCATGTCTGCATTTAGGGCGGGGCTTAAAAGGCACTTATTCAATAAATTAGGTATACGTTGGTTTATCTAAAACCATTTCTGCTACTAAATTGGAGGCGTGCGAATTAGGAACAGTGGGTTAATAAAGTTGACATTTACTTAAGAAATATGGCAAAGATTTTTTTAATACAAATCTCTTTTACCTAAAGTTCTTTTCAGAAAATTGTGCATACTTTATATAGTAAAGAAAAAAGTACTTATCTGGAGGTAAAAGACTACTGTTGATTTTTTTTAAGCATACTTTAATCTAATGTAGTTTTTGCTTAAATAACCAAACATTTTTTTTTGTATTCGTCTTGATTTGGTTCAGTTATTCGCAAAAAACTGGACCTGATGCAGACCAAATTTTGAATTTCACATTTTCAAATGGGAATATCTCAGAAACCTTAAGAGATAACCTATGTTAATTTTATTAAAATCGGATACGAAACTAAAAAATAGAGAGCACTCAATATGTTTGGTGTAAAAAGTAGCCTACTTTGGAAGAAAAGCAGGGAGATAAACAAGTCGCATTCCACTAAGCGACCACAAAGCTCTTAAAAAAAAAGACTTAAGCTTTCTTTAAAAAAATACGCCATTTTAAACAAAAAAAGTTGTAAACAATTTTTGACTTTGCAACAAAGTAAAAAAATTTTATTTTTTAAAGATTGAAGAAATTGCTATTACAAACATTTTAAACTAACTACAATAGGTAATTAGTTATATGTATCCATATGACGAAAATGTTAAAATTCTACACCCTCCAATAAGGAGAGTCTTGGACAGATCCCGTTGCAATTTTGTGTCATAACTACTACTACTCAACTTGGTTGAAGTTTCATTCCGATCCCAAGACATCGGTTTCAAAAGTTCGGTCACTTCAGATGAACTTTTCCAAATACATAATTGGTATTTATTTTGAATTGATACGTTACTAATTTTTTGATATACCCGTAACAAACTACGATATTGTAAATTGGTTCCATTTTTCAAAATTTTAATCAATAAGAAAAATCTAAAAACATAATTATTAATGATTTGGCTTCCAAAAATGATCTATTATTGTTCGATTTTTATTAAAAATACAGCTATTATGTGTTTGTTTAAATTAACTGAAATATAACTGATTTAAGAGAGATTTAAAACGTTTTATATATTATCTAATTGTTCCTTCACAGGTAGAAATTGGCGATGGTACAAATAAACAAAACTAAGCACTGGCATCGCGTTGGTTGACAGTGGTACAAAATAAATAGCATTGGGAGAGCACTTATTTGGGAAGCGTTGCAAAAAATATTTTTCCAAATCATGCTTCACAAAATTTACAACTGTTTCTTAAAAACAAACACTGGCAAAAAATAAGTAAGTAAGTGATTTGACAACGTTTGTAATAAGAACTTTGCCAGTACTTGTTGTACACAATTTACAACCGTATATGAAAAAACTGGGAAAACATCGATTAAATGTACTCAGCCAGCGTTTGTAAAAAGTATACATGGGACTAATTAATTGAACGGACTAATTTGTAATTGATAATTTCATTGATATCAATTGTAATGATTTCATTTTAATTAGCATTTTTTTGATTAATGATAATGAATTTCATTGATTTGATTTTATTAATTAATGGCAATAATTTTAAATTGCATTACCATTAGCAATAAATCGATTAAAAGAACAAAATTACAATTGACAGATAAGATTTCGAAAAACTTAATAATGGTGAATATCGATGAAATCAGGGTTTAAGTTTAAGTCTCTTTTATTTCGGTAACGGTATTTTAGGGGTAACGCTAGTTTCTTTTATTTCGATAACGGTATTTTAGTTATTTCGGTAACGATATGTTAAGGATAACGAGTTTTCCGTTATTTCGGTAACGGTATTAAAAGGATAACGCTGTTATACATACGAACAAATTTTTTTTTAATTGTTTATCATGTAACGATTTAAAACGGGTAGGTAAAGTAAACAATACGACTTAAATTAATGGCAAAAAAAAAAAATAAAGTATTGCAATTTTGAAGAAAACGCTTTTTTAGATTTTTTCGGTAACAGTATTTTAAAGGTAACGATATTTCATTTATTTCGGTACCGATATTTTAGCGATAACGGTATCTTTATTTTGGTAACGGTATTTTAAGGATATCGGTATTTCAGTTATCTCGGTAACGGTATTTTAAGGATACCGGTTTTTCAATTATTTCGGTAACGGGATTTTAGGAATAACGATATTTAGCTGAAAGGGGTTTATAACGGTATTTTAGAGGTATTGCATGCCAACCATGCAAAAAACTTTGTAGCTACCAGAAACAAAACACTTGTTTTGCCAATGCTTCGCCTGCCTTTCGAAATACAAACGGCCAACCGTTGATTGACGGTATCATTTCAAGGTTGGTCTAACGCTTTAATTTTTAAAAAAACAAACGTTCTGCCAACACTTGTACCACCATATACAGTGCTTTGCCAACGCTTTGCCGTATATATTTTTCTACCTGGGAGTACCATAAAAATTTGCGAAAAAAAAATGTTTTCACTTAAAAGATTTCACGTGAATGTTGTAGTTTTTATGTTAACGCTGCGAGCATGATTACATGATTTAGTTAAATATTCGAGGTTATGCCGCAAAATGTATTTGATAAGGATTTCACTTAAAGCTTTTCAAAACACTTGTTTATTGACATCGCTGAGTTTTTTTTCATATCGCCCTTTACGAGTGATTTGAAAAAAATTTCAATTCAAATTTAATTCAAAATAAATACCAATTAAAAATAACTGTGCTTAGAATATTTAACGAGAAAATAGTGTTAATTTAACTGCTGACAATATTATGTAGTTAGAAAAAAGTTTAAAAACTTTTTTGCATTTTTGTTTATTAGAAAAATTCTTATTAAAAGAATTTTTCTAATGCATGTCCTTATAAGACCGCAATATTCCCAGTAGTTAATTTAACGTGGTGGTAGAAGAAACAAGGGTAGAGTAAAAGTGTAAAACGACAACGAACTTCAGCCAAATACACGGAATTTCCCGGCCAGATGCTTATATAAAATTATATTTATTATTTTAAATACATTTGTTTCGGAATAGACGAGAAATGTTGCAGATATTTTTTTTGTAGAGATTCGTTTATGATACAAAACAAATAGAAGTTTAAAAATCGATTAGAAAAAATAAAACATAAAATAATACATACTTTTTTTTAGTGAAATAAAAAGTATAGATAAATTAATTTAGAAATAAAAAAAGAAAATAAATTCACAAAATTTATTGCGCTGATTTTGTAAAACGTTTAAGTTATTATTTATATTTAATATATAATAACTGATGCAATGTTTAACTGATTCAATTAAACTTTTAATTGTTAAATATTTTTAAATAAATATTTTTTTTTTGGTTTTGTTTGAGAGAGGTATTCAAATGTTAAATTGATTTAATCAAATTTTTAATTGAAAGTTCACATAGACACAGACAGGTGGTCTAAAGTTAGGAATTGACAAAAAAAAAATAGTCCACACAAAGTGAGCATAGGGCTGAAAGCACTATATTTCCGATTTCAGAAAAACCTATTTTAAAAAAACCTGTAGACAAATTTAAAAGTTATGACAACAAAAGCCTACAAAAGAGAGATCAAGGCTCTAGGGTACTGAATCGGATTCAGACCTCAGAAGTTTAGAAAAACCCAGATTTTTTGCTTTATAACATCGAGTATTATGACTTTTTCTCAAAATTTGTTATGTCATCTAAAAATCCTCCCCATCAGGTTTATTTCTTCCAATATCTTATTCCTTTCTTAAAAAAATCGTCCATTGAATGATAAGATATGAGGAAAGTTAAACCTGAGTTTTGAAAACAATAGCGAGAAATTTGAGATATTAATTTTTTTTGAAAAAGTCATAATACGAGATATTATAACGTCTCCAATATAGCAAAAAATTGGGGTTCTTAAACTTTAGGTTAAGATATCTCTGAGGTCAGATTCGGATTCCGAGGACCTCAAGCCTTCATAAAAGTATTAGTCCTAGAGTTTTAAACATTTGAAAAAACATTATTTTCAAATAACGAATAAATCTAATAAATATTGACGATTAATCGAATAAAACAAATTATTTAAATAACATTTTTTTAAATAAAACTTTTTTGAAAATTTACCAATTTTACTAAAATTTGTAAACAAAATTTTAATGTACAATATTAAAATATAAATTCTTGAAAAAAAAAAATGTTTGAAATTTTAAAACTTTTATTAATCGCTTTCCTAGATATGTACTCCTTAATAATGGGTAATGACCCGATTAAAAATTAATTAATTAATATGATGCAACAAAGAAATGTATCAAACTTTATATAGCCTTATATCTAATTGAAATACTGTTTGATCTGAAAAATGGATCGTATTGTATATGAATGGATTACATTACATTGAGTTTGATATAATTTGATTCGATTCAATACAATGAAAATAAATTTCTTAAATTGAATGCATGTGGCTAGATGCCCAATTTAAATTTAAAGTACAGTTAAATCCATATTTGATATGATTAACGATCAAAAACTGACGAGTCATTGGAGAGGACGTACCTGAGGCAGTCTGGCATATCCATTGTGTCCGTTAAAATTTTCAATAAAAAATTTTATATTCTTCTTCTTCTTCCTGTAAAAATCTAACTGAAAAAATTCTTCAGTAATTAATTAATTTTAATAAAATTAATTACGATTGTCATTACTTTACGGTTAGATTTTATTAGTTTTTTGTTTTTATATACATCGATTTTATTTTAATGTCATTATTTATAACCACATTTCAACCTCCGTATATTTACAAAAGTGAAGTAAATCAAACATATTAGCTAGGTTGATACTAGTATTTCGATCTGGCTAAAGATCTTATCAGAACCCGAAGTTTTAGAAAAGCTAGAGTTGATGTTTGATATATATATATTGCAAATCTAATAACGCATGCTATAACATATTGTAAGATACAATTAAATATGCCGTTTTACGAAAAATTATAATGGCAAGTAAAATTTTATTTCAATATACATGATGTCATACTAAACTATATAAAAAACCTAGATCACATTATATTTGATTACATACTATTAGTTTTACTCGGGTTTATATTATTTGACTTTCAAGCAAAAAATATATAGGAATTCACAGTTGGAGTGCAATCGTTGAAAACTAACATGATTTTCGAAGTTTAAACTATGGAAAATTATCAAAAACCTTGCTACTTTACCACTATAGCACGTTGGCACTTAAACTGTGAATTTCTTTTATTTAATTTGTACTGTAAGTAAAATAAGATCGAAGATAAAAACTGCTCGATATATTGAAACTATCGCCAAATATATTTAGCTTTTCAAAGTTTTTTTTAACACCGATTACTGAATGTCCAGTTAAAACTTAACAAACAGTTAAATTGAAAATTTAGAAACAACAACAAATGTGTCAGTTATAAGTCCCAGTTAGTAGCTAACGGGATATTGTGAAAATGAGGCTTAATAAGAACTACCAAAATTCAGAACATTTTGAGATAATAGCATAAAATATTTTAATTATTTATGCATCTGACTGAAAACATATAAAATCAACCACTCGATTTCATCCACCCCTTCTGATTGCACCCAAACTTGGTCTAGAAGATGTACATCATATAACTATAACCTTGTCCAGATGTAGGTAGGACAAGTTAGGTCGTATATAATATTCCATGTCTTTATAACGGCTTAAGCTACGAAGGTCATGGATACATCATTTTAAAGCTACTTAAATTTTACTAGAGCACACAAATTAGGCACTTACTTCTCCACGACAAAATGTATTGTTTTAAAAAACTGTATTTTAAAAACTGGTTTTTTAAATTTTTTTTTTAAAATGTATGTTAAATATAAATTACTTTCCTATGCCGTGTCTCCCTATGTGAAAATCTTACGGAAATCTTATAGCTGATTAAGTACGACTACTTTAGTTAAAGTTTCGATTTTTTTCATATTTTAAAACGCGATATTTCCACAACCGCTAGAGCTATCAACCAAAAACTTCTACGATGACATCTATATGACATTTACCTTCCATACCAAGTTCGGTTAAAATTGAAGAGGGTAGAGGTCGAAAATTGAATATTTTTTGATGTTTCTATATGGAATGAGTTATCTTTAAAATTATTTTTATGTGTTTTTCATTCGAATAAACTAATAATTTTAAAAAAAGAATCGCTTGATCGTTCGTTCAACAATTGTGCGATTGTTTCTTCGAATAATACAAAAACCCAAATAAATGACAACTCTAGACTTGATCTCTCTTCATCTTGTCATAAATTTTAAATTTGTCTGCAAATAGGGTTTTCTGAAATCGGAAATATAGTTTTTTCATACCCCATACTTAATTTTTGTGGATTCATTTTATGTCAATACCTAATTCTAGACAACCTGTGAAGACTTTATTACAAATTACATTAGTTAACTAACTTCTTTATTGATGTTAACATGATATACGTAATAAAAATAATAATTGAAATTGAAAGTTTTATTTAAATGTTTTATTGGTTTAAATACAATTTTAATCGGATTTTTTTGAAAATTTTTATTACATTTTTTAATTAACATAATATTATGTAAAATTGGAAAACAATCACTAAAGTAATTACAACCCGTTTTAATTAATATCCAATTAATTTGTTAATTGTGTCAATAATCAGTTAATTAAAATTTTATATTAATTATTTGTGTGTTTGTTAAAAAAAAAACACTGTGATCTTTAACAACAACATTTTGAAACGTTTGACAAATTAAAACAATACAAAACATTTGAGATTCACGATTTTATAAAAAGTGCGTGCATTTATTTTCTCTTTAAATTATTTTGAAAATTTGTTTAAAACATAAAAGAACAACATGTTTTAAATTATAAAATAGTTATCATGCAAATTAAACATTAATAAAAGAAAAAGTTAAATAAAAAAAAAAACATTGTAGAAATACTAAGACAAAGCTAGTATGCCATAATAATTAAATAATAAAGTTTTTGAAACATACCTTTAGCGTTTTTGTGCCTTTGTTCAAAACTACGTGATCGTGGCTCACCATCTGGACTAATGGCTCGTTCTGCTTCCAAAGATCCACCTTGCTTAGATTGTTGCTGTTGTTGTTGGGCGGCTAATTCTTCATTGAGACGCTTGGCCAAGTCCATGGCTTCGTGTCCTGACACAGTATGATGGGCACCAATTGGTATTGGTTTTGATTTTGATGGACGTATATCACAATCACTATCTGGTGAAAGCTGAAAAGGAATTTTAAGAAATTTGTCATAGTTTTAAACACAAATTTAAGAAAAACTTACCAAATGAGTTTTAACAGGACTTTCCTCTGTGTCATTTTCCTCGTCTATGCGTGAAGGATTACTAGTGCATTCATCATGATTCTAAAATTATAGGCAACAAATTTTAGATTAATTTTACTAGCTGAGGACTTTTTCTTAAGACAACATTCTCAGATTTCGATGATTTTTTTTTTTTTAAGAAAAGTTTTAAGATTCTGTAGACTTTCCCTTGTCTTCCAAAATTAAAATAAAAAAAAAAGTTCTATCATTTTATTTAGATGACAGTTCTTTTGCAATTATTTGCGAAAACCAATGTCATTGGTAATATACATAACGAAAAAATATTTTTTTTTAAATTACCTGATTAAAAATGTAAAAGAAAATATTTTTTTTGACAAAAAACAAGAACAGCACTAGTGTTTGGTGTTTTTTTTTTTTTTGTAATTGCAACAAGAAAGTAATAAAAATTACACCTCCTAAAATATGGATTGCTCAAAATGATAATACTTTATTAAGCAACAAGACACAATAGTTAGAAATTCTTAAAATGCATTAGTATGGGAAAAATACAAAAGCCCCAATTCACCCACGTCCCTACTTCATTTTAACAGAAAAATTCAAAGTTTCTAAAATTTTTTTTTTTTTCACATACGAACTTTCTTCTATAGAACAATTTTTTGATGCCTAGGACATTTTTTCTGCACAATGGAAGATATTTCTATAATTAAACAAGCGTTTCACATAACAAATCACATCGTTTTCTTATATTCAAACGGAGCTATCTACTTCCATACAAGTGTTCAGGAGAGTGAAAAAAACTGTTTAATTTGCTCAAATTAAAAATATTTGCAAATCGACGTTCTAGAATATTAATTAAAAACTGCTACTGAATATTAAATGCAATTTTTTCTTAATTATTCGTAATATTAGCGGCGTTACATCTACTGTAACTCTACTTACATCTACTGTAGCTTCGTATTTTTATTTGAAATTAATCAACATAAGTAGATAGACCCTTTGAATTACTATTATTAATACTAGATACATATAAGTAATTTTTAATGGTCTGGGTTTAAATAAAGTTTTGTATGGTAATAACAGAAGTGATGCTGAACATAATTTTCGAAATAATGTTATACCGATATGTCCCATGGAAGCTGTGTTGTGCGTTTCGTAAATATGCAACTGACAAGACGTAATTATTGTTAAGTCGAATATGCTAAATGCGATGATACTTTTCAAAAGTAAGCGCTGGTTTTCCCGACATTTGATTTTCACGAATATATTAAATTTTAATTAAATTCACTCTATTGAATATTCACAACATTACATTATATAGCAACATTTTTTTTTGATTCGAATTTTTACAAAGAGTGGAACATGATAAGAACCAGTATTTTAAAAGAAATAAAATCGAGAAAAAAAACTTTGGGAATAATTTATGCAAAACTGAAGTGCTTTTCAGCCAATGAATTGAACTAAATTCTGTGACAAAAGCAATAAAAATTTGATTGAATATTAACTGTTTCTGCATAAAATTTAAAATCGAGTGCTAACTTTAAAAAGTGGCTATGTCTAATAAATTCATCTTACTGGAATTTAATTTACAAGCTGGTCAAAATTTTTGACTAGCGCTGATAACAATGTTTTATGTAAATTGTGTTCAAATAATTATTAGTTTTGTGCTTACATCGTGAATATCTCATAATCGCTAGCAGTTGAACGTTTTCAAAGAACAGATTTAGAACAAGCATATTATAAATATACGAAACAATTGTTATGAAGCAAACAACCTATTTGTGTCACTTAGTAATTATAACATCAGCAAAGTACTGTAGATAGCTCATTTCCATTCAAAAATAAACAATATTGTAAAAAGCTCAATCTAGTTTTGCAAGAAAAAAAACAGTTTTAGAATAATCTTTTAAATTTGAAATTAATACCATAGATGATAGCTACGTCAGTGCATATTTTGGCATCAAAAACTCATTTTCTCACAAAATGTAGATAGCTCCGTTTAAATATATAAGACAACGACATATTTTATTAACAAATTTGAACAAGGATTTCTAAGACTTTTTTATGTATAAAAATTTTCCTCTTCACTTCCCCAATTTAGTTTTGTTTTAAAATAATTGTGAAGTTCTTTTCACACACAACTTACCACAACAGTTCTTAATTGTCCTGAATCATTACGAGAATGTGGTCGAAAACCAGGTCCCGGTGGTAAATTCTTTTGTACACAACAATTTACACCAGGACTAAAGTGCAATTCAACATGAAATCTTTCCTCGGAAGTGGGATCTTTTGTTGGATCTTCATAAAGCATAATAACAATTTGTGACATATAATTTAGCTCGGAGACCATAGAAATATAATCCATTGCACGACGCCATTGTTCATCGGTTAAAACATTCAAGAGTCCCCCATAACGTAGAACCGTTAATAGAGAATGAACATGACTTTCACTGGTGAAATACAAGCGAGTGCGTACATGTCTACCAGGGCTAGCAACACCATGACTATATTGAGGATTCAAACGATTTACCGACTCATCTTCGACTTCTTCGATATTACGTTGTAAATCGGATTTTATCTTCTTTAATAATGGCGTACATATACCCTGGCCAATTGTAAGTTTCTCCTGCATGGTTAAACCATATTCTTGAGGTATAACAATATCTGCTAAATATTTTGAATAAATATACAACTCCTCGGCCTGATCATATTGTAGCGTATGCTGATTGTGCTGTAAATCATATTTAATACAATCATATATATCGGGTATTTTCGATATATCATATAATTTTGATTTTGTGCTAAAATCTTTTTCAATTTTCTCCCAACGACAACGCATTAGATCCCATGTCTCACCATGATAGAGTATAGCATCTTTTGTCTTGGGATCGTCCTTTTTAACGCTAATAATAATCAACAGTTCCTTAATTAATGTATGAACATGATTACAACAATCGACAGGATTTTTAACAAAATCCAAAGCTTGATTTATAGAAATACTATTGTTAGGATTTATTGCAGTACGATCATCAGCAGTAAATTCACGATCAACTTGCATTAATTCATGTAAACGATTTTTGGCCCTATTTGGAATGGGAAGAAAAAAATGTTAATACAAAAATTATAAAATTAATTATGCTCTTTTTAAACTTACATGTTTTGATATTTACTGGAGTCACAATCATTATCTAGTAAACCATTTGTATTGGCACTTTTAACCATTTGTACTAATATCGGTGTCAGTTCACCCTCTAAGGCCAACAGTCCTTTAGCAAATGCTGCTGCTGTCATTTGTACTCTACCCTCATCAGAGGCATAGATTTTTAAATCATGACGAAATGTTGAATGTAATCTAAGATGTTAAAATAATTTCGTTTATAAGTTTTATTGCGTACGTAAATTATCGTTTGTTCTGTCAATAACTATTGCTTAAATACCCATCAAAAACTGTTCTGCCTCGAGCATTTTCATAGACGAATTTAACATTGACTTGTCATAGAAAAAAATCATTCTTTTAATGCTGCAAAACAACTTCCTAGGAATATTTTATGCCTAAATCACTTTGAAGAAGTTGTTTAGGCAGAATATCTTCGAAAGAATCATATTTAAAATGATTCCCTTCTATGGCAAGGCAATTTAAATGCATCGATGAAAATTCCAAATTAGAATTTGGGGTGTTTTGTACGAAAAAATTGACTTTAAAAACTATTTTATTTTCATTAAACGGTTGAAAATAGAACCTTTATCAGGGGTGGCAGGACTTTTTTCTTTGCGTGCCACAAAAAGATATTTTTTTTTTGTAAAAATATGCCGCGTTTTATATTTTGAAAGCACTTTTTGTATGAAAGCATTCCCAGCAAAACTCGATTTGGTAAGCAGTTGCTGCCTTTATATGCTTCTAAAATAGCGCTTCACCGCCATGCATACTATAAAGCAATTATTTAAGGCATTCTGTAGCGCTTCTGGAAGCACAAGAAGAAGCGCTTCTTTTTGCCTAAGAAGGTATGAATTTATTGCTTCTAAGAGCACATGAAAGAAGCGCTTTTCACCTGCTTAAAAGAGACATACCAAGTGGGACATCGCGAACAAAAATCATGCCTTCTGGAAAGCCTTCCGGAATCGCTTCGTAATTGAATAATGACTTCCGGGAGCGCTTCTTTGAAGCACTATTTTTTGCTGGGTTTTAATGTCATCTTCATACAAAGTTTTTTAGATTTAGTTTGGAATAAAGAGGAAAAAAGGTACTCAATACCTTTTAAATTTTATATGTGAATTGGGTCTGGGAAAAACTGTTATTAAAGCTGTTGTTTGTTGATGGTTAAAAGGTAAAATTTCAACTTTTGAAATGACACACGAAAACCCAAAGCCCGGGGACACGTAAACTTAATTTTAGGTCGTAGAATCCAGTGTAAAGTGTAAAAAGACATTTAAATTTTAAGTTTACGTTGACTCAAGCGATTTTTTGAGTATAATTTAAGTAAAAAATATCGAAACTCATTCAGAAATTTTTTACAATAACTACATGTAGGTCATTCGGGTAGTAAAATTATTTTAGTCAGTTTTCAATAAGAAAATGGAAACCGACTATTTTAGACAGCCATTTCAAAAAATAATTAAACAAAAATAACGTACTCCTATAACAGTTGTTTTGAGAAGTTATTTTAGTATTTTATTAAACAACTACCAGAACAGTAATTTTGCAGTAAACAGTTAATTTTTGTTAGTTATTTAAAAATAGAAGATTATGTCGAATTTTTAAAAATTATCATTTAGTTTATATTTGTTTCGTACCTTAAAAGTATGTGTTGGTTTAAAGTAGAGTTGTGTCGTTCATGAACGAACTAGTTCAATTGAACGACTCACTCAATTGAACGATGTGATTCGTTCACCAATATTCGATCTTGTCGTTCAATCGTTCTTTTTATTCATAGAACAATTGCATCTCTATTCAATCAAATTGCTTGCAAGAGCAATTATTTTTGTTTAGAAAAAAGTAATAATATTGTTTCAAATTAGGAAAAACAATTATATCAAATAAAATGTTTTTTACATAAAATAAATAAATTTTTGTTAGAAAAGTTTAAATTTTATAACAATTTTTGTCTATGTACAGTAAAATTTGTAAAAAAAAAACTCGTAAACCATGAATAGTGCGTAATAATTGTCAAACGAATGACACAGTTCACAACACGCATATCAGTCACAAGTCAAAGCAAAAAAGAACGATTGAACGATTTGAACGAACTAGTTCACTGACTCGAATTGAACGATAATGACCGAGTCACCAAAATGAACGATTAATCCCAACTCTAGTTTAAAGCAACGGCATACTGAAAGAATCGTCCTTCATCATATGAAACAATTTCATAGATTTTTTTTTCGTAGATTCAATGAAGAATTTCATTATATCCAAGAAATTTTATTAATATTCAGAAATTTTTCCTAAAATTTCATAGTTTCACAAACAAAATTCATTCGATTTCATAAATTATATCTTCATATATTTAATAAAAAATTTCGTTAGAGCTATGTTATCATTTCAAAGACTTATTTTTTTTATTTTTCCATAAAATTTCGTAATTTCATTAATTTTCATACATTTCAAACTATGTAGCCTAATGTAGCCATACATTAATTTTGGACTTCTATAAAATATGAAGCGGCCTAGTTCCAATGCATGTTTTAAGACATTCTTGATGTTTTATTAATTCAAGGAACCTCTTAAAATTAAAAAAAATTATATGAAAATGTTTCATAAATTCTCTAAACGTTTAATTGTAGGAATGCTTCATTTATTTTATGAAAATTTTCATTAATTCTATAAAAATTTCATAAACATTGACTTTAATGAAAGCTGTTTCATAGATTCTATGAAAAGTTTCAATGGACGAGTTCCAGTGACAATTTTCATTAAACCTATGAAGAAATTCATTGCTGAAGTGAAGAAAATTCTCTCAGTGCAGTGTAAAATGGGTTAAAACTCAAATAATTACTTTAACAGAATTGTTGCTGTTTTCCCAATAACTTAAAATTTTGCCACTAGCGGTACGCGTGCCATAGTTTTTCCAGCCCTGACCTATAATGTAATTTCTCATACTAGTTCTTATTGATTTTTAGAAAATTGTATTTTCAAATTGTCAAAAATGTTTTTAGCACATATTTTTGATAATTCTCTTAAATACGTGTACAATTTTTAAAAGCCTGTATGTAGAAAATTTTAACATCCTTACAGATATTATCAGCACAACAAAAACGATTATTCTTAATTGGTTATTTTAAATTTTTTAATAATCCTTACCGTAATAAACCTAAACCTTGGGTGCCAGAATAATCTTGACGTCCTTGACCACCAGGATACATACATCTGAATATCCGTCCCAATTCTTCTGCTTGTATTCGGCCAGCGGGTGTCAATTCACCACCCCATTTTAATATAAGCACCAATGATGGTTCTGTAGGTGCGTCTACTTTAAAAAGAGATAAAAAATAAGAAAAAAACGAAATGATATTCAATATTTTTCAGACGCAAATTTTTTAGAAATTTTTTTACAAAGTAAGGTTTTGTGTAATATGTTTTTAAAAATTGATGAGTAATTGTAGCAGTAGAAAATGTTTATCAGAATCCGACGATTTATACTATACAAATTTTGATATTCAAAGAATTAACTTTTTATAAATTTTTTACATTGGAAAGCATTAATTTGAAAGACGTTAAAATAACCAGAACTTTTTATAAGAACCCTTTAACGCCCAACTGAAATCTGGCAGAAAGAATTCAATGAAAATATATTTCCGAGTAAAACAAATTACATATGGCCTTTCAAAGTCTTTCATAAGTCAAAAAGCGAGATTTTTGAGTTAATGCAACAGATTTCTAAGTTATATCATGCTTCATATTGTGGAAAAATTTTATGTTAATATCATGTATACTTTCCGAGTTACAGGAGAATATATATATTATTTTTTCTGGAAAGTGGGTGCAAAGAGTATATATTTTATAGAGAAACTGTGCTACTCACGGGTCTCTGAATTATTAGTGAATTCGCACAAAACTCCCACTAAGAGAAAAATGCAATAAAAAACCTATTTATAAAAAACGTGCCCAACTAAATAGAGAAAGGGTTGAGCGAGGTAGATATCAATTGAAAACTTTAAACGCGTTTTCTGCAAAATCGGGATTTTTGAGTTATGTCAGTCTTTTAGTAAATGAGCGATATATCTATATATATAAAAAGAAGTGTAAATTTTGATTGTCACTCCATAACTCGAGAACGGCTGCATAAAATAAAAAATGGCCGAATACGTTTTGTAGAGGATGGTTTAAAAACAAAAAAATTGTTTAAAAATATTTTCGTTTGGTCGAGATGTGGTGATTTTTCGGAACATTAGTCATTTTCATATAAATTGTGTGAATATCAAAAATTTTTGCTTTCTTACACAGCATTGCTTGGATACGGGTACAAAAAATAAAAAATGGCTGAGAAACCAGACTTTCACTGAAAATAAAATTTGAAGTCAAAACAACGTTTGTCGGGTTAGCTATACATAATGATATATGGTAGATCTATTGTCATATATAATAAAACATTCTCATATATAACCTAATATTTAATCATATATGGTGACATACATAAGTATAAGCTATATTTTCCCGATCAAGAAAAGTTACATCTCAAACACAAAATCAGATCTCCTTTGATATAGATTGAATTTTATTCTTATCCAAGTTTATATCAAAAAAAAAACGTTTGTATATAATAATACATTATTATATATACACTTATATGTTTTTGTCTGCCAGTGTATTTAACCTGACATACCCGGGTAAAAATTTTAATATGGAGTCTAATAAAATTATATCTCATTTGATAAGTGCAGCAAATACGAATTGTTTCGAAAAATGGGTCATCAACATGTATCTAATTAGATATAATTTGATACAATTTTTTTTCGAGATTTATCCATATCCGGGATATTAAATTGTGTCTAATTAGATATAAATATATCTGATTTTATAAAATTTTAGCCGATATTAGGTATGCTTTTTGTAACTTGCAGTTATGCTTAAAAGTATTTAAGTTTAAAATTTAAATTTCTAGAAATCAACAATTTTAGAAAGCAATTTTTTTTAAATGAAACAACGAAATGATTAAAAAAGAACATATTTAGTGTTTCAAAAATATATAATTAAGTGGTATTGTCTTATAAAATGTACAAATTTTTTGTTTGAAATTATATAATTATATAATTATATATAAATCACTTGCAAATGATTTCGTTATAAAATTAATATGGTTATATGTGAAGCCATATGTAATAAAGTCTTAACTTGCAGATAAAATAATTTGATATTGAACTTTATCAAAATAAGTATGGGATTATATATAATGCTATATAAAATATAAGGAAAATGGCGTCACATATAGTTTAATAAGACTTAGCATGGGACCATATATAGTTATATCGATATCTGCATATATTTGGATTATTATTATATGGCCTATGTATTTATATATGGAGTAAGATATGGAGACATAATAATATCAAGTACCATATAAAAAATTCTCTCAATGAAAATGATCAGATGTATTTATATATATTGATATTAGCCGTAATGTGACTTCATAATCATATTATATATATATACAAGATATAACTGTTTTTATCCAGGTAAATTTATAAATTCATACATAAAATTGTTTTTGTCGAAAAATGTTAATAAGTTTGCGTTTAATCGCATTTCGATCAATATATAATAAAATTAATCTAATTAAATATGTAAATATTAAATATTATATCATAGTTTTAAGAAACACAATTTAATTTTGGAACAAGTTGTATATTACCCCATACAGATAATTAAGCCAAAAAGTTAAGTCCTCAGGGAATTACAAAAAAAAGTTAATTCCCTAACTAAGAAAACTAAATGAAAATTGAATGAATTCCCTGACAAAAAGTTGAATTAACTAGATTTGAACGAATTCCCTACTGAAAGAATTCCACGATTTTCATGAAAGAATGTTAAAGATGGGAATGAAAAATCGAATGATAAAAAGGAATTCATTCAATTCCTTAAAGTTGGCCAGGGAACTCATTTCTAAAATTTAAATTCCCTTCAAAAAATTTGAATTAGGTAATGAATTATATTCCATATATTATGGAAATTGTATATATTATGGAAATTATCCATATATTATGGAAATGTTAATCTCCATGATAAACAGAAACTAATTGGTTACAGCAGTATTAAAAACCCGCTAAATGCGCAGTGGGGCACATAGCAAATTTATTCGATACTTTCTACTGGTTGATCGGATTTACACAAAATCTTACAGCTAGATAAACTTAAGTTTCAAAGATGAGCATAAAAACGTTCACAGAAGCTGAATTTGGGTGGATTGTACACTCAAAAAAGTTTTGCAGTTACTACATTACAGTTGTTTGTGTAGTTCTCAGTAGTAGATGTTTTGACTGCACTTACAGTGTTTTGCTATGAAATAATACAAAACAACTATTATGACAGTTATTTAAAAAAACAACTAAAGAAAATTACTGTATTTTCCAACAGTTGTGTTTGTATTTTAGTAAACAACTACGTAAACAGCAATTTTGCAGTAAACAGTAAATTTTTGTTAGTTATTTAAAAATAGAAGATTCGGATGCATATGGGCTTATATAAAGCATATGTGCTTATGTATGGCTCCATATACAGTAAAACACGTTTAAGACGATTCATCGGTTATTAGGAACTATTTTGAAAGTCCCTACGTTTTGGTAACAATTTCAAAACAAAAACAAAAATTGTTTATACGAACTCGCTTAAGACGAGCCCCTAGACGAACTGTTTCGGGCAGTTTTACAAAAAAATTTTATACAATTTTCTTTTTTTAAAGCGAGCTCCCCAAAATTTTGTAAATTTTTCTAAAATTTCTGTGAGATTAAACCAAACGTACAGAAATTTTTTCTCAAATGTATTCAGAAATAATATTAGCTGAACATTTTTTAACCAAACTTTCCAGATATATAAAGTCATACTTCATTAAGAAATTTTAGTGGAAATATTGGCAATTATAGTTGAAACTTTGACAGCTTAAAAATCCTAGACGGTTAAGGCTATTTTAAAATATAATTTTGTATAATTTTGTGAACAAATCTTTATTCAAAAATATATGAAAAATATCGTGGGTTTTTTATCATTTTTTTAAATTTCCATATGCCAACTCTGACGATATATTTTTTATAAGTTTAGTATAAACTATCCAATGTTTTGAGTGAAAACGGAATAAATTTTGGAATATTTTAGACTTTGTGTATCATTGTTCTATCGGTCCGATTTTCAAAAATTGTATACAATCGATGAACTAATTTCTAGCAGAGAAATATATTATCATATTTGTTCATGAACATAACAGGCAAAAACAAAAAAGATTAGGCTTTTTATTATTTCTAAATGATTTTTGAAAAAATTTCCAACAAAAAAGGTAAAAAATTTATTTTTGCAAATAATTATTTGGCAACTCTGGATAACAATTTTCCACATTTTTTTTAATCACGATTGTAGTCAATATAATGAATAATTTTAAGGTTTTTAAATCACTTAATTATCTTATTCCAGTAAAATATATAGCCATTTAAAAGTACTGGGTCGAAAAAGGAACACTGTGTCAAAAGAGTGTTAACAAAAAGTATCAAAAGTAGAATTATCGTTAATTTGAGATACATTTCGTTTATATACCACAAGTTTTAAATTTGTTTATGACAAAAGAATAAAAAAAAAAATTGAAATTTCCTAATTTTGACGATTTATTAAGAACCTAAAAGAAATGACTTTATTTATTTAGTTAGTTATTTTTAATGTTTTACTTTTCAATTTTAAAAAATTAAAACCAAAAGTTTTCTTTTCGATCTTTTATCATAAATTATGATGTCCTCTTCATTGGTCCTCTGAAGATTATCGGTGACGCGAAATGAAACATGTAAGGATCTGTCAGTAGATAAAGTCTGCTTTAAATTAGCGTATGAGGACATTTTTTAATTAATAAATAAACATTGCACGGATTTTTGTTTAACAAAAAACAAATGATCTTGAACTTGAATAATTTTGCTCACATCATAAGTTAGTTATTTTTCAAATTTTATTTATTTTTTTTTTCAAATTCGTTAAAAACTGTGGACTATAGGCAAAACTTGCCCAAAAAAGTCCAATTTTCCCCGCTATGCATACGGTGGTAGAGGTGGGTATGGAGGTATGTCAACCACGACCATTTTATTATTAAATAATAATTCTCACATTGGTATAAAGCCGTGACCAAAGTTTCACTTTGATATCTCTACTGGAAATATTTTTGGCCACCAACTCCATACAGCCAGACCAGTGTGCAATGTAAATATGATATGAGTGTTGTAAATAGTTGATTTTAGGTTAATGTAGATGCGAAAAGAAAAATATAAAAAATAAATACATACAATTCTTAACATTATTACCGTCATCCGAACTTGAGCCTCGAGGACGACCTTTTGGTTGATATTTCATTTGTACTTTGCGATTGATACCAGAAAAGTGACCATACCTGCAAATATACAAAATATACAAACAAATAAAACTTATTAGAAAAGAAACCGAAAACCCCAAAACTCACATTTCTAAAACACTTTTCAACTGCTCTAATTTACTCTTTTTCTCTTCTATCTCCGCATTATCTTTTGTTTCAATTTCAGCTAATAGAAAACGGGCAATATCTAAAATCTCTTGCAATTGTTTCGGACGTTTCAATTTAACATGACCATGTTTAAAGCCATCATATTTTTCAAATATTTCAAAAAATCTAAAAGAAACAAAAAATAATTATAACACGGTGCTACAAAAAAAAATTAAATCACTTTTCAAGTTACCTAGTGTAGCTGTAAGTCTAGCTGAGTGTATTACAAAACCGGTTTGAGAAGTTTCAATATACCCTCAAATTTTGGAGATAACGGTAAAAGAATATTTTTTGTGACTGGGGCATTTAAACATATGTAACCGCGAGTAAAAAGTTAAGTTATATATAGCCAAGTGTGGTACTATATTTGTGTGGATTTAATTATGTATAACTTTCAGTTTTTTTTTAACAATTTCAAATATGCAGTCATATATAAAGTAATATGAATAAGGATGTGTCCATACTTATTTCTATGTACCATATGTATTTAAATCGGCTCGACAGTTTTTAACACGACTTCATATATAATTAAAAAAGGTTTTATAGAAAATCATATAAAGTTGTTTATATCACCATGTTAAACATTTTATTCTAAGTTCATTTATATATTATTAAGTATAGCTCCATGTAGAAAAAAGAAACTTCTAAGTTCATTTATAATTCAGTATAACCATATGTAAAAGGAAAAATTCTAAGTACATTTATTTATAAAACTGGCGGCCATTTTGTCAGCTGTCAAGTGATTTATGTTTAGTTTGGTTTGGCATTTCAACATGAATAGACCGACACCTGAACAACGCTTCCAAATTGTGCAAATTTATTTTGAAAATCATGGTTCTGTTCGAAAAGCGTATCGCGCACTACGTCCATTTTACGGTCAACATAATCGTCCATCAGAGCAATTAATTCGATTAACTACACTGATAGAAATTTGTACGTAGTATTAATGAATTTCTTCATTAATCCAATAAATTTTTTCATAAAAAAGTCCCCAAAGAAACGTTTCATTGAGTCAATGAAAGGTGTTTCATTAAATCAATTTTTATGAATGGTTTCATTGACCCAATGAAAATTTCATAAAGTATATGAAATTTGTTTCATGAAAGTTTCATGTGTTTAATGAATAAAATTCATAGTTTGTATGAAATATTTTCGTTGATATTTAATAATTTGCACTTTTTATGATTAAAGCATTAATTTGGTGGTTATTGAGAAATTATAATTCGTTGGTATTATTTATAAGGTCTGGTCTTTATAGGATCTATAAAATATTTTTATAAAAAAAAGTTCGAAAGTAAACATCACAGGCTGTTCTGCAAAAGCGAGGGCAGATTTTTATTAAACTCAGCCTGATTCAGCAAATTTCTGTTACTTGGAATAGGATGACATGTAAAAAAGAAATCTAACAAGAAAGGTTTTCCCGGGGCCACCCACCAATGTAGCACAGTGGGGAAATTTCTATTGTTTTTCAACAAATTTGCTAAAGCTCATAATTTTTGACGAATTCGAGAAATACAAAATTTGAAAAGTAGCTGATTAGATTTCAGATCGAAAATTACAAATTTTGAAAATAAAATTTTAAAATTTTTCATTGATTTAATGATTTTTTTATGATTTTATGAAAAAATGTTAATGAAAAAAAATACCAATATTAATGAATTTTCATTCAGTTAATGAAAGTTTTCATTTAACCAATGAATCGATTTTAATGAAATCGTTTCATTAATACTATGATGAACAATTCTATCAGTGTATGGAACGTTTTCGCAGCACGTTTACTCTAAATGGTAATATTCATCCACAGAGACGTCGTACAGTGCGTACATAAGAAGTCATTGCTGCTTTAGAGTGTAGAGTAGAGGAAGACCCCAATCAGTCTATCCGTCAATGGTGACTGATCTATAGCAGTCTCTATAGACATGATTACTGACTTTTTCGTTCATCAATGGAACAACCATGATGTGCAGGAGCTGTGGTTTCAACAAGACGGTGCAACATGTCACACAGCTCGTGCCACAATTGATTTATTGAAGGAATCGTTTGGTAACCGCATAGTTTCACGTTTCGGACCCGTGAATTGGCCTCCAAGATCGTGCGATTTAACGCCGCTGGACAATTTTCTGTGGGGATATGTGAAGTCGTTAGTCTACGCCGATAAGCCCGAAACGATTGACAACTTGGAGGACAATATACGACCACAAATGTTGGAAAAAGTCATCGAAAATTGGACCTCCTGATAAGACTACGTCCGAGCCAGCCGTGGCGGTCATATTTAAATTATAATGCCAGAAGATTATCTTTCGAATAAAGTAAATTTCATGTCAATTTAAAAAAAATCATCTTTGTTTTATTCCATTTCAAAGTTATATACCTCTATAATAAACACCCTTTATAATTAGCCTTTACTTGTTAAAATCAAAAATTAAAATTTTAAGGTTTTTTACAATTTTTTAAACTTCAACGAGTTTTTTTTCGAATCTTCTTTTAAAACAGCAATATTCTAGTGTTTTCCTGAGTAAAATGAGTCTGCATTTGTTAAATCGGTTAAAAATTTAAAAAGTTTATGGTACTGTTTCTAAATAAACAGAGCGAATTTTGTTTTTGCTAATGCAAACTAACGCATGTGCGAAGACGATAGAAACAAAAATTAACTTTTGTCAGTTTTTAGCCGATTTTAACAATTGAAGGTCCATTTTACTCAGGAAAACATTAACTTCAAGAATATTGTTGTTTTAAAAAAAGATTCGAGATACCCTCATAAAAGTTGTAAAAAAAAACTGAAAATTTCAATTATTATATATATATAGAAAAAGTAATATAACTTTGTAAATTTTCCGACGATTTTAACAAATGAAGGCTCAATTTACTCAGGAAGACACTAACTTTAAGAATATAGATGTTTTAAAAGAAGATTATAAAAAAACTCGTAGAATTTAAAAAGGCTAAAAAAATTAATTAATTTTGATTGTTACTGTTATTAAAAAAATCTCTACCTATTTATAATAATATTATAAAACAAATTATATATTTTGAGAAAGACCACGTAATTTTCTTATAAATACCGTTTGAAAATTTAAAATCGGTTAAAAAAATGACTGAGTAACAAATGTTTAAATAAGCCAGTAGAAAAAAATACCTACTCTTTTTACTGTTATGTCGAAAATTGAAACTTCTCAAACCGGTTTTCTAATACACTCAACTAGACTTACAACCTACACTAGGTCATTTGATGAGTGAATTTTCAGTGTAATTTTAAGGCGAGCAACTTTTTTAAAAAAATAACCAGAGTTTAACTTTAACCACAGACATTTTCATACAATTTTGACATTTATAACTACACTGAAAAAAAAAACATACGTAATATATACGAAATCTTTCGTTATTTCGCACCACGAAAATCTTTTGCAAAATATATCTACGTAAATTTTGTATGCATTTTACGAAATTCTTTTTGCCTGTTTGTTAAAGATACATTTTGTAAACTAAATAAAGTCAAGTTGTCTCGTGCTCAAAATTTACTTTTTGATCAAAATTTACTTTTCTGAGAAATACTTAATGTACTTTCTAACAGGGGGACATTTTTTATCCACTTTTTTATAAAAAGTAGGAATATTTTTTTTCAAGCGATTTTTGTTTGTTAAATAAATATAATTTATTAAAGTACTTCATAAAAATACTGTATTAAAGTACAGTAGTTTTCTGATTTAACGAACCATCGGTTTAACGAATTCGGGATTTAACGAACTCATAAAAATTTTGAATTGAGTACCTTATATTACGAACACCGTAACTTTGTACCGTAATTTTGTACTCGATATAACGACCAAATACAAAATTAGAGTCTTAAGTATAGAATGAGATGTAAATACAAAGATTTCCGCAAACAACATGCAAAAGCAATAGACATATAGAGAAAGGGGATTCCCCAACGATGTTCTGGCTGCGTTTTCTGTGTTTACTTTTGGAGTTTTTAGCATTCTTGTACGATCGTTTGTGGTGTAAACATTAGAAAACATGGGAAATAAATAAATAAATAGTACTCGGTTTAACGAATTTTTCAATTTAACGAACAGGGCTGACATTATATAGTTCGTTAAATCGAAAAACACCTGTACTTCATAATATTAACTATATATTGAAGGAACTTTTTAAAATTCTTTAAAAGAAGTACACAATTTGAGGGATTTAAGAAGATAATGAATTTTTGTCATTTAAAAGATTAAGACCCGATTACTGAATGTCCAGTTAAAATTTAACAAACAGTTAAATTGAAAATGTTTATGGGAAACAACAACAGATGTGTTAGTTAAAGTCCCAGTTAATTTTTTTTTTTAAGAGAAGCAACACTCAGGAAATTCTTCCTATTTATTAAGGTGTTGCTTTCTTCGGAAAGGGGATAGTGGAGAGATGAAAGAGGTGGTGAAAGATGAAGGACTTCAAACATGACAACACTGTAATTGCGCGAGTAGATAAGTCTTAGAACAGTTGTTGCTTGCCACCTGATGTAGAGTTGGCGAATTTATTGAAGCTTTTTGTTTCATAGCCCTGATTCATTATTTTACTTCGGTGGGGTTAAGTGCTATGGGAACACCGAAAGTGGGCGCAGCGATACATATAAGTGATAGAAAACTCATACATATTATTTTTCTTAATTGATGTTGTCGTCACCGGGAATCGAACCCGGGACCATCTGTGTAACAGTCCAACGCGCTAACCATTACACCACAATGCCCACTAAGTTTTTAAATACATTCAATAATTACTTGTCAAATTCTATAATAATTTTGAGTAAAAAACCAGAAGTTTTTAAAAAGTGTCAACTAGTTTTTGGTTGTATTGTGTGTACATTGTGCTCTAGTTTTGAAAAAAAAGTAAAATATGTTCATTCGGTATGTATTCGATCTGAAAAGTAGAGAAAACAAATTTTAATATTGTCCAATTCAGAAAATAATAAATTGTCGTATACCAAACAAAATACGAAATGTTTTCGTTAGTTTTAAACTTAGTCAATTCTTGACTAAACTGAGTTTCGTAGCATATAACTACGAAATTTGTTTTCTTAAAATGTTGCATGGATTTTTTAAAGTGCATGGTTAAGCCCTAAACTGTGGTTATTTTTAAATAAGTTAGCAGGCCTAAATAGATAATATTAAAGTGAATGTTTTTTTTTTTAACTTACTTAGGATGTCTAACTTCCACTTTCATTTTTTGTTTTGGCGTACGATCACCATGTCTAATAACAGCCACCACACAACGTAGCTCCATCATTTTACCAAATGTAGTGGGTACTATAGGAGGATCATCTAATTGAAAGGGCACGGACCAGGGTATATGTAAGGTGGGTGTTAATTCTCTTAATATCATATTTCCCAGTATTTTAGCACAATCATCATAATATTTGTTCGAGTTTTTAACAAAACTAAAACCATTCACATCGCATACAAACGATTTACCATTGGCCCTAAAATTTATGCAAAAATATTAAAATATTTACAAAGATTTTTTTTAAGTTGTTTTACTCTAAATTATATTATTACCTTAACAAATCAAATCCACATACCGTTTGTTTAAAAGCTAGACAAACTTTACGTGATATTAATTTTTCGGCATGATTTAAAATAACTGGATAACGTATTTCCTTGCCCTCACTATCGCGTTCAACTTTGCCATCTAAGGCCGGACTTTTGCGTGCCTCTGCGTGAGCATAGTCAGGGCCCACTGTATAGACTTTGACATCGGTACCTGGAAAATATACTACGTTTTAAAAGTAATACTGGGTTGTAATACAAATCTCATTTATTTTTAATAATATGATTTTTTGTATTTTTGGTTAAGGTGTAATTTTGATAGTTCTCGTTTTTTTTTCAATTTAATTTTACTTGATTTTTAAATACAAAAAATATGTTTTTTTTTAATTTGGTATTTTGATTACGTTATGGAACAACAATTAACAATACAACGTGTACAAACTGTTATTGTAACAATGTAACGGATTCAAAAACAATTCAGGCAGGATACGCAATGACTGTGAATGATTTTTGGTTATTAAAATTATTTTTCTGAAAATCTGCAGCTAATACTTATGAGAAGAAAAATTCAGGACAGATTTTTAACACCATACTTAAGTTTTAATTAATAACACTATTCTACAAACTAAAATTTTTGGAAGGACCTCATCTTGGAATACCTTATTTTCGCATAATTTTAGAACTCTGATCACAAATATTGCAAAAATCGCAGTTAGTTTTCGAAATATTAAATTTTTTGATTTTCAGTGAACACCCTGATTTTTTATCACTTTTGTTGTATATCATTATATGTTGTATGGTTTGAGTTTAATGTTTTCTTTTTCTGACAACTGAAGATTATTGTGATGCCTATGAAACAATTGTAATGTCTATCATGAAAATTATCAAACTTTTTGAAAAGCAACAAATAAAATCGAATATGACAATATCATATTAGAATTTGGACTTGAGGTAGATTAAAATTCTATTTAAAATTAAAACATTTTTGAACAATTAGCATACCACGGCTCTTCTCATACAAACATTATTTTTTTGTGATATTAGTTGTTCTTACAAATAGTAATACAAGAAACACACATACTACATATTATGATATACAAAGTATACTGATATGTAAAAATTTATGCTTTTCAAATAGTTTTGATTTTATAATTAGGTTTACTAAATCAGCCAGTTTATACACTTAGGCCTAGTTTTTAGGATGTGGATTATCGTTAATCTTAGTTTAACACAGTTTGTAACTGGTATACTGGAATATGGTAAATTTTGTTTCATTTTAATAAAGAACTAAGTTCTAAACAAGAAAAAGCTATTCCGACAAACTGTTGTTAATTATCTTGTAAATGGCTGACAAAATTCGTTCTCGGTTTAACTAAACCAAGTTTAACTGACATTCCAAAGACTCGGCCTTAGGCAGACAAGTTCTCATAAAGTTAATTTTTTCTGTTGTATGTAATGTCTCGGTTTTGTTTAAGCCAATTATCGTTTTCCTTTGCGTACAACTGAAGATTAGGATGATGCCTATAAAACAATTGTATTGTCTATCATGAAAATGATCAAAAATTTTGAAAAGCAACAAATAAAACCTAACTAATATGACAATATCATATCAGATTTTGGGCTTGATGTAGAACAATATTCTAACTATTAATAAAAAACGAAATCCATTAGCTGCGATAAAAACTAAATTAAAAAATTTGGTTTTTTCAGTTTCTTATAAAATTCATAAAAAGGTCCTAGAACATTAAACATTTCATTATGTTGAAACCAAAACTTAACCACCGTATATTTCAAAACCATAAAAAGTTTTTAACTTTTTAAATTAAATTTCACGATATTGAAGCAAAACTGCTTAAAAACAGGGTGTTCAATGAAAAAGTTGAAATATCTCGAAAACTAAGCATGCGATTTTATAATATTTGACAGATTCGTGTTCAGCGTGCCGAAATTTTTTGTTTTATAGTGTAATTAAGACCCAGTTTTATTATTATTTTTTTTATTAAATTTTCCTTAAGTAAAAAATTGTACTTACAAGGAAACTACTCAGTGGTGAACCCGCAGATTTTAATTAAACTTTGATACATTGTATACAAAATTAATAGACACGTATTTTTTTTAGGTGCGCGATCGCACAGGGTAAAAATTATACAATTTTTGAATGAAAACTTGTCTGAAATTTATGAAATCCAAATTTATTTATATACAGTATTAAAGTATTTGAGAAAAAATATGTTAATACCCATATTGCCTATATTGCGGATCTAGGGTTGACACTTATTTGAAATATTTTTTGGGGAAAAGTCGTCCTAAAGTTGAATAATTGCGAAAATCGAAAAACCCAGACACCCCGTCAATAAAACTAAATAAGCATTATTATTTGTTAATTTAAACTCAAAGCAACAACAATTTTCTATACAAATGTGATATTCAAAAAAACATTTTTTTAATGATAAAAAAATTTTATACATATACCGATAGATGTTTTATACACAGGACATGTTTTATATAATGACAGATGCGTGCTTAAATTATCTTCCATTTGATAACCAATTTGCATATAGTTTATTAATTTTATGGGAAATATATTTTAAAACCCGTAGAAATTGTAGTCATTTCTGACCCTACTTTTTAACCCCTAACAGTGAGATTGCGCACCTAAAAAATACGTGTATAATAATTAGTTGTCCTCTACAACATATCTAACAAGGCAGATATCCCGACCCGAACTCGCAGATTTTAATGAACTTTGTATATTTTGTAAATATCTAAATTTTAATGAACTTTGGATATGTTGTCCAATCTAACGTTTAAGGGTTAAAAAGTAGGGTTTAAAATTAAATTGCTTTTGTACGAAAGCTTGTCTTTAATTTACGAAAACTAGATTTATTTGTACGCAGAGTTAAAGTACTCAAGAAAAATAGCTGAAAAAGGCTCTTCGGGAAAAGTAGCATAACAACCGAACGGTTTCGAATATCGGAAAAAGCTCAGACACCCCCCCTCGATTAAATAAAATAGGTATTGGTATGCAGCATTTTTGCTTAATACAACTAAAATTCCTTAATAACACGAAAGATTTAATGTTACTCAAAACAAATTTTTTTGAATAACAAAAATATTTGAAAGTGTTTTGTTATAATTTGTACACCAAATGAAATTTTATTCAAAACAAATTTTTTTAAATACCAACAATATTTAAAAATCTTTGGCATAATTTGTACAGCAGTGAATGTGTCTTCAAAAAACTTTTAATAAAGGATCCGCCATCTAACGTTTTTTTTTTTCAACTAGTGCTTATTTCGTGAATGGTAACACTTAGCTCATGTCTGATTTGACAGATAATTAGTTTTATCCTTCCGCTGAACGAATATGGTCCGTATGTTCGTTATCTTGTGAAAAAAGTGAAAGAAACTGGCATCCTCATCGATAAACCAAAGCGTGAAAAGCCAAAAACAGTGCGTACACCCGAGAATATTGCTGCTGTGGCAGAAAGTGTGCGTGAAGCGCCATCAACATCAATTCACCGTCGTTCTCAACAATTGAACATTTCGGAGACATCATTGAGACGAATTTTGTATAAAGACCTTGGTATGACGCCATACAAAGTCCAATTGGTTCAGGAGTTCAAAAAAAAAAAGTTATTTGGCGAACCCTTTAGAACGAAATAAACAGGAAAAACCACAGACACCCCCCTCGATTAAATTAAATAGGCATTGTTATGCAACATTTTTAGCTTAATACAACAAAAATTCCTTTATAAAAGGCCAGATTTAATATTACTTACAACACATTTTTTTGAATAACAAAAATACTTGAATGTCTTTGGGGATAATTTGTACCCCAATTTGTTTGTTAGGAAATCTAACTATAGTTACACTTAGTAACGCCTAAACATGAGATTGAGAAGCTATAAAATAACATGGGCCATTTTTATTTGTATTCTCTACAACATATCCGAATGTCATTAAGATCTGCCGGTCCGGGTCGGTATACCTCCCTATTTAGTAACACCTAAACATGAGAATGGGCAGCTAAAAAAAACATGTGTCCCTTAAATTTGTATTCTCTACAACATATCCGAATTTCAATAAGATCTGCCGGTCCGGGATACCTCCCTTGGAAGTTTCATTAAGATCTGCGGGTTCACAACTGTGTAGTTTCCTTGTTAGTGCTGATTATAATACTGGCCCTAAATACCAAACCATACGGTTGTCAAAAAATTTGATTGTTGTTTGTTTCTTTCTCTGCGTGAAAGAAACAATCAACAAAAAAGCATAAAGTTATTTTGTAAACGTAGACAATAATTGAATGATTCAAATTAAATGAATTGGCTGTCAATTAAAATTTAAGTATTGACTAAAAATCAAGCCTTAGTCCTATTCAATATCAATTGAAATATATTTTAAAAAAAAAAACAGAAATTGTTGTTCTCGTTCTGTTTAGTTAATATTAAATTACAGAAAATAAAACTTGTTTAAAAAACTGGATTTAGAACAGTTTTTTACATAAAAATCTGTGCGGTTGAGATGGTTTTAATGTTAGATAAGCCATAAAAGAATGTTATTACTTTTCTTCCTCAAACTTGTAGTAATTTTGAACTTAATAAAAAAAAAAACAGGAAAACTGCGAATAAAATAACAATTGGATGCCTCGATCGAATAAGGGTATTAGCGAAATTTGTTTAATAACGCGTTTTTGTGAAATATTTATGAAGCATTAATACCTTTAGTTATTCAAATAATATTTCAAAATTTTGTCTTTTTCTTTCCCAAAAAAGGCAACTTTTGTTGAATATATGGGCTATTCTTAAAAACATTTAAAGTTAGGGCTAAACATTTTTCTTTTTAACTTTATGGCACATTAATAGGAATTTACACGATAATAAACCAATATTTAGGGATTTCAAATCCGTTTGTGTAAATCACTTTCGACGGTTTAAATTTTACAAAAATTCTCAAAATTACATTTACAAATACGATTGTATAATATTTTTGCTTTGAAATGTACCGCCTTATTTTGTGCTTTCTAAAAAACCTTTGTCAAATTATGTGGTGTTGCAAAAAATTAATTTTTTAACTTAAAATCGCGGTTTACGCGATATTTAAAATTTATTATTTGTTTTGGAGATTATATTTGAATTTAACCCTAGAAAGTTAATCTATGCCTTTTAGACTTACAGTGAGTGCACAGTGGCATATATCATACATTTTTCTGGAAATAATTCGGCCATTTCCTACTTAGTGGTCACATTGCAATTAAATTTGGAACAGGCATGAGAGATGTAATGTCAGGCTTAAGTTTTGATTTTGAACCTTCCAGACCCCCAGTGGCTGCAACATGACCACCCAAAATAGGGAACTTTTTACACATAAAATTTTGAGTGTTTGCTATTTTTTTGTTTATAATTAACAAAAACATGTTTACATGTGTGGGTTATCTCTAACAGTTCCTGAGATACTTCCAGAGAAATAAAGTGCCAACCGAATTGAAAATGTATATTAATGGTAACAACTTATGAATTTAGTTAGTACAACGATATTTACATTAGATTTCTGAATATTTTGGATGTTGCAACTAAAATTTAGTTGAAATAACCGCACTTTGTTGTGAAAACTAATGTTAAATTGTGCCAACCATCTGAAATTCGTAATAACCGAATTTTAGTCGTAGTAAACGAATTTCAGTTGGCAAATAGCAAAATTTTTATCTGTGTGTATGAAATTCCAAGTTTTGTCTGACTCATGTTCAGTTTTTTGCAAAGAGCGGGACGAACTTTAGGCCAATTTCTTTTTTTAAAATATTGGTCATTTAACTAAATAAATTCTGATTAATAAAAAAAATTAATGCAATATCTTGTTCCACTCAAAAACTACATTCGTTTAAAATATAGATTAAAAAAAAAATCAAATTTTTGCTATTTTTTCCCCCAAAAAGCACCAACAGTCTTTTACCTCCAGAAAAATATTTTCTTTCTGAAGATATAAAATGTACATACTATTCTGAAAGGTCTTCTTATATAAAAAAAAAAAATTTGTTAAATAAATTTTTGATTTTGAATATACTTTCCCCCCAGCCGCCTCTAAAGTTGCCATATTTATAAGGCAAATATCAACTTTAACCCACAGTTGAAAATTGTGCAAGCCTCCAAATAGGTACGGGAGTGGCTGGTAGATACTTCAACATATACCCAATTCATTGGTTAAGTCTCTTCCCATCCCTGCTTTAAATGTGGGCATGGCAACAAAAAATGTAAAAAATCCAATTTTTGAAATTTTTTTTTTTTTTTTTTTTGGAATTGTGGCATTGCTTACAGCAAATCATAAATTCGGACATACATTTAACATTGTTGACCTAAAAGTCTATTTAAGTCCAAAAAATCATTGGAATATGTCAATTAATAAATATTTTATTGAAAAGTAAAAATTTACATTTAAAAAAAAAACTGAAATTTATTAGTTTGTCGTTAGTTTCGAACTAAATAAATGTAATATGTTAGTCTCTTACTAATTAGGTTTTAACAAACTTTAAAACAGTGTATTTTTGTTTAAGCAGGAAATAAAAGTGTCGCATAGTTTCGCTTCAATTTTAATTAAATTCGTTAGTAAAAAAACCAGGGAATGCATGCTTCATTTTCTGTACGCAACCAAATTTTTAGGAACTTACATATATATATATGGGTTCGAAAACCCAAAAGATCAACAAAATTATTTAAAAAAGCTACTTAGTAAATCTATAAAAGTACAAATAAAATTGTAACATATACCCTTATTCCATTTTCAAGTGGAATTTTTTGCTATTTCTGCTAAATTTTAAATGAAATTTTGTACATTGGTGTACGTGCAGCCTTTTATCAAATGTAAATTTTTTTACCATTTCCCAGGTTTTTTACCTCTCCTGAACATTTTGGTTTTTTTTGGAGGCGTTCAATTGTTTTTAAAAAACACATTTAACACATATTATTTTTTTATTTAACACAATTTTTATATCGAATAGAACTGTAGATATTTAAAATAAGAATAATTAAATTTATTAAAGAGACAAGTTTTTCATATGAATCGAATTTATGGACAAAAAATTTTTTTTAAATAAAGCAATTAAAACATAAAAAGCTGGCAAAAAAAAAATAAAAATTTTAGCATGCATCAGAGCAAGATCATAAAAAAACAAATTGCAAAAAGCAAAACAAACACAAATATTTCAAAGGCCGTGACGTTCTTTCAAACAAATCTTGGTTAATAAATTTTCTACGAAATTTCCCTAAATCAGTCGGACGTACATTTTAAACGTTGAAAAATCCAGCATAGGCATAACGTTCTAGTGTGAAGTTGGCTGCAAGTGAACTACAGTCAGCCAACAAATACAACAGTAAAACCACGAACTTGAAAGAGGACACAAAGAACATAAATTCAAGCTACAAAGTAGCCATTAATTAATCTGTGATATTAAGTTAGGATGTGTTTTTATTGTTAAATTCGTGTTTTTTGTTGTATGTTACATTAGAGGTGTTCAACTTTGTATGACCGTTTTTTCAAAATGAGTTCTTTAGTCAAGCCATGGGCTAGTTTGGTTCCTTTGTATGTAAAAATATTTAATATGAAGTTTGGTGCCGATTGGATAAAGAAAACAAGAGGCGGAAATCGATTGAAAATTGAAAGTGTGTTTTGTATGGGGGAAAAAATGTATTTTTTTGCGTTTTTTCAAAAAATTGTTAATATTGAAGCAATTTTTAATAAATATTATAAATTAATCGAGATGAAGACAAAAAAGTGTTTTCAAAAAGATATAAAAATCCAAAATCGGTTGAGAATTACCCGAGTAAAAAAAAATACCCCAGACCACTAATGTGCCAAATACCACTTGATCAAACATTTCGAGCCCACATCCTAAACGTTTTCGAAATTAAATACCAAAATATTTTTTTTTACTTACTGGACCCATTAACTGTTAGATATGAAATATTTAATTTTTAGGATGTCAGTATCCTTGCCTAAGGTAACGTCGAAAACCAACAATATTTTTGGGGTATTTTTCAAATCTCCAATTTCAAATTAAAAAAAAAAAATTTTCAACAAAATTAAAAAAAAATAGTTTCGCACACTAAGGTCTCATTAAGTATAAAATTTCAAATAAAAATACCAAAAATTACACATATCACCCGTTTAATTTAGTAAGGGCAGCTATTTAAATTCGGCGGATTTCGAGGAAAACGCTTTTTTTTGCACAAAATTCGATCATAGGGTAAAATTTATCTACTTTTAACAAGTAACAATTAATGCTATTCAGAGTTTTATGAAACAAACTACAAGCACTATATTCTGAAAATTTGGTCAAAACCGAACTACGGCAAAGGTCAAAGGTAAATTTTTTCGAAAATTTGAAGATTTTATGAAATTGATAACGAAAAATCATGTGGTATCTTCGTATTTGAATGAAAGTTGACTAAATTATTTTCCGTAGTTGGTATTTATTATTTAAAAAGAAAAAAACTTAATTAACCCTTTTGTACACTTGGGGCCAAAAATGTCCCAATATTTTTTAACATTAAAAAAACGCAGTTTCTTTCAAATATCTGCATAATAGAGGTAAAATTTTTTAATTATAAATAACAAAATATAGATTTACTTTATTTAATTTAATTACCTAAAAATCGTGGGCTAGCATGGCTTGACTTTAGTAATCACTTTTATTTTTTTGGACGCCTTTAATGTTACATGTTAAATGTAAAATTATTTAGAAAAAATTTTTTAATGTAATAATATTAAAATTTACGATATCCCCAGAAGAAGTCGACAAATAATCGACGAAACGTCGGGACAAAACTGTCAACAAAAATTTAGTTTTTATTTACATGAATATTTTAGGTCTTATTAGCTCAAAAAATTAACAAATTTATGAAAAATTGACCAAAATAAAATCAACACAAAATAAATACAGTTTTGTATTGATATTATTTTAAGTGTATTTTATTTTAGTGTATTTTGATTATTATTTTAAGTGTATTTCGGTAATACGAACGCACAAATATAACCGTCAAATTAACGCCAAACGGGCATCACTTTGATATTGGGATACTACTGCCTTGCATAACTATAATTACCAGACTTGGACGACGTCAATTACATTTCACAATCATTCACTTGTGTAATTTTTCTATGTCATTAATAATTTCAGACCTACGGTCACACTTGTGGGCTTAAACGCTTTCTTAGAAAATTTTAAATTTTGTCAACACCAGACATGGGACATAATACCAATATTTGGGTATTTAATTACATGCCAATTACTTTATTACGTATAATTACATGTAATTGGGTGTAATTGTCCTGTAATTACTTACAGAGATGTTGTTACTAATTCACATGTTTGATATTACAAATTTTACAAATTTTCTACGGAAGCGTTAGAAGCTCACAAGTGTGAGCATAAGTCTGAAATCATTAATGATATAAAAAAAAGTTTACCAGTAAATGCTTTTGAAATGTAATTGACGTCGCCCAAGTCTGATAATTACAAATGGTTTTTGGTATTTTTTCTAATATTACCAAAATTTTTTTAAAACTTATAACTATATTTAAGAGTGTGATAACTGATCTCTTATTGTGTAAAATTTAAGAGATTACTTAATTGATTTAAGAGAAACATTTTGTAATAATATGTTGTTAGTGTTTCATAACTATAATTACATATAACGGTAAACAAAGAAGAATAGCAAATAAAGAAAAATTAAGGAATTATATTTGTTTTTTAGGCAATTTTAATCAATTTGCAATAAAATGCAGCGTGGATCAAATCTAAGTGATTTTAAAAAAGAGCAAATTTCGGCCTATTTAGAAAATGGCTTAAGTTTTCGGGAAATTGCTAGAAAATAAACCGTTCACATGTGATTGTCACAAATTTTTCAAATAATCCGAGTGCTTATGGCAAAAATAAAACAGGCGGCCCGAAAAAAAAACTTTCCGATCGGGTCCTGCGTAAAATAATCAACTGTGCCAGCTACTCAATGAGGAGTCTCAATCAGATAATCGATGAATGTAAGGTAAATGTGTCCAAATCAACCATAAATACGCTCTTAAAGGATTCCCAGAAAATTTCTCGCCAAAAGCTGATGTCTGTGAAAAGGTTATTACCCCGCCCCAAAACTGCTGGACTTGAATTTGTAAAAATGAATTTACAAACCAACTGGAGAAAGGTAAGTCAATAATCAATGTTATTGGTAGGTCTGTTTAAACATAATTTTTTTTTAAAGGCGATTTTTTCTGGTGAGAGATAGTTCAAACTTGATGGTCCAGATGGTTTTAACAGCTGTTGGAGAGACCTACGTAAGGAACCACGATATTTCGGAGGCGGGTCCCTAATGGTTTGGGGTGCTTTTTGTTTCGATAGTATGGTTGATTTTGCATTTCCAACCACTTGCACTTGATGCAACTTATTGAAAATAGTAACGAAGAAGAATTCATTTTCCAACAAGACAATGTAAGTCATCAGACAATGGAACGGCTATCTTCAAAAAATATAGGAGTATTGGAATTTCCCGCATGTTCTCCGGATCAAAACTCTATTTAGAATATTTGGGGCAAAAGAAGCAGTTATTGAAGCGTGGAGATCTAAAACGGAAGAACTTCAAAAAATCTGGTAGACAGTACGTCTCAAATTTTCGAGTTGATTAAAAAAAAATTATGCCTTACTCATTATTAAAACTGCTGCTTTAAAATATTTTTCTTAAATTTTTGTAAATTTTGATATATTAAGTCAAGTGTATTTATAGTTATGAAACACTAATTGATTTTGTTATTCATTTTTAAATAGTAAAATAAAAAATAAATGAATTGTTTTTTTTTTGTTAAATATTATTAATTTTCCATTTATGCCGGTTAAAATTTAGTGAAAATTAATGTTTAATTATAGTTGTCAACGCAGTGTATATTTATTAATTATGTACTACTAAATTTAATCGAGAGGATGTCTGAGCTTTTTTTGATATTTGAAAATGTTCGGCTTTTATGCGATTTTTCCGAAGAGCTTTTCAACTTATATTTTTAATATTTTAAATAAATGGCATCCCTAACACACTATGGCAATATTGGTATCGAAATTTTTGTTTTTAATTTTTTAATTAATTTCTTTAGTTTCAGACATGTTTGTTTCCCTACAAACATGTATTAACTTTGGCCCCACCTTTTAACCAGAAAACGTGAGATTGGGCTGCTAAAAAATACGTGTCCCTTATTTTATTTTCTTTATAACATATACTGCCGAACCCATTTTTTTGTATTTCACCTTGGTGAAGCGTTGCGTTATTTCTATACAATTGTATTGGCTACAGAAAATGTTATTATTACGGGAAATTTAACTATTTTGAGCCTTGCGGTATTTTTTTTAATAAATTAAGCAACACATGTCTGCTGAACTGTAGTAAAATGAAATTAGTAGCCGCTACTAAATTTTAGTAAAATTTCAGGAAACTGCAATTTAAAATTAATTTCCTAAAATCAACAAAAAATTTACTAAAATCTAGTACATTCAATATAACTTTACAAACTAAAAATAAAAAAGTTAAATAAAACGACTTTTTTGTCAGTCCTTTACACTTTTTTCGTAATAGATAAACATTATTTTAATTTTAACGCTGTAATAACAAATTTTATTTGCTTGAAATACATATATATATATATTCCTTGCGATTAGCTAAATTTAGCAACTGATTTTCAGAAATTAGTAATATATTTTGCTAAAATTATCACAAAATTCAGCAACTTGTAAAATGAGATCATCAAAAAATATTGCTAAAATAAAAAATTATACAAAAATAGTAAAGAGCGATTGAATAATGTATCTACTAACTTTTTTTTCTGAGTGTAACAAAAATAATTTGTATAAAAATAACGCAACGCCATACAAAATTAAAGCCTAAAATAAAATGTTTCAACTAAATACATTCGTGTCGTATACGTACGATTAATTTAAGCATTTAATAACACTCATACGCCACATATGGCAATGCACTGTTTGACATATGTTGCGTATGAGTGTTATTATTTCATCATAGACATATTATATTTCCAGTGTATGAACGAACAGTCTCATCAACGCGTGTTTTCGTATTTACAGGTACGTATCCTAACAATTTTTGCTTAATTTAAAATTAAATTGTACCACGATTATTTCTTTGGAAAAATATTTTTTTTTATTTATAAAATAAAATACTTTATGATGAACAACCAAAATACTCATTTTCGAAGATGTATGAAACATAAAACTAAAAATTCAAAACAAATTGTGGAACAAATTTTCCAGGGTTGGTCAAATATTTTTGAAACAAATGCGATAAAAATACGATGTTTACACCATATATTTTTTGCGTAAAATGTTAAAAACAAAAAACTTATTTGAAATATTGTTATATTTGAAATCAAGAGTTTCGGTTATAAATTTAAAAACGTTTTGAAACGCATAACACTACCTATATTACCTTTTTTTTTAATATCATTTCATTATAGTGATATACTTCTCTTTTAAAGTTTGTCAACCAATTATAAATCGAAGTTCATTTCACTAAACACTAAAACTTTTCATGTTTAATTTTTTAATTATTTTGAACTATTTGGCCAAAAATATGAAGATTTTTTATAGTGATCAAGACCCAATGTTAAAGAATTCGATAATGACATAATTAAAAGAAGTAGGCAAAAGTTAATTTTTTAGCACACCCCTTAAAAAAAATAAAAAAATATGACTACCTCTGAAATTAAAAAAGAAAACTGTTGTCTATCTGGAGTTAAGGCGGAAGGGGACCCTGTAGCCCTCCAGGCTCTGAAAACCGGCTCGCCTAGTAACATTTAAGTGTGGATACTCAAATAAAAGGAAATTGTTTTGGCTGTTTTTGAGAAAATTACCTTAAAATTAATGATGATTTTATAATAGGACCCGTAAAAATTTTGTGGACTTTATATCAGAAAATATATATTCCCTATCAGATTATTTTCAAGGGTTTTATATATAAGGATTGACATAACCCATCAAACAAGACATCATACAGGACATCAAACAAAATATTTGTCAACGCGTACAGATATCCTGGCTCGTAGCCAGGTTTTCAATGTGTAATGAACAAAAATTAAACTTTTTAAAATTGAAATTATGTATGTGAACTATGTAAATTATGTTATGTAAATAATGTAAGTAAATAATGTAATGTAAAGAATGTAAACAATGTAAAGTACGTAAGGTAAATAATGTAAAGTATGTAATGCAAATAGTGTAAACAATGTTAATAATGTATGTACACTCAGGGAACTTCTGCTTTAAAAATATGTAGTTGTTTGGGTTGTAATACAGTTTTTTTATTTTTAATGTAAATGTCAGTCATATGTAGGACAAATTAAATTTTTGACTAACCTTGTAGTTCATTTAAAAAAAACAAACCACATCAAATGACTGTTTTATGATTTAACATTCATTTTTTACAGTAGTTTTTTTGTTATTTAAAAAAATAAAAAAAACAAATGTTTGTTTATTTTTTACTACCATGTGGTTCATTTTTACTACAATTGTTAGTAATTTCTTAAACATTAAAAAACAAATGACAATGTTAGTTGAATTTACTGTAATGTAAGTCGTCCTTTCTTTAAATGAAATTTCATTTTTTTTTCAACTACATTTGCAATGGTCTTTACCTACATAATATTCTAAGTGTAATAAAAATTTTCTTTCATTTAGAGTTTTTTTCGTTCCACTGTTTTTAAAGAGAAAGGATATCTTGTCTGGCAGAATGTTGTGTTTGATGTCCTGAAGGATGTCTTGTTTGATGAATTATGGTACTCCTTATATATAAACTCATTTTTATATTAATCATCACCTCTTCTATCACAACATTTTGATTACATTGAATGACTTTTTTAACGTGAGTTCAATTGCCCTCTCAAAATCGGTTGGGTTGAAAAGTAAAAAAAAAACGAGAGTAGCGAGAGTAGTAAAATTTTTTTGGACTTTAACTTTGATTACTGTTAAAAAAGTGATTTGTAACCTTTTTTAATCTAGCGTCGCAGGGACCATCATTTTTTTTATGGGTATTATAAATTCTTATGGAACTTCTGCAGTAAATATTTGTAGTTGAGTTGTAATACAGTATTTTTATTTTTATTGGAAACCCAGTCATTTCTAGGAGAAACTAACTTTTTGGCTATATTTGTAGCTCATTAAAAAAACAAACCACATAAACTTACTGTATTATGATTTTACATTCATTAGTAGTTTTTTTTATTAAAAAAAAGAACCACCTTTCACAATTAAAACAAATGTTTGTTTATTTTTATTACATTTGTGGTTAATTTTCATAACATTTGTGGTTAATTTTTGAACAGTAAAAATTAAATGATAATGTTAGTTTAATTTAATGAAATGAAAGTCGTCCTTTTTTCAAATGATATTTTATTTGTTTTCAACTACATTTGCGGTGGTCTTTACCTACATAGTATTCTAAGTGAATTTACGTTTTTTAGTACCCACACTTTATGATTAGTAGGTTAATTTGCTATTTTAGACTCCCAGGAGGCCTTAAGGGGGGACATGACATTGGCCGTTTTTTTAAATCGACTTTTTTTATAATTTTGTATTTTAGTAAACATTCTTAAGATTCTAAGAAAAAAAAATTTCATGGAAAAATTCCTACGGGTTCAAAAGTTACAGCCGGATTAGTGAGAGCGCATTTTTAATTTTCGCGCTACCTATGTACGGCAGCTGGTATATACTTGTTTTACTTGCTACCTGACTTTTGGTGGTTGTTATTTCGTACCTACTTGAAGGGTGAAGCTTGAAGGCATATGAAGCTTCAAAAGAAGCCCGAATTGCTAAACGATTGCAAAAAACTGTAAGAAACAGCACAACACAAGATAACGAAGGCATACAGTAAAAAGCAGGCATGGCAGATTGAAGGTAACCTTTTTTGTTCACAAACTTTGAACGCGTTTTTCTCGAAATCATGTTTTTCGGGTTCATTTTTTGACGAAATTTTTTTTGTATTTTTTTTAAACTTGATTCGCTATTGTATGACACGAGCTTTTTTTTAAATTTTTTTTTTCGATTTTTTATGAATTTTTAAAGTCAATATTTTTTTCCAAAAAACACACTTTTAAATTTGGAACATCACCAAAAATTGAAAAAAAATTTAAAAAAAAGCTCGTGTTATACGATAATCAATTTTGTTAAGATTTAAAAAAGTAATTTTTTTCCAGATCGGACAATTTTTGCGACTCCCAGCGCTGCAACCACGAGGCCCCGTTTTTTTCTCTGCCGCCAGTTTGGAGCTCTATAAAACCACGTGGGAGTGAAAAATATATTTTTTTGAATATTTTTTTTCTTGTAATTTGTTCAATTCTCTACAATAATAAAATACAATAAAATTTTAGAAAAATGTTTGTTTTTGACTGAGAATTTTTTAAAAAAAGGTATGTTTTCTCTGCGGCGAATGTAATGTCCCCCCTTAAATATATCTAGAGGGAGCTGTATTTTATGGATCTTTAAATAAAATGCATTTCTGAAATCGTTAGAAAATTTCCTTTTGACTACCCACACTTATATATTACTATATCGGCCCCTTAAGCTATAATACAAGAAAATTCTTTTTTTTATTCTAGAGAAGGTCACATAACTTTTTTGTTTTTTTTTTTTTATTTTTGGGTATGCCCGAAAACTTAAATTTTATCCAAGTTTCTTATATTAAACATTAATAATAACAATTTTAAAATTAAATTCAATAATAATGGGCGTGTTCAGTATTAACTAAATACAACATGCTTACAATTTTCTGTTATTTTCCTTTTTAGAGCATTATTTATGCGATCGATTTTTTTAAAATGTCTACACGGACAAATTAACGGACATCGCTTAATAGAACCTGAAAGTGATTTGGTTAATAAAAACAAAATTATACCTAAACATGAAATATTTACATTTAAACGCTAGAAAATAACCCACAACTGTTCATTCTACTTTAAATTTTTAGTCACAATAAAACAAATTAATAGTGAAAAAGAATAAAACGCTTAAAAATAAAACTTTTTTTTTAGTAATTTAGTAATACAGGGTGGGCCAACTTCGACTGACTGATTTGAAATGATTAAAACTTTTTTATTTTTACAGTTATTAATTTTTTTTTTTTTTTTTGCAGGTAATAAACATATTAATAAAATTTTATAACGACTTCATACACAATGCGTGAAAAAGAACGTGTAAAAGTTCTTGAATTGTATTATGTTGCCAAACGATCAATTGTTACAACACCAGGAAAATATTCTCATCATTTCAATACTGCAATATCTCCCTGCACCTAGAGAAATAATGTGCCAACCGAATGGAAAAATGTATTTTAATAGTAATAACTTATAAATTCAGTTAGTACAACGATGTTTAGATAAGATTTCTGAATATTTTTGGTGTTGCAATTAAAATTCAGTTGAATTAGCCGAGCTTTGTTGTGAAAACTAATGTTAATTTGTGCCAACCGACTGAAATTTGAGAAGTTGTAACTGAATTTCAGTTGGCAAATAGCTAATTTTTTCTCTGTGTGTGGGTAAACATGATAAGAAGCATAATTTACCGAATTCGGGGTACCCAAAATCCTAGAGCAGTGTATCAGCGACAATTACACCATCTCAGATACACGGTTTGGTGTGGTCCATATATTTGAAAAAATGAAACCGTCTCCGGGGTTCTCAATAATGCTGACATATGGTTTCAGCAAGTTCGACCTACAGCTCATACAGCGAGATACAATAGCGATTCTGCGAGAACTTTTTGTTGACCGAATAATTTAAAAAAAATGCTGATTTTGCGTGGCCACCTAATTCAACAGATTTGACTTTCCTGATTTTTTGTGTGGTGTGGACGGGTTTACGTCAACAAATCACAAAACATTCAGCAACTTAAGCAGAATATTCGCACTGAAATTGCAGAATTGGAGCCAGAAGCGTTGCGCAACATAATGCAAAACGTCTTGAAAAGAACCATTAAATGCCAGCAGGAAAACGGACGCCATTTAATGGATGTCATTTTTCAAAAAATTGTATAAGTTATACTAAAATAAAATAAAAAACTTTAAATATAAAAAAAGTTATAAGCATTTCAAATCAGTCAGTCGAAGTTGGCCCACCCTGTTTTTAAATAGAAATTTGCATATATACATGTCATTTCATAGCTATAACGTAAATTTTGTTTTCCAATTATTTCTTAAACTGCTAAACCGATCGCTTAGGTAGCTTTGGAAGATTTACTCACCTGTGTCTTAGTATTCCATTGATGCAACATGAAAGTTGTTGTTGTTAAGTATCGTTGTATATATGAATTGATGTAGTTGTCTAGAGTTTCATAATTATGTCATTTTATGAAAATTTTAAAAATAAACGGTGAGTGATAAAAACTTTGGGTAAACATTAATCTACATTAAAGAACATTCTTGTTTTATTGATTTGATTGTAGTGTTGGATCAGTTTGCGCAAAAAAAAAATGGATTTTCGACGATTTCATTCCAATATATGTATTAAGTCGAGACTGGATTTTTTCTCTATGGAAGACAAAAACCTGTGTGAAATATGTATTTTTAGAATAATAACGTGCCAAGAAGTTAAAAAAAAACTTAAATTTTTTGAGTTATCGCAGTGTCATTTGTAGGTCGAGCTTCGCTTTTATAGGAAAAAATATCATACGTATAGGAATCTTTTACGACTACAATTATAAATACATAGTATAAGTGTATTAATATCGATGGATTGCAACAAAAACTGCATTAAAATAATTATAATAATAATTTTGGGATACGTATTTTAGCTTTAAACATCTACAGCAAAAGTCACTTTGCGGTTATAACAACAAAATAAAAACAGTTTTGATAAACATTATATGAACACGTTCCAAAATGGCCTGATTAACCAAGGATTTTGAAGCAGTTCCTTTAATTACACAGAAAAAATTATCAACCTAAAATATCTAATTAAAGATTTGATTTAAATTTAATTTGTTTCTAAACAAATATTTTATTGAATCAATAAATATTTTAATTGACTTTTAAATCATATTTTTTTTTTGTAGAAGTTATTTATAACTTTTTTTTCCATCTTAATTTTAATAAAAGGTTTAATTGATATTATCATTGCCGTGATAGGTGCAAAATCAATTAAAATATTAATTGATTCAATAAATTTTTTAATAGAAACCCGTTTTTGGTTTTTTCTGTGTAAGAAGGCCTTTATAGCGCGAGCAACCGAATCGGATTTGGCTGAAAAAACCCGAATATCCCTACGGGCAATGAGGAGTCAATTGATCTTAAAGGACATATCCCGGGACTGGTTATATTATGAAACTAGTATAATTTGCCATTGATGTGGGTTTAATGTTGTCAATTATATTTAACGAACTTAACGAGCACTGTTAGCCTTATTTTATATTCGCAATGTTTTTTAAAACGGGTTTAATCTAATTTTTATACCACATTTATACTACAGTTTTTAGTTATAGTACGTGAGTTATATATATATCCCACGTATATTCCGGGCTATGTCTTTGAAGTACATATCCCGGAACTATTTAAACCAGGAGCTATTGTAGAACTGTTTTTTCACTTGTTCGTTTTTTAAGTTCTGTATTTATAGGCAGCACTGCAATTCAACTACACTCACAACTTTTCCATAAAAGTTCAACAGTTAATTTAAAAGTTGATCGGTAAAGTTGTTTCAATGGAATATACAGTTAAATTACCAAAGAAATATATTTTTAACTTTCTGTCTGTTATTCAATAAAGAAAATAAACAAAAAAAAAAAACGGACTTACGGTAATAGTTAAAATATTCAGTTAAAATTTTATATTCAAAACAAAAAGTTGTTACCCTGCAGGAAGCTTGGGGTCAAGTGTCTCCAAGTCTCCACTTTTGTCTACTATTTTGTTGACATTGTCAACTAAGTGTCTACACTTTTTACTTTATAACTCACTAGTAAATTTTTGGTTCCAATGTCTACATATGGTCCCATTAGACCTAATAAGTCACTACTGAATCTATTGTTCTTATATCTACATGTGGTCCCATAAGAACTAACGAGTCACTAGTGAATCTTTGGTCCAATGTCTGCATATGGTCCCATAAGAACTACCTAGTCACTAGTGAATCTATGTTTCTAATGTCTACATATGGTGCCATAAGAACTACCTATTCACTACCTAGTCAATAGTTCTAATGTCACTAGTGATTTTCAATGACAAGTACATGTTAAATGTCTATAGCAAATTACATTGCCTGGGGAATATTTGCCCTGCAGGAAGCTTGGGGTCAAGTGTCTCCAAGTCTCCACTTTTGTCTACTATTTTGTTGACATCGTCAACTAAGCGTCTACACTTTTTACTTTATTAACTCACTAGTAAATTTTTGGTTCCAATGTCTACATATGGTCCCATTAGAACCAATTAGTCACTATTGAATCTAAGGTTCTTATGTCTACATGTGATCCCATAAGAACTAACGAGTCACTAGTGAATATTTGGTCCAATGTCTGCATATGGTCCCATAGGAACTACCTAGTCACTAGTGAATCTATGTTTCTAATGTCTACATATGGTGCCATAAGAACTACCTAGTCACTAGTGAATCTTTGGTTCCAATGTCTACATATGGTCCCATAAGAACTACCTATTCACTACCTAGTCAATAGTTCTAATGTCACTAGTGATTTTCAATGACACGTACATGTTAAATGTCTATAGCAAATTACATTGCCTGGGGAGTATTTGGTTAGTAGTACTGGTGACACAGTCAATAGTGAATCAATACTTTTTCACTATTGACATTTCCTGCAGGGTATATTATATTGAATATTAAAATACACGCACACATAGAAATAAAGTGACAATCGAATTGAAAATTGTATATTATTGGTAACAACTTATAAATTCAGTTAGTACAACGATATTTGTATTAGATTTCTGAATAGTTTGGGGTATTGCAACTAAAACTCTGTTGAGTTAACCGAACTTTGTTGTAAAAACTAATGTTAAGTTGTGCCAACCCACTGAAATTCGTAATAACCGAATTTAAGTAGTAGTAACAGAATTTCAGTTGACAAATATCTAAATTTTTCTCTGTGTACGAAAACAATCTACTGTCTTTACCGATTTTGTCAATTAATTTTGCAACAGTTGAAAATAAACTAAAAAATACAATTGTTTTAAACGAAAAGTAAGTATTCATTTTTTTAACTGATTTTCAATTGATTTAATGTGTATATCCAGTAGTCTTTACGGAAAAAATATTGTGAGTGTATATTTTGTTGTTGTAGTGTAATTTTTTGGTTTACATTTTATGTTGTTGTATTGTTTGTTTTGTTTTTCGTTTGTATTAAAACCTCCACATATAACCGATTACTTGCTTGTTTGCCAGCAACCACGCACAAGCAGAATTGGCTGAGGCGATTGCGCGCTTGCATTGTAAGCAGGAGGTTGTGGGTTCAAGCCCCGCTGGAGGCAACTCAAAAAGGATTTTTTTAAATTCATATTTTTTTTTATTTAAAAATCTGTTTTTAGACATATAACCAAATACGTTACCTCTAATGACAATGATAAATACGTTACCTCTAATGACAACGCCATGTTAAAGTGATATGTCCATTTCATATAAAAAGTTCGATCCCGGACATGGCACCGACTCCTCTAATGACAATGACAATTACGTTACCTATAATGTCAACGCCATGTTAAAGTCATATGCCCCTTTCATATAAAAAGTTCGATCCCGGACGTGGCACCGACATCTTAATACATATCCCGCGTGTCGTCCGGGACATGTCTCTTTGCCCGTAGGGATGTAATATTTGTAGGGCGAATTACATTTTTTCTATCAACATTTTTTGTCTGCCATTTAACAAGTAAGATTATTGAGAAACAATCAAGTCTCGACTTTAATTTGGCTGAATTTATGAACATTTTTCTACAAATACAGATTTTGGAATTAAATCGACGAAAATCCATATTTTTTTGGCACAAACTGAACTAAATATACAATCAAATCAAATAAACAAAAATTTTCTTTAGCGCAGATTAATTTTTACCCAAAGCTTTTATCACTTACCGCTTATTTTTAAAATTTTCTTAAAATGACGTTATATTTATGAAACACTATTTAACATAATCAACAACACTTAACAACAACAACTTTTAATGTTGCATAAATCAAAAAATAAGACACAGGTGAGTAAATTTTCCCTAGACGCCTAAGCGATCGTTTTAACAGTTTAAGAAATAATTATAAAACAAAATTGACGTTATAGCTATGAAACACCCTGTATGAGTCACAAATACAGATAAAACTTTGTGTTTGGTATTTGAAATCCAGTTGAACATTTTAGTTATACATATATGACGAACTTCAATAATTTTCGACACTTTGAAGTAAAAACTGTTAACTTTTTTTTTGTATGTCATGAATAACCTTCTGTGCCGATGTTTAAGCATGCTAAATATATTAGCGTTAATCATTTATCTTTAAATGGCGCAAACATTATGGCTGTTTTAAGTTTCAGGCAAATTTAAAATATTCAAATTAAAAATAATAATAATATATATATGAGAGCGACTTACCAAAAAAAGTGCTCGATGTACCATCCTAAAAATGAAATTTAATAACTTTTTTTTAATTTGCAAAAAAAATATGCCGCCAAAAAGCCGTGAATCATTTTATTTTTCTTTCTTTAGTCCTATTTTCATCCATATATGATCTAGAAACTAAATCCGCTTTAATATTAGAGTTACCACAAAATTACATTTATATATATTCCAGAGCACCGTGTAAAAAATCTAAATTATTTATATACAAAGATGATGTACTTGGCAAAAGAAAAAATTTGATACCCATATTGCGTTATTTAAAACGAAGAGTTACCACCACATTGCATTTTTGTCAAAACGCGAACTAGCACGAATTTCAAAAAAAGCTGAGACCCGTGTTTAATTAAATCGACTAAAGATTAAAATATGTTAATTTGGCATTTTTATTACATACAACCCGAACAAAAAATTAAAAAACCGTTTTTTTTTTCGGAATATCCTTAAAAAAAGGACATGGATGATCGTCCTTGGACAAATTGTATATACAGTTGGACGCGCCTTAAAAAAACCTTTCTCATGATACCCACATTATATATGTTGGTAAGGAAACGGATTCTTAAATTAACAAAACATGAAAAAATGGACCCTTTTTCAAAATGGTCCAGCTCACGAGAGTTCGAAGCTGGAGCAGAAATATTTCAGATGTCATCATAAAAAATACCAATGTTCATTTTGACACCTTGCACGAATTTAGCTTCCATACAACTTGAGTCGCTCTAATATATATATTATTAATAAAACCGCGATTATTTTGAAAAACAAGCATTTTTTGCAGGTTTAATGATATTTAGTTGAGTTTAGGGTTACTTATTTGCTGGAAATCATATTAAATTCCTATAAATTCGCAGAACTAATGATTTTATTGTGCGCCCCGGTAGGCTAGTTGATAGCGTGCTAGCTTATCAGTGCGGGGGTCGTGGGTTCGATTCCCACCAGAGGCACTGGTCTGTTTTCGCTACAAGCGCCAAAGGCCATAGTAGCTAGTGCTCGGTTAGGGTAATAGTATATAATTTGTAATTATATGATTATTAATTAATAAAAAAAAAAAAAAAAAAAAAATCATTTCATTTCATTTTTGAGGTTATGAAAATTTTGTTTTGCTCCATAAAATTTAAAGTTTTTAAAATTTGTTGATGTATTTTTGTTTATTGTATTAAGCTCATTAAAATCTTTTATTTGATGTACGTTTTGTTGTCACAAAGCGAAATGTGTTTGGAAATAAAAACTGACGCTGTAGGAATGAAAAAAATTAAAGTTTTGTGCGCTTTATCAATTAAGTCTGACGTGAAGATTTACTCTAGATACCTAACTATGTTCTTAAACCATGTTTTTTTAAAATAACATTCGAAAAAATAATTAAATTTCGAAAAATTTAGTTCATAAAAATGTTTGCGTTTAAAATTTTTAAAATGACTTTTTGATTCGGAGGTGCGTTCACGCAATACGCAAGCCAATTTCATGTATAATTGTGAAACTCAGCCGCAGAAACCTACATTTTCAACAAATTTACGCCAATTCCTTATAAGTTTGCGATGTTCGTATCCCGTTATTGTAAACTGGCGTCAACTTGGTATACCTCGAACTATATAAAATTACACCACTTTACAAATATTGTTGTTGTCTAAACTCAATTTTTTTGAAAAATCGGGAAATTTTGGTTTCACTTGTAAACCAAGCAGCGAAATGGAAATCACTTTTTTAGTCAATATATCTCCCAAGTCTAGTGACTCCATTTTGTATAGGTTTGGATCGGGAAGTTATGAGCCAAAAAATAAAATAACTGAGAAAACTCTTGTAAGTTTTAAGACATTTTTTATTTTAAACTTTTAAATGTACTCAGAAAAGTACTACATGACAGTTATTTGTGTAGTAATGCGTTTGTAGTTATTTTAACTGCAATTGCAGTTGTTTGACTAAGAAAAATAATTTTTAATTTTTTGATCTTATAAACAACCTACCAAAATTAATGCATTTCGATAAAAGTAATTTTATGCAGTTGTTTTGACTTTTTAACAATATGTATGTGAATCAAAAGATACAAAAACAAAAAACAAAATGAGGGTTAACAAGCGGCTTGTTTATTATTTTTTTCTCTTTTATGTTTAGTGTAAAAGAGAATGTTTAAGAAGATAGACAAAACAATTAAAACGCTGTAAATTTTTTTAAATAAATAAAATATTAAGGTAAGATTTGGAATAGAAAGTAAATTTATTTACTTCACTATTATTAAATCTTGTATTTATTTTTTGTAGCTCTTACATATTCCCAGGTAGAAATTGCCAACCGTCCAAAAATCTAGTACTGGCAAAACACAGTTATTTTTGTAAAACCCAAAGAAGAAATATAAAAAACGCAATATACAGAAAATGGGGTCATATTTGGCCCCACTTTTTAACCCCTAAACGTGAGATTGGGCAGCTTAAAAAAATATGGGTCTCCTAATTTTTGATTCTTTATAACATATCCGAATTTCATCACAATCGGAGGGAACCCATGAACGGACTCTTGTTACATAGTTTTCATTTTCTTGTAAAATATCTACCTCTACAATATGATTTATATTTCTGGATTTAAAAATACCTCTTGAAATTTGTCACAACTGTCATCTTTAACATATATTTTTTTAAATTTTTAAAAAGCTCGTTTTCAGAGACTTATAGGTCAAGAAAAGTGACCTTTGACCTTTCCAAATAAAAAATCATGTTGTATATCAAATCAAAAGTACAACTTTGTACATTTTTATAGTTTTTATCCGTTTTCAAGACCAGTGCCAGTGCCTCCAAACTTTGTCTTTGTCTTAGTTCTGCATTCCTACGAAATATCCTAAAATTCGGAGGAGGTAGGGTACACCCTTTGGATGATTTGACATGGAATTACCCATATTCAGCATTATAATTTTAAAATATTTTATTATATTTTACTCGCTCAATCAGCAATTATTTGTTTAAAAGACTAACAAGGGGAGTCTGCCGATGGGTTTTCTTCGATCTTAATGAAATTTGGATATGTGATAAAGAAAAAAAATAAGGGGCATGTATTTTTTTTACGGCTCAATCGTAAGTTTAATAGTTAAAAGGTGGGGTCAAAGGAAATACATTTTTATATGAATACATGTATCAAACTAATGAAATTAAGATTTTTTTGAACGCAGCTTATATGTACTCGAGAAAACAAAAATTTTGATACCTATATTGCATATGTAGTTTATTAGGGTTGACATTTATTTACAATATTTAAAATATAGTTTTAAAGGCTCTTCGTAAAAAGCCGCATAAAAGCCGAACACTTAAGAATGTCGGAAAAAGCTCAGACTCGATTAAATTAAATAGGTATTAATATAAATATTTTTTTAGCTTAACCTTGCTGAAATTATTAACCAAAACGCCAAATATAATTTTAAAAACATTTTTTTAATAACAAAAATGCTTGAAATTGGGTAATTTTTACCCCAATTTTTAACCCTTAAAGATGAGAGATTGGACCGCTAAAAAAATACTTGTCTCTTATTTTTTTTCCAAATTTCATTAACAACGGAGCGAACTCATCAGGAGTTTTTTTTTTTTTTAATTGATACTTTTTTTAAATGCTGTTAGTGTTGTTTTAACTACACACAGAAAAAAATCTTACCATTTGCCAACTCAAATTCTGTTATTACGACTGACATGGGTTGGCGCTACTGAATTTTGGGTTTCACAAAAAAATTCAGTTAACACAACTGTATTATAGTTGCAACAACCAAAACATTAAGAAATCACATTAGAATATGGTTGTATTAGCTGAATTCATTGGTTGTATTTACCAGAATACACTTTCCAATTCGGTTGGAATTTTATTTTTCTGTGAGTACATTTGTAGTTGTTTTTACTACATTTGAGAGTTCATTTTTAACAGTTAAAAATAGCTACATATTGCAGTAGATTTAAATGCAAATGTAGTGTTCAACTACAAATGCAGTTAATTTAACTGCCATTTGCAGTTGATTCTACCTATATAATTTTCTGAGCGTGGCCAGCAATTCCTTTGATAAAAGAGTTTCAACGTGAAACTTTGCATGTCATAGCTTTTAAGTATAGTTGGCTAACCCTGTTAATTTCAATTCATAAAACCTTGAGAAATAATATGTATCTAAAGTCAGGTGTCTAAAATTTTTGAAGTATGTCTAGAAGTATAATTAAATTGATCCCTATTTTGTAGCGCTGTGAAAACAAGAGTACCGACCATTGATCCTAAATATTTCGACCACGTTGCTTTTAATGGCGCACCCAGTTATGGGAAAGATTTTTCGCAATTTTGCATTTAAGTTTTGCACGTTTTAACGCAGTTTTAAAATCTAAAAAAAACAAATATTTTATCTTAGTTTTTTATGGTAAATACATAAAAGACCTTTATTTACATTATTAAAATTTAAATTATTAAAAATTAAAAAATATTAGGCAAACATTTAAATATGTCTCTACGTTAGGGACTTCATTGTTTTGTCCTCTACAAAACAAAAAACGATTAAAAATCGGTCCACCCGTTAAGGCTTCACAGTGGCAACCGATTTTCAATATCTTGTTTTGAGAAAAAAGCAATTAAAGTAAATATTGCTCATATTAAATATAGGGCAAGGAGTTTATGTAACAAACTGTAACTTTTTTATTTCTGGCATTTTTTTCTCGAAAATTTTCATAGCATATGGAAAAAAGTGCAAACTATTGAAATATGAAAAAAAAAAAAATAAAAAAAAAAATCTAAAGCTAGTAAACATCTTAACAAACTTAAAATTATTCAACATCTTGCCTACAATAATGAATAAAAAAATTTTGAAAAATGGTTATCTAGAGTTGCTAAACAATTATTTAAAAAAATCAATTCTTGACCTTTTCGATGGAACTTTTTTCAAAAATTATTTAAAAATATAAAAAACTTTATTTTTTATATTCTTGATTGTTATGTTGATGAAAGAATGTGAAAATGAGTTTCTCTGCTAGAAATTAGTTTAACGATTGTATATAATTTTTGAAAATCTGACCGATCGAACGATGAACTTTTCAACTACACGAAGTCTAAAATATTCCAAAATGTATTCCGTTTTCACTTTGAACATAAATAATGGATGGTTTCTATTTAAATACTATTAAACTAATAAGGGTTGTCACTCGAATAAAAATTATTCGATGAATCGAACGAACTAGAGTTGGGATTAATCGTTCATTTTGGTGACTTGGTCATTATCTTTTAATTGCAGTTAGGGAACTAGTTCGTTCAAATCGTTCTTTTTTGCTTTGACTTGTGACTGATCTGCGTGTAGCGAACTATGTCGTTCGTTTGACAATTATAATGCACTATTCATGTTTGACGAGTTTTTTTCACAAATTTTACTCAACATATACAAAAAGTGTTATAAAATTGCAACTTTTTATTTATTTTGTGTAAAAAACATTTTATTTTTATGACATAAATTGTTTTTCCTAATTTGAAACAATAATATTATTACTATTTTCTAAAAACAATAATTGCTCTTGCAAACAATTTGATTGAATAGAGATGCAATTGTTCTATGAATAAAAAGAACGAAATGAACGACAAGATCGAATATTGGTGAACGAATCATATCGTTCAATTGAGTGAGTCGTTCAATTGAACTAGTTCGATCATGAACGACACAACTCTAGAACGAACAAAAAGAAAATTCGAACTAACAAGATTATTCGAATAAAGCGAATAATTTAAAAAATACTTCTTTTAATAAAACTTTTTCCAAAATTTACCAATTTTAGAAAAATTTTTATAAAAAATTATAATGGCCAAAATAAAATCAAAACTATTGAAGAAATAACTAAAATTTTTTAAAAATTTTGTTAATCGTTTTCCTTGATATGATTTGACTTTAAAGTAAACAATATGAAGGAATTCACAGATAAAGTTATGTTGTTGAAAAATAGCATTCTTTTTTAAGTTTAAACTATACAAAACTATAAAATTTGTTTTGCTATATTACAACGATAGCACGTTACCACTTATACTGTAGATTTCATGTATGTAATTTCTATGGTGACTAAAATAAGGTCAGAAAAATAAAGTGCAAACCGAATTGAAAAATGTATTTTTGTAGCTACAATCAAAAAGTTCAGTCAGTATAGAGATATTTAAATGTGATTTCTAGGTGTTGTAACCAAAATGCAATTGTATTTACTAAATTTTGTTGTGAAAGCCGATATTAAGTTGTAACAGCCGGATTATAGTCGATTTAGAAATATTTTGTCGTTACTATAGTCTAAAATTATTGCATTTCAGAATCGGCATTGTTGTAGAATTAAAATTGTTGTAAAAATTTTAAGATGATAGGGTAAATTATTTTAAATAGTTAAGTATTTTTAAAATTATTTTTATTCCCCAGGAATACTTTGGTAATGGGTGCGATTAAGTAATGCATTATCTTGTAATGGGTAGCCCTTACCTTTATCATTATTTTCCAACAAAAAGTAATGAGTTACCTATAATGGGTTACATAATGCATTACTTTGTAATGCATACTCCTTACTTTCAGCATTATTTCGAAACAAAAAGTAATCAGTTTGTCAATAGTTGGTTACATAATGCATTACATTGTAATGTATACTCTTTACATTCAGCATTATTTTAAAACACAAAATTAATGAGTTACCGAAAATTGAACACTCATGAATTATCTGGTAAAGATACATCATTACCGTTTACATCACTTCAAAACGTAAAATAATGACTTACCGATCATCAATTACATAGTGGATGAGTTATAAACGTAAAGTAATTATTAAAATATCTTTTTGAAAATCTATTTATAGACACATTACATTGAGACTTTTTGTAATCATGAGGGTAAGGTGTATATTTTATATATCATGAACGAAAACACGAAGCACAACAATTAATTTAAATTTGAAGCAATCAAATATTATATGTATCGATAGCTCAGTTATTTATTTAATTAAAAAAAATATTTGTAATAATTTTTTTTTATAATTTTTTTTTTATGAAAATCAATTTATAGGCACATTACTTTTTCGCATCATGTAACGATATAAGTAACCATTTACTTTACCCCATACAAGGTAATGAGTACACCCATTACTTTCAGGCTCATCGCCTGTAAAGTTAATCAGTGAAGTAAGTTGTAATGTAATGCGAGAAGCCCTATGGCGATGCATTACATTACCCATTATTTAGTAATGTGTGGTTTTTGTGGGTCGCTATTCGTTCGATTAATCAAATAATTTAAAAAATTAATCGTTTGATCGTTGGATCAAAAATTGTTTGATCGTTTATTCGAACAATATAAAAACCCGAATAAATGACAACCCCAGTTGCCATATGGCAATTTTAAACAATGGTGAAAAACCACGATCTTTTTCCAAAAAGTTTTAAAAATCGGTTAACTTAAAAAAAAAATAATTTTTCATATATTCCTGAATAAAGAATTGTTCACAATTTTACAAAATTTTAATTATTAAAATATCTTTAACCGTCTATGATTTACATGCTGTCAAAGTTTCAACTTTGGTTGTCAATATTTTCACTAGAGGACACTTTAGGGCAAAAGTATTTACAACAATTTCTTAATGAAGCTCGGTTTTATATATCTGGAAAGTTTGTCTGAAAAATGTCCAGCGGATCTATGACACGCCAATAATGAGTTAAGCTGTTTACATATTATAAAGGGTGTTTTTTATACAGGTATATAACTTTAAGTTGGCAACACTTTTTTACCTGGCGGCCATTTTGTCAGCTGTCAAGTGATTTATGTTTAGTTTGGTTTGGGATTTCAACATGAATACACTGACAACGCTTCCAAATTGTGCAAATTTATTTTGAAAATCATGGTTCTGTTCGAAAAACGTATCGCGCATTACGTCCATTTTACGGTCAACATAATCTTCCATCAGAGCAATTAATTCGATTAACTATGAAACGTTTTCGCACCACGTTTACTCTAAATGATAACATGCATCCACAGAGACGTCGTACAATGCGTACAGAAGAAGTCATTGCTGCTGTAGATCGTAGCGAAGAGGAAGACCCCAGTCAGTGTATGCGTCAATGGTGACAGCTATAGAGCCATGATTACTGACTTTTTCGTGCATCAATTGAACAACCACGATGTGCAGGAGCTGTGGTTTCAACAAGACGGCGCAACATGTCACAGCTCATGATACAATTGATTTATTGAAGGAAACGTTTGGTAACCGCATATTTTCACGTTTCGGACCCGTGAAATGGCCTCCAAGATCGTGCGATTTAACGCCGTTGGACTATTTTCTGTGCGGAAATGTGAAGTCGCTAGTCTACGCCGATAAGCCAGAAACGATTGACCACTTGGAGGACAACACTGGACCTCCAGATTAGACTACGTCCGAGCCAGCCGTGGCGGTCATATGCCAGAAGTCATATTTAAATTAAAATGCCAGAAGATTATCTTTCGAATAAACTAAATATCATGTCAATTTAAAAAATTCATCTTTGTTTTATTTCATTTCAAAGTTCTATTCCTCAACAAAAAACCCTCTTTATGCTGTCATATAAATTTTGGGCACATTTCACGTTTTTGATATGAACCACACTTTCTTTTTTTTCGTTTTTACACGATATAACTGGTCAGATTTGCCTTTTTGCTTATGCACAAACACGCTTTGATCGATTGCGAAATGGGATGATCAAGTTGCAAAAAATGGTAAAATATAGTAAAAACTGAGAAAAAACGCGGATTTTTAATTGTTAATGTTGCACATTTATTTGATACTTGAATATTAATGAAGGTCTTTTATGTATTTACCAGAAAAAAAACTAAGATAAAATATTTGATTTTTTAGGTTTTGTACAAAAAACTTTACTTTCACGTTAACAAATTCGAAGTAAAAAGTTATGAGATTTTTGTAGCTGTTTCATAATTTACATACGAACTGTTTTACGTTTAATTTCACATAAAAACTTGGTGAATTTTAAGCGAATGCACTTATTTCTAATAGCCAAAAAATAAGAGATGAAAAGTATAGTTTTTTTTTTTTGTAAAAAATGATTTTTAAAAATGATTACTATGTACTTTACCAAAAACTATTTAATTAAACTTGTAAAATATGCGAATTGGAGAAACCCAATATTAAATTTCATGTGAGTACACAATTTCATTCGAATTAAAAACGAAACTTTTCTGAAAGAGGGGTGAATAAGTTTTAAATAAAAGATTGAAAATTAAAAAAAATTAGTTACATTGATTTAATTTTTAGTAATGTTTTTAGTGATTCATTTAGTGATGTTTTTCTCTATTTTATTATGACCAGTAAATGTATCAAAGCTGATTAAAAACAAATTTTAACAAATTAGCAAGCATTTAAGTATTAAAAGAACACACTCTAAACTAAAGTTTGAAGTTAAAGTTTTGGTGAATAAAAATGAAAAAACTTACAACAACAACAAAAATTGCCAAAAACCAAAAAATATATATATATTGTAAGAAAAATAGGCTGTTACCAAAAATAAAATATTTGTATTTAAGAAAACATTTGGCTTTATATTGCAAAAAAAGTGGCTAAAAAAAAGTTGGTAAGAAAAACAAAAACACAAAAATTTTTTATAACAAATAAAATGTACATACCATCTGTAGGCATAAAATCTTCATATATAAATGAACCAGTTTTCCGGACTCGAGATTCAGGAGAATAAACACTGCTGCGACTCCCGATCTGGAAAAAAGAGACAAAAATTTATTTGAATTAAAATTTTTCTTGGAGACACTAGAACGGATTTTTTGGGAATAGAGCTTCAATTGAGCCCAAATTCAAATATATAAAATATATTACTAAACAATCTGAATGTGTTCTTATCGACAAAATTTCAGCTTTAGAAAGTATAGGACTCATGAAACTTAATTTAAATTATGACTTTAAGATTATAAAGCCTTTAAATGGATAAAAAAAAATTTCCACTTGATAAAAATTATTATTTTGTGTAACTTGATCCATATAGGGTTAATCCTTTCACTTTTCACCAAAAAAAATACCCATTAGGAAATTTACGCAATAACATTTTTTAAGGGTTAAACTCTTATGAACACTAGGAATCATTAGTTATATGGTGGTATATGGACATGTATGATCTAGAATCATACATGTTCATAAATGGATGCATATTTATTGATTTTTAACCGGGTACACAATATTTTTGTATAAATTATTAACACTTTTTTAACAAGCAATTTTTGTAAATTCTCTTTTGAAAAAAATTAAGACTCACACAAAAAATTTTTGTTGAGCTTACTTAAGAAATCTTTTTGCAAACATTATTTCTCGTGTGTTTGTTGTTGTTTTTGTTGATCTATAATTAGTATATATTTTTTATTAGTCTTCTTCTTCATCCTGTGCTGCTTACTCAAATAGATCCAGACCCAGAAACCGGGCTTCTTCAGCCGGATGAGTCCAGAGAGATGTGGGGACTAGATGAGTCAGGTTTGCTCTGCAGTTAAAGAGATGGTTGACATCATGGGGGCCTTTTTAACATACGGAGCACGTGTTCGGGATGGAGGGCTCGATCCGAGACCAATACGAATTTAAAAGTGAACACTATCCCCAACGCAGTTGTGCCATAATAACCATTGAGTTACGCTGCAGAGTTCTTTTCTTATCGTGAGCAATTGCTGAGGGACGACCTCCAAGAAAGATATTTATCTGATAAGTATTGATGGCGTCGTTTACCGTGCCCTCAAAGATACGAAGGTCCTTTCTGATATACCTAGGGGGTTTCAACTCTGTAAGGTGGTAATTCGGGTGGCCCCCCGATGACATCCCAGCAGGAACTGTTTCGTCAGCATTTAACTGTATTACTTTACTGTAAGGACCTTCGTTTCTTCGTGTAGATGTTGTATTAAGGACATCCTTATACATCCAGTTATAGTGCTGAGGGCAAAGTTGTGGAAAGAACTCCACCTTAGGGGATTCCTATTTAATTCTACGGGGTTTTGACTTCTTGCTTCGAAACTCTACAAACGACTGGCGGCCACACAGATAATAAACTATTCACTCCTTCGTTACGGGGATACTAGACCTATCAGAGTCACCCTCATTTCACGAGGGTGACTCTGATTCAGAACGTGCATATCTATGTGGTAATGGCGCTCAAAGCTGTTGTTTTACTGTGCTGCTTACGGAATCCATGTTGTTGTTTGGTCGAAACAAGAAAAAACTTGGTATTTTACCAATAATAGTTTTCACATAATTTTTGCGAATAAACTTTATTAGTTGAAATGTTCCTAATTACTTGGCAAAGATTTTTTTTTGTGTGAAACTGTTTTATGAAACTGTTTCCTAAAAATATTGCTACGGTGATGCGTTTCGGAATTAAGCTCGGATATGGCTTGATTTTGATACCGGAGTATGTTAGTAATTCTCTAGACCAAACAATTTGTCCATTTTGTCCTATATCTTTCGGTTTTCAAGAAATGAGCCATTATCAAAAAAAAAAAATATTGATGACATTTTTCTATGAAATGATGAAGAATTTATGAAAAATTTTACATAAATATTTATGAAACATTTCATCACATTTGTGAAAACTTCATATGTATGAAAATGATTCATAGATTTTTGTCCAATGTAACTGTTTCAAAAATATGATGAAACTTTTTTCCCTGAGTGTAGGTTTGTCGAGCATAATAATTATGAGGAGGTGGTCTGAAGCCAACGATATCATCGTTCGCCAGGAGGCATAATTTTTCAGACCTGTACTCGAAATTGTGATGTCTGGAGAGCTAGTACTCCCTCCCTTAATTCTGGTGGCGCCGTCCTTATTCAGTGTGAAGAATGTGGAGGCATCGCTCAGTTCCGTCAGGGCTATCCCTCTCTGGTCTTCGCCAAATTGCAGTGCCAGAGTTTATGGTGGGCATATAAAAAAAACTAAATGCTGTATTCTAAATTCAAAAACATCAGTTTGTACACCAACTCATTGGGCATTTTTTGTCTACAGATCATTTTCTTGTGTCAACTAATTGAAAAAAGGGAAAGAAAACAACTAGACCTAACTTAACTCAAAAAGCATATAAATATTAGAAAATTTAATAAAATCCACGAAAATTTGTATTTAAATTAAAATTTTATTTAATTTTGTTCATTAAAATTTTTTATGTATCGTTTAAAGCTGCTTAAGTTTTTCATATGTAATGCCAACTTTTTTAATTGCGGTAAATAAACGATATTTAGTTTGTAGTGAAACATGTTGAAAAATAGTCCAAAATAGACGAGAATAGTTGAAGTGATGCGTAAAACATTTAAAAAAGACTAATACTTGGAAAAATAAAAACTAAGAAAATATGTCAAAGGTCCATAGTGATGGTGGAAATTAAACTCGATAACAGTTGACACTTTTGATGTTCGCCAAAGCATTGTCACAAAAGTCGTTTTTTTAATAAAAAAATCGTCCTTTTAGGACCAAAAATCGTCATTTGGCAAATTTTTAGGCAAAAATCGTCAAAGTGACGATAAATCGTCAAATATAGCAGCTATGCGAATGAGTAAAAACATGTGAACTCAATCCTAAATATGGCATTTTCGGATCGACCATCTACGCTTTCAATGAAATTCCCATACTCGACAAGAAATCGACGCAAGATAAATTTCAGGTTCCGAACCATTTCGGTTTCGGAAATATGCCGTCAAAAAACGTTAAAAATTTACTAAAGTATCCTTACAAATTGGACTATAACTTTTAAACTATAACAGATACAAAATTCGTGTTGGCCTTATTTTTTAAGTTAAAATGTGCTCTTGAAATTTATATGCGTTCAAAAGCCTATATCTCGAATTGCTCATTTTTTAAATTCTTAAAAAAATATATGCTATAACTCAGAGACTAATCGAGATACCACCCTGAAATTTTCACACAAATTTAGAGGAGAGTTCAATAATAAGCATATATTTTTTAATAATTAAAAAAAAATATATCTGGACATTTGAACTCAAGACAAATTTTGGCATGAAAAAGTTTCCTAACAGCCAGCCAATTTCTGTCGCAGTAAACTACTTGCATTTAATTTTCTGTTCTTAATAAAAGATGTACGTACTCCAAACATAATTTTTTATTTCATCCATTTACCTTCTTCCTTTCATAAATCTGGTAAAAATATATTATATTTCAACAAAAAAAACTGCCCAAATCCAATTTTCTCCATTTTTACGTTTTTTGCTGCCAAAAAAGGATAATATTTTAAGGCCTAAAATTTTGTCACTAAAAAGTTTATATAGAAACACTATATAGGGCAGGGATGGAAAAACTATAACACGCGTGTCAGTATAATGACACGCGTGTCGAAATAATACAGAAAAAGTTAAAAAAGTATATTAAATTTTTTTTACAGAATTTTCGTAAAAAAATCGAAAATTCGTTTTACAAGAATCAAAATTCCACAAGCTTTTCAGAACTTAAATAGTATAGTTTTTCTTTGACATTTTAATTATAAAACGTGTCGAAATTACGTTTAGAAATGTGTAGTAGCAAATTTAAAAATATGACATTTGGTGTAAAAAAAATCCGTAAAAATTTATTGAAATTCTACATTTATAGAAGTTAAAATGTTTTGTTGGGAAAAGCCTCCTAATCGGAAAAAATATAAATTGCCAAAAATTGGCCAACAAATTTTATATTCTGGATTAAAGTTGTAATTAATAAGAACGAATAAAAAAACAAAAGTTAAAAAACAACATAGTTAAAAAATATAATGATTTATTGTGTGCGCACCGGTAGGCTAGTTGGTATCGTGCTGACTTATCAGTGCGGGGGTCGTGGGTTCGATTCCCACCAGAGGCACCTATCTGTTTTCGCTACAACGCTCCGAAGGCCATATTAGCTAGTGCTCGGTTAGGGTAATCTTCTATAAATATAAAAAGAAGTGTATTTTTTGATTGTCACTCCATAACTCGAGAACGGCTACATAAAATAAAAAATGGCTGAATACGTGTAGCACATGCAATGAGTTTTTAATACAACCTAATACACAAACAAAATTTGAAGGCAAAACAACGTTTGTCGGGTCAGCTAGTAGTATAAATTATTAATTAATAAAATAATAAAAAAAATAATGATTTATTATTGGTGTTTCAGGCCAAAAAAAAACCAAACGACAAATTCTTTTTTGGTGATTACATTTTTAAAAGAAAAATTTGTTCGAATTTCAAAATAAAAGGGCTTAAAAATGTATTTAAGGTGGCACGCGACAATTTTTTACAACAGAATATATATATATATTTTTTTTGTCACGCAACAAAAAGTCTTGCCATCCCTGATATAGGGCGAGTTTAATTTTAACCTGTTAACTGGTTAGTTTCGTTTTTAAAGTCGCTTCGTTTGTGCTCACATATTTTTAGGCGATGACGCATATGCTGCTGTGAAGTCAGAGAATGTGTTGTGTTGCAAAAATTCATAGAATATGTTATTTTATTTGATGATTTGGTACAAAATTATGACCTAATGTAAATATTTTGCTTTTTAAAAATTAGTATAATTTTACAACAACTAAAAATCTACAACAACAATGTATAACAACATTGACAAAGACTGGTTTATAAAAATTAGTGCTCTTTGTTATAAGTTAATAAAAACTTATTTATTACACATTTTTATTATTTTAGAATATTCTCGATTAACTAAATATTAGAAAAAGGGTAATAAAATATATACTAAAAGTACTTTGAAACTATTTATAACAAAATAGAATAAACTAAAAGATAAATTTTAGCAAAAATAAGAGATTGAAAAAAAAATAAATTAGGTAAAATGAATTAGATACAATGTTGCTTTAAATCTAAACAATTTCCGCCACAAATCAACAAATTCAAATATTTAAAAACAAACGAAGTCAAAAATACTACATAAAAAAATGTCAAATTTAAAAAAAAGTTAGTTGTTTATTTTTAAACAGTCTGAAAATTTGTGTTAATAATTGCCAACCTTTTTCATGCAAGAGCTAACTAGGAACTGGTCCAACTACACGCAAAAGCACTAGGAGGCATTTAAACAAAATTATTGCTACACCCAAAAAAAAAGTAACACAATTTGTAAATCGATTTATATTCCACTTTAAAGTTTTTGTGACAATTTTAAGTAAAAAATTCTTTTTTTTAGTACACATTTTTAATGTTCTCTATTTATAAATTACAAAGTTTGGCTTATGAAGTAAGCAAAATATTTTACCCATTCCCAAAAATTACCAAAAATTTTAATAATTTTTTCATACATGGTTCTACATTGTTAATTAAAAGCCAAAGGATTTTACAAATAAATTTGAATTAAAAATCAAATTCTAAACTTTTCTGTAGTTGTTACACACATTTTTTTTATGAGCACAGAGGATAAATTCCCATTTTTTTTGGTAATTCAATTTTAGAGCTTGATAAATGTATGTACAAAATTATGACCTAATGTAAATATTTTGCTTTTTAAAAATTAGTATAATTTTACAACAACTAAAAATCTACAACAACAATGTATAACAACATTGACAAAGACTGGTTTATAAAAATTAGTGCTCTTTGTTATAAGTTAATAAAAACTTATTTATTACACATTTTTATTATTTTAGAATATTCTCGATTAACTAAATATTAGAAAAAGGGTAATAAAATATATACTAAAAGTACTTTGAAACTATTTATAACAAAATAGAATAAACTAAAAGATAAATTTTAGCAAAAATAAGAGATTGAAAAAAAAATAAATTAGGTAAAATGAATTAGATACAATGTTGCTTTAAATCTAAACAATTTCCGCCACAAATCAACAAATTCAAATATTTAAAAACAAACGAAGTCAAAAATACTACATAAAAAAATGTCAAATTTAAAAAAAAGTTAGTTGTTTATTTTTAAACAGTCTGAAAATTTGTGTTAATAATTGCCAACCTTTTTCATGCAAGAGCTAACTAGGAACTGGTCCAACTACACGCAAAAGCACTAGGAGGCATTTAAACAAAATTATTGCTACACCCAAAAAAAAAGTAACACAATTTGTAAATCGATTTATATTCCACTTTAAAGTTTTTGTGACAATTTTAAGTAAAAAATTCTTTTTTTTAGTACACATTTTTAATGTTCTCTATTTATAAATTACAAAGTTTGGCTTATGAAGTAAGCAAAATATTTTACCCATTCCCAAAAATTACCAAAAATTTTAATAATTTTTTCATACATGGTTCTACATTGTTAATTAAAAGCCAAAGGATTTTACAAATAAATTTGAATTAAAAATCAAATTCTAAACTTTTCTGTAGTTGTTACACACATTTTTTTTATGAGCACAGAGGATAAATTCCCATTTTTTTTGGTAATTCAATTTTAGAGCTTGATAAATGTATGTACCAGTTGCAACATGTTTTTTTAATTGCATTAATGTCTTTTTTCGTTTTCGTAATATGAACTCCTAAAACTGGAATGTGGATCAGAAGTGGGGCTAAAATGGTTGATAAAGTCGCTTGTACACTGAATTAATTGATAAAAGACACTGAACCAGAAATAAAAGCCGTTGCAAAACGTCGGCGGCGGCAGCGGCTTGAGATAAAAACAGTCGTCGGCGGCTTAATCGATCGTAGCTAAAATATGGTCTGTCGCTGCTTGGAGAGAAAAAGCTTCGGCGGCGGTTATATTTTATAAGAATTTTGTATAAATTTTATATAATTTTTATTAAAAAATTAAATAAAATTAAATTTAATAAAATTGCATATTAATTATAGTATTAATTGCAATTGTCTGAAAAAGACGTTAAAATTCCCATATAATATCGGCCAAGGATCAAGAATGCTTTCGGTATGATGAACTCCAAACAGAAGGCAATAGTTACAAATATTTTTAAAACATGATTTTATATGTTCCAAAAATACTTGTAGAAGTCATATTTAATACAAAATGTGTGATAAAACACCAAAACAGTATTAACTTTTAACTTATTTTAAGTTTTTAAACACAATTTATAAAATTTGCACTTTACTTTGTCCAACAAAATTCTGTAGCTTCTGCATTTTTGGTTGGCATGTAGAAAAATATAAAATCAAATAAATATGATTTGTAGTTTTTGTACAGAATTGTGTATAAAATAAATAAATACAGTCATATTTTTACAATTTAATACTGTTTTCAATAGTTTTTTCTTCCCGAAACACAGCAGTAATAAAATTGCACTTTATTTTGTCCAATAAAAATTTCTAACCATATGGTCATTTTTAACTATTAATAAAACAACTATAATAGTAGTAAAAACGACTGTAAAAGTGGTCAAAAATAACTAACCTTAAATGAATGCATTAACCATAAAAACGAGATAAAAAACAGATTTTTTGAACCCCAAAATATGAGTTTTTGTATGGAATTTGAAAGTCGTATGAACGTAGTATTATTGATTTTAATCGAATCCTTTTTTTAAGAATAGTTTATTAAAAAATGTAAAAAAGAACATATGAACCACTTATTTTGACAGTGGTATGAGTCCATTTTTAAAAAAATTGAGATATGGTGGCGTCCAATAGTGCTCAATGGCATCTACTTAGAGTACAATTTTTTTTTGTCAAAATTTAAAAATCGCTAAAATTTTGAAATCTGCTCTTCGAATTTTTCCATCACGCACATTTTTCGCGAAATTCGCAAAATTTTTTGAAATGCATTTTTCATCAAGTGTGATACTTTACACATTATATTCTATGTGTGTGAACTAATCATGTGAAAAACTGTTTTTATTTTCAGATCTTTAAATCTGAAATTGTAATAGTTTATTATTTCTTTATTTCATAAATCTAATGTGTTCATATATGCAGGCAAAAACAGAAAATTTGTTGTTCTTCATGTATTGTTTTGCACTCATATGCGAGTGTGTCAAACGGCTTAGCCGTTTGTGTCGGCGATATAGTCGGCGGCGGCGTCGGTTTAAAAAAAAACCTGTCGGCGGCAACGGTTAACGGCCGGTAGCATTTTTTTCACCTTATTATATAAAAAAATTACATTTTAAAATCAAATGTTACGAACAATATTGAATGCTATTAGGAGCCGCAACATATGCGACTCTAACACAAAAATTGTGTTTTCCCCGCAGCAACATATGTGACATAACTACTTAACGACAAAAATAATAATTGCCGATCAGAACTTTTGATTACACAGTGAAACAAATGACTAGACTACACTTTCATTGCATTTTTGGTTACTTTCTTCAATAACAAAGTAAACAAAAATGCAATAAAAGTGCAGTCTAGTCAAAAATGACTATTTATAAGGTACAAAGTGGTCTTTGTAAGCTATTTCGGATGCCTAGACACATTCAGATTGTATTGATATGTTCACAAAAGTTGTTCAGATTTACAATAGCTACAATTGTCATATATTGTTAGTGAAAAATTATGAGTCCCTGTAAGTTGCAGGAAAAAATGATTTTTTGCACATAAAATGTTTATAAAATTTGTTCATTAGACTCTTCACTACATTATTGCCAAATATAGTTAAGCAATATCATCAAGTCTGAATTAGCTGTTGGCCAAACACTGAGGAGTGGTGCACTGATTTTCAAAATATTTTGAGGTCCATAAAAAAAAATGGGTAGTCAAATTGGCCAAACCGAGTACAGGGTTTTACTAACCTTTGGTGGTACAATCGAACCTATACTGTCGAGTCCGTTCATTTTTTTCACTGTTGCACTGTGTTATTATGTATATGTCAAGTACTTCTAAAACTCCAAAGTTACATTCAAATTACGATAAATCTTTTGTTTCTCTACTTTTACAATTTTTTATATCCAATGCTAGTTTTTATTTATGACTGCCGCGTATACGCGGCATTATACAAAAAAATACGATTTTCGACTGCCTCAACAGTTGTGGCGAAACCAGTTAACATGTTTACCACAGATACTTCCATTTAAATTTGACATTCATTACTATGGTCAAGTCATAAACTTTAGTTATTTTGACATTAATTTATCCACATAAAAATTTTACCAATAAAAAAAGTATTTGTATCTCAATATACCTTTCTAAATAAACGTTGACTGCCACCACCAGCAGATGTCGGATAATATATATAAATATTATGATCTTCGGCCGAAACTGGTTTTTCAACAAATGGTTTATTGAACGTAATGCCATTTACTTCAACATGATCTTCAGATTCAATGAGTTCATGTTCTAAAAGTATACAAAAAGAAAAATTAATTAAATTTACTCATATTTAATATGTATCTAATTCACTCTTAACGTACGTTTTGGATCTGGTGAATCGCGATCTAATACCGCATACCGTGGTATTTCAATACCCTCTTTTTCCAAAATAGCATAAACTCTACGACGATCTTGTATATCATATTGCATATGTAGATTATTTAAAACATAAGGTTTACGTAATTGAGCATATTGTATGGCCTTTTCCAAAGGAAAACCCTTAGAGTGAAATGATACTAAGCAGTCACATATAGGCCAATTTTCCACAGGTTCCTGAAATATAAATGTAAAAATTATATAAAACAATGGTATTAAAACTTTTTGAACGAGCTCTTACCTTTAATATAACGTCCTCTTCGAATATCACCATTTTTATAAATTCAAAATCTTGAAGTCTTGTCAAGATTTCTTTCATAGGTTTTGATTGTGTCTTCTTGGCCATTGCACATATGCCTACAAGCACTTGCTTTCCCGGATTTGATGAGGTACTAGCATCAGAATCCATACCGTCATTGCTTTCACAGAAATCTGTGTCACCCTGTTAAGCAAAAAGCGAATGTAAAGTATTTGGTAAATTTTATGTTTTTGCAAATCCAAATTAATTTTAGATTATTTTTATTTGTGTTATTTAAAAAAAGCATTACAAACGAATTTGTTAATACAACAAAAGACTAAATTTTTTTAAATGCTCGGAATCGATGATAATATCTTTTCATATCTCAGAAAAATTTTAAATTCCTTTTTCCACTATCACATTTGTTTCAGTATCAGTGTTGCTTTTTGTTTCCCATTTTCAAAATACAAAATACGCATACAAAAATCATAAAGCATACCAACAAAGTCCTTTTGCATAAATTAATTATTGAAAAAAATTGTAAGTTTTTACTTTTTTTGCTTAACCCTCTAACAGGTAAGGCTGCCTCAGGTTAGGCTTCATATAATTGACCACAAATGCGTCAAATGAGTGTGTTATACTTAGAAGTTAATATTTTCCCAAAGAACACAAAATTTAATAAATGTTTTGCGGAGAAATTTTTCATGTGCCGTGCACGGTCTACAAAACGAGAGATTAAAAATAAAAATTACAAATAAAAAAATATTTTTGAACAAACATAGTTTTCAAAAATCTAAAAACAAATTTAAGTGGACTGAAAACTCTTGATAATGAAATCTAAGTAAATTTGAAGCTCCATCTTTAATAATAAGTCCTTACTTTGGTCAAAGGACACACAGGATTATATCAGGATGCCTCTAAAGGACATTGTCGTAATTATTAAACAGATTTTTTATGAAATTTGGCAGAAAGAAGACATTAAGTGTTAGTATCAAAGCGTTAACGATTTATACATACTGAAGTTAAAATACATTTTCGCCCAATTTGGTTTTTTCCAAAAAGCGAAAATCTACATATCTTCTTAACTAGAAACACAAAAAAAATATTTTTGAATTGTGGTTATATCTTGGTAAGAGCAATAATTTTTGTCCAAAAGTTTTCTTTTTTATGCGTTAGTTTTCGGTATGCACCCTGAATCTATTTTTGCTCATATCTCCTAATGTAGACAACGATAAATTTTTTTGTAGAATAAAACAGCGTTTACCCGTTAGTGGGTTAATGTTTGCATGAGTTATAAAAGTTAGAAATATGCTATTGTAACATTTTTGGGGAAGTCAGTATTTAATTTTATTGACAAACCCGCCAAAACTTTTTGATTAAGTACACTCGAAAAAGTTTGTCGGTAAAATCTGCAAAAAAAATGGCAATTAAAGTAAGGGTCAAAGGTATTACCTTTAAAATAATTTACCATTTAGTTATTTTTGACTGTTGTAAACCAAATAACAAATCCAGTAAAAATAACTGACAATATTTTGAAACCGACAAAATTGCTAAAAATTACTGTTTTTAAAAGTAATTTTATCGGGTTTTTAAAAATATTTTTTTCATTACAATAAAAATTTGTATTATTGAAAAAACTTTAATTTTTTATCTATTACACTGCGCTACATGGAAAATTCAATCGTAGTACAGGTTGTAGGTCTAGCTGAGTGTCTTACAAAACAATTTGAGAAGTCGCAATTACCCCAAAATTTTCGAGATGACGGGAAAGAGTATTTTTTGCGATTGGCGCATTTAAAGATTTGTAACTCAGTAATTTTTTAACAGATTTTAAAAGAGTCTTACCTAGTCTTTACATATATAAAAAAGAGCATCATGTTATGATAGTTTAAGAGCATCATGTTATGGTTGATACACGTAACAATCATAATATGATCTTTGTAATTATATTATGATCCTAGGTCATCATAAAATGATGATCATACTATGATCAGTCATAATCATGTTTATAATTGTTACAATCATATTATGATGATTTTTTGTCCCCAATCATGTGCAATCATAATGTTTCTCTGCGTGTATGTACATTAGGGATACAACTTTTTTACAATTTTTGAAAATATCAAAATGGCCCTATCCATACCATGTAGTGCATAAAAAAACAATAAGAAATGCATCATTAGATTTTCGATATCGTTAAAAAAGGTTCCGCGTCAAATGCAATTAAGTTTACATTGTACATTGTCGTACATCAAAGTCGTACAAGATATTTTCCCCCAATGCAAATCAACACGAACTCTTAATCTTAAGTTAATTTCACATAACAAAGATAGTTTTTAGATTGTGATTTTGATTATAATCATATAATTACATTTAGAAATGTAAATAGTTAAATAATTATAAAATAAAAAATTTAAAAAAAATAAAAAAAAAAATCTTAAAGGACTTTCAGAAATCGGCTTCGGCGTGGAATGTTTTTGTTCCGAAACAATAAAAACCATAACAAATAATTACAGTATTGTCAAAAGGATTACTGATGAAGGTTGTGTTACCAGAAACTGCGCAGTCTAATTCAATTAAAAATTTACAATGTAGTTATGATTTTTAGAAAAGTATGCTTAATCTTCTCTACCACGCCTATCTCAAACAATTGAAAATATGTGCTTATTAATTATAGTGTTAATTGCACACTGTCTAAGAAGACGATGAATAAAATTCAAAAATCCACAATAAAAACATATCAAAATTTGCTCCCTGGCAACTCTTCCCTAACTACTTGAATAGCCAACTACCGTATGTACAAAAAATACATCATAGATGTCGCTAAAACTCACAAAATATGGGAAATAGTGGAAATTAGATTACATATGATTTTCTAACAATTGTAAATTGTTGTGGTGTTTGTCATAGCTATCTTCTGCAATTACAATTAAATGTAAAATCGACCCCGTGTAATTGAAACTGGTTTTAAGCCACAGCAAAAATCGACTTGACTTTAGATCAAGCGGTTAAAGCGCCTGTCTAAAGTGTAGTGCAAAGTGCATGTGGCAAAGAAAGCAGGTGCAAGCCACGGTCAGGATTGATTACTGATGAAAGTTGTGTTACCAGAAACTGCGCAGTCTAATTCAATTAAAAATTTACAATGTAGTTATGATTTTTAGAAAAGTATGCTTAATCTTCTCTACCACGCCTATCTCAAGGCCTGAAGAAACATTTTTCGGTTTCAGCACAACATCGGCTACAGCGTGGTGATAGGGCCTTATTTTGGTTGTACCCCAAATGTACATATATTACAGTTCGTCACGAAAATTAAATTTTTGGATATAATCACTTTTTTACGGTTTTTTTTACAACAGACCAGAAGTTTGAACTCGACATTCGATTGTACGCCAACAATAGTTGAAAAAAAAACTTTCTTCCCAGTTTTTGAAGTGCTGTTTAGACAATACAGTGGACGGAAATCTCTCTTTTTTAAAAACTTAAAAATGAAAATTTTTTAATCACACACGATAAAAATGCATTAAAAACTGAAAATGGTAATACAAAAAATTTCGATATGTCGCGAACCACGAAAAAGTTATTAAGGTATCGATTTTGTAAAAAATTATAAAAATATTTTTTTAACACGCACATTGAACAAGTATTTTGAAGTGTTGCATTTAAGTAAAGACAACATTTTTAAATCTTAATCACTTTTTACAATGCTGCCATAAAGCGAATATGTTTGTACCATTTATCACAGCTCATAATGCTTTTTGATTAGGTGTCATAAAAAAATACTTTATAAGTTTTTTGAAAAATTTTGATTTTTTCCGACCACTCTATTTTCTAAATGGTGCACTTCAAAAACTGGAAAAAGGTTTTTTTAAATTAATTTCTGGTTTAAAATTGAAAGGTGAATTCATATTTCATATAAATACACCCTAAATGGAATTTTTAAAAAACATTAACGTCATAGTTTTTATTGATGCAAAAACATTTAAAAAAGTTATATTTCAAAAACAACAAAATTTTACACATGTCTGACAAACTCTAATGTATATGGTACGCTCCATGTCAAATCACCGAGTTTTTGGCCCGACCCAATATTGGAATGTCTATTTGAAAAAGTTTTAAATGCAGATATTAATGCTCTCAATCTAACTCAGAAAATATTACAGAATATTCCATTAAGAAAGAGCTCAATCTTTTTGAGAGAAGCGGTAAAAAAAACTCAAAATATGAAATTTTTGTTTACTACCCCATTTATATTACAACTAAACTACAATTAAACTGGTAGTATTTGAAAACTTCTAGTTTTTGTTATGTTTTTATGAAATTTGACAAGTAATTTTTTTTTTTTTTTTTTTTGGTTATACTACACACAGAGAAATAAAGTGCCAACCGAATTGAAAGGTGGTAACAAATTATAAATTCAGTTAGTGCAACGATATTTACATTAGATTTCAGAATATTTTGGGTGTTGCAGCTAAAATTCTGTTGTGAAAACTAATGTTAAGTTTTACCAACCTTCTGATTTTCGAAATATCCGAATTTGATTCGTAGTAATGGAATTTCAGTTAGCAAACGGCTAAATTTTTCTCTGTGTGTACAAATGCAGTATAACGCACTTCTTACTATTCATCAAGCTTCTGTGTGAAAGTGTGTTTTCGGTACCATTACAATCTCATATCTCGAGTGACTGTATTATTTTTTTTTAAATAATCTTTTATGAATTGAATTATGTTTTTTACAGTTATATTAGTTTTTTGTTTTTATATACATCGAGATTATTTTTATGTTATTTTAAATTTATAACGAGCTTTCAACCTCCGTATATTTACAAAAATAAAGCAAATCAAACATATTAGCTAGGTTGATACTAGTATTTCGATCTGACTAATGATCTCATCAGAACCCGAAATTTTAGAAAAGCTAGAGCCTCCATAATAGGCCGAACTTTAACAAAAAACCTATTAATCATCAATTTTGCTCCATTCTTGTCTTCTTAGTAATCAAGCACGTGGCTAGGGTCTTTTCCTAACAAGCATCATGACGTTACTAAACTTTGAAGACCAAAAATGTTCTATTTATATAATGTTCTATTTTTCTTTTTTGATCTTGTATCTGGAGAATAATACTTTCTTTTGAATAGAAAAGTTTTTTTTTTACGGAATTTACTTTTAAAAGCTAAAAGTTAATATTCCAAGTTCCTCTAAAACTTTTCAATTTAAATTTATTTTTATAGTATTTTGGTGTTTATTTCATGTAATTTGTAAGCACCCAATAAAAAAAGTTTCTATATACTCAATATATTACGATATATTTTCATATCTTATACTTATGCCCAGTTTTTCACTTCGTATTTAAATGTCATTTGGACTTTAAGTTCTATTTAAATACAAACGTCAGTTTTTAAGTAACCAATCTTGGGCATTTAAAGTCTATTTAAATTGTACAAATATAACATATGATTTTGACAGATTGTTTTTTTTCCGCTTGGTAAAACAAACAATAAAAAATAAATTAAATTACAGCAGCCAATAAAAAATTAAACTTCGGATGAAATTTTCACTTCTCTTCTCTTCATTTTTATTTTATTAATTTAATTATAATTAATATTTTATTTCTATTTATATATATATTTATATTTATATATATGTATATCTTTTATTTTTTTTTTTATTTCTATATTTTATATTTTTGGTTTTTTTTTTTATTCTTTAAACAGCTGTTTTATGGTTGGTTGGTTGGTTGGTTGGTTGGTTTAAGTGGCAGCTCACGCTACTCGTGAGCATCAAGTAGAGTCAAAAAGCGACTCCGTTTTGAAGAGACCACACTACCCGTAAGGAACTGGTATCCGGAGTACTAGACCCACCCCGTTCGGTTAAGATAACGTATGAGATCACCGAATCCCACACGTGATATTACCGAGAGGTCGTCCAGTATATGGTCACCCAAGATCCGGAGTCGAATATTCTGCAGCGCCGGACAATCGCAGAGAAGATGCTACAGTCTCCTCCTCGCCCGGTATGCCGCAGCTGCGACAATGCGAACCGCGTACAATCCCAAGTCTAATGCCATGCCTACCAATCAGCCAGTGACCGGTCAGAACAGCCGTCAGCCTCGAGACATCCCTCCTGCTCCTGCTCAGGAGAGAGTTTGTACGCACTAGGTCGTAGTTGGGCCACGTAAGTCTCGCGGTCCTACAGGTATCCAAATTATGCCACCTGTCCCCCGCCCTGCGAAAGTAGTGCCGGAAAATTTGCCCCTTAACAGTCCCCAGCGGTGCAGCGACTGACACCGATGTGGAGACGTTTAAGGCAGATCCTGCCCTTGCCAATTCGTCTGCCCTTTCATTACCGTAGAGGTCTCTGTGGCCGGGGACCCAAACTAGAGTAACTTGGGATAGACAGCTTAGCCTGGACAGTTCCTCCCTGCACTGACCAACGAGAGCAGAGGATGTGACGTACGAGCTCAGGGACATTAAAGCCGCTTGGCTATCGGCGAAGATGCCCACTGTCCCTCGAGCCCCCCTTTCAGACAGGAGTCTGCAGGCTTCCCTGATAGCCAGAATTTCCGCCTAGCTGTTTTATGAATAATGATCATTAATTTTTTGACATTTCATGATGCTACCATACTTTTGTCGCAAATAAATAACAATTATCATTTAAGACTGAAAATTTAAACTGTATTTAAATACAACTTAAATTTAAATGGCAATTAACTAATTGCATATTTAAATACGAAGTTAAAAACTGGGCATTAGTTTATGAAAAATTTTAATATGGCGTCATATATCATTGTGTCTTATGTTATATATTAGCATATCGTGTATATTTGATCATAGGAAATATATATAGATCTATATATGACCATATATTCACCATATATGATCATATGTAATCAAAAATAATTCTATAACTTTTATATATAATTATATATGGCAAAACTTAATGAAAAAAAAAATCTATCACATTTATATATTTTTTAGCACCGTTTATATATAGAAGACACTGATAATAATCCATGCGTAAAAATACAAATAAATGTCAAAATAACAAAAAATTGTGTGCGCCCCGGTAGGCTAGTTGGTAGCGTGCTGGCTTATCAGTGCGGGGGTCGTGGGTTCGATTCCCACCAGAGGCACTGGTCTGTTTTCGCTACAACGCGCCGAAGGCCATAGTAGCTAGTGCTCGGTTAGGGTAATAGTATATAATTTGTAATTATATGATTATTAATTAATAAAATAAAAAAAAAAAAAAACAAAAAATGTTGTAAAATAAACGAAAATTTGTTCATTTTACAAAAGATTTTGTTGTTTTGACACATAGATTATTATGAGTGTATAAATGAGTTTCAAAATTTACTGCAAAAAAAATTAAATACTACGGTTTTTTGTTTTGTAATGATTATTAATATTTTTATTAAAGTACTTGAAAGCAACGTTATAGTTATTAGGTTTTAAACTAACGAACATATAAACTAAAGAAGAACCAATGTACTCAGCATCTGTTAAATTTAATATGCTAACGGGTTTTAAGAGAAACAGTTTTAAGAGGTTTTTTAATGCTTATTTTTTAGTATATGTAAATAAAATTTTGTGTTAATTATACAAAACTTATGCAGAGAATACATTAAACAATACAAATTAACTTTAAAATTTAAATTATATTTCTTAAAAGCATGAAGATTAATTAATCAAAAGTAACACTGTTAAAACATTTTTCTCAAAACTCTCTTAAAACCAGTTCAGGTTTTTAGAAGAGAGCATTGAAAACGGCTTGTTTAAACAAATGAAACACCCAAACCATATAACATACGTAATAGATTCTAAATTTAAAATTTTAAAAATTAAATAGTTGCTTAGTTCCACTATAGGCAATATAGTTTCTTCCACTGATCCTGTTTTGTGATTAACAAAATAGTTGTTTTGAACAATCTTAAATTGCTAAAGTACTAAATAGGGAGATTTATCCTTCATAAAGAAAATATCGTACTGATAATATAGTTATTATTTTTAATTATTTTATATGTATAACAAGGACCAGTAAATGTTGCTGTTTATTTCTGCTATTGAAAAATCTGCAAGTCTTCTGCACTAAGAGAATTATCTTCACTTCAGTAATGAATTTCTTCATAGCTTTAATGAAAATTATCACTGGAACTCGTACATTGAAATTTTCATAGAATCTATGAAACAGGTTTCATTACAGTCAATGTTTATGAAATGTTTGTGAAATTAATGAAAATCTTTATAAAACTAATGAATCATTCCGACAATGAAGCGTTTATAGAATTTAGGAAACAGTTTCATAATTTTTTTTAATATTAAGACGTTTTATTGAATTAACAAAACACTTCATGAATGTCTTGCAAAATAAATTGGAACTAAGCAAATGAATCGCTTCATATGATTTTTCAAAAAAAGTTCATTGAAATCCAAAATTAATAAAAAGGCTTTATTAAAATATTAAAGCGCTTTATAAAATATGTCGAACACTTGAGAATTAAATTTTAAAACTAAAGTTTGAAAAGTATGAAAATTATTGAAATTATGATATTTTATGAAAAAATTAAAAAATTAAGTCTCTGAAGTATTTTCATAGCTCTAAAGAAAATTTTCATTAAATTTGTGAAGAGATAATTTATGAAATCGAATGAATTTTTTTATGAAACTATGAAATTTTATGAAAAAAGTTTCAATCAGAATATTGTTGGCTGGGTCGCTTAGTTTCCGAGATATAGCCTATTTTATGAATTAATAAAAAAATTATGATAAAATAACGCCTTCTACAAGTGAGACTAATAGCGAAAAACAAATAACATTTTTTAAAAACAAACTTGCAAATTTTAGAATCATCATTTGGAAAGTTAGTTCAAGTACAGCTGAAATTTTTTCTTGTGGTAAAATGAGATATCTAATAACTTTAGCTAAATAACTGATTTAAACGATAAAAACAGAAAAAAAATTGTTCAAATGAATTGTAACATGTTAACAGACTTTGGACTAACTTTTTTTATGAGTGTACGAAATATTGATCTCTCTCGCTTAGTTTACGAGATATATTTTAAGATTATATAATAAATTTATGAGAAGTGGGACTGATAGCGAACAGACAACAGAAGTATTTTTTGAAAATAGTTGGGTTTAAATTAACTGGCAAATTTGTAAATTTGAGAATCACGTATTATTAGTTTGGAAAATTAGTTCAAATACGGATAAAATTTGTTCTTGTAGTAAAATGAGATAACTAGGATCTTTAGATGAATAACTGATCTAAACGATAACTACAGAAAAAATTTGATCAACTGAATTGGAACTCGTTAAACAAGATTTTTGTACTGATTTTTTTATGAATGTTTTTTTTATTATTAATTAATAATCATATAATTACAAATTATATACTATTACCCTAACCGAGCATTAGCTACTATGGCTTTCGGCGCGTTGTAGCGAAAACAGAGGAGTGCCTCTGGTGGGAATCGAACCCACGACCCCCGCACTGATAAGCCAGCACGCTACCAACTAGCCTACCGGGGCGCACTTTTATGAATGTAATGCAGCTTCATATACATATTTTAAAGCTATGTCTGAAATCACCATTTTGATAAGTTTTTTTTCGAAAGAATGCCAAAAACTAAATATTTATGCTAAAAACTTTTATTGTTTGCTAACCTTATATTATTTCAAGCAAAATAATGTATGACCCTGTATATAATTTGCCTTACATAAAGCAAATAAAGTATAAAATTTTTTCACAAAAATACAAAAACTAAATACTTTTTACCTAAAGGAAAACTACATTTAAAAAATATTATAATTGCTAAATAATATACGCAAAAAATGTAAATTTATAATGTAACACTTGCAGCTATTTATACGAGTAATTAAAAATTTTGTTGGCGGCAAATATTTTTCGAATAATGACGATGTGTTTGTAATATCAAGAAGCTAAAATATAACAAAAAAAAAAATAAATATCGTCAAGAGACTATAACAATATTATTTAAATATTGACAAACAACGGAAAATGTCAATGTTAAAAGTTTGATAAAATTTAAAAAAAAAAAAAAAACACCCAACAATTGCAAATTAAAAATTTAATTGAAAAAATAATATAATAAAGAACATGATAAACCTACATTTAAGCACTCGTCACAATAACAAAAGTCATCGACTTCATCATCATCGTCGTCGTCGACATCATTATTATTTTCAATATTTTTTACGTCATCATCATTATCACTATCATTATCATTATTTTCATTCTTATCACTTTCAATTGTGTCAAGTCTTTTCAATTTCAGACGCCTTTTACGTCTAATATGTTTTTGCTTTAATTCATCATCATCATCACTTATGAATTTTTCAATATCATCTTCATCAAAATCACTACAACTTGGATTTTTATGAACATTATGGTAATGGTGATGATGACTTGTCGATGATTGATCATCTCCAGAGCCACTATCACAATTCAAATGCGATAAATGTTTGATTTTACGGTCACGATGTTCTGAGCGATATTTTTTTAAACGCCACCAATCTTTTAACCAAGTCCATTCCATTGTTTTAATATAATTTTTAATAACAATATAAAAAACACAATAACAATTTATTCAAATAATAAAAAAAAAACGCTTGAAAACTGTTTTTTTGTTTGTGTTGTTTTAAATTTTTTTAAACCGACCGTTCAATTTAAGGGCCGTATTCAAAGTTGTCTATATCGCTTTCAAAATTCAACTGATACAATGTCTAAATACTAGTGTTGTACTCAACCCACTTTGTATGGGTCGGTAGGTAGAAATTAAATATTGCATCTCATCGCACACAATTGTTTAATATTTTTTTAAATAATTTTCATATAAATTATTTACTCATACATATTTTACATTAATGAGTTGAACAAAGAAATTGTTTATAGAGAGAGAGATAGAGAAATCGAGAGAACGAATGCGCCAGACTAAACGGAATATCTAACTAAATTGTATTGAGTTGAAAGTAAAATAAAAGATCTTATTTATTTTAAAAATTGTTATACAATAAGTGTATTCATGTCAGAAATGTTGAACTTAGAAAAATGCACAAGTGTAAAGTTGAGAAAAAATATGTTTGCAATATGATTGCGTCCACAAAACTATGTTTCCTACAGCCGTAAATGTTGTTTCAATTAAATTATTATTGCATTAATCATATTTCACCAATAATATGGTTGCTTTAATCATGTTATAGTAAAAATCTCTCTTTTTTCGGTTATCATATTATTCTCCTGTCTACAATCATAATATAGTAGTTATTATATTCCTCTATCTAACTACAGCCATTTTATGGTGGAGTGCAATAATGCCTTACGAAATAAGGCCTTTAAGGCTTTATTTCACTTTCAATTGAGAAATAAGGCCTTTATTTGCAAAAAGGCTTTATTGCACTTTGAAAGTGAAATAAGGCCTTTATTTAAATTTAGCCAATGGTGCAATAAAGCCTTTATTTTGTATTTTTTGATTCTTTTGTTACACTGTTCAGTTTTTCTGCGTGGCGGCCTGCGGCCGATCTTAGGGGTTTTCTCCTCCATAGGACGCGGCAGGTGGCTTCGCTGAATACAGTTTTCCTGCGCCCGTCTCATTATCTTCCCTAGTGTGACGCGCGCAGGGAAACTTTATTCAGCGAAGCCACCTGCCGCGTCCCATGGAGGAGAAAACCCCTAAGAGCGGCCGCAGGCCGCCACGCAGAAAAACTTTATAAAGCAAAGATTTTCAATATTGTTGCAGTTAAATTTTTTGTTGAATTATTAATGTTCTATTAATTTTTGTTAATATGAAATTTTTTTATAATTGTTCAATAAAATATAAGAAGAATAAGAATAAGAAATTTAATTGCTTCATTTAAAAAAAATTTAAGTGAAATAAGGCCTTTACGGCTTTATTTCACTTTCAAAGTGCAATAAAGCCTTTTTGCAAATAAAGGCCTTATTTCTCAATTGAAAGTGAAATAAAGCCTTAAAGGCCTTATTTCGTAAGGCATTATTGCACTCCACCCCATTTTATAGTTGCGCCAACTATAAGAATATCAGTCTGTTCGCAGCTTCGCTCTTTAAGTGTCATTCTTGTTTAAGATTTTGTAAAAATGAGTTGTGAGAAACAGTCAGTACGAACAAATTAAATAATAAGGAGTGAGATCGAATAAATCCTAACACAGATTATCACTTATAACTTTTTTATGTTTAAAAGTGAACTTTTTTTTGAATCAAGTTATCTTTTAAAAAGTCGCTAGATGATGTGTATAAATTATTAGCGAAATCGGAGCATGACTTTGTTTACAAATGGAAGCTGAACAAAAAGTGAGTAAAGGAGCTTTTTTTTGCCATTTTTAGTGCCCTAATTGATAGGAGCAGACCATTTCCAAAAAAAAGTGACAGTATTTGGAACTTGCTTTGTAGCCTTAATCAATAATTTAAAAATAATCTTAATATAATTTAATTTTTCTGAGTTCTGAACAATTAAGCATATTTTTTTCTACGAAATTTAAGGTGTTTTTTGTAAAAGTGCAACTTTTTTGTTTTCACTTTTTGTTCAAAGTCCATTCGTAAACAAAGTTATGATCCGATTTCGCTAATAATTTATACACATTATCTGGCGACTTTTTAAAAGATAACTTGATTCAAAAAAAGTTCACTTTTAAACATAAAAAAAGTTATAAGTGATAATCTGTGTTAGGATTTATTCGATCTCACTCCTTATTATTTAATTTGGTATCTAACAATTAGTTAGGCGAGAACTCTACCCACTGAGCTATCGATACATACAATATTTTATTGCTTAAAATGTAGATGAGTTGTTATGTTTCGTGTTTTCGTTCGTGATATCAAAAATATACACCTTAGCATTATGCTTACAAAAAATCACAAAGTAATGTGTCTATAAATAGATTTTCAAAAATATATATTAATAATTACTTTACGTTTATAATTCATGCATTATGTAATTGATGATCGGTAAGTCATTATTTTATGTTTTGAAGTAATGTAAAATGTTATGAGGTCTCATTACAAGGTAATCCATGAGGGTTCAATTATCGGTAACTCATTACTTCTTGTTGGAAAATAATGATTCAGGTAAGGAGTGCACATTACAAGGTAATGTATTACTTTATCGCACCCATTACCAAAGATTTGCTGGGGAAGTTATTGTTTGGTATAATTATGTTGTATAAATTAAGTAAACAGTGATTTATTTTCAAATTTGTTGTACCCACGCAAAATGACTTGTAAACAAACAAAATTTAAAGAAATATGAACGAAAAATTTAAAAAATAAACAATAATCATAATATGGTAATAAATGATGACGCAATTCGTTTCCATGATCACAAGTTGATAACTAGGAAAATAATATGGTTATAGTGCTAATATTATGATTGCTACAAACATGTTGTATAAATGTATTGTGAAATTGTATTCTTAACAATATTTTAATGCGTATTTATGCAGTAATCACAAGTTTCCATTATATAATTTTTCCTGACAAAATAAGATTTGTGCTGAAAAAGAGAAAGTTTAGTTTTGATTTTTTAGATACAAATTTTAATTGTATGTAAACATCCCATAGCGACAAACTAATGTTTTATGTAAATCCTTAATAACACAAATCGTATTCGTCAGCGAAAAGACAATTTGATTACTTAAAATATTTTAAAATAAGTTTATTTGAATGTGTACATTATTTAAGAAATTAATATATGCTTGTACTATTTAAAAAAAACATGCATAACTTTTTAATCCAGCTTCAACAGATTGCTGGGAGAATAATGTAGGAATCATACTATTATAATTTCTAAACATTTCCATAACCATAATATGATAATATTGAGATCACATACAACATATACGATAAACATAATATGATAATCTAATTATCATATTATGATTTAGAAAAAGGTAAGAGTATAGTTGTCACAACCATTGCAACATGGTTGTCGCAATCATAAATCCAAAAATATATGATGATCTCCGAATATGATTGTAAAATTGTCTTGGCCAAAGCGATTGCAAAATTGTCAGGAAAAAAATTACTCTAAACATATGTTTTGTGTAATATTTTATAGTGTTGAAAACATTGACAAATTTTAAAAATAGTACTAAAAAATACAACTCTAAATAAAAACTGCATATAAATAGGAAGCAAAAAATAATTTTTAAAACTAAAAATATTGAAAAAGAAGTAAATAAAACGAAAAACATATCCAAAAAGTGGAGTACTCTGATAATAATTCATTTTTGGTCTGATAATCGAGATTTTTTGAGATACGAAAAAATATGTGTTTTCTTGAAAAAATAATATTGTATTGTGTGTTTTTCTAAGTATCGTTCAGCTCAAATATATTATAAACATTTTAAGAAGGTACAAATCGGCGACTGAGTATTGTTTTGCCGTATGTATACATTAAAACCTATGCATATACGTTAAAACAATACTAAGCCTACGAAATGTATACCCTACCTGGGTTTTTTTCAAATGGAAGCGTTATCTTAAAATATGATTTGGAAGTCCAGAAAAGTGGATATCTGACACAGATTTTTACATTCTTGCAATCATAATTGATATCTTGCAACCATATTGATCTGCAGTAGTGTAATTTGGCAATTTTTCATTTTAGCAATAGGAATATTTCTGACATGAATACCCTTAATTTCTTTTATTAACACTTTTTTTTGTGACTCGTGAGAGTTTCGTTAAGTGGCGTTATCATTTTTTTCCATTGGTCTTAATTGAATTGTCACAATTGTTTTGATTTCGTCATTATATTTGTTATAAACACAAGATTTTGTTTTGATAAGGAAAAAAAAAACAAAAAGTTTAATGGGTTCCAATTCAATTTTTATGGTTTAAATCAATTATTTATCTCATTTCACCACAAGAAAAAATATCATACGTATTTGAACTAATTTTTCAAGCTAAAATTTAGTAACTAGCGTTTCTCAAATTTACAAATGTGTTAGTTAATTTACTTAACCATTGTCTCCGCTATCAGCCTCACTTGTAGATAGGGTTGCCAGATTCAAATTTGTAAAATGCGTGACACTCACCAAAAAAATCTTGATTTAAAAAAAAAAAATTGGCAATTAAAAACACTCATAACTAGTAGAGCAGCGACTTGACCAAATGCTTTCCCGAATCAAAGAACTTGCAACAAAATGGCATCGATATGTTATTGAATATTTTTGCATATTTTGCTATAAATGAATATTTTATATATTGGCTTTTTTGTTGCATATTTTGCATATTTTCACTTTAATTGAATATTTTTACATATTTTGTAAAAATTAAAATTAAGATTTAACATCTACTTGTCATTTGTTAGATATTTATATTGGATTTCATTTTTAAACCAACGATCTCAAGTAATACATCGATTTTGAAAAATGTCCCCCCTTAAGATTTTTTGGAGAAAAAATCGAAGAAATAAAAAAGTTACAGCTTGTTAAATTTTACATGAGCAATATTTACTTTAAATTTTTTTTTCTCAAAACAAGATATTCAAAATCGGGTGTCACTGTGAAGCCTTAAAGGGTGGACCAAATTTCAATCGGTTTTTTGTTTTGTAGAGGACTAAAAAATTATGTCAATAACGTAGACATTTTTAAAGGTTTGTCTAGTATTTCTTTTGGAAAAATAAAAACAACGATTTTTTTGGGTATTTTTTTTTAATTTTTGAGTTTACCCTCGTACCATTTTAATGTAATTAATAAATGTAAAAATCTTTCTACCTTAGGACTAAAGAATTGATTCGTGTGTAAAACAAAATTAAAATATTTTATCAGATGAGTAACACGATGGCACCCAATTTTGCCTTTAAAAAAGGGGTATATAATGAAATGGTTACCAGGGTTGACATGGTAGACCAAATTCTAAATTATATTTTTTAGAATAATATTTAATATTGTTTTGGACTATTACAAACAAGGTTTTTTAATAAACCAGTTATTTGTTTTTTTATAATTGCTTAAATATTGTCGTTTTTATTGATTTCTAAAGCTAGTAAACCCCTTAATAAATAAAATTATATTTTTTATAAAACTTCCAGAAAACTTACATTATCTAATTGAAAAGTTTTAATGGACGTGTTCCAGTGCAACTTCATTGCTGTAATTCAAAAATTCAGTAATGCCATGTAGATAATTCTATCAGCGTAGCTACCGTATTTGTATCCAATCTAATGGTCCCGTTGTACGAGTAGCTACCGAATTTCTGCTGAGGCAATATAAATTCTATTTTTGTGTCGGAATTTCTGTTCTTTCAATTAACTGATTGTTATCACAAACACACGTCCGTACGGTATACCGAGATATAACCGTGTTAAAATATAGAAAAAGTGCTAAAAATCCGCCTTGAGCCAAAAAATTCGTATGGCCATTAAATTATTACTGTAGCCAACTTGACAAAACGAATGATGCAAAAGTTCTTATTTTTGGGGCTACTTTCACGTGCAATTCCCAGAATTAAGTCCCAAAATCATGTGTTGAAAAATGTTGCACTGTGTTAACCATAATTCTAATTTGGATAATACTTCAAATGGTTTTCTATTTTTAAAGTTTATTGTGTCTCCTACAAAAAAACTAAAAAGTGTAGTTACGGCCTTTTGTTTTTTAGGTGACGATATGTTTTTTTAACAAGCGTGAAGTGAAAGTTTTTTAACAACAGTGAAAAGGAAACAATGTTCTTCGTATTTTTTTTCTTCTCTATTTGGCTATGCAATGAGATTTTTGATATTTACAAATAATGTTCGTAGTTATATCTCTATTAAACATACACACATAGAAATAAAGTGCCAACCGAATTGAAAAGTGTATTTTAATGGTTGTTAGTTCAAATTCGGTTAGTTCAATGATATTTACATTAGATTTATGAATATTTTGAGTTTTGCAACTAAAATTCATTTGAATTAACCGAACATTGTTGTGAAAACTAATGTTAATTTCTGTCAACCGACTGAAAATCGTAACAATCGAATGTGAATCGTAGTAACCGAATTTCAGTTGGCCAATAGTTAATTTTTTCTCTGTGTGTACAAAATATTGAGAAATTATTTGCTCCTGGTAAAGTTTCTGTGTGAAAATTTGTAGCATCTAGACTAGGGTGGGGCGATTAATATGGAAAGAAAAAAATCTTAATGGGCGCTTCGCGTTTCTGATTCTTGGGATTATACTGGGCAAAAAAGTCCACAAGACCATACGTATACGGTGAAAATCGAGCTTCCAGTCTTTACGGCAAAAAAGCCCTATATTGAAATTAAAAATTAACCCCTTAAACCCCACCCACAAACATGGTTGATGCATTAATCTGCTAGATAATCTTCCAAAGAAGAGATTGATACCATAATCTTGGATAAGCTCCTGCTACTTCCTGAGATATGTCCATACCACACATTGTTACTTTCACAAAATACGGCAAAAAAAAGCCCTATTTTGAAATTAAAAATTAACCCCTTAAACCCCACCCACAAATATGATTGTGGTATTAATCTGGTAGAGAATCTTCCAAAGAAGAGATTGATACCATAATCTTGGATAAGCTCCTGCTACTTCCTGAGATATGTCCATACCACACATTGTTACTTTCACAAAATACGGCTAAAAACTCAAAATCTGGAAGCTCGATTTTCACCGTATGGTCTCGTGGACTTTTTTGCTCAGTACAATCCTAAGAATCAGAAACGCGAAGCGCCCATTAAGATGTTCAAATCGCCCCACCCTAATCTACTCTTATTAACAAATTGCCGGAAAAAATAATCAAACATATTAAGTTATGACGGTTTTCCTCGTCGCTTGTAAAGGTCTCAAAATGGGTTTAATGTCATTATTCCATTAATTTGTATGAATATTTAATTATTAGAACACATTTCTTTAATATTACAAAAAGCCAAAAATAACCAAAACCGCGGTTTCCAAATTCTTCGGTTTTTAGCAAATTTTACTTAAATCTGAAAATATTTTGAAATTCAATTGAGTTTTTCTTTAGAAAAAAAAAATACACACATCAATTCGTTGGCAAAATAGTTGCCTAATTTATTTTTATTTCAATTAACAGCATTGTTAAAAAATAAAACAAAACTGTGCGCCCCGGTAGGCTAGTTGGTAGCGTGCTGGCTTATCTGTGCGTGGGTCGTGGGTTCGATTCCCACCAGAGGCACTGGTCTGTTTTCGCTACAACGCGCCGAAGTCCATAGTAGCTAGTGCTCGGTTAGGGTAATAGTATATAATTTGTAATTTTATGATTATTAATTAATAAAAAAACAAAATTATTAGTTAAACACTAAATTGCTAATTTGGACTCATGTTGTTTCTCTAAACTAGAAATTACTAAAACTGTTTTTATATTAAGCTCTATTCGAAAACCATAAATTTAAAGCCGTTTCACATTTCCCTGATATTACACATCTTTTCCCAGTTTAGACACATGTAAAACATTAGGTGGTATATGCATTTACTTCAGTGAACGGTTTAAATCTCTGTTAGCAGCTAACAGGACATTTTAATAATGAGGCTAATTGTAAGTGATAATGGCGCTAAGTCTAATTTGAGATATTTACTTCAAAGTACTTTGTCACAGAATAAAATTTCTTAATGCAAAAATTTAAATTTTTTAATTTTTACAACAAATTAGATCCTTAATCTTAACAAAATAGAACGAATTTTGTTTTGCATTTTGCTATCAGATATTAAAAACTCACTTGATAAAACATCTTAAACAATTTTCACACTTTATTCAAATTTTTTTTAATTATTTTATATGTTGTATATTGTTTTCTTTAAAACACCTGTTAACACGACCACGTCTAGAATATAAATGACTGAATTACAGGCCTATGAACTAATTTAACATACAAAAAATTCTGTTAACATGCTGCTGCAACAGATTAATTAATGAGATAAATTTACAAACAAGCAAAAGTCGAGTCAGATAAGCAATTATTAACAACAATAGCAAACAAAAAAAAATTAACAAGATTTAATCTTAGAATACAGTAAAGAATAAAAAAAATCACCATAAAAGTTGTGAATTGGCCATTCGCTAACAGTGCGCAACTCGAAAAATAAAACAAGTGTACCGACCGTTGATTCTAAATATTTCGGCCAAGCTGATTTGAATGGCGTTCCCAGTTTTTTTACGAGATTTTTTCCAATTTTATTTTTTTAATGTCAACATTGGGGGATTTCCTTTCAAGTGAACGAACTTTTGACACCGATGTCTTGAGATGGGGATGAAACTAGCACCAAGTGGAGTCCTATTGGGTGTAGTTATGACACAAAATTGGGATCGGTCAAGGGCTCTCCGAGTTGGAGGATTAGCAGATTAGAAATGTGTTAATTTTATGAAAATCGGACAAAAAAATAAAGAAATGCCGAGCATTCAAAAATTTTGGTGCAAAAAATACCCTACTTTAGAAGAAAGATAAACAAGTCTCATCTCACTAAGCGACCACAAAGCTCTTAAAGGAAAAGTCACAAACTTTCTAAAAAAAAACCCGCATTTTCAGAAGTAAAAGTAAAATTATTTTTTTTTTTTAGATTAAAGAAAAAGCTATCGAAAACATTTCGTATAACATTTTCTAACTACAATAGGTAATTAGTAATATGTATCCGAAAAAAGGGCTGTTTGACGAAAATGCCAAAATTCAACACACTCCAACTCGAAGAGTCCTTCACCGATTCCGCTGAAATTTTGTGTCATAACTACTACTCAATTGGACTGAATTTGATGGAAGTTTCATCCCGATCCCAAAACATCGTTTTTAAAAGTTCGGTCACTTGAGTTGGAATCGCCCATATTTGTATGAATTTTCCAATAAAAATAACTTTCGCAAATATTAAACTTTTTGGTTGCATTTTGGTACACGTAATTTTTTTAAGCTACTCAGCCAGAAATTGCCGATGGTCATACAAATTTTATTTCTTATTTACTTAAATGATTGTTTTTCCCTAATGGACAATAATTTTTGTCAGTCATATGTATTTGCTGATGATATATTGCTATTGTATTCTACCGATTACTGTCAAATTGACCACTTTCAGACTTACATTAATAACCATCTTGGTTCCATATCCAATTGGATGTCTCTCAATTGTCTTGAGATTAATTCTTCTAAAACTAAAGCTTTATCTTTTCATTTGCGGAACCAAAATTGTATTTATCCTAGAATATGTATAAATGGACAGGTGATTGACTATTTAGATTCTCTTAGATGTCTCGGTGTTATTTTGGATTCAACTTTAAATTTTGACAATCACATAAATCATATTTCCAATCAAGTTTGTTTTACTTTAAGAAGATTATACTCTTTAAAACCATATACACCTAGACATGTAAGATATCGTCTAGCTCATTCCCTGATTATGTCCCGATTTAACTATGGCCTGGAGGTTTTTTCTGGGTCTTGGTTGTATAACGTTGATATTCTCGGGGGAATTGTTAGAAAAGTCGTTCGTTATGTTTTTAGTGTGAGGGTTCATGAACATGATCGTGTAAGGGAACTTGTTCCCGAATTTTTGAAATGCGATTTCGACAATTATTTACAATTACGTATTTTACTTCATTTCTATAAAATTATAAAATTACAACAACCGGAGCCTCTAGTGAATGAATTTTCATTTATAAATTCAACGCGGAATGTTCAGATCGAAGTTCCTATTAGACATCTTGCAATATTTGATCACTCGTTTTTGGTACGCGTCTATCAAGTTTGGAACCATCTGCCAAGTAATCTTAAACTGTTTTCCTATTCCTTTTTGACATATAAACGTAAACTACTTGATTACTTTAACGGAATTATGCCTTAATTTATCTGTAAAAAACCATTATATATTTTTCGTCCTTGCTATAGGTACTAATTTACATTTTTTTTTCTCATTGTTCATATGGCTGGGGGGCCACTTATAGACCGAATATTAGAATATTTGTATAAGTATTTAAATTTTAGTTGTATTATCAATGTACATAGTAAGTTAACTAACAATACATAAATAATTGGCCATGAGGGCTTTTTTTGTATTGATATTAATAAATAAAAATAAAAATAAAAATAAATAAAGCACTGGTAAAGCACTTTATTTTAGTACCAATGGCAGAAATTCATATTAAAGCACTGGCAAAGTGCTGATTGAGAACGCTTTCCCAACGTTGTCAAAAAGAGATTTGCCAGTACTTGATTTATAAAATTTATAATCCACTTGACAAAACAAAATTCCAAAATTTTTAAATTTTTTTTATTTATAATTACAAAAGCGATTAACTGTAAGATTTAGATAAAAAAATACAATTTTTGTCAAATTATTAAACAAAATATGAAATTTTTATCGATATAAAATAGTTTCGAAAATAAATCGGGCGATTAAAAAAACAAACTTCTGAATTATAATTTAAAATTAAAAAAAAAAAAATGTTGAGTTTTTATATTGAAATGCTTGTTTTATATAAAATAACAACCAGGGCAAGTTTAAATTGGCAAAAATAAAGCTAAAAAGTTTTTTAATTTTTTTCTAAAAATTATGTCAACGAACAATTTGGGTTTCGACTAATTTTAAAGCATTTTTTTTAACAAAAAATCTAAAAAAACTAACAAAAATGGCTGTTTACGGCAAGAATACAAGATATTTTAAAAAATTTAATTTTTTTTCTAAAATAATTGAAAAATTATTTTTTTTTAAGTTTTTTTTTTAAAAATTGTCATATGGCAACCCAGACGACATAATTTTTTTAAGTTTAAAAGTATTTCAATAAAAACCATCCAATATTTATGTTTTAAGTGAAAACGTAATAAATTTTCGTATATTTTTGACTTTGTGTATTTGAAAAGTTCATCGATCGATCGGTCAGATTTTGAAAAATTATATACAATCCATGAACTAATTTCTAGCATAGAAATACATTTTCATATTTTTTCATCAACATAACACAAAACAAACAAGTTTTCAATTTATTGTTGATCAGTGGTGATAATCTTTAACATCAAGCTCATATAATAGTTCTCATTTAGTGGGAAAACTATGTTATATGAATGTTTGATGTTTTGCATGGAATTGTCACTTCTTTCAAAACGTGTTCTAATGATGGGAACCTAGAAAATTTCCGAAATAGATCTAGCAACACATTCCTAAAAGTGGTCAATTAATAAATTTGAAAACAAAAACTCGATAGATTATTTTTTAGGACAATATCGTAATAAAGAAGTATAGTATATGGCCTCAAACTTCAATAATCTTCATTTTCATTTTAAACAATTTTTGTCTTTTATTTTATTGAGCTAAAGATCATTTATTATATAATTAAAATTATTTATTTCCAATATTTCGTCTTCGCAATGGAAGACTTCTTCAGGGAATTTTTTTTTTTTTTTTTTTTTTTTTAATTGAAAAAACTTAAAAAGAATAATTACAAAAAAGGCGGGAAATAAAATATTTTCTAATGTCAAATTAAAAAATTAACCCAGAAAACAAAGTATAAATAATTGAAATATCATAACATAGCAAACAATTTTAAATTAATAGTTTCTTAAAATCTAAATGAAACTAATATAAGAAAAATTAAGGATATTTTGAAGGATAATAATTATCCAATACATTTAAGCTGCAAATTAATAAGACAATTTAAAAACCGGAATAATGTTAATATGATAAGGGTTGCGGAACCCAAAATTTATAAATCTTTAACTTATGTTCCTCTTTTATCTGAAAGATTAGAAAAATCCAAAATTTTCGATGATAAGAAATACTTAGTAGCACATAGAACATATAACACATTAGGTTCACTATTTAGCAAGACAAAAGATAAAATAAGTAAATTTGATATGTCCAATTTAGTTTATAAGATACCATGTAAGGGTAATGACACAGAAAATTGCACTAAAGTATACGTAGGTACCTCAAAGAATAAACTGAAAACTAGAATAGCAGGTCATAAATCCGATCAAAAATACAATACAACCACTTCTACGCAAAAAACTGCATTATCATTACACTGCAGCAACTTCAATCATTATCCAGATTTTGATAACACATCAATTTTAAACACAGAAAGCAATTATAATATACATTAGAAATGTTACAGATCATAAAAGTACCATCAACACAAAGGATTAACTATAAAACAGACACATCCAATATCGCACAGAATTACAGACATTTAGTCAATAGGAAATAATAATTTCATTACAATTCTCATTTAGATTTTAAGAAACTATTAATTTAAAATTGTTTGCTATGTTATGATATTTCAATTATTTATACTTTGTTTTCTGGGTTAATTTTTTAATTTGACATTAGAAAATATTTTATTTCCCGCCTTTTTTGTAATTATTCTTTTTAAGTTTTTTCAATTTAAAAAAAAAAAAAAAAAAAAAAAAAAAAAAAAAAATTTCCCTGAAGAAGTCTTCCATTGCGAAGACGAAATATTGGAAATAAATAATTTTAATTATATAATAAATGATCTTTAGCTCAATAAAATAAAAGACAAAAATTTATTTAAAAAGATCAAAGAAAAATAAGATAATTCATTTTAAACAATTTTTGAAAAATGTACCATCAAAATAAGACAACATTTTTTTTTTTTCAAATAATTATTTGGCAACTTTGGATAACAATTTTTCGATTTTTTTTTTTATTCACGATTGTTGTCAAAATGTTGAGTAATTTTAAAGTTTTTAAATCGCTTATCTTTTTCCGGTAAAAAAAAATATAGCCGTTTAAATGTACTGGTTCAAAAAATTAACACTGTGTCAAAAATGAATTAAAATATTTTTTTTTTTTTCTTTTGACGATTAAATTTTGCTTTACTGTGGAACCAAGAATAAAACTCTTGACATAAAAAACTATTTTAATTCATTGAAAAGTGTGCTAAATTTTTGCCCTTTATTGTTTGATAAAGACCTATAAACTGGTGTAGCCGAGTATGTCATGCATGTTTATAGTTTAGCAAAATTAATTAATAAATTAAATTAACAAATAAAAGTAAATACAAAAAAAAAAAAAAATATGTTAGTTTAATGCAAAAAATAATAATAAACAAATATTTAACAAAACCGGAAAGAGCAAACAAAATAAGTACACAAATTAAAAAGAATTTTTAAATTAAAGCAAAAGAATAAAATTTTATAGACACCCACCCCATAAGCAAATGAGGAAGAACGTAAATCCAATGGGGGTGTAGGAGTTAAAGTCGTTTCTAAAATAATTTTTTAAAAAAAATGAAAAAAATACAATGAACATTCTTTTTTGAAATTTAGGCACACAGCAACTCAATTATATACCCACCGCCTAAATTTGGTGTAGAACTAACATGCATTAATGTTGTCCCACCATCTGCTCCATAGGAACTATAATTGCACGCTCGGCATAGTTGTTGATGTTGTTTGCATATTTTACATTTCATGTGATTGCGATGACAATATTTATGAGAATTTCCCTTTTTACGTTGGGCACTTGTCCCATAACGAGACCAGTTGTTGCTGTTGTTTGTGCCTTCATTAGTGGCAGCAGTCACAAACTTATCAAAACTATTTCCCATAATTACTACCGGTTACGTTTTAACCTTTTCGGGTATTTGTTCTAATTATTTATATCTTTTTTTTTTTTGGCAATTTATCAATAATTTTTAAACTTATTTCAATGACTAGTCCTCAGACATAGAATATGAAAACAAAATTTTGCAAAATTAATATATTGAACGTTGGTTTGGTTATTGTGGGTCAATTGTAAATATATGGGGCAACATTTCATAATGGCTTAAGTCGACCTAAGAGAAAATTAAGTTTATTAAGCCCCATTTATTCGTGCAACCTTCATATCTAAATTTGAATCGGGAAACATCGAGATAATTTAATATTTTTTAGTTTTTTTTTTTTTTTTGTTGGTCTTAACATAATAACACTTTATACAACAATCCGAAAATCTAGTAGGCTTTCATGACGGTTTTTAATGTTTTCAAAGTCGCCAAATCCGAATATGAAGTCAGTTTATTTTTATTTTATTTTTATTCATTCAACAATAATACAAAAGCCATTAAGGCCAAAAACTGCATTATAAAGAAAAAAAGAAATCCTGTCAGATTTTTGTGCTACAGGGGAGCAAGTCCTAACCCCCTACTGGTAACTAAGTCAATATTTCCCATTTGAGGGAGGGTCGGAGAGGATTAATGCATATGACAGACCATTATTACTTTTTTTGATAGGTACCAAAGGAAAAAATGTTCCTCTCGAAAAAGTAATAGGGGTCGGTCATATATATTAACCCTCTCCGACCCAACCTAAAATGGGAAATATTGATTTATCTAACAGTAGGAAGTTGGGACTTGCCCCCCTCTCTGTAGTACAACAACCTGACGTGACCAAAAAAAAAATTGATAGATTTGCCTTCGGCGACTTGAAACCATACGGTATTTTGATTTTTTTTTGAAAATTGTTGTACAGTGTAATTTTTTGTACCCGTTATAGTTAGTCAGAGCGATTACAAGAGAGTAGGATTGAAATAATAACATTTTTCCTTTTTAAATAAAGTTTCTTTATACCCTTTACTGCAAAATATGGTAGAAATTCAGGATCACCCAATAACAAGAAAAAATATATCGACAATGTTAAAACCGATATATCGTCACTTGAATTTTGGAGTGACCTATAGAACATTTTTGTATAAGTTAGATAAAACATGATTAATGTGTCCCCTTTCTAAATCTATAATCCGTTTTTTGATATATCGTATAAATTAAGAGATATTCAGCCCATCTATACTTCGTATCTCTAATTTTCACAATTCCTTATCATTGGTTTGATGTACACGCATCTTTTTGATCTATGAAGCAAATTTTCTATAGAAAAATAAAAACAAACACACGTGAAATAAGCAACGTATTGTAAAGCATACAATACTATAATAATAATATTTTTAATTTTATTTCATTTCTCTGAATCAATTTCACGAATATAAAGACTCCGTTAGTTAAGGACGATGTTAAACGATTAATCTGAAATGTTCAACATTATTAAGAGTTGAAGTTCCTGATTTTTTGCAACACCAATATCACAAATTTATTTGCAAAAATTAAGTTCCTATATAAAAAACTTAACCCTCTAACGGGTAAGGCTGCCTCAGGGCAAATGCGTCAAATGAGCGTTTTATACTTAGACATTAATATATTCCGATAGAAAACTAAAGTTGCTAAATATTTGCTAAGAAATTTTTCGTGTGCCTTCCACGGTTTGGAAGCGAGAAAGCTTCAAAATCAATGTTTCGTAAAATTTCAAAAACTAATTATTTTTAAAAAAATATAGTTTTCAAGAATCTAAAAAACCAATTTAAGTTGACTAAATAAAACATAAGTAAGATTGAAGCTTTATCTTTAAAAATAAGTCCTTACTTTAGTCCAAGGACTCACAGGATTTTATCAGGATTCCTCTACAGGACATCGTCTTAACTTATAAACTAATAGACTGAGTTTTATGAAAGTTTGCACAAAGAAGACATTAAGTATTAATAACAAAGCGTTTAAGTATGAACAATATAAATTGAAGTTTAGATACCTTTTCGCCTAATTTCGCTTTTTCCAAAAAGCGAAAATCACGATATCTTCTTAAATAGGAGCAGAAAAAAAGAGTTTTTCGAGCGTGGTTATATCTTGGTAAAAGAAATATTTTTTGTCCAAAACTTCTCTTTTATATGCTTTAGTTTTCAAAATGTATCCTAAATTTTTTTGGCTTATATCGCCTAAATTAGGCAACTTTAAACAATTCTGTTGAAGAACTTATTATTTGTTTTTCGAGTGGAGCACATAGTATGAATTTCGTTGCAAAATATCGTTTGCCAGTTAGAGGGTTAAATGAACTACAAATGTAGTGAAAACTGAAATTTGTTCTACAAATTACTGTTTGTTCGCTTAAAAATAAAGATACTGTATTACAACTTAAACTACAAATATATACAGCAGAAGTTCCCTGAGTGTATAGTTTAAACTTTAAACGATAGCACTTTATCTATGAATTACATTATATTGTTTGCTTCAAAGTCAAATCATATATCTTTAGCCGTTATTAAGGATTATCTTATTTTTATTTTGTCCGTTTCCATTTTTTATGTAAATTTTCTCAAAATTAGTCAATTTAGGAAAAAAAATTATTTAAAAGAAGTATTTTTAATTATTATTTTTATTTGATTAATCGTCAAAATGTATTCGAATTATTCGTTATTCAAAAATCGTGTTTTTAAATTGTTCTTTCGAATTTTCGTTTTCTTCGTTCGATTAACCGAATAATTTTTTTTTCAGTGTCAAGCCTATTGTGTACACACCACATCCGAGCAGCTTAAGCATTTCTATCACGATGGTAGATATATTTAGCTTTTTTGCTCTATAATGAATTAATAAACTTTTAAAATTTGTGTATTATTATAGAAAAAAATTGCATTTGAAAAATACTCTATCAAAAAAAAAATTACCAAATATTACATTTTTAAAAGTAGCCTAGTGTATTCTAAATATTTATCTTTATTTTGAGTCATTACAAAGCGATATACGTGTAATAAAAGGCTTGAAAAAGCACCAAACTTGCCATTTTGGGCAACTTAATTCGCAGTTTTCTCAAAATTGTGAAAAAATTTGGAATCCGGATTTGGAATCGAAGACAATATATTTCCCATATAGTTATTCAAACTAAGGTATATTGTCGAGGTGTGTAATGTAGACATTATAAACAGAGATCAATAAACAAAACTGCAGTATTTAGAGTGATGATAATCCTCAAGTGTATGTTGAGACACCGTTACATCCAGAAAAACTGACTGGTGTGCTTTATGGGCTGGTGGAATCATTGTTCCGTACTTCTTTAAAAACTACGCTGGTCAGAACGTTACAGTTAATGGTGACCGCTATAGAGCCATGATTATTGACTTTTTCGTTCATCAATTGACCAACCATGATGTTCAGAAGCTGTGAAGAAAACGTTTGGTAACCGCATAGTTTCACGTTTCAGACCCGTGAATTGGCCTTCAAGATCGTGCGATTTAACGCCGCTGGTATATTTTCTGTGGGGATATGTGAATTCGCTAGTCTATGCCACTTGAAGGACATTCGCCGCGTTATCGCTAATATACGGCCAAAAATGTTGTAAAAAGTCATCGAAAATTGGACCTCCAGATTAGACTACGTCCGCGCCAGCCGTGACGGTCATATGCCAGAATTCATATTTAAATTATAATGCCAGAAGATTATTTTTCGAATAAAGTAAATTTCATGTCAATTTAAAAAATTCATCTTTGTTTTATTCCATTTCAAAGTTCTATACCTCTATAAACAAAACACCCTTTATAAGCTATCTTTAAAACATGGATGGCACGGCTATCGCTAATGGTAACGCTATTTTCTTTTATTTAAGTAACGATATTTTTGGGATAACGATATTTCAGTTATTTCGGTGAAGGGTTTTTAGAGTTAACGGTATTTTACTTATTTTGGTAACGGTATTTTAGGGGTAACGATTTTTTAGTTATTTCGGTAACGTTGTTTTAGGAATAAAGATTTTTTAGTTATTTCGGTAACGGTATTTTTAGGGTACCGTTATTTTAGTTATTCAGACAATGTCAGTGCACATCGATATTTTTAGCCCCACTATGCCCGAATTCCAATGACTGGCTAGTTTATGATCAAACTTTGGCATTTCGGTAACGGTATTTTAAGGATATTGATATTTTAGTTTTATCGGTAACGGTATTTTACGGATAACGGTATTTCAATTATTTCGGTAACGGTATATTAGGAATAAGGATAGCCAGTTGAAAGGTTTTTGAATCGATAATGGTATTTTAGCGGTATTGCCTGCCATTCTTGCTTTAAAATTATACGAAATTATAATTATTTTTTATCAATTTCATAAAAAAAATGTATAAATATTTTTTTTATAAGGCATTTGATAAATGTATCTTTACGCAATTCCAACAATCAGTTTCGAAAAATTTCCTTTCAAGAGAAAGTGTAAATTGTATTATAAGTACTTATATTTATTCAGAATCAGTAGAAAGCGTTTTCTCACAATTGTGACGTAATGGAAAAATTTGGATGCCGGAATTTGGAATCAGTGCATTAAAGAGTATATAAATCTTATATCCTCATTCAAACCAGGGAGGTATGTAATATATACGGAGTGTTCTTTTTCTTTTTTAACGACCAATATTTGTTTTTCAAGCAGTTGAGTGGGACTCTTGACAATTTCAAAAGATTCCAATGGAATCCTTTTATTATTAAACTTCCAATCGGCCGTGGGAAAAGAAAATTCCTATTTCTCTAAAAATCGCATCATTAAAATTTTTTTGTACTCTAAGATAATCTTTAACGGTAAAAATGCGTTAATTTTGGTAATATCGGTTGCAAATATCTATTTTTGGAAGTAGGCATTTTCCAATGCCCATCGGTTTGTTCATAATAATTCTGATCTACAATCGGGGTGCTTACTTTATCGAGCGCTTGGTTCTGGCTCGTTTTAACATGGCAGACGTGTTCCATCAGGCACCCTCTCAACAATTGTGGTGCATACGTTTTTCAAGCGTTCGGGTTAAACGCTTTCTATAACTTGGCAATTTGCGTGTTGTATACACCGCCATCTACATTTAATAACTCGACAAAAAAAAATATTTATTTTTTCTTTTTTGTCAATATCCAAAATCATCTTTAAATTCGAATTATTTTATCCCATTTCAGTTTATTTCAAATCAAGGTCATGTTCCCTCCCATCTAAACTTGACATTGAATTCATCGAAATTTAGTATAACGCAACATAAAAACACTAAAAAGTTAATGTAGATGAATAGATAAATACAAATGTAATGTATATTTTTAAGAGGATACATAAAAAATGTACAAAAATTTCTACTCAAGGCCATTTTAAAGGGAACTTATTGATTTTTCTGTGGGCACAAAACAAATGTTACGCATGCATATCTGTGAGGGGGCTTTGGGAGTGGTAAGAGAGACTATTGGAAAAATTAATATAACAAAAAATTTAAACAAAATGTGAATGTGTCTATAATTAGTAATGAAAAATTAATTACATTGCCATCATGACCAACAAAAAATCCAGGTCTTTGATGTGTTCTGTCACCGATTCCGCCGGCGCCACCAGTCATTGAAGCATGAGATTGTGATGATGCGACAGCTGCTGCTGCTTGTTGTGACGATTGCTGACGTAAATCCTGGTAGCCAGATTCTAATTCAGTATATGACATTTTTGAAATTATCTTCTTTCTACTACTTTTACTTTTGCCTGGGAGTCTCCACAGTGCGTCAGGGTTTTTTCTATGTTTCTGTGGTTATTGAGGTGTGACTGTGGGCAATGTTTGTGTTGTTGTAGTTTGATAATTTCCGATGATTGTTGTTTTTGTGGGTTAGTAATTTGAGTTTTTAGTAATGTTTTATTTGAACAATTTTGTAATGAATGCATTTAAATTTTGTTTTACAATATTTTATGCAAAACTTTTCACACTCTCAAAAAAACGAACAAATAAACAAACGAAATGATAAACAATTTTAATTAATTGCGAAAATAATATTTGATTCTTTCTTCATACGAATGAATTTCAAAATTTCATTGATTTTGTCATTGTAGAAAACCTTTTTATTATACACAAAATGACCTTCAATTATGGAATTACTACACTTTGCGTTTACATGAATTCAATATATTTTGTTTGAAATTATGTAATTAATTTTTATTAAACACTGCGCATTGATTTTTTTTTTTTTGCAGAATTTGGGCACAAATTTTCTGTATTTTTTTCACACGTTTCTTTGAAAATTTCAATTCACACGTCACCCGTTTTATCAAACGACATCTTGCAACTGATTGAGCAGCAAAAAAAAATTTTTGTTTTGTTTGTGCAAGATATATTGATATAGGTAGTCTTACTAGAACAACAACTACAACAAACAACTACAAACAATACAAAAACAACAGGGTTTTGACATTTCAAATTACTCAAGATAAAGTCTTTGTACTGTCAAAACCGTGTCAGAAATGTCAAAACCAGGTAAGAGGAAGATAAACAGCTGGGCTACTAAAACTACCTTATAAATATATCTTGTGTTTGTGAATATGCTGTCAGTTTTTTGCGCAAAATCAGTTAATATTGCCATATCAGCTGTTTTTTGTTTTGTTTTTGTGTTTCAGGCCGGCAATTTGTTGTTTATACTAGTTTCAGTGTTGCCGCATTTTGAATAATTACGAAATAACAGGCAGTTTAGTAAACTTTCGGATAATTTCTGTTATTTCTGTCCACGCAGAAAAACACTGGATTAGGAGGAGGAATATTACATAAGTTTCAAGTTAGTTTTACCAAGTTCTACTAAAATATTTACAAAATTTTGTAAAAAAATATATACAAGCCTAGTAAAAATTTTCTAAAAAAAAGTATATATTTTACAAGAAATTTGTAAAACTAATTTGAAACTTATGTAGTTGTATAATTACTAAGCACTTTGATAATATTTCCCCAGCTTTTTTCTAGTGTATGTGTATGGGTACCTTTAAGGCACTTATACACTAGCAATATTATTGAGCAATTTTTTGAAAATTGATCTACCTGCCAATTTTGAATACAAAAATTAAAATATGTGTACCTTCTTTATTGTTTATATCAATGCCACTTTTTGGTCTATGCGTCTAACCAATAATAAGCCGACGATATGCTGTAAATGTTACGTTCCTCATCAGGGTTGGAAAAGTTAAAGGCGTACATAAATCCATGTTTGTCATTTCGGCGTTTTTTTTTTCAAATATATTAGGAAACATGTTTCCTAAAGTGGAACGAAAATAAAAAGCTCTCGAAAAGCACATCAAATTGTTACAAAATTAAATAAAATCGACGAAAATTTGCATTTTTACAGAAACCTTTAATAACTGTTGAAGTTTAATTTTAGTTTTAAAAATCACTTAACTAATGCTGTCGTATTACTATGCTACATGCATAGTTTTCTAGTTTTCTTTCTAGTTTTTAACGTGTTGCTGTCTTTGGAAAGGGGATAGAGGAGAGATGCAAAGTGCCTAAAGATGAAGGGCTTTAAGCATGGCATGGCAACACTGTTATTGCACGAGATTGTAAGAGGCCATTTAATTGGAGCAATTTGTTGCCTGCAACGTTGCCTGCAATTATTGTTTGTAGGCAAACGGGGTAGAGAAGCAAGCGGGGTAGCAAAAAATGCACGATTTTCGTTTTCAAGATATTTTTTGACTTTTCTTTTTGCTATCGTTCGTATTCTTGTTAATTTGCTTTATTCGTATTCGGCTTCTCAAGTGTTGTGTATCGAAAATATTTCGTAAAATAATAAATAAATAATGTGAAATAAAGAACTATTTATATATTATTTTAAATTATATTATTTTATATTATATATATTATTAAATTATATTATTTTTAATTATTACGAATAAATTAAATTTCAACGAATGAACAATTAAAGAAGATTGGAAAAATAAACGTCAAAAAAATTGCATGTAAAAACTCCTCGTTTAAATGTAAATGATTTTTAGAATCAACTTTAAAAGAGAATTCAAAAATTGCCTGCAATTAATTTCTTCGTTTAAAAGGCCTCTAAGTCTTACAGTTCGTCGTATGAATATTGGTGAGACCTATAGACCATTTCTGGCAAAATTGAGTTAGGAATTGATTATATATGATTAATGTGTCCTCTTTCTAAATCTTTAATCCGTTTTTATATACATCGTATCAATAAGGAGATATCCAGCCCCATATGTGCTGCGTGTCCCTATTTTTACAAATTTCTTAACATTGGTATGGTGTATTGACCACTTTTTGGCCAATGAGTCAAACTTTCTATAGAAAAATAAAAACATTATTCTTCAATCTTGGTTTGACACATTTGAAATAAGCAACGCATATAAAACAAAAAAACAATAGAAAAGTTTAAGCATTGGTTTGCACTATGACAACCTAGTTTTATAATGGTTAAAAGAAAAAAAAAACTTTTGACCTACTTGAAAGAAAAACAATAAAATTGTGATAAAAATGGCTTATAGGCCATATAATAAAAAAATATTTTTTAAAAAATTGTTAATAACTCTGGATACTCAGTGCAAAAAGGCGTAAAAATTAACAATATTGTTTATAATAAATGCAGCTATAGATATAGCAAACAAAAAAGAAAACCTATCTTGTAGAAATTTAATAATTTTGTTGTAAACTTTCTTTATCGTTTTTCTCGCAAAAATGTTTTTGGTCGGTGCGGCTCTCCAATAGTCAATCGACGAGTTGTTGCTCGCCAATTGATGGAGAGTACGCGAACTTATTGAAGCTTTTTGTTTATAGCCCTTATTCATTATTTTATTTCGGTGGTGTTAAGTGCTATGGGAACACCGAAGGTGTACGCTGCGATACGTATGACGAATAGAAAAACTCATACCTATTATTTTACGATCGAACCGGGGAGGGTCTGTGTTACAGTGCAACTCGCTAACCATTACACCACAACGACAATAAATCATCTGGCAGCACTACAATTCGAATTCGCTTTAAAAAATGTTGACAGTTGTTATCATTTCACAGTAGTCAATAGTTTTAAAAAGAAGCTTCGGCCGAAACGTGCATTTTATTGTGCGCATTTTATTTTGGAAAATTTTAGAAAAATAGTAAAATAAATTTCATCATGACGGAAAAACGACAAATAAAACAATTCCATGAAATGGAATTAGATGATAGAATTTTAAAGGTTATTATAATAAGTTCAAGAAAAATTTCAATAGCTCTAACATTTGTAAATTTCAACAGGCCATATCCAAATTAGGCTGGACTGAACCCACTTTAATACAGGAGGCTGCTATTCCTCTATTATTAGAAGGTAAAGATGTTATAGTTAAAGCTAGAACAGGTTCCGGAAAAACTGCTGCCTTTGCTTTACCCTTAATACAGAAAATTCTCAATTCCAAAATGAATGCAGATGAACAATGTACGAGTGCTTTAGTATTGGCCCCCAGCAAAGAACTTTGCCAACAAACACACAATGCCATGGAACAAATGAGTGAAAAATGTGGTAAAGTTTTACGTATTGTTGATCTGTCCTCTAGCGATGTAGTAGCACAGCGTCATTTACTTTCCGAGCGGCCAGATGTTATAATAACAACGCCCGCTAAAGTCCTGTCACATTTATCATCCGGTGCTATGGATTTGAAACATTTGGAAACACTGATAGTCGATGAAGCAGATTTAGTATTTTCATTTGGTTTTGAAAAGGATTTCAAAAAGTTGGTCGAATATTTACCACCTATTTATCAAGCCATCTTAGTATCGGCCACCATAACCGATGATGTTATGAATATGAAAAATATTATTTTAAATAATCCGGTCATATTGAAATTGGAAGAACCGGAATTGGTACCCGAAAGTCAATTGTCACATCAAAGAATATTAGCAGAAGAAAATGATAAGCCATCCATACTGTATGCTCTGTTAAAGTTACGTTTAATTCGTGGCAAAAATGTTATATTTGTCAATACCGTGGATCGTTGTTATAAGTGAGTATTTCAAAAAAAAAAAAATATGTTCAGAGAATTAAGAATTAAAGAATATCTCTTTATAAAATACATCGAAAGCAGAATTCGGAGATTTTTGCTATACAATGGACATAATTATAATTTTTTTAATACAAAATATATTCCAAAATTCTGAGCATTCTTCTATACTAAAAATGTTTTATAATTCTGAAAATTCTTTTATACTAAAATGTCAAAATTTTAAGAATTTTTCTATACAAAAAATGTCTTAGAATTTTGAGAATTTTTCTATACGAAAAATGTCTTACAATTCTGAGAATTTTTCTATACGAAACATGTCTCACAATTCTGAGAAATTTTCTATAGATATAATGTCTCAGAATTCTGAGAAATTTTCTATAGAACTTTGGATTCTGATGAGATCTTTAGCCAGATCGAAATCCTAGTATTAACCTAGCTAATAAATCCTATCGTGAATATTTTTTCCCTCGAATTGTTTTCTCCTTTTCACTCAATTCCAATCGTGAATAAAAAGTTCACTCGAAATTAGTTCCCTTTGTCTAATCATTCACTCGTGAATAGCACAATACAATTTCAGGGGCGATTCACGATACCAATTTTCACTTAGGGGGAATGAAAATTACATGGGAACAAACATTTCCATTTTTTATTCACGATAAGGGTGAATATGTTTGATTTGCTATATTTTTTGTAAATATACGGAGGTTGAAAGCTCGTTATAAATTGAAAAAAGTGTCACATATGACCATGTCCAAGGTTTCCTTACTTTTTGAATACGAATTAATTTTAAAAGCACATGAAATTGAAATTTGGTGCTTTCTAATCCCCAAAAATGTATAAAATTCGAAATAGTAATCGAAAAATTATCGAAAACATATGTTTTCGGTCAAAATGCTAAATTTTAACTTATAAAACAGTCTTATGAAAACTTTTGTAAGAAAAAAGTGCTTTCGTTTTACTTTCTACAGGAAAGTAAATCGAAAATAAAAATTAGTATGTGAAAGACAAATCACCAAAAAGTCGTATTGATTTCACTTTCATGGGAATGTGAAACATAGGACAGATGTGATAGTTTCACTTAGATTTTAATAAAATTCGTTAGAGGGTAAACTGTTAAAAACTATACATGTTTTATTTCTTTTTGTACACAATTTTGCGTTTAGAAATTTTTAATTTAATTTAATTTATTTATTCATTTCAATAACCTAGCCTGAAGGCCATAATCGGTTACAAATTTCTACTAAATTATACAAAGTAAACAATAAAATTTGATATACATAAATAAAATAAAAAAAAGAGATAATAATTAAAATACAATAATATTAAAAAAAAAACAAAAAATATAAAAAAAAGGAGTGATAATAGTTTATTTATTTATTAAGTCCCCAATGTTACGAAAAAAAAAAAAAACATGAACAAGCCTTAGTTAAAAACAAAAACCCCCAAACCTAAAAAAATTAAGTGTCTTGTGAAAATAATAGATAAATTTTCTTCCTATACGTATTAATAGAAAAATCGAACGATTTTAAAGTAAGTGGTAATTTGTTATACTCACGGGCAACTCTAACAAAAAAAGATCGCGCCAAAAGTGGTGTAAGTTTCGGAATAACCAATTGTCTATTCCTAGTAGATCTACCAAATTTAAAAAAATTATACAAAAATTTCGGGGTTTGCAATTTATATATTTTAAAAAAATGTAAAATACACCTAATTTGAACAAAATTATCGAACGAACATCCCAAAAATTTTAAAACATAAGACGAAATGTGATGACGCAATCTAAGAGAGTATAAATATCTCATGACACGATTAAAAGCCAATCTAAGCTTCTTCATCACATAACCTAAAGCTCCAGAGTACACTTCTAAGCAATATAAAAATATTGGCATAATCAACCCATGAACAACCTTAAGCTTGACATTAAATGGTAGTATAACATCCAAGCTATACAATTTTCTCAAAGTAAAGTTAACTTTAGAAACAACCGCATTGACATGATCCTGAAAACTTAACTTGGAATCTATAGTCACACCAAGACATTTAAATTTTTCTACAAATTCAACTGCATTACCATCTAAATTAATAGTAAAGTTATAAATATCACTATCACCAAATAACATAGCCTTAGATTTACTATAATTAACATAAAGATAATTCGAAGACATCCAATTGCCAAGTAAATTAGCGGTATAATCAATCATATTCTGCATTACATCAGGGAATTGCCTATCTCCCTTAAATAGAATCTGAACGTCATCTGCAAACGCAAAAGGAAAGCACATATTGTTAGACAAAATATCAAAAAGATCATTAATAAACATAATAAAAAGTAGAGGCCCAAGAACAGAATTTTCATATAGTGTTTCCAAAATCAAAAAGAAGAACACAGTTATTTAAAAAAACTACTTCGAAAATCTATGAAAATACAAATATATTTTATTTATTTATTTATTTGTTTTTTTTTTTCAGTACAACAAGATTGAATCTTATAATTATAGTATATGAATAAAATATTAGTTATGTAGTATGTATAATTTTTCTAAATCAGCCTGTAAGCTGGTGCAGTCGTATCTCCGTGATAGATCGCAGTTTGTGTCAGTTGATGGTAGGGAGTCATTGACCTTGGAGGTTACTAGTGGTGTACCTCAGGGGTCAGTAATTGGCCCCATTTTGTTTATGATGTACCTGAATGATTTTGTTAATATTTTTGATAATAACTCAATTGAGACATTTTTATATGCTGATGATGTTCAGACTTTGTTTTCATCAGATAGACAATTTTTAGATGTGTTGAAAGCCAACATTGATTACTTTCTTAGCCAAATCAGTCTGTGGATGCGGGAGAATGGGTTGAATATTAATCCTGGTAAAATTCGGGCAATGTGTTTTGGTTTAGATTCAAATGCCTTAAATATATCGTTGGATAATGTGGGGCTAAATTTCGTTTCTGAAATGAAATGTTTAGGCGTTTTTATAGATAATAATTTGAGTTTTGCAAAACATATTGATCATATATGTTCCCGTGTTAATAGTACCATTAGACGGTTATATTCATTAGATTTATATTTGCCTCTCCGCGTGAGGAAGCATGTTGCCAGTTCACTGCTCATGTCGCAGATTATTTATGCTATGGAAGTATTTTCAGGTACAAACAGTGTTGTTCTAAGAAGGCTGCATCTTACTTTTTACCGTATTATTAGATATATTTATAAACTGAGATTAAGGGATCATGTGTCTCCCTTTGTAATGGACTTTGTTGGATTTTCTTTTGAGAATTTTATTAAATTGAGAATTTTGTTACTTTTTCGAAAAGTCGTTATGCGAAATTGTCCTGAGTACATTAGAGATGATTTTAGATTTTCTAGATCAAGTAGAAACCCTCAGATAATATGTCACCGTATATCCTCATCTATATATGAAAGATCTTTTCATGTACATATAACTAGGGTCCTTCCTTCCCATAGATTTAAAATTATTTGCATTCACAGATACCACCTTTAAGCGTAAACTTAAACAACATTTTGATGCTCTTTAATTGATTAATTTACCCCCTGTTCTTTTACGAGGGTTTCCATCACTGACTATAATTTCTTATATATAAATTTCTGTTAAAAGCTAGTTAGGGCCTTTAGTTTTTAGTATTTAGGTTAATTATATAACTTTTTAGTTTTAAGAAATTGTTTTTTTTATATATATATACTTTTTTTCTTTCTTTTGATATTTAATTTTTGATAATGGAGTAGTATTTGAACCATATTTGGCCTTATAGGCTTGGTTCTTAAATTTGAAATAAATAAAAAAAAAAAAAAAATATCCCAATTGATTCACAATGATTAATATAATATAAAAAATAAAAAAAGATATAGAAATTAAAAAAAAAATATAAAATATATAAAAAATATAATAAAATATAATAAAATAAAACAAAAATAGAGAAAAATACAAAAGTATTGGAAACAAAATTATTAAAGAAAAACATTGAAAAATTAAAGTTATTCAAAAAAATTATAAAGTCGTTTTTTGAAGTGCGTTACGTTGCTGGCTTGTTGTATGTTTTGTGGTAATAAATTCCAAAGACGAGCAGAGTTTACATGAAATTGATATTCAGAAACAAGAGAGTGATGTTTAGGAAGTATTAACTTTTTTCCCCTATTGGATCTTGCAAATCGAATTTGATCAAAAATATATTTTGGCTTTTGTGTATATAATTTTATGAAGAAACAATAGAACTCTTATTTTTAGAAAATTATCCAAAGAAACACCGTATATGTTCCTGGAAATTGATGATACACTGCTAAATCTCCTTAGATTGTAGACATATCGTACAATATTATTAAATACAACATTAAAGTCGACGATTGCTTGTGGCGTCACAATTTGTGAAGAGTTCGCAGCCGTATAAAAGACCAGGAATAACGTAGGTCTTAGCTAGAAGCAATCTAACATTTAATGCAGTGAATGATTGTGTAGAGTTAATATGGTTAGTCCATGATAATGTGCTATTGAATACGATGCCTAAGTTTTTAGCCGCTGGGACAATTGAAATTTTCTGGTTGTTAATAAGGATTTCTTCATCAATTTCTGGTTGCATGGACCTCTTATGTATAACGAGACATTTAGACTTATTAGGGTTTAAACACAGACCATTTGCGATGGCCCAATGATGAATTTTATCCAGATCATAATTCAGTTTATCAATGTTCTCCTTAATTGATTCTTCGGGGCTACTTAGGTATAGCTGCACGTCGTCTGTATACATATGTACTTTGCTGTACGATAGTTATTGAGGGAGATCGTTTGCATATGGTGAGAAAAGTAGCGGTCCCAAGATAGAACCCTGAGGTACGCCTTGAGTAAGAGCCAATGGTTCAGATGATAAATTATTCACACATACTGATTGTGTACGGTTTACACGATAAGTTAACATAACTTTAATTGAGCTTGATGCGAATTTAAAGTGCCGTCTGAGTTTCATACAAAGAGTTTCATGGTTGACTGTGTCGAAAGCCTTAGAGTGGTCAAGGAGTACTAAGAAGTTTAATTTGTTATTATCTAGTTCACGTCTAATATTCTCGCTTACTTCGGCAAGAGCAGTTATACAGCTGTGATCTGAACGAAAATCTGATTGTATTTCACACATTAAGCCATGTCCATGTATGTACTCACATATCTGAGAAGACAATAGCTTTTCAAAGACTTTTGGAAGGTAGCCTAAAATTGCAATAGGTCGATATTCATTATTTGATTTCGGTATTGGTATAATTTTTGCATGTTTCCACTTAAAGGGGAACGTGCTAGACATTAAAATTATGTTAAAGATATGAGTCACATATGGAATAAGAAGAGGTAGGAGAATCCTAAAGAACTTAGGTAAATATTATCGTATCCTATTGCATTCGACTTTACTGAAGAGAAGCATGACAAAACTTCTTCAAGAAAATTCAAAAAAACGTTCATCTTCAGAAAAATTGTCCATATTGTTATTAAAGTTATAAAGATCACTGTCGGCTTGGACAAATGGTAGATTTGTAAAGGCAGAATTTAATTCGTTGACATCAGTCGAGTAGTTTTTGTTAATAATTTTTTCCCAATGCCAATGTCCTGAATAGTTTTCCAGGTTTTTTTTTGACTCCAAAGCAGTACCAAATTGATTGGAATAATATTCTGATTTTGCTAATTTGATCTTCTGGTTAACACATTTTCTGGCAGTACTGTACTCATTCTTAAGCTCGAGTGTTTTAAATCGCTTCCACCTAGCGTAGACAAAATCCCTTAGATATAATTGTAATATATACCCTTATTCCACAAAATACAATTTTCAAGTGCAATTTTTTTGCTACTTCTGCTTAATATTTTTAAATTAAATTTCGAATAAATATGTATGTGGCCTACATTTGTATAATTTGAAAATAAAAACTATAAAAACTCAATTTTTTACCATTTTCCACGTTTTTTTTTCCTCTTCTGCACATTTTGGTTTTTGGATTTTTGGCATTTTTTCTAAATTTGTGTCGTTATTAAAATTGGAATTTTTGTGTGCACCACAAACAAAAGTTTAATTTAAATTTTATAGACAATAATTTTTTCTATGTGAAATTTAGAATGTAAAAATAAAAATCTTCTATATATATAAAAAGAAGTGTACATTTTGATTGTCACTCCATAACTCGAAAACGGCTGCATAAAATAAAAAATGGCTGAATACGTTTTGAAGAACATGCAATAAGGATGGTTTTTAAAAGCAATTGTTTAAAAATATTTTCGTTTGGTCGAGATGTGGTGATTTTTCTTAGCATGTTCTACAAAACGTATTCAGCCATTTTTTATTTTATGCAGTCGTTTTCGATTTATGGAGTGACAATCAAGGCGACAAATTGTTTCTGAACTTCAAACATTCTTACATCAGTACAATGAATTAATTTGATTGTTTAAAACCGCTCTCGATCGTATGCCATCTGATGATCACATAATCGTTATCAGGGCTGACAAAACGCCCTTTGGAGAGTATGCGAGACGATTCAAAGCACCAACAATTGATGAAGTGGCCATTGCATTTGTTGGAGACCAGCTATCACATCAATATACCAATACGCTGTTGACATGTATGCGAAAATTGAAGCTGAACGCCTTAATTACCTTCGATTCAATGAAGCCAAATTGCGATCGGAAGAATACATACACTTGCGAGATGCAATAGTGAATGATGGCAATGTTAATGATATCGGACGTTCAGCAATATTACCATCGACATATGTTGGCAGTCCGCGCCACATGCACGAATATGCGCAAGATGCAATGTCATACGTTCGCAAAAAACAACGTTTGTAGCGGAACCAGACTTTTAATGAAAATAAAATTTGAAGGCAAAACAACGTTTGTCGGGTCAGCTAAAAGCCCTGATGGGCTGCCGCACGCGCATATGCATTGACATCATATAAATCTGTTGATAGTGCAATGAATGCAGATGACGCAGTGAATTATCCAATTGAATTTTTGAATTCATTGGAACCACCTGATGTGCCACCGCATTGTTTGAATTTAAAGGTTGGCTCATCAATTATTTTACTGCGAAATTTAAATGCACCAAAACTGTGCAATGGCACAGGATTAGAAGTAAAAAAATTGATGTCGAATTTACTTGTAGCCACAATATTGACCGGAACAGCGAAAGGTGAAATTGTGCTTATACCACGTATTCCACTGATTCCAACAGACATGCCATTTGAATTTAAGCGTTTGCAATTACCAGTGCGTCTATCATTTGCCATGTCCATCAATAAGGCGCAAGGGCAAACAATTCAAATATGCAGATTAAATTTGGAGGAGCCGTGCTTTTCACATGAACAGCTATACGTGGCCTGGTCAAGAGTTGGAACTCCAAACTGTTTGTTTGTGCTCGCTTCAAATGGGCAAACGAAAAATATTGTATATCAAAATGTTTTGGATTGACATTAATAATTTTGAAATACAATGCATTCATTTCATAAAAAAAATCTATAATATTTCATTTCTTTTTTGCTTGGTTGCAAATAAGTGCAACGGGGTCCGCTAACACAAATTAAAAATCCATTATTTCTGCTCCTTTTGAAGGTATTTGAACAAAATTTGGTTTGTCGGTGCAGTCCAAATATCATTCTTCTTCGAAATATCAATCCACCACGACTTTGTAACGGAACCAGACTTTCAATGAAAATAAAATTTGAAGGCAAAACAACGTTTGTCGGGTCAGCTAGTTATTCTATAAAAACTATATTAGAATCAAAAAAATTTTCTATACAAAAAAAAATCTCAGAATCCGTTACAGTTTTTAAAAGGAAATGTCTTAAATTCTAAACTATTTTTTATATAAAATATGTCTGAAAATTTAAAAATTTGTGCTATATGGTCTACTTTTAAAATGATGAAAAATTGTTATCGATATATAATGAAAAAGCATCTGTTGAACTTGGTTTTTCAGTTGGCTTTTAAATGACTTACATATCTAATCTTCTCTCTGATTGTTACAAACCCAGAACTATACTCGGCTTAATTATTAAAATCAAAAAATGATTGTTTAATTTTTTTTTTTTTTATCTTTACAGATTGAAATTATTCTTAGAACAATTTAGCATAAAATCCTGTGTCTTAAATTCAGAATTGCCTGCAAAAATTCGTATACATACCATAAATCAATTTAATCAGGGTATTTATGATTTTATCATAGCCTCCGATGAGCATATGTTGGAAAATCCAGGACGTAATAAATCAGATCGTGAATCAGGTGCTTCGAGAGGCATAGATTTTCAATGTGTTTCAAATGTAGTGAATTTTGATTTTCCCCAAGATGTTAGTTCATATATACATCGTGCCGGACGTACAGCTAGAGGTAATAACAAAGGTACAGTCTTATCATTTATAAGTCTCAAGGATACTAAAGTCAATGATGCAGTAGAAGAACGCTTAAGAGAGGGATATATGAGTGAAGAACAAGTTATCAAGTAAGTTGATGGAGATGAGCTAACAATTAAATAGTAAACTATAAATTTTGTTGTTCTTTTAGAAACTATCAATTTAAAATGGAAGAAGTAGAACCGTTCCGTTATCGTGCAAAAGATGCCTGGCGTGTCGTTACTCGTATTGCTGTACATGAAGCTCGTGTTAAGGAAATAAAAATGGAAATCTTCAATAGTGAAAAGTTAAAAGGATTTTTTAATGAAAATACACGAGATTTACAAGTTTTGCGTCATGATAAACCTTTGAAGACAGTTAAAGTTCAACCACATTTATCCCATGTTCCAGAGTATATAGTACCCAAAGCTTTAAAGCGTATATCTTCGTCCGCTGCCATCACACGTTCTTCTAAAGCACCACGCTATTTTCAATCTACTGCTAAAGCTGCTTATCAAAATCAAGCTAGCAATCCTTTGTTATGTAGTGAAATAGATTTTGGCAAAAAATCTTCTGGTAGAGGTGGCAAACGTCGTAAGTAGATGTTGATTTCGAAAAGTTTTCTTTTTATAAAAAAATATTGTTTTAAGTAATTATTGTTTATAAGTTATTTTTTTTTTTTTTAAGAAATATATAAATTTATATTTTTAATTAAAATGAGATTTATTACAGATATTGTAAGACTATGGCAGCGAGTTGGAAAACCGAAATTATGAAGTTGCTAAGATAATTTCTTATATTAAATTGTTTTTCTTTTTTGTACTTAAAAACAGGGAAAAACTACTCTGATGTGAAAAAATTTAAAAAAAAAAAAAAAAAAAAAATGGAAAGACTTAAGGATGCTTAAAACTTGTGCAAAAATAAATAGATATGAAAAGAAAAAAAAAAGAATGATTATGGGTTTTATAATTTTGTTTAAAAATAGAAAAACAAAATCGTAGATTTTTTAAGACTGTGATATAGAAATTGGTAAACTAAAATTATACAGATTGTAAGTAAATAAGATGATTTATTTTATATTTAATTGTATTTCTTTTCAGTACTCAAAGATCTAATGAGCTGCTAAATATTTTTGTAAAAATAAATAGAAATTAAAAGAAAAAAGTTCAGAAGCCATGCATGCTGAAAATTTGTGTAAAAATAAATTGAATTAAAAAGAAAAAAATACTGCAGGCAAAGGGATGCTATAAATTTGTGTAAAATTAGAAATAAAAATAAATCGAAGATTTATTTAGAATGCTGAAGCTAAATATATTTGTTTAAGGATAAAGCATTTATGGGGTAGATTTAGAGCGGGTGTTATAGTGAATCTTTTACAGTGAATCTTTTAAAAACAATTTGAAAAGTTAATTTAAAAGTAATCGTTAAAGTTCATTTAAGGAAAAAATCACGTATGCTCAATTTTATAGTGACAATTATTTTCCGCCCCCAAATATATATTTTTCAATACAAAAATGTAAAAAAGATTAAAAAATTAATTAAAAATACTCTATATATTTTTTGAAAATTTTAACAAATCAGTTTTTTGAAATACAGCATTTTAAATAGAGGATTTGTAAAAAAATGCAATTGACTTCAAAAAAAGCACGAGAACAGTGATTTTAAAATGAGGTATCAATGAATCCCAGCTTTAACAATTGAAAAGATATGGACGACTAAGTATTACTACTTTTTGTTAAATTTTTGATTTTTTTCATATTTTAAAACGCGATATTTCCACAACAGTTAGAGCATACAACCCAAAAATTGTACGATGACATATGACACTTACTTTCCATAAAAAGGTTTGGTTAAAATCGAAGGGGGTAGAGGTCGAATATTTAATATTTTTTGATGGTTTGTTATGTGTGATGCTAATAAAAAAATCAAGAGTTTCTTGGAAACTTTCTCAGAGAAATATCGTCAGATTCCGAGTATGCTTTCGTAATCTAAATTCTTTTCCCAAAATATTTTTAAAAAACTTGAACAATTTTCTTGAACTCACTACACCTTTTTCAAATAAAATTTAGATTTTTCGTTTAAAAATGAATAAATCGTATTTGAAATAGAAGGTTTTTTATTTTTAATTGGGAAAGTCCAATTGAAATCAAAACTGTTCTGGCTCTTTTTTGAAAAAAATATGTTCTGCTTGAATATCATAAAATAAAAACGGAAGAATTACCAAGTTTTTGTAGTTAAATGTCATTATATATTTCTTCAAACCATTTTTCTAAGTTAATTATCAAACTTTCCTACAAATAGTTATTTGTTGAAATGCTCATAATGTACTTGGTAATATTATACTCTTGTTTTTGATGAACGGTACCCTAAATTTTTTTTGTGTGTAGAAAAATTGTTAATTTGGCGTCTTGAACTGTCATCAAATTGTTCATTCGGTGAAAAATTTGTTCATTCAGTGAACAATTTGTTCGTTCGGTGAACAATTTGTTCATTCAGTGAACAATTTGTTCATTCAGTGAACAATTTGTTCATTCAGTGAACAATTTGTTCATTCAGTGAACAATTTCTTTCTAGGTGGTCTAAACGGGATTACAATTTTTTGTTTTCATTCTTTATTTTTTGTTTTTTCGTAGGAGTAAGTCACAAACCAATTCATTGCATTTTCATGTTTTTCACAATTTTTCTTTTGCAAAAAATTAAAATTGCTTTGAATGTAATAAAAATATCAATTAATTAACTTTTAACATTTTGTTTGTTTTTTTTATATATATTAGTGATGCCACTAAAAAAATAGAGCTGGCAGCATGTTTGATGGCAGACATCGTTGTGAAAAAACAAATCTGCTAACAACGTTGTTATAACAAGAACAAAACAGACAAAAGTGGTCCACACAAGAGAAATCCGTGTTCTAACCAGGAATTGTTCGCTGAATGGATCGATGTCGATCGATTTCAGCTCAAGACACCACATAATGAAAAGTATTAATGAACTTATTTGACAGAACAAATTCAATGCTGTCGATATAATTTTGTTTTCTTCTTTTATTTGTTTTTACTGATGAAGAATATTAGATTTTAGTTGAAATTTTCATGTACATTTTTTTCTTTTTATTCCTTTTAGTAAGTCCTTTATCATAGTTTCTATTATAACTAGATGATATCAGTTGAATTGTCAGCGATTTATTTTTCATTTTATTTTTTTGTTATATTTCTTTATGATTGCAGATGATATCGTCGATATATTTTTTATTTACTGAATAACTTAAGATGATATTAGCAGAACTGTTCCGATTTCTTTTTCTTTTTATTAATTTTTGCCCCGATTTATATTTACCCTGTCGATTTATATTTAAAATTTAGTTTTTCAATTTATTTCATAAATATATTATTTAATATATATCACTTAATTACATATGTATATGTTTTATAATTATAAGTTTGTTTTGTTTTTTGTTAAAAAAGAGATAAAGTATTAACGATTTGTTTTTTGTACGATAGGTTTTTCTATTTATCCAAAATATTAACTGAAATTATTATAAACCATTAAAGTAATCGAATAAATCCGGTTGCAGGCAGAAAATTTCAAAAAATATTCGAAAAATACTAAAAGAATGATAAATACTTGTGACGAAAAAGTAAATTGTAGTAAAAAAATATATAAAAGATAGAATTAAAGTTAAAAAAATGTACTTATAAATTAAAATTACACTTATAATGAAAGGTAGAAGATATGACTATAATAAAAAATCTAAGAAAGATAGAATATAAAATTAAAATTCAAAATATCTATTGAAAAATATATTTATATTAAACCATTTTCAATTTTGTTTGAAAAAAAAACATCAATTTCAAATTGGCATAATTTATTTTGGCTTATCAAGATATAAAGGCTTATTATACTTATTAATTTTGGATAAAGTTTTTAAAATTTTATCGAAGAATTAAAATAAATGTTTTCTGAATCCCTTTGTTTGTTAAAACAACGATAGAACCTAAACGAAAACAAAAATCTGGATATTAGCAGCAAAATGACTGTTGAGAATTGAATATAGTGCAGATGAAAAATGCTCTTTTGTTAAATTATTAGTGTCCGACCGAACAGTTCGGCCAGAAAATGCATTTGGTCTGTATTCGGTATTTTAAAGCATTATGGACTAAATTAGCGAATGGAAAAATGTTTATTGGGCTGATTAGATGCTATTTTGAGTGTCAAATTTGAAGAAAAGTCTGTAGTTAAGCAATGAATTCACTGTTCGGCCTCCGAAAGTTCCGCCAAATTGAAAATAGTTCGGCGGCCGAACTTTTAACTTTATAGCTAAACTTCGGCTTTTCTCTTAAATTTTATACACAAAATCGAATTAAATCGGCTCAACAAACATGTTTCCAATACCAAAATGTGTCATCATTGCCTCTAGATATCAAAAAACCGACAAAATATAGTTTTTTGGCCGAACTGTTCGGTCGGACACTATAAACTATCATAATTTCCAAAACAATAAAATATATATAGTTTCAATAAATAGAATATCTTTTCTAATAACCAAGTCCATGATCAATATTATTAAGGGCTATGCAATGCTCTCACCCTCTGTTAACACCTTGTGCCTGCAAATAGGAAAGATGCCGTTTTTAAGGGAAACCAAAGCTAAATTGAAAAAAATTGTCCTCAAATCATAACAAATATGCCGAAAACTATCATCAGCAACATTAAACGAAGTAAATTTATAAATTTAAAGTCGCGAAAAAGTATTCCTTTTCCTGTTTGCAGCCACAAGTTATATATTTTTTTTTTTCAGTAAACGAGAGTATTGCAATCTCTTTATTTTCTAAACTCTTTGATATTATTACATAAAATTTATTTTAAACGAACGAAAATTTCGAAAATTTAACAAATTGTTTAGTTTTCAATTAAACTATAAATTTTTTATATTAAAAATTTTCATTTCTGAACTTCATAATTAAATTAAAAAATTTTCAAAAGACACTGATTTTTTCCATTTGAAATTAAGAAAATTCGAAATAAAATTCAGAGTTTTCATATAAATTTGAGAAAATTTCAATTAAAATCGGAATTTTTCATTTGAAATTGCGAAGAGGTTAACTGAAACATAAATTTTTAATTTGAAATTGGAAAAATTCCAAATAAAAATAACAATTTTTTTTATTATTGTAAACTGGGAAAATCTAATTACGAAATTAAGAATATTGAATTGAAATTTAGAAAATTAGAAATTAAATTGAAAAAATTACAAATGAAATTGGAATTACAATATTTGAAGTACAGATCATTATAAATAAAGTTGAGAAACATTAAGTTAAACAAGAATTTTAGGATTTTCATTTGAAATTTAGATTTTCCATTTGGAATTAATAAAACCACTAAGGAAATGAGTTATATATTTCGAGAGGAGACATTACATAGCCCCAACGGACATTATTTTAATATCCGTCTGTGGAATTATGATTCAAATGTTTTCGCATATAATCCCCAAACTGGAAATTGGGACTACGACCAGAATAATTGTTGTCGTAATCACAAGAAGAAGAAAATGGACCAAAGCACAGGCTATAACTTATGAAATTTCTTTGAAAATAGAAAAGAATAGAAAAGTCCATTATAAAGAAACATAATATTAGTTTTTCGCGGTTTTCAAAAAATATTTCTCCCCATCAATCTTTTTAAAGTGGGGATAATTTGTTTGTTAAACTGAACTAAAAATCAATATTTTCCCAAATTTTTAAAGTAATTAGACCCTTACGACCGTATCGATCTTAGAGGACACAAACTCTTTTAAATTTTACAGTTTTTGTGTATTTTAAAATATATAATTGTGTTTTTTTTATAGATATTTGATACATTTTTGTTAACCTATCACATGGTGATAGGTTATCAAAAATAATAATAATGAAAATTTATAACCCTAATGCACATTTTCAATTTTTAATTTAGTTTGTCAATTTCAAATAGAGACTCTAATTTTCAATTAAATATTCTGAAATTCAATTGAAATTATACAATTATATTTTCTCAATTTCACCTAAACTTTTCTTAATTTCTTAATTTAATTTTAAATTTTCCCATTATCAGACGAAAAATCACAATTTCAATTAAAGTGTTCCCAGGTTCAAATAGAAAATCACAATTTTTTTTAAATTATCGTAATTTCAAATAAACAGTCTTAATTTAAAAAGGACTTTTCTAATTTAAAATGAAAAATCCCAATATCAAATGAGAAATATCAATTTCATTTTGAACATCCTTAAGGCTCCATTAGTCTTGCGGTTCCGTGCAGTGACGAATCAGCTGCTTCGTTCATGGTTTATGTGAGGTGCATTTTTGAAAAACGCACTATCCATAAACCAAAAACGAAACAGCTGATTCGTTACGGTACGGAACGACAAGACTAATTGAGCCTTTAATTTGAAGAAGAAATTAATTTTTTTTTTTTAAAATAGAAAATCCAGTTTTAATTGGAAACGATTATAATTTCATGTGGAAAATCTCAATTTAATTTGGAATTTTCTAAATTTCATTTGAAAATGGTGTAGTGTATAAAATAAATATTTAACCCATTAACGCCCACTGCCCCCATATGAGAACAAATTGATTCTTAGTGTCCGACCAAAGAATTCGCCAAAAAACAATATTTGCTCGTTTTTTTTTTTGGCATTTGGAGACAATTTGTGCAAATTTTAATATTGAAAACATATTTGATGAGCCATTATAATTAGATTTTGAGTACAAAATTTAAGGAAAAAGCCGAAGATTAGCTGTAAAATTAAATAATCGGCTGCCGAAGTTTTTCGGATTTGTCCGATTATTGAATTCATTGTTTAGATACGGACTTTTCGTTCAATTTGACTCTCAAAATCGCATCTAATAAGCTCAATAAACATTTTTCCACTTGTCAAATTTGTTTATAATGCTTAAAAATACTAAATACCAACAAAAAGCATTTTAAACAGTCGAAGTCTTTGGTTCTTGTGATTTTCTCTAGACCTAGTTGACATAATTGACTAAAACCTCTATAACATGATTTAGTTTAAACGGATATTTCAATTTATGACATTTAATATTGTTTAAAATTAAAATGCTGCGAAATAATTGCGAATTATTTCGATCGAAAGTGAAAATCAACACATTCCAGAGTGATTTCTCATTTTAAAATGAGAACATTTAAAATAAAATTTAGATTTTCTATTGATAATAAAGAAAGTTCTAAATTGAGATTTTCTTTTTGAAATGAAGAAAATTTAACATAAAATTAAGAAATTCTATTGGATATTGAGAAAATTCCATTGTAAGTTGATTACTTTCATTTTAAATTAAGAAAAGTTTTTAAATTCAGATTGTTCATTTGAAATTAATAAAATTCCCTTCCATTTTTATATAGAAAATCTAAGTTTAATTTCGAATATTTCCAATCTCAATTGAAAAGTGCCAATTTTATTTTAAAATTTCGTAATTTCAAATTGAAAAGTTCGATTTGAATTGAAATTTTCTCAAATTTAAATAAAAAATCTGAATATTCAAAATGAAATTGAGATTTTCCATTTGATATTAAGAAAATTCCATTAAGTTGGGATTTGTCATTTTAAATTAAGAAAAGTCTTTGATTCTTCATTTGAAATTAGGAAAATTTAGAATATTTCCAACTTCAATTGAAAAGTGTCAATTTCATTTAAAAATTTCGTAATTTCAAATTCAAAATTTTGATTTCAATTGAAATCTGAGTTTTATTTGGAATTTTTTTATTTTAAATTTTAATTTATTATGTTAATCTGAATATTTCTTGAAAATGTTCAAATTTTAAATGAAAAATCTTAATTTCATTTAGAGTTTTGTCAACTTAATAAGCAAAGCTCTCATTTTGAATTAAAAATTCGTAATTCGAATTTAACTGAAATTTAGGAAATTCCAAATAAAATTGAGATTTTCCGCAGAAAATTGAGATTTTCCACATAAAATTGAGATTGTGATTTTTGCGAAATGATTGCGAATAATTTCGATCTAAAGTGAAATTCATCACATTCCCGAGTGATTTTTCATTTTAAAATGAGAACATTTCAAATAAAATTTAGATTTTTCTAGTAACAATTAAAAAAGCTCTAAATGAAGTTGATTTTTTTTTTTTTGAAATTAAGAAAATTCAAAATTAAATTGAGATTTTCCATTTGATATTAAGAAAATTCCATTAATTTGGGTTTGTCATTTTAAATTAAGAAAAATCTTAAAATTCAGATTTTTCATTTGAAATTAGGAAAATTCCATTCCATTTTTTTTTTATATATAGAAAATCTCAATTTAATTGAGAATATTTTTAATTTCATTTAAAAATTTCGTAATTTCAAATTGAAAAGTTCGATTTCAATTGAAATTTTTTCAAATTAAAATAAAAAATTTGAATTTTATTTGGAATTTTCTTAATTTTAAATGAAAACCTCAATTTCATTTAAAAATTTCTTAATTTATTATGTTAATCTGAATTTTTCTTAAAAATGTTCAAATTTTAAATAAAAATTCGTAATTAAATTTCAACTAAAGAGAAAATTCCATTTGAAGTTGGGATTTTTCATTTTAAATTAAAAAATGTCTATAAATTAGGAAAATTCATTTTCGTAATTTCAAATTAAAAAGTTCGATTTTAAATGAAATTTCCTCAAATTTAAATAAAATATTTGAATATAATATGGATTTTTTTTTTAATTTTAAATTGTAAAACCTAAATTTAATTTGAAAAATTTCTCAAGATATAAATTTCTCTTGAAATTATTCCAATTTAAAATGAAAAATCTTAATTTCATTTAGAATTTTCTCAACTTCATGAGCAAAGCTCTCCTCAATTCCATAGGAAATTGTGTCAAAATTTAATAGATTTTTAATGGATTTTTTTTATCTAAATTATAATTGAAAATGGTTTAGAAAAATAAAATGGGAGGGAATTTATAATAAAGGAATGTTGGGTAAATATAATGGAGGGGTTTTTATAAAGGATGACTTGTTTTAGTTGTTGTTGGTATTATTTATTTTAACTTAACCCAATTTTAGTTTTCTAGGCTCTGTAGAATTTGTTTGTGGTCTCATCATGGGCACCGGTGCTATAGACACATTTACAGGTAATTTTCGTAAAAAGTCCGGACTTAATAAGTGTTCATGCTTATTATGCCGCTGTCGTGAATCATCTTCATCATCTGAGATCAATGAAATGCTTAAATCACTGGATAATTTTAAAGAAATCGGTGCTTGGGGCGGTGAAACGACGGGCAGTTGCTGTTTCATACCTTTGCGTCTTTGTGGCGATATTTTTTGTTGACCATCAGCAAATTCTGGTATGCCACATGACGCCAAACCTTCACGCAGTTTAGTTAAAGATAATTCATAAATACGATTTGCTATAACCGTATGAACAGTGGTTTCATCGGGTAACATAGGAAATGCTGTACTACATTGGGTTGTGGAGACTGGAGCTGGGTTAATGGCTGTTGCATTTATTGTACAAGATTTTGATATTTTAGTGGCACACGTAGTGGCTGTTAGAGAACGTGGTACTAATGATATGGTAACCTCTTCATCGACTTGCATAGTATTACTTGGTGGTGCGGGTGGCAGGCAGGGTATATTATGAGAGGTAGGACATGTTATTGAAATTTCAGGTTCATCATCATCGCTCAAGACTATAGATTCGTTATTGAGTAAAATAGGTTGTTGGGGAGGCAAAGAGTGACGTGCTAAAGAAACTACATTTGTTATAGTGGGCAATGACTGTCTTTTTTGTGGTTTCGATTTATGACGTTTACGTGCAGGAGCGGCTTGTGGTTGCTGTATCGTTATTTCTGGTGTTATTGATAACTGTTGTAATCTCCGATTACTATTATTATTATTATACAGGGGTACTAAAGGTGGTACAGGTAATGGTTGTGGTGGCGTTACATGTTTAGATCTTTCCACCGGCATTAAACCTAATATAGCCGCTCTTTCCAAACACATACGTTCAGGATAGACAATCACAGATTGTTTTAATGCATTTTTCTCCTCATCATCGGATAATAGATCAATAGTAACATCGGCCTGTAATAAACTTAATTTTTGTCTTCGAACTGCCTCAGTCTTAAGTAATTTTGTTGATGATGTTCGGGTCCTCAAATACTTTCGAAAATACTCGGCATATTTAGAACGTTTTACTTTTAAACGTTTATTGTGGCATAAATTATGTGCTGATATATAAAAAGGATTGGAATGCTTAACCACAGTGTTATTGTTGGGAAGTTGTAATTGATGTTGCTGTTGATTATTATGAAGTTTTTCCGGAGATTTGGGTGCCATGCTGATGGCGTGTCGCACACAAACACGCACACACACACACACGTTACAAGTTTTATTTTTCTAGTTTTAGTTAATATTTTACATTAACATGGCCATAATTATTCGTTTTACACAATAAATCACTAATTCAACATCAATATTAACAAATTCGGTTTTATGTTCAAATTTCTTTAATTGAATTTCACAAAAATAAAAAACGGGGTGCTCCTTTGTAGCCTTTTGTAAATAATTGCAACCACCAAAGTACAGTTTTGTTTGTTTTTCTTTTTTTCATTGCGTTTTTACACTTGCATAATATTTTATTTTGTTAATTTTCACAATTTAAATGTGTTTTCTATTAAGTATTTCACATTAATTTTATTAAACGTTATGTGTATTTTGAGTTTTTATCAAACTTGTGTAATGTTATAGTTAATTAAATAGGATATTTGTAAAAAAAATTTATGAATTTATGCACTTTTTGTTACATCTGCTTTGCACTTTCTTCCGTGTTTGTTATTGAAAAAACCAAATGTTATCAATTCTGTTGTTTGCTAAAAAAAAACGCTAAATCTCTCATAAAAGCGCTAGAAATAGACGTGATTAATTAAATAGCGTCAAATAAAGCGACTAACAAAGCCACGTTCACAACACTGAGTTCATTTGTTTCTCTGAGAAAGAAAAAGTAAATAAAAAAAGTAATCGTTTTCATCAACATGTACTTGAATTCAATAACATATGCTAAGTAATCATTAGCAAAACAGCATTGCCATTTATTGCAAAATTTTCGTATAAATCCGTTAATTCAAAGCATGCTTCACATATTTAATATACAGTAAAACACGGTTAAGACGTACTCCGAAGAACCAAAAAAAAATTAGTTCGTCTTAAGCAACCCAAGAAACAACTTTACGGACTGTCCGTTACAAACGGATTCATGAATCCGGCATTGACGGTACGAAAACGGACCGGAATTGACGTATCCGTCGAAGCTTGTACGAAAACGGACCATTAACGTACAGTACAATTGGATTACTCAAATTTTCGAAAATTATCCGTTTTAACTCCGTTTTGCTGTATCCGTTTCGGTGCCGTTTAACCGGACTACACCGATTTTCATCAGTTAAAACTCCCTTACAACCGTTATCGTTTTTCTTCCGGTATTACCGGAGTGTGTTTTGTTTAAAAGAAATCAAACAGTTTTATTTATTAATAAAATTAAATATTAATAAAATCTATATATATATATAAACAAGTGTACATTTTGATTGTCACTCCATAGCTCGAGAACGGCTGCAGAAAATAAAAAATGACTGAATACGTTTTGTAGAACATGCAATGAGGATGGTTTAAAAAAAAAAAATTGTTTAAAAATATTTTCGTTTGGTCCAGATGTGGTGATTTTTCTGAACATTAGTCATTTTCATCTATATATATAAGAAGAAGTGTACATTTTGATTGTCACTCCATAACTCGAGAACGGCTGCATAAAATAAAAAATGGCTGAAAACATTTTGTAGAACATGCAATGAGGATGGTTTTTAAAAAAAATTTTTTTTAAATATTTTCGTTTGGTCCAGATGTGATGATTTTTCTGAACATTAGTCATTTTCATCTATCTATATATCTATATATAAACAAATAAGGGTACATTTGATTGTCACTCCATAACTCGAGAATGGCTGCATAAAATAAAAAATGGCTGAATACGTTTTGTAGAACATGCAATGAGGATGGTTAAAAAAAAAATTGTTTAAAAATATTTCCGCTTAGTACAGATGTGGTGATTTTTCTGAACATTAGTCATTTTCATCTATATCTATATATATAAAAAGAAGTGTACATTTTGATTGTCACTCCATAACTCGAGAACGGCTGCATAAAATAAAAAATGGCTGAATACGTATTTAAGATTTTTAGTGGTAATTTTTTTGGTTATTTTTAAATGTACCACTTTTTTAACATATACATACTTGTATTTCAGATGTTTTTGCAATTAAATATAGAGACGCAGATCTGATGAAAATTTTAATGATGAAGATGTTAAACAACACCAGAGATAAAATGAAAAAAAAAAAATCAAAATGTTAAAACCACATCTTTTATTGTTTTTTATTAAATTTTTATGTGGTTTCATATTGTTTTTTAATAATTTAATTGTTAATCCATTTTTGTTAATATCTTTATAAATGAAAAAATTTAAAAATAAAACCAAACTTTTGTTTAAAATTAAAAAAGAAGAAATCATTAAGATAAAATAAATAAAAAAAATAAAAATGAACCATTAAACAAAAAACGGTACGAATACGGACCATATTAGGACCGTATACGGTATATGAAAAACGGAGTCCACTCCGTTTTTAAAATAAATGACGGACAGTTTACGGTACGTTTTGAACGTACACTCAATTCGTACACTCCGTTTTACATACAGCATGACGGTACGAAAACGGTCCGTTTTAGTGTGCTTTATACTGTTTCGAATCCGTATTCGATGTTCCTTTTATTCCGTTTTCCGGTCCGTATACTGATCCGGAAAACGGTACGGAAACGGACTTCGGATCCGTATATGCTGTACCGAAAACGGCACATAAACGGACCGGATTGTTTGCTGGGAAGGTTCGTATTAAGCGGGGGGTTTTTTTTAACGATAAAAATATGTATTTATTAAAGCAAAAACAAGATTATTCAGATTTTTACATAAATAAAAGATAAAATTAGCATTTCATGCATTCACAATTAAAATTCTTAATTTAAAAAAAAAACTCTATTAACGATTTCATTCGTTATAAGTTTTTCTATTACCAAAATATGATTGTCAGCTTCTTCGGCACACGATTTTGTTCGAATATATTTTTTTATGTTTATTAAGCTATTGTGTACCGTTTGTATATTAGGTACTTCCTCCTCTATTTCGACTTCTTCATCACGACAAATTTTCAACATCGGGAGGATTAACAACTTCCAATATTTCTTCATCTGATAATGTATGTGACGTCAAAACATTAGCATCTATATCTAGAAAGTCATCCACGGATATGGAATTCATACTAGGTCTATGTACTAAACATGGTAATTTGTATGAAAACGAGTTTTTGGGACTGCTTCCAACAGTTCGTAATAACTGAGGGTTCGTATTAACCGAGTTCGTATTAAAAGATGTGTTTTATATGAAAATTGTTGTCAAAACATCGGGACTTTTAAATTAGTTCGTATTAACCGAGGATTCGTCTTAACCGAGTTCGTCTTAAGCAAGTTTTACTGTAGAATATAGAAATCTGAGACTTGAAATTGAAACATATACACTACAAAAATTAAAAAAAATATATTAAAAGGAAAAGTTCTTATCAAACAGAATTTAGTGTTCTTTTAAATATATTCCGGTATTTAAAACTACCGGTAACAAAGTATCGGGTTTTTAAGCTAGTAGTATATAATTATTTAATAAAATTAGTGCAAAGTAAAACAAATAAGATTAAATGATTTTTTTTTCTATTAAATGATTATTTTTTGATTATGCTAAATAAAAATGCCATAAATGATGTTGAAATTGGCCCGTAGTATTAATGAATCAAGCACATAGCAGACTTTTTATTAATTTTATACATGTTTTTATTTGACTAAGATACAGATAAAAAAGATAAATATTCATATCTAATCAACTAAGAGTAGTCAAACTATTTGCAGATTGTAAAAATTTTTTGCTAACCATTAGCTCATTGACTTTCCGCAAACCGTTTTTGCTGATATCATCAACTGTTCTGAAAGTAACCTTCTAACTAAAAATTTTATGACACTGCAAATATTTTTGCAGATTTAACTGATTTTGTTTTTAGTGTACACTTTTAAAAAATTTTTTGATTTCGATGTAGAAATTTCACTTTCCATCCCTGATGTATGTGGAGAGAGCACGCCACATATTAAATGAACACCACCAAAAAGTGGAATTGTTTAATGAAAATATGGCAACACTAAAGAGAGTACTAGAGAAAACGCAAAAAAAAATATATTAAGTTTTAATTAAGAGTACAGCTACAACCTTACGGCTGCGGCTGCTGATTCCGCTGTGGTGAGAGAAAGCAAATTAAACTACGACGGCTGCGGTGACGGATGTTTTATTACAAGTATGTGTATCAGGAATGAAAATGTTGATTCGATTGATTTTTTTTTTAATATTTAATTAAAACACATACCGTAGCACTCCCAAAATAACTATTGACAATTAAAAAAAAGTTAAAAAGTAGTCTTCTAGATTATAATAAATTTGCACTCAATTTGAATTTTATAAAATTCAAAAATTTAATAATTTTGATATATTATTATTTTTGGTTATTAATTAAAAAAGTTAAAAACTTTTTTTAGTACTTTTAGGGTTAAAAAGTACTTTTAGAACATTTTGTTGATTCCAAATTAAAAATCTCACTTCCCATCCCTGAGTTATGTGTGGAGAGCACGTCACATATTATATAAACATCACCAAAAAGTGGGATTGTTTTATAAAAATATGGCAACACTAATGAGAGTATTAGAGAAATCGCAATGAAATAAATTAAGTTTTAATTTAGTGCGAGGTTTCTCTGCGTTTTTTACTGTCAAATCTCCATATAAAAAAGAAACGTCGCCGCAGCTGCAAGGTTGTATCTCTACTCTCAGTGGGATTTTTCTCTGCGTTTTTTGTTGTCAAATCTCCTTATAAAAAAGAATCGCATCCGCAGCCGCAAGGTTGTATCTCTACTCTAATGTTGAATAAAAAATTTTCTATCTGCCCCTAATATGTTTAACGGCAATTAAAATAAAACTATCCAAAGTTAATATCTCTGAAAAAAAAAAAAAAAAAATACAACTTAAAAAAAAAACAGAAGTTTTTTGAAATTTTGAATTAATTTTTTGGCTCCCTATGTTCTAAGGTGATTTCTTTCAAATGAGATAATTGGTTTTAAAATCGGTAACAAAACAAATTGATTATTGGCTGCCTTCTCGATTGTATAAATTCAAAGAAAAATCACTAAATTTATTCATCAAAATATGAAATTAATCAATTTTTTAATACATAGATATCTTGATTTGGTCAATATAGTATGGGCTCTACGTCAGAGATGAAAGCTGTGGCAAAACATCAGCGGCAGCGGCTTAATCTCCCGTAGCCGCCAAAATATTACCAGCCGCAACTTAGAGGAAAAAAGTGTCGGCGGCAGCTGATAATCGGCTGAAGGTTAAATTTCATTAGAATATTGTATGTTACAGCAGGTATAAAATCAAAATTTTTTCAAACTGAAGACAAAACACATGCAAAGAAAAAAGCAAAATAAATTTATTTTTGACACTGTGTCAACTTTTGTTCAATCTGCTAAATCTGACCCAAAGAATCTCAAGAAATAACTAATTTGTTAAAAGGGTTCTTGCGGATCTCAACGTAAACAAGTCACCGGGACCGGATGGCATACCAGCACTGGTACTGAAACAGTGCTCTTCGACGCTAGCTCGTCCATTGGCTAGCCTGTTCAGCTCTTCATACCTTGCAGGTGTCTTCCCTTCGTGCTGGAAGGTTGTCAATGTTCAACCAATCCCCAAAAAGGGTGCGGCTAATAATCCTGAAAATTACCGCCCAATTGCAATATGTTCTGCGCTCTCGAAGGTGATGGAGAGCATGGTCAAATACCATCTTGTAAATTATCTGGAGGCCAACTCACTTATTAGTGATCGACAGTATGGCTTTCGTAGAACTCGTTCTACGGGAGATCTGTTGGCGTTCCTTTCTGAATATTGGAGTCGGTCCATTCACATGTTTGGTGAGAACAAGGTAGTTGCTCTAGATATTTCCAAGGCGTTCGATCGTGTGTGGCACGGCGCACTGTTATCAAAACTAATTGCCATTGGTGTAGGTAATGATTTCTCTCGATTTATCTCGAGTTTTCTCAGAGATCGTACTATACGTGTTGTTATAGATGGGGTCTCATCCGGCGAGTTTCAGTTATGTTCAGGGGTACCACAGGGCTCTGTTATTTCTCCATCTCTTTTTCTCATCTTTCTTAATGACCTCCTTTGTCGAACTATCAATCCTATTTACTCCTTTGCAGATGACAGCAACATTTGTCATTCTTTTTCCTTCGATCGTAGGCCAAGCCTTGTGGAGGTCGGGTGCAAAAGACAGACCTCCACAAGACCTTTCGACAATCTCAGAGTGGGGTCGTGCGAACAGGGTCGATTTTAATGCTCGTAAGGCTCAATGTTGTATGTTGACCCATTGGTCTGTGGACTCAACTACGTCATCTGTGTATATGGATGGGATCGTTATTGAGGATTCAGATACTCTTGATGTTCTGGGCATGAGAATATAGTGTGATGTCCGTTGGACAGATCACATTATTCAAGTATCGAAAGAAGCTTTCAAGTGTCTTGGTTTTCTAAACCGGTGTAAGAAATACTTCACCCCATCTGATCTCCTTACAATATATACCACCTACATCCGACCGAAGATGGAATATAACTCCCATATATGGGCAGGTGCTTGTAAATAAAAAGACTTTTTGATTTTGCTTTTTATTATCTTTGCATGGAGCGGATAAAACGCTCCCTTGAATGTTAAGCAAAGAATTGATTTTATTGATTGAAATCGAGCTTAATTTATAGTACATAATTGCTTACTCGACATTTCTAAATACAGTGGAAAGTGTAGCAATAGACTAGGTACTTTTAGTTAGATTGTTAGTACAAAACAACGATCAATGTACAATACCAGAAGGGTTGACTGTTAATCAATGTGTACAGTGGATGTTCAACAGTCTGACTGAGCATTCTCAGCTTAGAATGTTTGTAACCACTGCAGTCGTTGTACAATGTAATAAGTGTTGATCGTTGTGTAATATGATCCTTTATACTTAAAGAACTTGAAAATATTCTTGTAGGTACTAGTCGCATACAAGTCATGCTAAACATGCTACATGCTTCAAAGTCTATTTTGGGGCTTCTGGATCGTGTGCAACGGAGAGCGTTGATGCTTATCAACGACAGTAGGGTTTCGAACTCTATTGACTCGTTGAAGCATCGTCGGAATGTGGGTTGTGTGACTTTCTTCTGTAGATATTACCATGGGAAGTGTTCTGCTGAGATAAGCCGACTCATCCCGAGGGACCGGGTCTCTGTTCGTACTACCCGCTTGTCAAGTATATCTCATCCGTTTGTTCTCTATAGCCCTGCAAATCGCACAACGCATTACAGAGAAAATTCGTTTTTCAGTCGCACTAGCCGTATGTGGAATTGTCTCCCTGCAAATTACAATTTAGAAAAATTCAAGTCAAATGTCCAAAAACGCTACTCCCTCTTTCCTCCTTCCCATAACCTATTTTCCTGATATCAACACAATGCAATGCATTAGTAGGGGCATCCCCTGAGTGTGGGTTCAACGTAAAAAAAAAAGTATTACTAAATAAAGCTAAGTAACACAAAACTTTACCGATGATATTTAGTCCTAAAATGCAAAAAGTAACTTGAATTTTAAAGAAAATTTTAATTGTAGTATATTTGTATAGGACTATCTATGGGCAAATACAATACAAAAAATTTTGGTTTTGAAATTATTGATAAAATTAAACTTTTTTAAATTATATTTTATACATTTTGTCCCTGGACTCGAAACTTTGACTAAAAGCGGTGATGGCTACAAGAACAAAAATTGTCATAGTTAAATCAATTATTATTTCATAATTTAATTAACTTCTTATTTTGTACGAACATTTTTAAATTAGGTATGAATCTAATTAAAGTAAATATGATTCTAGTTAAAATAAACTTTTTCATATTTAAATTAATATTTTAACATTATGGATGCCATTTCCGATTTTTAAAAATACTAGAAACATATTGAAACTGTAGTGTCAGCTGGGGTTAAAAAAACATATTATAGGAGTGGCCAGATCGTCGGCTGTGCTGGCATGCCCGCGTTTTAGCTCGGCTAGAGCTCGCCGGTATTGGGGGGTGATTCTTGCCAACCTCTGGCTATTTTTGACACTTACAAAAAAACCATGCCAGGCTTAATGTTAAAAAAATAAAGAATAAGGGATGAAGACCCGAAGCAACCTTTAAATTATATATTTAAATGACACTCCACGACCTTCCTATAGTACACTCAAAAATTATAAAAACACTTGGCCGGTGTTATGCCAAGTCGACAGCACTCCCTCTTGAAGTTTATAATGACTTCACCTTGACATCCGCGCCAGAAATTTACCGGATGTCCCAAACGCAGTCACTCCGAAGGCTACTTACCTTTCCCTATTACCACTGCTCACTTATTTAGCAGGCCATTCTTATAAATAACAACATTTTACCATTTTCATATAAACGTTATAAACATTTCGGGTTCTTTATTAATAATTTAATTTTTTTTTTTTTTTTTTTTTTTAAATTGAAAAATTCATCTATTGCCTTATTTGGCCACAAGCTATATTTTATACAAAAAAAATTAATTTATAAAAAAAAAACAAAATTCTCAAAACTTAATTCATAAAAAGCAAAGAAGTAATTTGAAAATCGCGCTGAAATAATTAAATTTGGCAATTTTAATTCTTTTTCATTTTCTTTTTTTTTACGACTTTAACATTCGCACATATGTAAAATTTAATTTGGCAAAAATTTATGAAATTGTAACTAATAAATTAAAATTATAGCTTTAACAGGTAAGTATGGTTCCAACAGGTAAGTATGGCCCCAACAGGTAAGTATTGTTCTCAAAAGGTAAGTATTGTTCCAACAGGCAAATATAATCGCAAACTTAAAAATCTTCTTCTTCACCAAAAATTCAATATATTCAGTTTAGGATTTCATCAAGATGGAGGTATTCAAAAATGCTACTGCTGACCGGAGTCTTCCCAGGCGTTTATTAAGCTTTGTCCGTCCGTTTTCAGTCCTAAGGTACGTAGTTTCCGTGCGAAATTTTTCGTTCTTTTTATTTTATGACTAAATATTTTGCTAATGCTTTTCTTGTATTTTAATTATTTTCTTTTTTCCAGGGTTGTTTTCAAATATTTTCTTTTATTTAAAACGCATATAATTTTTTTCCTGGTAGAGACACCATTAGTGCTACCAAACCACGGGCAACTTTACCCCTAAATTATGTCGCAACTTACAGGCCTGAGCTCAACCCTATGTTCCGTCGCACTCTCCTTTTATAAAAGCAAAGGATATTATATAAAAAAGGTTATGTGGACACTATATGTTTTCCCTAATCATTCATGTTAAAAAAAAGAATTTCAATGTATTTAATTAAAGTTCCGTCCGTTAGAAGTCGTCCTGGTAAATCGGTCCCTATCCGTACTTAACCTTAATATACCTGACACCCCAGGCTTGGTGGTGCCGATGCAGCTACTCCAGCGTTGGGTCAGACAGCAGTGGTTGTTGCGGCAGATGACGTTTAGCAAAACAAAATGAATGTACTTGTGTGTTGTTGAAAATTTATTTTTATGTTTGTATGCAAAAACTTTAATAAAGTACACCGAAATTCCTCCTAGTGTTATTGTTGTATCCAATTTTTATTTCACCAAGACCACTTGTCTGACCTTTCTCTCTCGTCGCAAAATCCAAAAAGGAAAATCCTAGATCTCCATTTTTCTTATTTTTTTTCTTTCCCCAAAACAAATTGACATCATCAAAAAAACAATAAAAAATTATCCGCCACTACACACGGTCAAGATATATTTATATAGGTAGTCTTGGTAGCCCAGCTGTTTATCTTCCTGTTACCTGGTTTTGACATTTATTACATGGTTTTGACACTATACTGTACTGTACTCAACAGGCACGTAGCTAGGAATTTGTTTCGGGGGGGGGGGGGGGGGGCTTTTCGATTTTTTATATTGATTATATATTTTTTTTGTGCACACTAGAGGAACAGTTTTGTTTTTTTTTTTTTTTGCTAAATTTTTACCTACACGTGATGGGCCATCATGTATTAATCATATAAATCGCTTTCTCAGGTCATTTTGAAACAAAAACCTCCCGCATAAAGTATAAAGTGCATTTCCTTAAAATGCATTTTTTCATATTTTACTTATTGTGTTCATTATTTTGCGAATTTTGATGTCTATATCGCGAAACAAAGTTTTAATCTGTTTGATCACAATCCGCGAAACACGTCAAATTTGAAAACGTTTGTGTACTTCAAGTTGGATATGCATCGTTATTGTCTACTTACGTTAAATTTTTAGCTAAATATTAATTTTTAGTTTAATTAAATAAAAAAAAGGATTATGTGGAAAACTTTTTGAAAACCGCGAAAAATAAAATTACTTTATATTTGTATGTGCTAGTATAAGTCTAGGGTAGCTAAAACTTGATTAATGTAAAAAAAGTAAAAAAGTTTCAACTTCTAATAACCCGATTAAAATTAATATGATGCTTTATATAATCATACGAAATTTAATATGAGTCTTAATACGGTTTTATCCTAGAAATGGGCATAATAATTAAATAACATCCGAATAATGCCGCGATACAATTTAATACGATTTTATATAGCGGTATAAATTTTCAGTTTTTGATTTTAAAACGTCATGAAAATTGGAAATATCTATTAACCCTTTTAGACTTTAGCAAATTCCATAGCATTTGGAAATTTTATTGAAAATAAAATTGTGTTTTTTTAAATATGATATAATATCAAAATATATATTATTTTGCAATGTCTAGGTATATAAATATAACGTAATTATTAATTATATTAGTTTTAGCGTATTCTAAATGCAATATACAATTATACGCAACTATATATGACATCATATTAAATATTTATACGAAATTAATTATATATATGAATTTATATAATTATGTCCGGTTAAATGCACTGGCAGACAAAACCTTATAAGTGCATATAAAATAATGTATTATTTTATGCAAAAGTTTTAACTCGGGAAATTAAAGATTTATAACCGTCGAAAAAAACAAATTAAAAGCAAATATCCTATATAATTTGCCTGACACTTATAAGGAAGCTTTTCCGATTGGTTCCCTTTGAAATTAATGAAATTCGGATATGTGATAAAGCAGCAAAAATATATGAAAAACGTATCTATTTTTAAAATTGGTGGTGAAATTTAACACATCTTTGTATGAAAATATGCTTAAAAATTAGGAAATTTAGACTTATTCAAAAACAGCGTTAAAATGCTCGAGGAAACACACATTTTGAAAACCATTTTGACACAATGTCGTGGACCTCGGCTGCCACTTATTTGAATTATTTTAACAAATTATTCACTATTATTTCCCCTTTTTCATATATTCGACTTTTTTAAGATTGGGGGCAATACTTCATGTCTTGTATTAAAAAAATCGTAAATTTTCCAATCAAGCGTCTGAAAGAAATACTAATAAAGAAAAAATATACAATTGGAAACTTTAAAAATATACCTGACATCGCCTGGGTCTTATTTAAACTAAATTATGTATTTCCAATTCACTTTGATTTATATTTTGGACAATTTCAAACGCTTTTCAAATTGTCTTTAATCAGTTTTTTAAATAAAAACCCTTTCAAATGTCTAAAAAAAACTACATCGTTATAACACAAAGACTGGTTTAGCTGCTTGATTTTAAACTGTCGCATTTCAAGGAGCGCCGATAGAAATTTGTTTACATTTAGTCTAAAAAAAATTGAGAAAATTTGAGTCACATTGGACCACGTTAACACATTATGCATATCGATCAAAGTTTAAGGCTTAAATTTGTTTCAAAAATTTAAAAAAATATATGAGATATCGTAATACATATCGTAAAAAAAATACTGAAAACTATGTTACCAGATGCGTGCGTAGCAAACCAAACTTAAATAAAAAGATTGTGCTATAAGTAAAGTAACGACTTTTACGGCACAAGTAAACTTAATTTTGAGTCTTAGTGGTATCTCTATTTTAAGATTATGTCAAAATACACAGAAAAAATCACTGTCAAAAAAATTTCAAATAAACTTTTGTTCGATTTCAAACTTACTTTCAATTAACTGTTTAATTGAAAATTAATTTCAGTTTTTATAACGTATAATAACAACATTGAAACATTTTTTAAATTTTGGCAATTTTTTTTTTTCAAATTATGCGATTTTTTCAAATGGTCTCGATTTTTTTTAAATTTTGGCGATTTTTTTTACAATTTTGGTGATTTTCGTTAAAATTTTGTAATTTTTCCCAATATTAAACAATATTCAATAAAATTCTTAATAGATGTGAATAAAACTATATGTAATTGAAAATAATATTAATTAAATAGATACAAATTATTTTAGTTGTTACTACAATTGCATCAACACGACCGAATTCAGTTAAACTCTTGCTGAATCAACAAATATTTTAATTAAAACTCAATCTTAGTTTTTTCTGTGTAGACATATTTAATTTTTAGTTTGTATTGTCTCAAACAATTTTTTGATTATATTTTAAGTCAAAGACTTCGAAATCTCTTATGAAATGATTTTATTTATTGCTTTTTGTCGAAAATCAACTCTATCAATGATAGCCGCCCATTTGCAGGCGATGTTTTCTAACGAAATTTTAAGATTCGAACCAAATAAAACTATTTCCTTAGAAAGTGTTTTGCAACCGTCAGACAATGACAATCGTGATTAATTTTTTTTATATTAATTACTGTAGAATTTCCTATTTGATCCAAGTCAAAAATAAATATTTTCATATTCAATTTATCAATAACATTGTTACTTTCTAACGAATTGTATTAAGTTTTTAAATTTGTCAAATCATTTCGGGGGGGGCTCTAGCCCCCAAGCCCCCCCTAGCTACGTGCCTGGTACTCAACAACAAAATGCCTGTTGTTTTTGTATTGTTTGTAGTTGTTTGTTGTAGTTGTTGTTCTAGTAAGACTACCTATATAAATATATCTTGCACACGGTTGTTTATAGTGCGGTTTTTTCCTTCTAATCTATTACAAAACCTCAACACCTCACCCTCTTGTACCTACACATGACAAAACTAAATAGAAAACAAATTTTGTTTGACTTCAAAGCTGCTTCTATTTAATTAAATACTGTTTCTACGTGATTTTCTAATACTTTTTTTTTTCTGTGTGTAGAGTTTAGCGATTTGACGCAATTTTTTAGAATTTACCTTTTTGTCCTTGATCAAAGGTTTATTAAAAATTCTTTATTTATATAAATTTAAAACCGTTATTCGAGAGCCGTTGTGATATTATTTTAGCGCATAGTTCTTTTTAAAAAGTTGTAGTATAACCCCGCGTCTTCACATGCAATAAAATGATAGCAAGGCATTGTCAAAATGATTTCAGCTCATTTCTTCACGTGAAGAAACTTCATTTTAAAGTTATTTAAAGTTATTGTAATATCAAGATATCGTTGACATGGAACTATGTCTGGCATAAAATGTCACATTTAGTTTTCATTTGAATTCAGAAATCAAAAACTTCTTAAATTTAAGTAAATAAAAACGGGGAAAAGTGTTATTTGTAGACTAAATATAATTTTGTGTTAAATTTCTTTGTTTTTGAAAAAATTATGACATTTTTTATTGGCATAATTTGGACTCTTCTCTGAAGAAGAAAAACATACGCGAAAAAACAACAAATTATTCTTTTTTTATTACAATGAAAATGAAAATTATTCAAGTTCGAGGCCATACTCTATATTTCTTCATTAGGATATTGTCCTAACAAATAATCTATAGAGTTTTTTGTTTTCAAATTTATTATTTGACCCTTTCAGGAATGTGTTCCCGAAATAGATCTATCAACACATTCCTGAAAGGGTCAAATAATAAATTTGAAAACAAAAAACTCTATAGATTATTTGTTAGGACAATATCCTAATGAAGAAATATAGAGTATGGCCTCGAACTTGAATAATTTTCATTTTCATTGCACAATTAAAGGTCGAAAAAAACATAATTTTTATTTTTAATAAAAATTATAACAAACTTGTATAAAAGGCAGAGTACCGCCAAGTTTACTTCCCCTGTTTTGCTTACAAAGTAAACAAACTATAAAAAGGAGAGAGAAAAAAAAAAAAAAAAAAAACGTGTATTGAATATCCACCAGAGGTGGATCTTGCACATCAAACAAGTTTTCAATTTATTTTTTGATCAATGGTTATAATCTTTAACTTCAAACTCATATGTATATTAGTTCTCATGTAGTGAGTAAACTAGTTCATATGTATGTTTGATGTTTGGCATGGGATTGTTACCGCTTTCAAAACGTGTTCTGATGATGGGAACCTAGAAAATTCCCGAAATAGATCTATCAACACATTCCTGAAAGGGTCAAATAATAAATTTGAAAACAAAAAACTCTATAGATTATTTGTTAGGACAATATCCTAATGAAGAAATATAGAGTATGGCCTCGAACTTGAATAATTTTCATTTTCATTGCACAATTAAAGGTCGAAAAAAACATAATTTTTATTTTTAATAAAAATTATAACAAACTTGTATAAAAGGCAGAGTACCGCCAAGTTTACTTCCCCTGTTTTGCTTACAAAGTAAACAAACTATAAAAAGGAGAGAGAAACAAAAAAAAAAAACAAAAAAAAACGTGTATTGAATATCCACCAGAGGTGGATCTTGCACATCAAACAAGTTTTCAATTTATTTTTTGATCAATGGTTATAATCTTTAACTTCAAACTCATATGTATATTAGTTCTCATGTAGTGAGTAAACTAGTTCATATGTATGTTTGATGTTTGGCATGGGATTGTTACCGCTTTCAAAACGTGTTCTGATGATGGGAACCTAGAAAATTCCCGAAATAGATCTATCAACACATTCCTGAAAGGGTCAAATAATAAATTTGAAAACAAAAAACTCTATAGATTATTTGTTAGGACAATATCCTAATGAAGAAATATAGAGTATGGCCTCGAACTTGAATAATTTTCATTTTCATTGCACAATTAAAGGTCGAAAAAAACATAATTTTTATTTTTAATAAAAATTATAACAAACTTTTTTTATTACTTTAATACCGAGTTTTTAGGATGTGGATTATCTTTAAACTTAGATAAACGAAGTTTTTAAATTGAATACTGCCTCTGAAATGTGATTTATTTTGTTTTATTATGATAAACACCAAAATTCTAAACAAGATGAAGGCATTCCGAGAAATTTTTGTTAATAAACATGGAATTGGCCGACAAAATTCGTTACCGGTTTAACTAAACCAAGTTTAACTGACATCCCAAAAACTAGGCCTAAATGTATTTCACAGAAAAAAGTATTCCCAATAAAATTTCAATTTAACTTTCGTTTGATTTCAAACTCACTTTCAATTAAAAGTTTAATAAAATCTATTAAATGTTGTATTGAAAATGAACTTGATGCACACAAAATATAGAGTTTTTATAACCCATAATGATAACGAATTTAAATAAATGTCAAAATTAAAAAATCAAAATAATAACATTGTGTAAAGGCTTGAATTTCTGGTCATTATTCGGAAATGCAAAATCCTGCACTTTTTCAATTTACGGAAAAGCGGAAAGCTTTTTTGAAATTCCCGGGATCCCACTCGAAAAATAAATTATAAAATTAGATAAAACCCGTGGCAAAACGTCGTCGGCTTAATCGTCCGTAGCCGCTGAAAACAGAATTTTAGAAAAAAATTTGCTGAAAAATAGTATAGATGATTTACAAGACGTTTTACTAACTTTTATACTTACTTATTTTTATGAGTGTAATGTTATTAGTTAAACATGTTATATTATTGATTTGAATTAGTGCAATACTTCAAATTTTTGTTTTTCACTTCTTTACATTTCAGTAAATTCAACTAACATTTCATTTGTTTTTAACTGCTCAAAAACTTAATCCACAATTGTAGTAAAAATGAACCACATATGCAGTAAAAAATAAACAAACATTTATCTCTTTTATTTTTTTAAATAAAACAACTACTGTATAAAATGAATGTACTCAAATGCAAACAAGGCAATACGAAAAAGAGTTCTCGGTCATATCGTCTGAAAGAAAGCATTTATTGCGGCAATAATCATTTTGGTATTATAGAAGTTTCTTCTGTTGGGAGCAACAGTTATCCGAAAGCTAAATTTCTAGGCAATGGGAAAGCAATTCACCGAGAAGATAAATCGGCGATATTTTATAATCGCCAAATTATCACCGGGAAGATAAATCGGCGATATTTTATTATCGCCAAATTATCGCCGGGAAAATAAATCGGCTATACTTTAAGACGTTTTTTATAGCCAAATTATCGCGGAGTCGCTGACAGACCGTGCTTGTAAACGGACGTGTGTTCTGCAAAATATTAAAAATATTATTTCTTAAAGCAAACAAAAAGATTAGTGATTAAATAAGGGGATTAAAATTCCACAAAAAAAAAAAAAACTGTAAAAATAAACAACAATTTATTGTTGTACAAACAATAACAATTGAACTGCAATAATCATCTACTTGTAGTACAATGAGTGATGATAGTGAAGATGATGAAAATGATTGGCAGCAAATACCAACAACTAAAGCTGTTAAACGTCGACAACTAGGCTCGCCTAAAATTTATCAACATAAAAAAAAATATACTAACAACAATGGGCAATCATCATCCAACAATAATACAGATCAAACAACATCTACCAACATGTATGCAGATCTTCAAATAGATGAAGAGGTTTTACAAGAAGAAACCCAAACAACACCAAAACCGCCACCAATATTTATACCAAATGTAACAAATATTAATAAAATGATTAGTAACTTAGAAAAGGTTATTCCTAGGAATGAATTTAGTTATAAATCATTAAAGAATCAAGTCATGATTAAAGTTAAAACAATTGACTCTTATAGAAAAATGATAAAATCTTTAGATTGTTCTAAGATTAGCTATAATACGTTTCAACTTAAACAGGAACGTGCTTTTAGGGTCGTTATAAAAGGTATTCACCACACAACTCCCTTAGAGGACATAAAATCTGAATTGTTAAGATTAGGTCATCACGTGAGAAGCATTATAAATGTTAGAAGTCGTGTAGATAAGGTACCTTTGTCAATGTTTTTTGTAGACCTTGAACCGAACACGAACAATAAAGATATCTATAACAATAAGCTAATTGGTAATGCAATAGTTAAGATTGAACCTCCTCGTAAAACTCGAGATTTAGTTCAGTGCTACAGATGTCAATTATTTGGTCATACAAAGGCTTACTGTAGAAGGCCATTCAGATGTGTTAAATGTGGACTTGACCATCCTACTGCCGAATGTACCAAAACTGAAAGTTCCCCACCTCGCTGCGTTCATTGTTTACAGAATCATACAGCCAATTACAGAGGATGTAGAGTTTACAAACATTTAATTGAAAAGAAAAATCATAATTACTCGTATCGACAACAAAATCAAAATTATTCATTTGGTACTCAGGATTATCCGAGCTTACCAAACCAACAAAACAAAAATTATACAACAAATACAAATCAACAATCGTATGCTCAGGTAGCTCAAACTAATAATTCAAACAATGTAAGTAACAATAATTACAACTCCAATTTAATGGATAAAATGGACAAACTCATCGGTATGATGAGCCTTTTAATAGCTAAATTATGCAATTAAATTTGAGGGTTGCAATATGGAATGCCAATGGGCTTTCAAATCATACTCAGGAAACTGAATTATTTCTTAATACAAATTACATAGATATATTTTTAATATCCGAAACTCATTTTACGTCAAGAAGCTTCTTTCGAATTAGAGGTTACGATTTAATTACTACAAACCACCCTAGTGATAGTGCACATGCTGGTTCTGCTATTCTTATTAAAAGTAATATTAAATACGAAATATTAGAACAATATAAACACCGATCTATTCAAGCTGCTGGTGTAAAAATAAACTGTGATAATACCGATATTTCTATATATGCTCTATACTCTCCTCCTAGACATAACATTAGTTGTCAAGAGTACTACGACTTCTTTAAAAAGCTCGGTACGAGATTTATTGTGGGCGGTGATTTCAATGCCAAACACACATGGTGGGGCTCAAGGCTGTTAAATCCTAAAGGACGTGAACTGTTTAAATGTCTTCAAAAATATCATTACTCCGTTCTCTCAACAGGGAGACCAACTTATTGGCCAAGTGATCCACGAAAAATCCCAGACCTACTAGATTTTATAGTATATAATGGAATATCAAGAAGTTGTTTAGATATTATGGATAGTGACGAATTAAGTTCAGATCATTCACCAATTATTTTAAATTTCTGTACAGTCTTACAATCAATACAAAAATCATTCAAAATTATGTCTCCAAAAACAGATTTAAACTCGTTTAGATATTGGATAGATAAAAATGTAAACCTAGTATTATCGATACAAGATGGTAATGAACTCGATAACGCTGTTGAAAATTTTTCAAATTTAATCCATGAAGCGGCAGTTCTATCCACTCCATTTGAGGAAAATGTTAGAAATCAAGGCAATAGAGTTGTGATCTCAGCAGAGATTCAAGCACTAATAAGAAATAAAAGAAGATTGCGAAGAATATGGCAGTCCAGTAGAAGTCCAATTGATAAAAGAAACTTTAACCGTGCCACAATTGAGGTTAAAAACCGAATCAGAGAATTTTAAAACGAAGAAACTAGCCGATTTCTTAAAAGCCTTAACGTTCATGCTTCCAAAAACGATGAATATTGCCTATGGAATGTCACGAAATATTTAAAAAGACCAATTAAAAGAAATATCCCAGTTAAAGACTCTGACAATGTATGGTGTAGAACTGATAAAAATAAAGCGGATGCTTACGCCAAGTATTTAGAAAATACCTTCCAACCTTTTCATCTTAACAACTATGAAGATGTTATTGAAATAGAACAGTTTTTAGATTGTTCTTGTCAAATGGATCTTCCAATTCAGCACATTTCTCCTCAAGAGGTACAACAAGAAATATCAATGCTAAATAATAATAAAGCGCCTGGATATGATCAAATATGTGCAAAAGTCGTAAAAGTCCTTCCTAAAAAAGGTATTACTTTCCTGACTTTAATATTTAATACAATTTTGAATATATACCATTTTCCGAGTCAGTGGAAATATGCTGAGGTAATAATGGTGCCAAAACAAAATAAACCAGACAACGTAGTTTCCTCGTATCGACCAATCAGTTTGCTAACAACTTTTTCTAAGATATTTGAACGAATATTATTACGTAGATTATTACCGATACTTGAAGAAAGGAATATAATTCCAGGATACCAATTCGGATTTCGACAAAATCATGGTACTCCGGAGCAATGTCATCGTATAGTTAATGTTGTAAGAGATTCACTGGAACGTAAAAAATACTGTTCAGCTGTGTTTTTAGATATTCAACAAGCCTTTGACCGAGTCTGGCACAAGGGGCTTCTCTTTAAATTAAAAAAATTGCTTCCAGCACAATATTATTTTATTTTTAAATCATATTTAGACGGAAGATTCTTTTATGTAAAGGTTAATAATGAAGTATCTGATATATGTCCAATTAAGGCGGGAATACCACAAGGTAGTGTCCTAGGACCTGTCCTTTATACAATATTTACGTCCGATATGCCAGTACGAGAAAATAGAACAGTTGCAACTTATGCCGATGACACAGCTCTAATAGCTACTAATGATGTACCGGATATTGCATCAGCAATAATTCAGAATCAACTTAATCACATTGAAGCATGGTTAATAAAATGGAATATAAAAGTAAACACACAGAAATCTACCCATATTACATTTACACTAAGAAAAGGAGATTGTCCAAATGTCACTTTAAATGGCACACAAATTCCAAAACAAACAAAAGTTAAATATCTTGGTCTTCACCTCGATCGCCGCCTTACTTGGAAAGATCATATAAAAGCAAAAAGGGAACAATTGAAAATAAAAACAAGGCGAATGTATTGGCTTCTTAGACCAAAATCTGAACTAAGCATGGAAAATAAACTTCTGCTATATAAAACAATTTTAAAACCGGTTTGGACTTACGGGATACAGCTATGGGGAACAGCTAGTAATTCGAATATTGAAATCCTACAGAGATATCAATCAAAGACTCTTAGGTTAATCACAAATGCTCCATGGTTCGTCACTAATGACAATATTCATAAGGACTTACATATGTCCACTGTTAGGGATGAAATTAATAGACTTAGCTCAAGATACTTTGAAAGACTTAGTAACCACAACAACTCATTAGCTATATGCTTATTAGACGAAAGCGAGGAAGTTAAAAGACTGAAAAGGCATCATGTGTTAGATTTACCTTACAGAAAATGATCTCTTATATATAAATTTGTAAATAGTTTTACTGGTTTATTGGCCAGATTATGTTAAGTTATTTTAAGATTATCAAATTTACTTATTGTTGTAAAAACAGATTGTAAATAAAAAAAAAAAAAAAAAAAAAAAAAAAATTATCGCGGGGAAGATAAATTAGCGACATCGCCAAACGATCACCTGGAAGGTAATAAGAAGCTCTTGTCCTACTATCATCCAAGGGGTAAAACAAGGATTTTTTATTTTCATACTATCAATTACCCACTACAATTACAATCTTTGAGTTTACCGTACTTTTTTTTTATTAAATTTTGCCATTTGGAGGGTGCTTGATCTCCTCTCCGATGACTAAATGGTTTGGTATTATAAAAGTTTCTTCTGTTGGGAGTAACAGTTACCCGAAAGCTATACTTCCAGGCAATGCGAAAGCAATTCACCGGAAAGATAAATCGGCGATATTTTATAATCGCCAAATTATCACTGGGAAGATAAATCGGCGATATTTAATTATCGCCAAATTATCGCCGGGAAAATAAATCGGCTATATTTTAAGACGTTTTTTATGGCCGAATTATCGCGGGGAAGATAAATTAGCGACATTGCCAAACGATCACCTGGAAGGTAATAATAAGACCTTGACCTACTATCATCCAAGGGGTAAAACTACGATTTTTTATTTTCATACATACTATAAATTACCCACTACAATTACAATCTTTGAGTTTACCGTACTTTTTTTTTTATTAAATTTTGCCATTTGGAGGTTGCTTGATCTCGTCTCCGATGACTAAATGGTTTGGCTCATTGCTACAAGGATGATTTTTATTCAATTTCTTTACATAAATATCTAAAATAAAACTTACACAGCTTTCGGATGTTATTTGTCTTGACCGTAGAAGTCCATTTATCAAATAAAAAATAAATAAATGACAAAAAAAACATTTTTTTTTTAAATATTTATTAATTGTATATGTGTTTATATCGCTAACATTTCTTCCAGCTGATAAAAAGAAGATATAAGGTCCATTCGTTTACACCAAAAAATCAGAAATCAAGTATTCGGGTATTTTCGTATGTTATTTAACTAGAAACAAAATTAAAAGTTATGTACAAACTAAACAAGTCTAAAACCTTCCACAAAAGTTTATTTAATAAATACAATTGCTACGAATTTATAATTACTAAAAGGCAATGCATGAAGTACCAAAAACAATATATACTGGGTGGTCTAAATAACACATATTTTACAACACTAAGCTTTTTAGCGCTCATATGTTTGAATTAAACTGCAAGTTTTTGCAATTTTTCCGTTCGTTTACTTTTTGTGCAAGAGCCAGTTTTGAGAGTAAAATTTTCATTTTGCCCAAAATTACTGCATTTTACTGGAAAAGTAAACGAATGGACCTATACTTAAATAAAATTTTAATAACTTTTTATTTTTTATAAAAAGTAGATATTGCCTTAATATTTTCTGGGCGATATATCTTCCAAATGTTTGCAAGGTAAAATCATAATACAGTAATTTGATTTGGTTTGTTTTTTAAATACCCTACATATGTACACTTAAAAAAATATGTTCGTAGAAAAGTTAGTACAACGTCTTTTAAATCAGGTATACTATTTCTCAACAAATTTTTTGCTAAAATTATGTTTTCAGCTAAAATTTTAGTTATACTTATTTAGCACTTAACAGTTTTGAACTAATGTCTTACTAATATTTTACTAATGTTTTACTGATTTATTTTGCTAAAAAAAATTGTGCTGATTAGCACATTAACAGTGTGGACGACAACCAGATTGAAAAATATACGCAGAATGAATTAGATGTCGCTACATGTAGTATTGACAAGGAAAATTATACTAAAAAGTACAACTCTAGTAAGACATATAAAAAAAAAGAGAAAGATAATTAAGTGATTAAAAACCTTAAAATTAACATCTTGATTAAAATCGGGAATAAAAAAATTGTGAAAAATTTTCATCCAGAGTTGCCAAATAATTATTTGAAAAAATCAATTTTTGGCAGTTTTTTAATTAAATATAAAATAGCCTACTCTATTATATATTTGTTTGTTATATTGATGAAAAAAATATGAAAATGTATTCATCTGCTAGAAATTAGTTCATCGATTGTATATAATGTTTGAAAATCTGACCGATCTAACGGTGAAGTTTTCAAATTCACAACGTCTAAAATATTCCAAAAATTTATTCCGTTTTCAATCAAAATATAAATATGGAATGGTTTTTGTTAAAATACTACTAAACTTATAAAAATTATATTGTCAGGGTTGCCATATGGTAATTTTTTTGAATAAAGATTTGTTAACAAAATTATACAAAATTAAATTTTTAAAATACCTTTAAAACAGTCTAGGGTTTATACTTTGTCAAAGTTTCAACTTTGTATTTCCACTAAAGACTTTTCCCGGTTTGCAAAAAGTACATTTTCCCGATTTATAAAAATGACATATTTTCATATTAAATTATATTATATTTATGGGGTTTACTAGCTTTAGAAATAAAAAACGACAATATTTAAGCAATTATAAAAAAATGTGCATTTTGTTTCACACACGAATAAATTCTTTAGTCCCTAACGTAGCCGGATTTTAAAATTTTGATTTGCATTAAATTGGTACGAGGGTAAACTCAAAAATTAAAAAAACACCTAAAAAAATAAGTTGTTTTATATTTTTCAAAAAAATACTAGGCAAACATTTATAAATGTCTCTTCGTTAGGGACTTAATTTTTTACTCCACTACAAAACAAAAAAAAAAATTGAAAATCGGTTCACCCGCTGCACAGTGGAAACCGATTTTCAATATCTTGTTTAGAGAAAATATCATTTAAAGTAAATATTGCTCATGTAAAATATAGGGCAAGGAGTTTGTTTAACAAGCAGTAACTTTTTCATGTCTTTTTTTTCTCAAAAATTTTCATAGCAAATAGAAAAAAGTGCAAACTATTGAAATATGAGAAAAAAAAAAAAATAAAACAAAAAATTTAAAGCTAGTAAACCCCTTAACACCAGATACTCCCGAAAAAATATTTAGTTATATGAGATATGTTAACCCTTAACCAAACTAGGCCAAAAAAAATTCTAAAATTTTGCATTATTTTTAAAGCTCTTATAATGAATAAAATTTAAAAAAAAATTTAAAGATTGCAAATATTAAAATAATTTTGGTCGCTTTTCTTTAAACATGTCATGGGAATTTAAAAAACTGAATACTTAAGGGATCCGTCAAGCTACTTGGCGTGTGGACATATTTATTTTTGGCGGACTTGGAGGAAAGTCAGTAATTTTGATAAAAAAAAAATATTAAAAATTATTTTTTTTATGAAAGAAACTAATTTTGCATTTTAAATTTCATCTATTTAAATTAATTAGTTCCAAAATAATAAATATTAGGCGCATCGTTAACAAAATTATTCCACAAAACAAAATTGATGACTACAAATGAATTTTTGTTTAATTTAGTTGGTTTAATGAGTTTAGTTTTGAATTAAGTTAAATTTTCAAAGTAATGAATCATTAGTAGTAAAACACATTAACCCTTGCTGACCGAAGCCCGAAAAAGTCCCGACAAAAAAATCGAAAATGGATTTTGCACATGAGGAGATTTTGTCGATGAGCAATGTTCCACAAGTATTAGGAATCAAACAGAGAAAAAGTGGATTATATTATAAAAGTGTCTGTTTTTTGCCTTATGTATACAACATTTTAAAGTACATACAAACATTTATATACTTACTTTGTTCGATAAATCAGATTATTAAAAAAACATGTTTCAAATAGAGTTTTTTATTGAAAATCCCGTTTTATTTGTTTATGCACACATGTGGAAATTGATTCGTATATAAACATATATGGGCTTGTATATGATCATATATTTGTATAGCTGGCCATATATGCTCATATATAGTTCAATATATGACCGTACATTGTCTCATATATGATCATATATATTCGGATCCGAAATTTGAGGGTATATGGTCGTATATTATAATATATGAACATATATGTAACATATGAACATATATAATCATATACGACGATATACCATCAAATTTCGGAGCCGAACATATATGTTAATATATGAGATCATATATGGTTACATATTTAACCATATATGAACGCATATGGCCAGCTATACACATTAGGGTGGTCTTTCGTTGTATGGGCGAAAAATAAAAACGAGATTTTGACTGTACACCCCTCTTAAAATATTTGTTTGGGTACAAAAATTCACCACGCAAAAAATTAGAGTTCTAGCATAACGGGAAGATGTCCCGCATCGCCCTTGAAAATCGGGCTTATTGGAAAAATGGGCATAATTTAAAAAAAAAATTACAAATTTTTTTCTTCAAAATTAAAAAAATGTAAAATAATTTTTGTGTTGGGTTTAATCATAACTACTCAGATAAAAAATATTACTTTCCCAGAAAATCGCTAACTTACCTTAACTTTGTGTCAAAAAAATTAATAAATATTTTGGGGGTACCTCAAAGTGACTTTTTTGCATTTTTGAAAATTTTATTCAACAAAAAATATTACTTTCCCAGAAAATCGCTAACTTACCCTAACTTTGTGTCAAAAAAATTAATAAATATTTTGGGGGTACCTCAAAGTGACTTTTTTGCATTTTTGAAAATTTTATTCAACAAAAATCAAAAACCTAGTGTTTGCTGTCAAGTATTTCATTAAGCACATTTCAAGTATTAAATAAGCCAGGTATTACGGATATCCGTTGGCAAATTTTTTTTAGGGCATTTTGATTCTCGGGGATTTCAAGTTTTTTTTTTATTTTTATACATTTTTACTTTAAAACAAGGTTTTAATAATATTTCATCAATATTGTTGTATATGCCTTTTTATATGATTGTAATAACTTTATTTTAAAATACTATATTTTCTGTTGATAGTTAACCCATGTTAACCTGGGGTCAAATATGACCCATGTAAGAAAAATGCAGCTATGTGGCAAAATTTATAAATAAAATAAAGAAAGGAATAATTCAATTTATATTTATTCAAAAAAAATTTCGTTAACCGTTTCTAGTCTTCGAGTAGGTCAATTTAGTAAAAATTAGAACTTAAAACTTTTCCATAATAAAAATTTTGAGGGAAAAAAATTTACACTATTAAATTAAAAATACGTTTTCCGAAAATACTCCTGAATATGTACAAAAAAATCAATTTTAATATGAATACAAGTATCTGAATTTATACTAAATAATTAATTTTAATTAATTTTAAAATGTAAATAAATTACAATTAGAAACATAAACAAAAATTTATTTTGTTATCTTTGTGATTTTTGACTCTTTAAAATACGAGGGTCAATTGTGACCCCATGAAAACACAGGTTAACTATGAACACAAAAATTAAATACTTTATAATAAAGTTATTACAATTATATAAAATAACATACACAATAACATTGATGAAATATTACAAAAATCTTGTTAAAAAAAGTCTATACAAATTAAAAAAAAACGTTGAAATCCGCCAGAATCAAAATGCTCTAACAAAAATTTTTGAAAACGGATATCCGTAATACTTGGCTTAGTTAATACTTGAGATGTGTTTAATAAAATACTTGACAGCAAACACCAGGTTTTTGATTTTTGTTGAATAAAATTTTCAAAAATGCAAAAAAGTCACTTTGAGGTACCCCCAAAATATTTATTAATTTTTTTGACACAAAGTTAGGGTAAGTTAGCGATTTTCTGGGAAAGTAATATTTTTTATCTGAGTAGTTATGATTAAACCCAACACAAAAATTATTTTATATTTTTTAATTTTGAAGAAAAAAAATTTGTAATTTTTTTTTAAATTATGCCCATTTTTCCGAGGGGCCAGATTTTCAAGGGCGATGCGGGACATCTTCCCGTTATGCTAGAACTCTAATTTTTTGCATGGTGAATTTTTGTACCCAAACAAATATTTTAAGAGGGGGGCAGCCCCAAAAATCGCAAGTTGAAAAATAATTACCACCCTAATACACATATATGATCATATTCAAACCCATATATGATCAAATATGTTCATATACGATCCCATTTTCACCTGGGGATGGTATTTTTACCTTTAAAAAAAAAACCTAAATCACTCCACATACTAAATATAAATTTTCATGTTCATAAATTTTGCGCTCGTAATTTTCAGGTTTTTATAGTAATTTTTAAATTATATTTTTCCATTTTAGTTCAATTATTTTTATAATAAATTTGCGATCCCTCTGCTACTACACTCATAATAATCCATGCTAAAAATACAAAAATAATGTCAAAACTACAAAAACTTTCGTAAAATGAACAAATATTGGCTTATTTTACGAAAGTTTTTGTTATTTTAAAATCTATTGGTATTTTTATGCATGCATTATTATCAGTCTACATTGACAATAATCCATACGTAAAATTACGAAAAAATTTCAGAATAACAAAATTTTTCGTAAAATAAACGAAAATTTTGTACATTTTACAAAAATTTGGGTAGTTTTGACAATAATTTTGTATTTTTATGCATGGATTATTATTAATGTATCTGGTACAACACGCCAACGCTTATCCGAAATTTTGGAATTGGCGATGTGTCACTAAGGTTCTCGAATTTGTAAATAAAATTTTCGACTTCATACAAAAATGGATTTGTGTACATGGGAAATTATAAAAAAAAAATGTAATTCTAATAAGATCATATCATCGAAACCTAAATAGAAATTAATAACTACTTTTTTACAACAAATAGAGAAAAGTTTAAAAAAAAAACTGACTAGAACCAATGGTTAATGCTAATGCATTTTCGTACACAGAGAGAATTTTATAAAAACTGCATTGATATAATGAAAAGTTTCAATGGACGAGTTCCAGTGACAATTAGATAGATATAATGTAAAAAAATCATTGATATTACGCAGATAATTCTCTCAGTGTAGTTTATTTTTCAAAGTTTTTCTCTATATGTTGTAAAAATGTAATTATCAATTTTTATTTGGGATTCATGTAGTGTATCAACTCAAAAAAGGTTTTACAGTAGTATCTACTGAAAATGACAGGCAAAACAACTGTAATTTCAGCTTATAAAAGGGACAAAGGTAATTATCGTTAAAATAACTAAAAATGTAACAATGTAGTAAAACAACTGACAATTTTTTACTACAAACATTTTGAAACAACTGTAAAAATTAGTAAAAACTACTGTTTTTCAATTGCCGAAGAAATGGCATTTTAAAAATATTTTTTAATAAATAAAAATCTTTTTTTTTCAATAACAATATAAATTTGTATTTCCTACATCCCACATCCTACACTCAAATAAAAAAGTTAGTAAAGTCAGCAAAAAATTTTGCTGAGTCAGCAAAGTTTTAGTCAGGAGTGTGCTTGCAAAAAAATTGCTAATGTCAGCAAAATCTTTTGCTGAAAATCAGCGACCTGATTTTTAGGTTAGATTAGAAATTAAAAAACCCTTGCTAACAATTAATAAAACTTTTGCTGAATATAAGTAGACTGAAAAAAACTCAAAAAATTTGTAGAAAAATTATACTTAAGGTTATTTATTTTCTGAAAATCATAAAACATATTTTTATGATTCTTTTTAAAATAATTTACAATACGTAACAAAATATAAAAATGTTCATACAAAAAACAATAGAAATAATTATATATAACATAAACGAAATTATCTTTGAACTACTTACATCAATTATTGTCTAAATGATGCTATCTTTTAAGGAACGCAAATACTGCAGAGAATTATAGAAACGAAACGAAAAAATAGCAATAAGAAAAAGAAAATAGAAAAATCTACCTAAGATGTACATATATATGTCTTTGTCTTTCGCTTTAGTCTGTCTACCTATTGCATATCTGTTTGCATTTTGACCACACAAGATTATTAATATATATACACATTTTGTTTACAAATACACATTTAATCTTTATTACATTTAAATATTTTAGTTTGTCTTTTATCTAATTAATAGACAATTGCTTTCACAAGCCGGTGACGACGCAAAATTTAAGTTGTTTTAATCCACAATTTTGTTTTATGTATGAAAAACAGATACAAAAATCTTCCATGGTTGATTTTTTTATATTATGTCTTACTAGAGTTGTACTTTTTAGTATAATTTTCCTCGTCTCTACTACATCGTGACATGCCGCGACATCTAATTCATTCTGAGTATATATTTCAGTCTGGTTGTCGTTCACACTATTGATGTGCTAATCAACACAATTTTTTTTTAGCAAAATAAATTAGTAAAACATTAGTAAAATATTAGTAAAACATTAGTTCAAAACAGTTAAGTGCTGAATAAGTATAACTAAAATTTTAGTTTAATACATAATTTTAGCAAACAATTTTCTGAAAAATAGTTTACCTGATTCACAAGATGTTTTACTAACTTTTCTACTAACTTATTTTTTTGAGTGTAGCTATATGCGAATAGCAAAAAACTAGTAAATTCGTAGTTCTTGGCATATTAAAAGATATTTAGAGGTGCACTTAGAATACTATGTAGGTTAAGACCACTTCAAATGTAGTTAAAAACAAATGAAATTTCACTTAACGAAAGGACGACTTACATTTCAGTAAATTCAACTAAATTGTCATTTGTTTTTTAATGTTCAAAAAATTAATCACAATTGTAGTAAAAATGAATCACATAAAAATTAACAAACATTTATTTAAATAATTAAAAACTACTGTAAAAAAATTTGATGTGGTTTGTTTTTTTTAAACGAACTACAAGGTTAGTAAAAAATTTAATTTGTCCTACAAATGACTGACATTTACATTAAAAGTAAAGAAACTGTATTACAACCCGAACAACTACATATTTTTAAAGCAGAAATTCCATGAGTGTACCTCAAGGTTACGAGTTTTTATATTTTTTTTTGCTTTGTTGGAATTTAAATACCATTTAACAGCCTGACTTGCTCAATTCACATTTTAAATAAATTCTATGATTTATTTCTTAGCTAAAATGCCAAAAATAAAATAGCTGCCAAAGTCGCTACTTTTTGAATCAAAAGACTAAATGTTTGGAGGTTATTACAGCAGGGCATTATGGCGGAAACACTATATTGAAAAATGCAGGAGGCATATTTCAAAGATTTTATTACCAATTTTTTTCTCCGTAAAACGTAGTAGCTGAATTGTGTATAAATTAATCAACGGAGCAATTGTTTTTAAATTTTGCAAAATCTAGTCGTAGAGTTTGTAAATAATCGCGATTTTAGTTTAATAGCAGAACTTTTAATTTAGCACAATTCTTTCAAATTATATTCAAAAAATTTAAACTCAACATTTATTTTGGGTTAATATTTGATTTTTTAAGTTTCCATGCGAGCAAAATGATTTATTAACTCATTGAAGACATGTTATAGATCAGCTAGAAATTTTTCAACCAAACTGCAGAAATATGGAACAGTGCTTTAGAAATGCTTTAAATGTCGATAGAATATAAATCCGAAATATTTTATATAAATAGAACATTTTTGGTCTTCAAAGTTTAGTAACGTCATGGCGCTTGTTAGGAAAAGACAATAACCACGTGCTTGATTACTAAGAAGACAAGAATGGAGCAAAATTTATGATTAATAGGTTTTTTGTTAAAGTTCTGCCTATTATGGAGGCTCTAGCTTTTCTAAAACTTCGGGTTCTGATGAGATCTTTAGCCAGATCGAAATACTAGTATCAACCTAGCTAATATGTTTGATTTGCTTTATTTTTGTAAATATACGGAGGTTGAAAGCTCGTTTTAAATTGAAAATAACTAAATATGTTTGTTTTTGATTATTTTTTAAAATTTTCATATGCCAGCCTTGACATTTTAAAAAAATCGGTCAGATATTGGAAAACTATATACAATCCACTTACAAATATTTAGTACATAAACAAAGTTTCGTATTTGAATAAATAAAGTTTCGTGTGTTCAAATAAACGCTATAAAAAATTAACTTCTTGGAGCATAGGGTAGAAGGGGGATCATTCGTCATTTTTTTTAAAGCGCTGTCGTTACTTAACCAACATTTTTTTTTGGAAAAATTCTTTTTCATCTAAAATTTTACACATCTGAACTTTAATTTGTATGTTTAAAATTCGTCACATTGACGTTGCACAGTTGTCAGCTATAAATATAACGGTTTATGGCGGAAAATTTATATATTAAATTTAATAAAAATGGATATCAATAGCAATAATTTTAGCAACAATTTTTAAAAAAAGTTTTTATTCTTCGAATTTGTTGAACGAAAACTACTTCTGATCCGTGCGACACATATAACCATGTAACGAATTAATATTAGTTTTGTTAGAAAAAATTGGTATAACTTAAAAAAGCGCATAAAAAGTGGTACCAATTTTTGCTGACGAAACTACCCCACCTGGTGGTCAGGCGTATGTGCCCCATGATCAGCCGCTTACATAATTTTATATTTTTTGCACTTTTTATTATAGTTCGTGCACACAGAAAACTAAAGTGGCAACCGAATTGAAAAGTATATTTTGCTGACTACAACCAATAAATTCGGCAAGTACAACCATAGTACAACCACACTACCAAGTGTCCTTCAAAATATATTTTCATTTCAAGGTCATTTTAAAAATATTCATTGTTTCCTGTCCAATATACATACAAAGTATAGAAACAATAAATACATTGTGCAATAAATGTCCAGACATTAAACGGGAAGCAGAAGCAGAAAAAACGATAGAAACGAATTAAATACAAAGTCAACCAACCATTGAAAATTATAATAAACGACTTTCAAACAGGGTACTATAGAAAACATCTTGAGACTTAAAAAAGAACCAAAACACAGTTCGTTGTACGATCTATGACCCAAAACAAAAACAAAAAGTGATAGAAAATTTTCATCTTCATAGAACAACCGCCGACAAAAAACAACAATACACACACACACCCACACAAAGTTTTAAGTACATAATTGAAGAAATAACATTATTTACCACTAATACAAACACATAGAGACACACACTTAGTTACCTCTACTCACATTCAGTGTGTAACCCAGTCAAATAAGTTTCATTTAATTTATTCCAATCCAGACGAAGTAACTCAAAGATTTTCTAATACATTATATACACTTAAGAGTCTTATTTGCTAAAATGTTAAAATGTTTAAATACGGTCTGTTTGTATGAATGAATGTAAAATCAGCCGAAGGTGAAACGATTATAAGGAAAAAGAGACGAATAAGAACAAGAAATATGGCTAGAAGTCATGCTCATAAAATATATTCGTACACCAACAAACAAACGTATAAGAAATACCTATAACAACAATAACAATACTCAGCCATCAGTAAGACAAAATTCAACCACATCTAAAAAAACACACACACATACATACATACTCACACAAATACTTTACAATGAGTTTGCATTGTGTTTGTCTTTTTGTTTTCACTTTTTTTTTAGCTTTCGTTCGTTTTGTTTGTATGTAAAAATTATTTGGCGCCACCCACAAAAATTTGTGAGCGCACATGTGTTTGCATACTTCTGATGAGGATGATAACCTAAACTTAGGAAGCAGACGTTGTCGAAGGGACCAGAAATTCAAATTGTAAGTTAGTATTGTTAACAAATATTACCGGCTACCGGTTAAAACTTGAAAAAAGAGTACAAATGAGAGCGAGCGTCTAAGAGAGAGAGAGAGATAGAGAGTTGAGTTAAAATTTTGAGCGCAAACTCATAATTGAGTGTTATGTTAAAAGCTTTTAAAATTTTGTAGCATACTTTTTGCAGAAATGGAATACTTTTACATACAATTACTGTATGGGATTATAAGAATTTAACTTAGTTTTAGTTGTCTTAGGCTGGTGGCAATGAAAGGTAATGACAAGTAATGGTAGGTTATGAGTTTCATATTAAATTAATTAGAAAATGTACTAAATATCGTTAAAATGGTTAATCGGCCAATTTTTAATGATTATTCGGGTCGAAGAGTTATTTGAGTTTTAAATTATTTGCTTCGACATTAACCTAAATAGAGGCGATTAATAGAGGAAGCGGTAAATTGATGATCCGAATTGAAAACAATATAAAAATCTAAAATATCCAAAAATTGTATCTTTTATATCGGCTGAAAACAAGGAACATTGTCTACATTTTAATAATATTTTCAGAGTGTTATCATTATAATTTAGCTTAAAATACTCCAAATTGTGCTTATTAAAACTAAACAATACACTCACAATATTTTGTTGTTAAAAACTTAGGAATATGTACTTTAAAACTACTAAACAAATAGCCGGTCTACACGCTTTTCTATTAAATCATTATTTTTAACTAGTGAAAAATAAAAAAAAAAAATACAAAAATACAAAAAATCTTCAAAGATCATATTTGTCAAGTGAGTTATGATGAAAAATTTTTGTCCATGTTTAGAAAAATACCTAAAAATACTCTAGGTTAGATTAGGTTAGGTCGAAAAGAGGATTCGGAGAAGGGAAATGCTTCCCTAATCCGACTCTAATTAGTATTGCTTTATACATTTTATAAAAAACTAATTTTTCTAAAACATGTACAAACGTTTTTCTTCACAACTTACTAAAAAATTAAGATTTTTTAAATCTTAATTTAAAGGTTATACCTTGACAAATAATATGTGAATTTTTAAAATTTTTTGTAATTTATTGTAAAAGATTTTGTGGCTGTTTCAAACGAAAACATTTCTAAATTAAATTTGTCAAATGCATATTAATTAAAAATTAATTGCGACTGTCTATATGACGTTAACATAACACTGTACTAAAATACATTATAAAATTTGCCCTGTGGCGATGTCTCAACTTAAAAAACGCAAAAGTTGTCAACCCTGAACATAAAAACCATACGCCAATCTGGTTACATTGTGAAATAGAGACGGAGGAGATTAGAAAAATAAACAAAAATCTAAAAATAGAATATTTGTGTTATTAGTGCTGTCACTTCTGAGTATAATATACAATAACAGAAAAAGTTAATAGGAAAGAAAACTGCAAGTTAGCTGCATTAGATTCGAGGCCATCATTGGGTGTGATCGCTAAACGGTCGTGACTTGGTATTGTTACGTTTGTAATGTAAGATGAGCGCAGGTTTGATTCTTACAGCCGCAGGTTGTTGAAAAATTTATCATATAGAGACAATCTGACAATTATAAGACACAAATAATAATACAACTTAAATGGAAAATCACTGATGAGCCTGTCCATAAAAAGACAGAAACTAGTCTAGTCTGATTTAAAAATTAATAGTGTTTATTATTTTTAGAGAAAACCGTTTATTCTTCTTCTTAACCTCAACATTTCTAAAAGAAAAAATAGTAAGTTTCTCTCTATTTTCTTGCATTTTTGGTTGAATTGCGAAGTTATATGAATTAAGCCTTCGTTATTCTCAGGTTTTATATATTATTAATAGCATGTACTGCAAATTTCAACTAGTAACGGGCATAAACATTTATTAACAAATGAGATTTAAAGCAAAATTTACACTCGAAAATATTGATGATCGCTTGCGCTAGATGGTTAATTTTTTTATAGGGATCAAATTTGCAGCACATACTTTTCGTAACATATGCAAACTTTTGGGCCTGGCACCATTTTGAAATTCAAAAAAGATATAACAAATTAATCACCTTAATATGCAGTTAATCCACGTTTTACTTTATTAACTTTGCAGTCTTAATGCAGCATTAGTAAATAAGCTATAATAAATAATAACCATATGGTGTTATATATAAAGTGATTAATCTTTCCACTTTTATTAAAATATAGGGAGTTTTGGACGATTATTTGTTCTCAAATGATGATACTGAAATTTTTTTTTTGAAAAAAAATTATTTTTCAACAAAATGTGTTGGCAGCACTGCAGAGTGGCCGAATTATTTCCAAATTTTTTGGAAATAATTGGCCATTTCTGACTTAGTACTCCTATTGCAATGAAATTTGGAACATGCACAAGTGACATAATATCGAGCTTAAGTTTTGATTTTTACCTTCCCATTAGGATTTCCCAGATTTTCGTTTTACCAAGAGTGCTAAATGCAATTCTTTTTAAAAATACAAATATTTTTAAATCTACAGTTAATGCCAAACACTTATACGATATATTTATAACTTCTTAACAGGAAAGATTTTCTGTTAAGGAGTTATAAATATGTCATATAAGTGTTTAGTATCGTTGGAAAAAACATTAAATGTAGATTACGACATTTTGAAAAAGAGTCCCAATTGACACTATTAGTAGAACAAAAACTTGCAATATGTGAAATTTCACTATTTAATAAAATATTTATTAATAGACAATGATTTTTGGGACTTAAATAGACTTTTAAGTCAACAATGTGAAATTGATGTCCGAATTTATGATGGAACTAACGATTACATGAATACGCTCTTATATTCTGATGTGTTTTGGCCTTCGAAAGCATGTTTGCATTCAAGAAGCGCTGAAAAGCCAAAACATCCCCACTTGCACATTAGTACAATATCGCAATTATTAAGTCTCTCCAGCTGATCTCTAGAAAAGTCAGAAACAATCCTAGATGCTGTGTTTTCGAGCAGAGTGAATAATTCAATGCAAGCAGCATGTCCATTAACAGCAATAAGTTCTTATCATTTATTGAGTTATATGAGTTTAGAATTTAAAATTTTCACTATTCAATAAAATAGTTATAATAGACCATTGATTTTTGGATTTAAATAAACTTTTAAGTCAACAATGTGAAATTTATGTCCGAATTGATGATTTTCTGAAAGCAATGCCACAATTCCCAAAAAATAAAAAAAAAATTAAAAAAATACTGTTTTTTTACAATTTTTGCATGCAATGTCTTCTTTTAAGAGACTTACTCAATAAATTAGTTATATACAACTTCCGCTATCTAATTGGAGGCATGCACAAATTTTAAAAGTGGGTTAAAGTTGGTATTTGCCTGAAAAATGTGGCAACTTTAAAGCGGCTGGCGGGAAAAGTATTTACAAATCAAATTTCTTTTTTAACACAACTCGCTGTTGTATAAAAAGGCCTTTTAGAAAAGTATACACACTTTATATGCTCAGAAAGAAAATATTTATCAGGAGTAAACGAATGTTGGTGCTTTTTGGGGAAAATATTGAAAAAATAAATTTTTTTTAATTTCTACTTTAAATGAATGTAGGTTTTGAGTGTAACAATTTACTACTTTTTTTTTTCATTTAATCAAGAATTTATTTAGTTAAATAACCAATATTTTAAAAAGGAAATTGGTCCCGATTTCGTCCCCCTATTCGAAAAACACTGGGCCTGAGGCGGACCAAATTGGGAATTGCACATTTCCAAATGGGAATATCTAGGGAACAATTGGAGATAACATATACACGCAAGCATTTTTTTTTGTAAGTCTCTACTAGCAGATTACAAATCGGATGATAAACAAAAAAAGGCGAGCATTCAAAATTATGTATGCAAAAAGTACCCATTTTTGGGGAGCCATATTGCCGCACCCGGTGGATCTGGGAGGTTAAACATCAAAACTTAATATAACGTCACTTATGCCTGTACTAAATTTCATTGCACTGGGACCACTAAGTAAGAAATGGCAGAATTATTTCTAAAATTTTGTGATTTATCCCACGCCTTGAATGTACAAAATATAACCATCCCGCTCTTAATCAATACGTATGAGTTATATTAACTGTGTGTCATATTACTTATACGCACTAGTGACTTTAGTGTACGACAATACATTTAGATTGCTTTGGATGAGTGAAAGCTCCGTTTTTAACATTAACTCTAGTTTTAGAAATTAAAATTGATATTTTTGGCAAAAATTTAGTTTTTTCTTAAATTTTTTATAATAACACAGTTCAACAAAAATCAGAAAAAGTTGAGACATCGTGGCTGCGACCCATTATTTTTAAAAGCATTCGAAACGCAGATCACGAATATGACTATATAATTTAAAAATTAGCTACAGTTAAAGAAATATTTGCAAACCCAACGAAATGCAGACAACGGAGAAAAAACTTCATATAAATAACGTTCAAATAGTTTTGGATGATTAAAAATACTTCTCTTTCTTTCGCTGGTAAAAACGGAAGTATTAATTCTGGATTTTATTCTGATGACTTGAAAAAAATATATATATATGGCTATTTCAAATTTTTTGAGCACCTGCTGAAACCGACATACTATGGCTCTTATTTCGTTAAGTTTTATGAATTGAAAAAAACGTTGTACAGGGTTTGGATGACTATACTTGAAGGATATGACGTGCAAAGTTTTACATTGAAAAGTCTTCACCTTAAGAATTGGTGGTCATCTAAAATTCGAAAAATTAAGAAATCGACTTGAAACTTGCAAGAGTTTTTTCATTCATTCCGTTTTCTCTGTAATAGTTTTTAGCTTTCAGATCCAAACCAATACAAAATATTGTCACTAGACTTGGAGGATATATCCACAAAATAAAATTTTTTGATATCGCTGCTGGGTGAAAAGTTGCATGGTGGTTTACAAGTGAAACCAAAATTTTCCGAATTTTGAACTTTTTGAAGATTTTTAATAGGGTTTTTGCGCCGTTTAATTAAAATGTGTTTTAAGCGCAGAATTAATAAAACGGCGTAATTTTATAAAGTTTGAGGTATATCAAGTTGGTGTCAGCGCACCAATAACGTTCCACGGACACCACGAACTTAAAAGAAATTAGCGTAAATTTTTTGTAAATGTACCTTTTTTGCGTCTGACAATCTGAATTGTCTTTTTAGTTGGCTAGTGTATTGCGTGATGGGAGTAACTTCGTAAAGTGCACCTCCGAGGCGAAAACGCACTTTAAAATTTTTAAACGCAAAAATTTTATGAACTTTTGAAAATTTTTGCAAAAAAAAACAATTTTTTTTTAAGCTGTTTTTTTATATCAAAACATGGCATGGGAATATGTTTTGGTTTCTAAATAGATTCTTCGCGACGGACTAAACTGATAAAGTGCAAAAAAAATAATTTTTTTCAATCCTGGCGCTTGCAGCGGCAGTTTTTTCCAAACACATTTCGCTTCGTGACAACTAAAGCGCTGTATCAATTCCGCTCAAACGTACATCGAATGGAAGACTTTACTGAGCTTGATACTAAAATCGAGAACGCACCAAAAAATTTTAAGGATTTAAAATTTTATGGAGGAAACAAAATGTTTCTAACCTTAAAAAGCATCCTTGTATAAAATATTTGATTTTGAAAATTTAAAAGAATTATTTTTGAATTCGGGTTAATAAGTAACCCAGAATTCCAACAAGTATTTTATAATCGGTCCAATATTAATATTTGCAAAAAAAACGCGTTTTTTTTTTGAACCCCTAGAAAGTAAGACTATATTTTTAAACAATATTCACGAGGGCCACCTTAACAAATTTCAACAAAACAATTAAAACATACTACCGCGAATATCGCCAATCTGAAAAAATAAAAATCAAAAAAAAAAAAAACAAACAAATCGCAAATTGGTGTAAGAAAGTCAGTTAGGTATTCGGTTTTAAATAACAATAATAATAAAAACAATGCCATCAAAACAAAAAATTGCGGATTAAAAAAAATTGAAAACGGCTTAGAATTTATCACTGGAACCCAAGATTTAACTAACGAAACGTTAGTTACAACTTCCAATTTGCAGAACAATTTTACAAATTTTCAAAGGTAAAAAATCAAAATAGCAAAAAATCATGAGTGGTAAAGTTTAAATGGTTATATCTCTTAAGCCATTAGCGATAGGCAAATAGTTTTTTTTCCAAAATATTACAAATTATGTCTTATACTAGCCGTAATTTTGTAAAATTTTTAACAATTTTAAATAAATTTTTATATGCATACACGATCAAAAAAAAATTTTTTTTATTTTTTTTTTCAGTGTATTTTAAAAAGTATTGAAGCTTTTACAAATATTTTAGTGTGCTAAGAAAGCCCTTAAGGGGTATTATCCACACGCGTTATCCTTTTTCAATTTTAACAAAAACTGTAATTTTAATATTTTTTTTTTAATTTTGAACTTAAAACCGCCGTAAAATTTGCGCCGCTTAATAAAAATGATTAACGCGAACGGATTTCACACGCTAAAATATTGGCTTATACACACACAAATCGACATTGATGTCAGACAAAAAAAAAAAACTTAAGGTGCTGTAAATTTTTGAAGTTGCCCATATATGTAATATAAACAAAATTTTTGCTATATTTACCTCAAATTTAGTAGAACGCAAATACCATTATTTTGCTGAAAACAACAGAAATTTTTGCTAAAAACTTGTAGATTGCTGATTTCATAAGGGAAGACTTTTATTCGCATTAAAACAAAAACTAAAAAATTCCTTAAAAATTTCTCATTTTTTAATGATTTTTTTGTCTACTAATATTTGGCAAATTTTAGCAGATTATTTTGTTACTTTCAATTAACTAAAATTTAGCTCAAATAACACTTAATATTTGTAAATTAAACAGATTTACTAATATTTAGTAAAAAAAATCTGCTAATTCTAGCAGTTATAGCTTTTTTTTTTGCTAATTTTACAGGTTTATTTCTTTGCTGTATATGTCATTTTTTAGACATCCGATTATCCGATTATATTAGATTTAATTTTTAAACCAACTTTCTCGAGTAATAAATCGATTTTTGTGCATATTTTTTTAATGCTCAGTGCATGTTCCCTGGTCCTTTACAACAGTTTTAAATTGAATACATGACTTTCATCTCAAGTTTACTCATACCCAGCAAAATAAGAGCTGAGGAAGAAGTAATAAAAACACTACATCTACTGATCCGGATGTGGTGCAAATTTAGGTGAATCATTAATGATTTTACCATTGTCGTGTCATTGGGCGGATGGAGTGAATATATAACTTCTTTGATAGCATTTTAAACAGTGCATGAATGCTATTTTTCAATAGTTCATGGAAGGTCTTTTTCAAATGTATATTAATATTTTTATTTAATAAAAATGTGCCGTATACTTTAGGTATGTATATTTCTTTGAATATTAAAAAAACAAAATCTTTTGGTGCCAGCGAGTATTGAACACACGAATCTGAGTTACGATCTGCTGTATTAAAGTAGACCGCTCTACCATTTGCACCAAATTTACTTATACAGCACAACAAACTTAAAACGAACTTAAGTTGAAAATATTGATATATTTTTTATAAAAACAAATATTTAATAAAAAAAAAATAATGATTTTTAAAACATTTTTATTGTGTGACCGTATCACTGAGATATAAATTATTTTTAAAATATTTATAAGTTTTGATGAGGTTAAAAAAAATATTAAGAAATAATGAAAAACATCATTTAACAATTCTGAATTCATTACATATTTTAAAATATTTTTTAATAATTAATTTGACGAGAAGTGTCTTTAATAATATACCAGACAATGGGAATAAAATATTGGAGAAGTAGTTTAACTGCAGGTAGGGAAAAGTGGCCTGCAATGAAACGAGTGTGCCTTGAAACGTAAGATCTTTTAATGTTTCCCGTATTTTTTTCTAAAGATTTGGAGAAAGAGGTCGGTGAAAACTCTATAGGTAAATTAAAGTGATATATTTAAATTAAGTAGAAGTTATGAATTTATTATTTTACTAATTAATTTTTATTATTAATAAACTAGCTTTCAAAATTTGGCTTCGATATTTTTCATTTTTGCTAATTTTTTGCGATCAGAAACAATAGAATTAAAAAATCAAATAGTTTTTTTGAATATTGCACACGTTTCAAGGCACACCTAAAAAGTATATCTTGAAACAAATATGAAAAGTTCGATAAACAAATTTTTGCAGTGAAATACATTTTTGCATTTTCTTATCAGCCCTGGTAGGCTAGTTGGTAGTGTGCTGGCTTATCAGTGCGGGGGTCGTGGGTTCGATTCCCACCAGAGGCACTGGTTTGTTTTCGCTACAATGCGCCGAAAGCCATAGTAGCTAGTGCTCGGTTAGGGAAATAGTATATAATTTGTAATTATATGATTATTAATTAATAAAAAAAAAAAAATTTCTTATCACCATAAAAATAAAAAATATAAAACCAGGTTTTTTTATATTTTTAAATAAGTTTTACAAAAAGTTCCATCGCAAAAGGCAAACAATAGATTTTTATCAAATAATTATATCAATTTTCTAAAAAAAAATTCTTTACGATTAAAGTCAAGATGTTAATTATTTGGACGTTTTTAAATAACTTAATTCTCTTAAAATACTCAGAAAAAAACAAAATTAAATAAAAAATACTAAAAAATTTACTAGAATTAAAAAAAAATAAAATTATCTCCCCGGCCCGGAATCGATCTCGCAACTTTCTGATTTCAAATCCAACCACTTACCACCTCAACCTCCAAATAAAAAAAAAAATATATATATATGAACTTATGAAAAAGTACTTCTTAGGATGTTATTAATTTAAATAGCAATTAATTTATATGGTGATGCAAATGCTGTTTAAAATAACTTTAATTTAACATTTTTGGCAGTTGTTAACAATAACTTCTATTAAAGTAAAAAATGTGCGTATGCTAATGCTTTGGAAGTCAAGTTAAAGAGGTTCTTCAAGCACTACTTCCACTTTATTTTGCTGGGTACTTGAATGCAATTCTCTGAAATTATTATATAAATTAATGAATATTTCTATGTTACTTTTGGAAAATTAAATTTTATTACTCACGTTCATATTTAATTGAAAGATTGATTAAAGATTAACGCGAAAAATAAGAATTTGCGCTAACATGAACTTCGTATACCTCAAACGGAAGAAGTTAACAATTTAACCACATATTTTCGATTCCGCAAATAATTTAAATTTTCTTATTACATTTTATTTCTTGTTATTAAAAAACCTATATAAATACAACAAATTTTCTTAAAACTAAAAACTAACGTGTTTTGGTGAAAAAAAAATGTATGGGAAAACATGTACAAAACCTGTTTCATTTCAAAACATATCTAAAACACGTTCAGTGGCAACGTAGTATAAGAAAAATATTCAATAAGTAATCGAAATATAACCTGTTCTCTAAAGTAAAGACAATTTTTTTTAATAATAGTAAAGACAAAAATTTAATTAATATAAAACAATTTGAGTTCGACTAAATATCTATCTATTATAAATCTCAAACCTTGTTTTTTTTTTTATTAAAAAAACACTTGAGAACAAACTTTAAGTTAATATACAAATTTTTGATTTTTATCAAAAAATGTTTAAGAATTTTTCAATTTGTTTTCAAATATTTTTCAATTATAAAATTTTGGGAAAAACTTTTTGAAAATTAATTAAATTAAATTACTGGAAATGTACGATTGATATCAAATTAAAATTTTAAATTAAAATTTCTGAAAGGCTTGAATCGATGTTTATTGGAATAATTTTTAAACTCTTTTCAGAAGCTATAGCGGACAACTTCATACAAAAAAATTATTAGGCAGAAACAATTTTTTTAAATACAAATTCTTAAGTTTGTTTCGGAAGGTAAAACGAACAACTCTAACACAATTTGATATAGATATAAATTTAATTACCTATATTTCAGCAACATCTTGTCAGACTTTGATGATTTGCTATTTGCGTCTTCGTTTTTTTAGTCACCAAAAAATTTTAAGTTCAGTTCATATGGGGAATTATAGTGGGAATGTATTTTTAAGTTTAAAGCATGCAATATTTTTCTATGTAAATTTCATAAATAAGAAGTTCAACATGTTGTTTAACCATATTTCCGTTAATTTCAAGTAAAAAACTATCAGTATTTTGGAAAAGCACTTAAAAGCACTAAACTTAAGCACTAAACCTTTACAAAATTTTGTTTTATGGAGTTACCCGAAATATCGTCTGAAAAGCTCATATGTATCAAAATTGATTTGAACATGATTATGAGGTTATGAAAATTTTGTTTTTTTTTTTATAAAATTTTAAGTACATAACATTTTTTTTAATGAATTTTCGATTTTATTATTAAGCTTATTAAAATCTTTTATTTGATGTACATTATGTCGAAATTGATACAGCGCTTTAGTTGTCATAAATCGAAATGTGCTGGAAAAAAAAATTAAACTTTTCAGCACTTCATCAATTTAGTTCATCATAAAGATTCACTCTAGAAACGTAACTATGTTCTCAAGTCATGTTTTTTTTTATAAACAAATGTGAAAAAAATAATTTAATTTCGCAAAATTTTTAAAGAGTACAACAATTTTTTTGCATTTCAAATTTTTAAAATTTCTTTATCCTCGACTATAAATGTAAATGTCAGATGCAGAAAACATACCTACATTTTCAAAATATATACGCCAATTCCTCATTTAACTTATAAGTTTGTGATGTTCGTATCCTATTACTGATGCGCTGACATCAACTTCGTATAACTCAAACTATATAAAATACGCCATTTTTTAAATATTTACTGTTCCCAAAACTTAATTCCATTAAGCGGCACAAAAACCTCAGAAAAAAACGGCAAACATTTTATGGTAAACTTTTCACCAAGCAGCCATATGGAAATTATTTTCATCAGTGAATGTATCTCCCAAGTCTAGTGAGTCCATTTTGTATTGGTTTGAATCTGAAAGCTAAAAGCTATGAACAAAAAAATAAAATAAATGAAAAAAATCTTGTAAATTTCAAGTCATTTTTTTAATTTTTCGAATTCTAAATGACCATTAATACTTTTGGTGAAGGCGTTTCAACATGAAACTTTGCATGTCATAACTTTTAAGTATAGTTAACTTAAAATTTTGAGAAATAAATGGCATCTAATGTCAGTTTCAACAGGTGTCGAAATATCTCATAACCAAGTTCAATGAAATTTGAAAGAAAGGAGTGTCGAAAGTTATCAAACCTACCAATGGATTAAAGAGCACACTCAGAGAACTTCTGCTGTAAATAATTGTAGTTGTTTGAGTTGTAATACAGTATCTTTCTTTTTAAGTGAAAAACAGTCATTTGTAAAAGAAATTTCAGTTTTGACTACAATTGTAGTTCATTTAAAAAAACAAACCACATCAAATTACTGTATTATGATTTTACATGCATTTTATACAATAGTTTTTATTATAATAAATATAATAATAATTTATTATAATAAATATTATAATAAATATAATAATTATAATAAAACAAATAAATGTTTGCTTATTTTTTACTGCAAATGTGGTTAATTTTTACTACAATTGTGGTTCAGTTTGTGAACAGTAAAAAAAGAATGACAATGTTAGTTGAATTTACTGAAAAGTAAGTCGTCCATTCTTCAAGTGAAATATCATTTGCTTTTAACTACATATGCAGTGGTCTTTACCTACATATTATTCTAAGTGCAGTTTTCGAATTTTAGATGCAAAATTTTTTTGGATTTTTAAATCTTATGATGTTACATACATTTCTCTACTGATGGTTGAATTTTATAATCATGTTTTATTTTAATTGACAATTTAATTACATTATAAGTTAAAAAAAAAATATATAAGTTTAAAATAATATTAAATCAAAATCCGTTAAAAAATTCAATTTAAAATGAATTTATATTTCTATAGCTACAGTGTCGCTTAAAATAAGTAAAATAAGTCAAATTAAAATAAAAAAATGTAAAAAAATATTTAATTTACTTACGAATAATAAACAAACAACCTTATTCATAAAAATGATTAGACTTTTTAAAACTAATTAATAGATTTTTTTTGCATATAAATTTAAAAATAATATCAAAATTTTCTTTTCCAATGCCAATTTTAAAGTTTATATTGCTTAACATTGAAATGAGCATTAAAAATTTCATTTATATCTTGTTAATATTTTTGCTCGTCACTTTACATTCCAAAAATTTACATCTTCATACATAAATAAATACATGAATGATAAATATTTATGTACATTAAATTGAAAGCAAAGCAAGTGTTAAAAAATGTCATCTCCACTACCCAGTGTAGAAACGGTTATGATATGCCATAACTTTTCTCACTACCAGTAATGACACGAGCTTACTCTCTGCATTACTTTATCTCAAATAATGAAGACATACTAATAAGTAGGTAATTTTCCCACTAGTTTAATACAAACAATAATGCGTTACTCCTAAGTACTTATTTTTTATCATTTTTATATTTATTTTTGAAAATCTATTCTTAGACTCATTATTTTTTCACTTCTAGTAAGTACATATTTAGCTAGTTATTTTTGATTTTTTGTTAGTTGGAAAGTAATTGACATTTTGTGCAAGCAAGTCATTTGTGTTTTTATCTATGAAGTATAACTTGTCGATATAGCTCAGATGGTAGAGCGGTTGACTGACAACGTGGTTGCGCGGGTTCAAATCCCGTGTGGGCACATTTTATAAAAAAATTTTTTTTAAAAAAATATTTTTTTTTTATTAAATTTAGTTCTCTCATTATTTCTGTCCATACACTTAGGAAATTATGTTGGTAAAGACGACAGCAATTGTAGTCAAAAACAAATGAAATATCATTTAAAAAAAGGACGACTTACATTTCATTAAATTCAACTAACATTGTCATTTGTTTTTTAATGTTCAAAAAATGACTAACAATTGTAGTAAAAATGAACCACATGGTAGTAAAAAATAAACAAACATTTATTTATTTTTATTTTTTTAAATAACAAAAAACAACTGTAAAAAATGAATGTAAAATCATAAAACAGTCATTTGATGTGAGTTGTTTTTTTAAATGAACTACAAGGTTAGTTAAAAATTTTATTTGTTCTACAAATGACTTACATTTACATTAAAAATAATAAAACTGTATTACAAACAAAACAACTACATATTTTTAAAGCAGAAGTTCCCTGAGTGTACTAGCAAGCATTTAGGTAACCACATATCTTTTGATTTTTCGTAAGGTTCTTAGTAATGATATGTCATTATTTTGCACGACAGGCTTATATAAAAGTAATGAGATTTGGAATGACAATTGTAAGTACCATTACCAAATATGTACTTATACACTGCTTTGCGTAACCATAATTACAAATAATTTTAGTTTTTTTCTCTGATATTACAAACATTTTGTTAAAATTTATAACTGTTTTTCAGATTGTGATAACTGATCTCTTATTGTGTAAAATTTAAGAAATTATTTAAGAGATTGATTTAAGAGTTTGATTTAAGAGAAAAATTTTATTATTTTGTTGGTGTTTCATAACTATTTTATGTAATTTTAATTTATTTTCAATAAAATGCAGCCTGGTTCATATCTAAGTGATTTTGAAAAAAAAAACAAATTTCAGCCAATTTAAAAGATGCCTTAAGTTTTCCGGAAATAACTAGAAAATAAACCGTTAACATGTGGTTGTCACAAATTTTGCAAATAATTCAAGTGCTTATGGTAAAAATAAAACAGGCGGCCCGAAAAAAAGCTTTCAGATCGAGAACGGCATAAAATATTCAACTGTGCTAGCAACTCATTAAGAATCTCAAGCAGATTATCGATGAATGTAAGGTAAATGCGTCCAAATAAACCATAAGTAGGCTCATAGAGGATTCCCCGAGAATTACTGGCTGATGTCTATGCCAAGGCTACTACCCCGCCACAAAACTGCTCGACTTAAATTCGCTAAAAGGAATTTACAAACCAACTGGAGAAAAGTAAGTCAATAATCGCTGTTGTTGGTAGGACTGTTTAAACATAGATTTCTTTTAAAGGTGATTTTTTCTGATGAGAAAAAAATCAATCTTGATGGTCCAGATCAAATTACAAAAATAAATTTCGAGGCGGATTCTTAATGGTTTGGGGAGGTTTTTGTTATGGTATGGTATATGGTATGCTTTACGAGTATTTGGCATTTCCAAGCACCAGAATGAATTCTTCTGAGTACATTACAGTTTTACAGTTTTTTTTTTTGTCATTTATTGAAAATAGAAACGAAGAAGAATTAATTTTCCAGCAAGACAATGTTTCAGTACAAATAAGTCGTCAGACGATGGAATGGCTATCATAAAAAAATATAAGAGTATTGGAATGGCTAGCATGTTCTCCGGATCTAAATCCCATTGAGAATATTTGGGGAGTATTAACCCGTCGAGTTTACACAGTAAACCGTAAACCGTTTTTCATTCAAAAGAAGCAGGTAATGAAGCGTGGAGGTCTATAACGGAAGAACTACGAATAAATCTGAAAGAGAGTATGTCTGATCAAATTTTTGAATTGATTCAGATAAATGAGTTTTCGCTCATTATTAAAACTGCTGCTTTAAAATATTTTTCTTAAATTTTTGTATATTTTGATATATTAAGTTAAGTTCATTAATAGTTATGAAACACTTATTGATTTTACGATTTATTTCTCGAGCTTTCTTTTTTTTATTAATTTTCTTGTTAATTCTTTAGAATTGTATTTAGAATAGCAGGTTTCTAAGGCCATTGATTTTCTAATGCAAATAAACACTATTTATTTCATTATTTTATCCGACGTTTCGTTGGGATTATTTCCAATTTCTTCTGGGATATATTTTATTAAAATAAATAATCTTTTCACTTTCACATTTAAACTTAAAGCTTTAGTCCGTATTTAAACCGACACAAAAAGTACGACTAGTACCACAGATTAAACTTAAATTTGAAAAAATTTAAAAATAAATTATAAAATGTCACAGTATAATTAAAAACTAACGCTTAATAGGGATTTTTACTCCCCTTTATTTATTCCTTTTTAAATAGTAAAATAAAAATAAATTGTGTTTTTTTGTTAAATATTATTCATTTTCCATTGGTTTTACATTTATGCCGGCTAAACTCCTCTACTTTTTTTTGTAACTTCTGAAATTTTGTGAAATTAATATGTAATTATATCACTTATTTGGTAATACTATTTTACACTGGGTACACATACAAGTAAAATTTACAATCACATTCCATGATAACACCAAAAATACTGAAAAAAGCAGAAACACAAACTGAATGACAGACAAAATAACAAAATAGATGATTTAATTATAGCAGACAAACAAAAAAATTAAAAAAAAAAAAACAATGTTTGGTTATGATGACATGACAATGATGAACAAAATACTGTTGCTGCTGCTACTGCTTAAGCTGATCATGATAAAATGATGTGGAAGGATGTTGTAGGTTTGATAATGTTGAGTGACAACACAATGTATAAAGTATACGCCATAAAGGTAATCAAGCGTTAAATGTATACAAAAATACTCGCATACACACCACATGTACAATTTACATATACTCTTAAATAAATACATATACAGTGTCGGCCAAAACTAACTGTACAAAACCTCCATGCTTTTTTCTTTTGAGTGTATTTTAAAAACTAAGGCTCGTATTAATATTCTGTGAACGCCAGTCGATAAAAGACTTACTATTTTAAATAATATGCTTTGGTTTATTTAAATACCGTTAGTTTTAAATATTTGAGGAAACAAACAATGTCGCTATCTCAGATACTGACGCGACATAACATACTGAACTAATATAAGGATTATTCTATTTTTTGCAAAAACGATTTTGTTTTCTTAAATAATAAAATTCTTTAAATTTATTTTCATCGGGATAAACATTAATTGCATTTATAGTAATTAAATGTGCTAAAGTCCCAAAACTTATTTAACAAATTGTGAAAAACAATCTGATGTAGGCGTGTCCCTATCCGGATTTCATTCCTGCCCAAGGAAATCTTCAGGGGACTTTGTTATTAGAATTTCTAGAGATATTTGTTATGTTAAATCACAAACTCAATGAGAATTTCATGTCCTCGTCTAGGAGCGAGATTCAAAATTTAAAATATCAAAGAAAAAAACAAAAACAACAACAAAATATTGTCACAATTGGCTTTGTCATCTTCCAAATACTACTCTGTTTTAATCTGTTTAATCGGTAAAGAATGATCTTCAAAAATTGCAGTTCTGTGAAAAAAAAAAACATTTATACTGCATTGAGGTCCTTAAATATAAGAAATTTTTTTAGTTTTTAAAATTATATCATAAAATAAATAATTATAAAGGATAACAAAAATTTTTTTTTGGCAAAAAGCGTTTTTATATGAAATATTAGAGTAAAATGATAATGTTCCATCAAAAAATAGTGCTTACCCAGAAGCAGTTCTGGGATGCATTATTTAATTACCGAGCACTTCCGAAACAATTCCAATTCCAATTTTTTCTTTTATGGCTTGTTAGAATAGAAACTGTATTTAAAATCGATGTCAAGTCTAGTTATCCAAAAAAGTTGCTTAAACGTACGTATTTTGATTAAAAACCCCATATTTCACCATATAAAGAGTGTTTTCATTTTTCAATGAACTTTGTGCAGACCTTAGCGTTATCCCATCGGCCCCAAATTTTTTATTGAAGGCTTGTAGGCCAAATGGAAACTTTTTCGGCCCGGCAATCAATAAAAAAAAAAATAATAAGTGGTCTACTGCACAAATTATGCAAAGGAACATTTTAATAACTCTTTTAAATTCAGCAAAAATCGGGGATGTTATATGTGGCAAGTGGCCCCACCACCACTGCCAGACTGGCGTTTACAGAAAATGAATACGAGAGTACGTTTTTAAAATACACTCAAAAGAAAAAGCGTATTGGTATTGTACAGTTAGTTTTGGTCTACACTGTAAATACAATATTTTACACAAGTAAAACTAACCACAAATTGTTAATGCTTGATAATGTTGTTATTATTGTTGTAATTTTGTATGTTGTTAAATAAAAATAAAAACAACAACAGTAATGAGAACATAAAGTCAAAAGGTTAATGCAATTAATTAATATACAAATGTTAAAATGCAAAAAAAAAAAAAAATATATCACTAATTCCATGTGAAATCGCCACAAACCTGACCAAGGGTGTATGGATATTCTTAAAATTGTGAACATAAAGTCTCAATGGAGCCATAAAAACAATGCCTCTTCTAGATTTTTAAAATTTAAAAAACTCGCGATTTTATTCAAGTTTTTCATTTTTCAAAAGTTGTGAAGTTTGTAGACCCATAGTTTGTTAAGTATATGGACTATTTTAAAAATTTAAAAAGTTTCTTTAAGCTACAGCTGTCTACTATTACGATCTGTAATTTAGAAATAATGCCTTCTTTCCCTTTCTTTCTTTGATCTTTTTTTTTTTTTAATTAATTAATAATGATATAATTACAAATTATATACTATTACCCTAACCGAGCACTAGCTACTATGATCTTCGGCGCGTTGTAGCGAAAACAGACCAGTGCCTCTGGTGGGAATCGAACCCACGACCCCCGCACTGATAAGCCTGCACGCTACCAACTAGCCTACCGGGCGCACTTCTTTGATCTTAATTTAGAATATTGTCAGTTTCTGAAAACTAAGTGAGTTAAATCGAGAAGACAATAGTTTTGGCCAAATAAATTGACTTTTTTCTGTAAATTTAATGTAATATCGATCCATTGGGATGAAACTTGCACAAAGTTGAGTCCTATTCAGTAGTAGTTATGACACAAAATTTCATCGGTCAAGGACTCTCTGAGTTGGAGGGTGTTGAATTTTCACATTTTCGTCAATCAGACCCTTTTTTCGGATACATACACTCGAAATAGTTTGTAGTTTAAATTAACTGAAAATGTAATTTAACATAACTGATAAATCACTTAAAATTTTGTCTACTTACTTTTCATATAAATAAAATGTTTCTTATTTAGAAATGTTGAGGTTAAGAAGAAGAATAAACGTTTTTCTCTAAATATTATAAACACTATTAATTTTTAAATCAGACTAGACTAGTTTCTGTAAATAACTAACAAATTCGTAAGAACAAAAGAATAGTAAGTTAAAAATAAATGTTTAATTGTAAAAATAAAAGTTATATTTAGTAAAAATAAAATTTATATATAGTTATTTGAAATTATTACAGTTTTTTTGTTTGTTTTCTGCTCTAAAAAATGTAAACGCACACACATTTGTGTAAACTTTTTCAAGTTCTTAAAATTTGAATTGAAATAATTTTGTATATAAACAAACCATTTTAATAAAAAACAAACCCGAATATTTTGTAAAAAAGAATTATTTATAACAACAGTAACGGTAACAAATAATCTACAATATTCCGTTTTTGTGGTTAAATTTTTATGAAACTTTGAATAAAAGGAAATAATAAATGAAACTTAAAAAATCGGTAAATGGTTGTAAATTATTTTGAACAAATGTATAAAAAGTTGAAAAAATATTTGTTTGAAAAATAAATGCATGTTCTTTTATTTTTAACTCAACTGGAAACTTTTTTTATTAAACTACAAACTGTAAACTACACTTAGAATACTATGTGGGTAAAGACCACTGCAAATGTGGTTAAAAACAAATGAAATTTCACTTGAATAAAGAACTTTACATTTCAGTGAATTTAACTAACATTGTCATTTGTTTTTTACTGTTCAAAAACCACAATTGTAGTAGAAATTAACCACATATGCATTAAAAAATAAACAAGCATTTATTTGTTTTATTTTTTTTTAATAAACAAAAACTACTGTATAAAATGAATGTAAAATCATAGTACAGTAATTTGATGTGGTTTGTTTTTTCAAATGAACTACAATTGTAGGCAAAACAAAAATTTCTTCTACAAATGACTGCTCTTTTACTTGGAAAATAAACTGTATTACAACTCAAATAACTACAAATATTTACAACAGAAGTCCCCTGAGTGTACATAATATTCTGAGTGTAAACCAATACTGATAAATTTTATATATAAAGGGTCCGCCAAATAACTTTATTTTTTTTGAAAAAAAACTACTGAATATTTTCTCAAATTTATTTTTTTATTTGAAAGTACAATCCTTCCGGTTAATAATGGAAAATAGTTTCATTCAAATGGCTGTCTCGGCTGGCCATGCAGTAGCCTACACGATCGGTCCAATTTTTAAGCACATTATCGATTGTGTACAGCTGTATTTCACCAATGGCTTCACGAATATTGTCCTTTAAAGCGTCAATTGTCTCTGGTTTGTTGGCGTAACACTTATCTTTGACGGCACCCCACAAATAATAGTCCAACGGTGTCAAATCGCAGCTCCGAGGTGGCCAAACGACATCAGCTCTGCGGCTGATAATGCGATCTTCAAAAACAGGGCGCAAAACATCGAGTGTAGCTTCGGCTGTGTGGCACGTAGCGCCGTCCTGTTGAAACGAAATGTTGCCAATATCCTCCTCATCAATTTTTGTAAACAAAAATTCGTTCAACATGGCCCGATTACGATCGCCATTGACTGTAACTGCAATTTTCGCACACATTCTGCAACATTACCATGATTTTCAAAGTAATGTCGCAGTATTTCTCAGCGTTGTTCAAGCGTATACACAACCATGTTCGTTCAGCGGAAGAATAAAACTAATTATCTGTCAAATCAGAAATGAGCTAAGTGTTACCATTCACGAAATAAGCACTAGTTGAAAAAAAACGTTAGATGGCGGACCCTTTATTAGAAATATATGAATAAAAGGTAAATTCTAAAGTTTTATTGTTATGGAGTTATAAACACACATGCAACTGTTTGGTAGTTAAAGAAATTAATTAATTTTTAAAAGAATTCCATTTAGTAGGTACTGGTGAAACAAAAACTTGCGAAATCCCAATAGGAAGGTACAATTCACAGTTTTTGTTAAAAACTGTCACTATTTAATAAAATATTTATTAAAGCGATGATGAGAATATTATGTAGGTAAATACCACTGCAAATGCAGTTAAAGTTAAATGAAATTTCACTTAAAATAAGGACGATTTTCATTTCATTAAATTTAACTAACATTGTCATTTGTTTTTTACTGTTGATAAAATGAACCACAAATGTCGTACAAATTAACCACAAATGTAGTAAAAAAATTTACAATTGTTTCTTTGTTTTTTTTTTTTCAAAATAAAAACAAAAACAGTAATGTGATGTGGGTTGTATTTTAAAAAGAACTACAGATGTAGCCAAAACTGAAATTTCTTCTACAAATGACTTTTTTTCCACTTAAAAATAAAGATTTTGTATTACTACTCAAAAAACTACAAATATTTACATCAGAAGTTCCCTAAGTGTAATTAAAAAAATAAAATGGTACTAAAAGAATTTCGATTTCAATTAGTTAGTCAACTCAATGAATTAATCCCGTGTTTGACCTGCCAACAAAATGGGGACATTTTACTCTTGGGGACAAATAGTAAAAAAGTGCTAACCCAAAAAATACACCTGGACTTCAATGAAATTTTTATATCTTATAACAAAAAAGAAAAAGTCAAAGATCGACTGGTTTTTTCTGAAGTGCTAACTATAGCAAAAAGTCAAGTCACAAATTACCCCGTTTTTCATTTTGTGCAACTTTTCGGTATTTCTACCATAGGAACAATAAGCAAATGTGATATCCTCGGAAAGGGATTTCAGAGCTGCATATGCTGATGTATAGCTTTTGTAAAATTTCCCGATTTTGTTGTTGTTATTGTAAAAAATGTACTAAATTTTGGGGTAATTTATACATAGATGTATACAAGTATCACTGCCAAATTTATATATGTAAACCCTCATTAAGTTTAAGTGTACCAATATTTTTTGTTTTTTGATATTCGGGATACTTCGGCTTTTTTAGCGCTCTTCCCAAAAGACCAATTTTAGTGGTTTTTTGAGAGCTCTGCGAACAAAATATGGGCAATATGCATATCAAACTTCATAGTTTTTGAGTATTTTAAAATTATGTACATTTTTATTTTCGTTCTTTAAATTTCTGACATACAAAAAAGTGTCAAAAAAATAATTGATTCTTTAGAATTGATTATTTTTTTTTACCGAAGAACAATTTACTTTATATTTTTAAGAACTACATACATTTTTTAATAAAGAAATAGTTCCATTGTAAAACTACGAAGTACTTACACAAAAAAAATAAATAAATAGTTCCCTAGAAAAAATAAGAAGTACTTACATTTAAAGAAGTAGTTCCATAAGTAAATTCAACTTTTACTCACACGTGATTCTCCTAGGTCACTCAAATATAACGATCAAAACTCATACGGAAATAAAATCCTAAAAAGTGAAACATCGAATTGTTATGATAACATGGGTTTGTCACAATTTTGGAGCTATAAACCACGAAAATATAAATTTTTCAAAAAACAAGAACAATTCAAAATTGAAAAACAAAAATATGACTCACGCACAATCACCCTCGAAATTTTTTTTTACACTCACTCACGATAACGTCAGTAATTTCAACTTCCACTCACAATTTTCTGCTCACGTGCGCTTCCCCAATTTATACCTAACCACTTTTTTTTCAAAATTAGGAACTACTTCCAATAACGTCCTTTTATTAAGAAAAAGTATATGGTTACTTCTTGAGTATAAAAAGTAATACATATAAGTTAATAACATTGTTATTTTCTTTTAAGTAAATAATTACTTTGTTATTGAGTTCATGCTTTCTGGTTTAAATTTAAAGAATTGATTACAATACTACTTGCTTTTTTTAACTCTATCGTTGGAATGAGTTTGGTATTGCAGTTACTAAATTTGGCAATGAGATATGTAAGCAAGTGTGGGCATCACCTTCTTTTTGGAATGTGTAATTTTTTCCTGGGATAGTACATAAATATCTAAAACGTACTTCAAAATACGCAAAAACGTGTTATTTGATTAATTTTCTTACAAAAAAGTACCAAACAATTTGCGCCCCAAACATAGGCAATATGCACAACAATTTTCATATAATATGCATAATATCGTCATATTTTTAGATTATTTTAAAATTATATACGTTTTGTTTGTCATTTTGTTAATTCCCCATTTAAAAAGTGTCAAATAAATCGGGTTTTTTAAAAAATAAAACCAACACGAATTTTGTATAGTTTTAAAGTTGCAGTCCAATTTGTAAGAATACTTTAGTAAATTTTTAACGTGTTTTGTCATTTTCATGACGTCATATTTTGGAACCCCAATGGGTCCGGAACCTGAAATTTATGTTTCGTCGATTTCTTGTGGGCGTTGCGGTGTAATGCTTAGCGCATTGGACTGTTACACAGATGGTCCCGGTTCGATTCCCGGCGACGGCAATATCAATTTAGAAAAATAATATGTATGAGTTTTCTATCCATCATATGTATCGTATTATATATATCGTATCGAATCAGGGCTATGAACCAAAAAGCTTCAATAAGTTCGCCAACTCTCTATCAGGTGGCGAGCAACAACTGTTGTAAGACTTATAATCTCACAATGTGTCCATGTTTGCCATGTTTGATGCCCTTGATCTTTCCCAGCTTTCATCTCTCCACTATCCCCTTTCCAAAGAAATCAACACATAAATAAATAGGAAGATTTTCCTGAGTGTAGCTTCTCTTTAAAAAAGAAAAAAGTATATTTTGGTAGAGTAAGGTTTAAGTTGTGTTACTTTCCAATATAAAACTACAAAATTTCTTAATTTTAGTGGTTATAACAAGTTTACTTATTTTTGTAATTAATCATGTGTAAAATAATTAAATTCTACAAATTTTGGGAAAATTTCAGTAAACTTCCTTCCAATGATGAAAAAAGTGCCATGAGCTTTTTTACGCCTCTTTTAACAGAAAAGTACACTGTTTTTGTTTTTCTATTTTTCTGTTTTACGCTTTTTAAAATTTTTGTTGCGCTTTTTATTCTCAAAAAGTTGGCAACACAGATGTTAAATTGATTAATTAATAAAAATACTAAAGCACTTTAATATAAAATTTTTGTAAAACACATGTCCATAAGTTAAATGTTAAAGGACATGTTTGTTTTAAAATATTTCTTTAGAGGCCAGCAGGTTGTTTTCATACACACAATACTCAACAATTATAATTATTTACGCATTGTGCGTAAATATATTTTAAAATATTCGCCCACTCATATTATTTAAAATAAAATTATAAATATACAATCACTTGCATTGAAATTGCAAAAATAAAAAATAAAATAAATAGCCACAAAAGCTCATTTAAAAAGAGTCGGAAAAAAATAAATATAAATGTAGTGGTGTTGATTCAAATACCGGAAGTGCAATTTAATACGTACTTGGTTATAACAACACAACATAAACATAATATTTAACAAACGGATGTGGCAACGCCATAACAATGTTGCCAATTAATAACAAACAACAACAACAAGATATGAGAAAAATCACACATACACTCAATTCATTGTATACTAAGGTATTCAATAGATTAACCGTTACTAATCCATGAATTTCAATCAAACAATTGTTCGGGTAATTTAAAAAAAGCCAATTTCGAGTAACGAATAATTCGAATAATTTTGGTCGATTAATCGAGTTAATCGAGTAAATCAGAAAAACTATTTATTTCAGGTCAATCTTATGTTTTTGAATTTGTTTCGTATTAAAAAAAAATATATATATTATAAAATATAAAGTAATATGTCCGTTACCGTTTTAATTTACATATTTTATATGCTTAGAAGGGGTATAACTTTCATACATGTAGGTAATACGAAACTGATAAAAAACGTATTTTGCTTGTGTCATTTTGGAGAAAAAACGTTCCGCACCGAGACCAATTCCTAAAATATAAGACTTTTAGCAATTTTTAAAAATATTTCTAAAATATCCTTGAACAACTACAGACAGAACAACATTTAAAGGTTAGTATATGTAAACTATAAAAAAATTATGACCAAAAGGTCCGATTTCCATAAATTGACCGAAACTTATAAATATATTAATATTCAACAAAAAATCGAAACAATCGCAAAACTATTATATTGTGTAAACATTTTTACAAGATTTGGATTCCACTTAATTCATCGTCATCTTTTGGTGTTAGATCACGTATTGGGCCGTTCACTTTTGTGTTTCTGACCGATGTATATTCATTTAATAACATAATTTAAACATTATCTATTTTTCAAAAAAATTAAAATCAAACAAAAACCTATCTTCAAAACTTTTTTCAACGACCGTAATGAAGTTATATTATATTTCTTCATACTTTTCGAAGACATAGACTGCTTGTCAAATTATTTTTGATATTTGAAAAAAAAAACGCTAAAAGAAATATCCCTAGTTTTCTTTAAGTCGAACTTTATAAAAGCTAATAAAAAACCTCTTTAAAAAGTGTAACACTAAAAGTTAATACTATGAATTTGTAATATTTACTAAACTTTATTTTTATTTTTAATTCTGACAATAAAAGAAACATTTCGAAAGGGCTGATTTTCTATTAATTTTGATTGTGTTTGTGTTCTTTTAAGGAAAAATTACCGAAATAAAATATTGAAATTATTCGAGTTACTCACACCCGGCCAGAAGCAAAGTTCAGTTTGAAAAAAATGACGACAAAAAGTGACTATAACATCTTTTTGTGGGTGATCTGCCCTTCCAGGAACCGTATCCCATGAAATCTTAGCTGATCCTCTTTCAGAAATATCAACATTTTAATTTCAAGATCCAGAATCTTCGAATTTTCAAATTTGAGTCTTACTAAAAAGTCCATAATTTTTAAACAACTTAAAATAATTTGATTCTGTGAAATTCCGTCGATAGAAAATTCTTCAAGCTTTCTTAAGCTATACAATATTGTATGGGTAACTTCCCGGAAAAATTCATAATTTTTGTTCAAGGTGAAAAAATATTTAACTGCAAGTTTAATTAACAGAGTTGATATCATTTCCACACCATCCTTGGGATAGACACCTCGGCGTGTTTTTTTTAAAGTGGTATCTCCAATAGACCTAATCCACTAATAAACAATATTTTTTACAAATGATGCCGTATTCATAGCTTTAAATGATGCAATGAAAGGCTGCATTTTAAATATTCCAACTTCATCAAAGATTTCTTGATCCTCCAATGTATCCGCTTCTCTTAGAAGTTTTCTGCAAGCGTTCCCTTCAAAAATATCGCCATGATAATTTTTCGGAATTTGCTTCAGGTAAAATACATTTCTCAATTACATGGATGTTATCATCTTCGTTGCCATCTTCTTTCACAAATAGGGGGTGATTAACTACACTATGGCATTGTGAAGCATTCTTTTTATCCTTACCAGAAGACTGAAATTTTCTATAATCCTGTTTCAAGTGTTTAAAGGTCTTTAGCTCTACACTTTGGACATCATCGTTATGTAATTCATTTAACTTTACAAAGCAATAAGGACATGGATATGTTGCAGTTGCAGTCTGTTGGCCAATAGCAATTAATAAAAGTTTGAAATCCGAAACAAATTTAAATGGTATGTCATTGATTTGTGTTAAATTCACTATTTGTTTTACATTTTCGTAAGTTTATTTTATATTTGGTACTATACATAATAGTATTAATCTATAAACACTACTCAATTTCCTTTTTTTTGCAAAACTTCCTCCGTCAGAGTACTGCATTTTTTTATTCTCACTACTATCTATTTGAATTGGATCATCTTCTTCTAAAATAGAAATAGAAAATTTGAAGAATTTTTGACCACCGTCAGCCATAATTTTGATCTTACTTCTTTCGATATGTTCCGTAGAGCGTTGATCAAAAATATATTTGAGAATTTCTGTGGCGTTAGCATAAATAACTGGTCTATTTTCTATTTTATTTGATTAAATTTCAAACTCATAAATGCCCTCTTTGTAAATATGGCTCATTTTGTTCGATCTGGAGCGCGTATGATCGACGTAATTTGCTAGAACTGATTGCCTTCTAGCAGAAGTACGAATGAAATTAGTTATTTTTCTCATATAGGTATTTGAAGCGCCAGTAGTTGTCTGAAAATTATCTAAAATATCAGCTGTAAAATTTAATTTTTTTTCAATTTTCTTATTTAATGATACTCTAGCTTTCGGACCCAATGTATCTAACATAATTTCATTTTTCTGGTCACTCTTTTCAATTTTTGTTTTTAGTTGAGAATGGATAAGTTGATTTTGCTGAAAGAGGATCAGCTAAGATTTCATGGGATACGGTTTCTGGAAGGGCAGATCGCCCACAAAAAGATGGCATAGTCACTTTTGGTCGTAATTTTTTTCAAACTGAACTTTGCTTCTGACCGGGTGTGTACTGGAGTAATTTAAAAAAATTTATCAATCGAGTAAGTGCAAAACATTAAAATCGAGTTAATCCTTTACTCGAACAAAAGTAAACCCAAGTAATTTGAATACCCTATTGTATACCATACAACAACGCTAATAATAATAAATTTAATGGTCTCTTAATACACATTTTAATGTATTTATAGTATAAATAAATTGTTGAAATGCAAACAATTTATTTTTATAAATTATCAATGATTATTAGGTCTCTCAACTCGCATAATTTAGTTAAAAAAAAAATAAAATAAAAATATATTTATGCAGTTTGGTGTTATTTTTCAATATGTGTTAGTATGAGTGTGTTTATATAATTGTGATAATTTGTTGATAATTATGCAAACACACACACATTGAATCTTTATTTTGAAATATATGAATTATTTTAGAATTAAAATTTCTAAAATTTACTTACAACCACGGTGCAGTGGGGTGTTTTACAAATATTTTAGAAATAAGTCAGCTATTTCTTTCTGGCTAATCAGATTGCTATGAAACTTCACATAGCCATAATCATATTTACGTTTCAAAGAAAGGCCCTCTTGATCCATCAGGCGCTGATCAATTAGAATTAAAAGTAGGACATTTTTCAAATAATTTTCAAAAATGAAACATTTGTATAATGTTCTTTCAATTTTCAACTATAAATACGATTACTCATGTGGTTCACACAGAAAAGTGAAAACCGAATTGAAAAGTGTATTTGGGTGACAACAGCCAATAAATTCTGTTAGTTCAACCATATTTAAATAAGAAAACTTATGTTTGCCACAGTTGTGTTTACTGAATTTTGTTGAGAAAACCAATATTAAGTTGTATCAACCGAATTCAGTTGTAGTAACCGAATTTCAGTTGGCAAATGTTTAAATTCTTTTCTGTGTGTTTATCTCTTAAAGTGCATAAGTTATTCGCATTTGAAAATCAAAAATTAACCGGTTTTCTCCAAATTTGACATTTCTTCACGAAATCAGATGCAAATATTATGTGCCAAGTTTCAACCGAATCGTATAAAATTTTCGGATATACGTTTATTTTTTTATTTTTGTGAAAATGTTAAATTTGATTTTGCAATTGAATATATGTTAATAAGCGTATTGTAATTAAATTTAATATTAATATTACCTTACTATCGTTTTCATAAACAAGGAAAGGAAAATTGTTATAAGGCAACAGAAAATCCCACAATTCCCAAAAAAAAAAACTGTAAAAAATTTGGATTTTTTTACATTTATTGATGTCTTGTACACATTTGAAGCGATGTTAAAACATGTCATGTTTCGGTGGTGCACTCTGAGAAAAAAATGGTTAAAATTAAAGATAGAGTAAAAAAATGGTCGAATTCGGTGGTATCTGCGGGGAGAATAATTACAAACTGGAGAATATAGTTTAAATGAAACGCAAGTATATGTAGCAATTTCGAAGGGCGGGGGACAGGTGGCATAATATGGATACCTTTAGGACCGCGAGACTTACGTGGCCCAACTACGACCTAGGGCGTACAAACTCTCTCCTGAGCAGGAGCAGGACGGATGTCTCGAGGCTGACGGCTGTTCTGACCGGTCACTGGCTGATTGGTAGGCATGGCATTGGACTTGGGATTGTACGCGGTTCGCATTGTCTCAGAACGGGGTGGGTCTAGTACTCCGGATATTAGTTCCTTACGGGTAGTGTGTTCTCTTCAAAACGGAGTCGCTTTTTGACTCTACTTGATGCTCACGAGTAGCGTGAGCTGCCACTTAAACCAACCAACCAACCATATGTAGCAATATTTCAGAAAAATATAAACACTATATATGTTTCTCATGAAACTTTTAATCTGGAGGCAAATGTGTCTTACCGATGGGAAAAAGTTTCTAGGTACACATATACTCATATACAACTTGATATCGTTATATATACTTATAAGTGTAGCGCTATATTACGATATATGTTTATATCTTATACTTAGTTTATGAACATTTTTTAATATGGCATAATATATCATCATATATCATTGTATCGTATGTTATATATTAGAATATCTTGTATCATATCAAATAGATATAAATCTATATATGACCACATATTCTACCATATGTGATCATATGTAAGTGTATACGGTACAATTATTCAAAAATAATTCAATAATTTTTATATATAATTATATATGGCAAATTATATCACTATATATAAATTCAGTACCGTTTATAATTAGAATATAAATGACTTTTAAAATTTACGGCAAAAACACGTGTTTTTTGTTTTGTAATGATTATTAATATTTTCTTATTAAATTACTAAAAAACAACGTTATAATTATGCCAACGAACATACAGACTAAAGAAGAGCCAATGTACTCAACATCTGTTAAATTGTATATGCCAACTGGTTTTAAGAGAAACAGTTTAATAGAGGTTTTTCTAATGTTTTTTTTTTTAGATTAATTTTTGTGTAAAATTTTGATTTTTAAATATGGATAGCTTTTGTACTTTAAGATGTAAGAGGAAGCGTAACTATTGTTGGAAATTACAAGCAGATTTAAAAAATTGTTTCATTTTTGAAAAGCGGTTGATAAATATAAAACTGGCAAGCTCTCAAAACTTTTGAATACCCGAGGTGTCCTACTTTGGGATCTAATTAATCAGTGCCTGCTGGATCAAGTGGACCCATCTTTAAAATTTTAGTTTGAAATTATGTTGATTATGGCTGTATGAAGTTTCCATGCAATGTAGTAAGAAATGACTAAGTTATTTCCAAAATATTTGTGAAACACCACACCGTGCACTGTTAAACATTTTTTGAATACAAAGCCCTTTTCTTCTTCCCCCACTTTTTAAATTCTTTTCAGATGTGTGTTGACATTGCTTTAATTCATACCCAAATAACAAACAGTTGCTTTCCCCTTAAATATTTTTATGATTTTTATAATCAAATGTTTATACATATGTGTGAAAATGTATATGTATGTGTATATTAACAATTTAGGTCTAAGCTTTTAATTGTCTGGTTGTTTTAACATACATACAAACATATTTATACTTATATACATATACAAATGTGTTTACATTTTAGATTTTATACATACATACATATATGAATGTATAAGTATCGTTTTGTTTGAACAAATTGTATGTAATTTTGTAATTGTTTGTACGTGCTTTAGATTATTTTATTATTATCACTTTAATTTATTAATGAGATTTAAATTTATGTTACAAAATATTTTTTGTTTGTTATTGTATGTTTTCTTTGTGTTGTAATTAATGTTTTAATTTGTGTATTATCTTTAATTAGAAGAGTATGAGCGTTTTGAATTTTTTATATTCATGTTACTCATACGCACTATATGTACATCGATTAATCGATGAATTTCAATCAAACAAAGTTTCGAGTTAATTAAAATGGCCAATTTCAAGTAACGAATAACTCGATTAATCGAGTTAATCGAGTAAATCAAAATATGTTCTATTTCAGTTTATATATCATAAAAACTTAAATTGTTTCGTATTTTTCGATTTATAACGACCTTTCAACCTCCGTATATTTACTAAAAATAAAGCAAATCAAACATATTAGCTAGGTTGATACTAGTATTTCGATCTGGCTAAAGATCTCATCAGAACCTGAAGTTTGAGAAAAGCTAGAGCCTCCATAATAGGCAGAACTATCTTTTTTCAAAAAGAATTTTTTATAAAATATAAGGTAATGTGCCAGTTTCCGTTTTAATTTACATATAATATTTGTTTAGTAGGGATATAACTATATAACTACTATCAAAACAAGATTTATTTTTAAGCAAAATTCAAATTGAAATAAACTCCTGATCAATTTTTAGTGTTCCAGCTCTGATTGGGCCTTTCAGTATTTCTTGCATTCGGATATATATAAAACTTAATCACATATGTTGAAAATTACCTATTAAACAAAAAAAAAAAATGGCCGAACAAAAGTCTGCCTCGAAAACTTTATCGCGGCAATTTTTTCAAAAATTTAACAACATATGAATGTTTTCATCAGAGCTTGCATAATTTATTTTTGGAAAATATCACCTTAATTTGACTAGACTATAAATAGTTATCTTTACTTTTATTTTAGAAATTCTTAACCCTTGTGGACAATGGACAAAAAAGACCCGTAAAACGTAATTTAAATTATGATTACAAGACTCAATGCTTTTAACTCATTATTGGCACAGTGTTCCATTTCGACCCATTTAACGGCTATAGTGATTTACTATTTAAAAATAATTTTGAGTGTTTGAATACGAAATAGAGCTGCATAATATACTAGGCGTATAAGCAACAAATAATTCATACAAAAGTATTAATCATACTCACCATTTTTTTTTGTATTGTTTAAAAAGATATTGGTAATTTTTAAAATTAAATGGGGCATATTCTAAATTTTGATAAGAAAAAAATTCGAAAGTCCTGATTTTGTATATGGTTTGTGTGTTTTTATTTATTTTTAAGTAAAAATTAATTAAATAAAGTTATATTAGTTTTTTGTTTTATACAAATCGAGATTATTTTTATGTTATTTTCAATTTATAACGAGCTTTCAACCTCCGTATATTTACAAAAATAAAGCAAATCAAACATATTAGCTAGGTTGATACTAGTATTTCGATCTGGCTAAAGATCTCATCAGAACCCAAAGTTTTAGAAAAGTTAGAGCCTCCATAAAAAGCAGAACTTTAACAAAAAACCTATTAATAATCAATTTTGCTCCATTCTTGTCTTCTTAGTAATCAAGCACGTGGTTAGGTCTTTTCCTAACAAGCATCATGACGTTACTAAACTTTGAAGACCAAAAATGTTCTATTTATATAAAAAATTTTTAGTTTGTACTATTGAAATTATTCGAGTTATTCGAGTAATTTTAAAATCATACTCGATTTATCGATTAAGTTAAAAACCTTAAAATCGAGTTATTCGTTTACTCGAACAAAACCAAACCCGAATAATTTGAATGCCCTAGTACTAATACATAAATTAAATGAATTCAGATAAATGGTGATTTCCAAGCCAACTGACAAAATATGTCGTATCAATATTAAACTTACAGTATTTGTTGATATTTACTTTTATATTTTTTTCCAAACAGTGGACAAAGTAGGCGTGGTTAAATATTGAAAAGTTTAACGTTTATTTTTATTATATTATTTATAATAATTTTTATAATAATTTAACTGAATTTCGCAAATACTTATAATTTAACTATAACAACATATTTTTTATGGAGAATTTGAAATTTTTTAAACAAACTATGAACTACCCAGGTAGAAATTGCCAACATTACAAAAATAATAGTATTGCAATTTTTGTAAAACGCGCAGTTCTAAAAATTAAAAATGGTACATCTAATATTGTAATAGAAAAGCACTATTTTGTTTGCAAAGCATGTGTTTTGCCAGTACCACCCTCAAGAATATCAGACAATATTGTTTTTACCAGTATGACAACCAATTAGAAGCATTATCTTTTATCTATATATTATTACACTTCACACATTTAAATATGATGTAAATGAGTAAGACGGAACTGTATTGCTGCTTTTTAATGTGTTTTATTATACATATTTCTCAAAACTAATTAATTTTAAGGCATTTTAAAAGTACCATCGGTGGGAAGTTCGCTCAAACCAACAGTTGGCCACTGTTATCAATCGGGTAACAGGACAATAATGTCAAGAATGTTAATCCTATTTGCAAACACTGTGCCTATTGTATTTTTCCGCTTGGGTATTTTCGAATTTTTAGTGTAATAAAAAACTCAATTTCTGTAAAAATCGGCAAGATTTTTTTTTGTTTATTTATAAAAAGTGTTTAAATATTTTTTATTGATAACGAAAGTTTCATCAAGTAACTTGAATTAGTTTTGGAGAAAATATTCGTTGAATATTGTCCTTTACATATATATATTTCCATGTTAAAGCTACGTATAGTGCATAGCCGCATGAGCAATTTTATTATATTTAGTATAAATTGCTCATACGCCTACATACCATTCCATGCTTTAACATAGAAATATTGAAATAATTGTGAAGAGTAATATTCAATATTTTCTCCAGAACTAGTACGAGTTAGATGATGAAACTATTACTTTTCGTACGCCTACATACCATTCCAAGCTTTAACATAGAAATGTTGAAATAATTGTGAAGAGCAAACTTCAATATTTTCTCTAGAACTAGTACGAGTTACATGATGAAATGTTTAATTTAAATCAATTTGCATTGTGATTATGAAAAAGGGAAAGTTTCAGCCTATTTAAAAAGGGGCTTAAATTTTCGGGAAATTGCTAGAAAAATAAAGTTCACATGTGGTTGTCACAAATTTTGCAAATAGTCTGAGTGCTTATGGTAAAAATAAAACAGGCGGCCCGAAATAAAAGCTTTCTGATCGGGACCGGCATAAAATAATCACAAAATAATCAACTATGCTAGCCACTGAATGGAGAGTCGCAATCAGATAATCGATAAATGTAAGGTAAATGTGTCGAAATAAACCATACTTAGGTGGAGAATTGCCCGCCACAAAACTGCTCGACTTGAATTCCCTAAAAGGAATTTACAAACCAACTGGAGAAAGGTAAGTCAATAATCGCTGTTGCTGTTTGGAAATTCGGTTTTTTTTTTTTAAAATGTAAATTTTTATCATTCAATAAAATATTTATTAATAGACATAATCCCATGATTTTTGGACTTATATAGACTTTTAAGTAAACAATGTGAAATTTATGTCCGAATCTATGATTAGCTGTAAGCAATACCACAATTCCCAAAAATAAAACAAAAATTCAAAAAATATGATTTTTTACATTTGTTACTGACATGTCTACATTTAAAGCGGGGGTTGGAAGAGACTTAACCAAAGAATTAGGTTGGAGTCTCTACAACCGCTTCCGCTAAATAATTGGTGGCGTGCACAATTTTTAACTGAGGGTTAAAGTTAATATTTGCCTTAAAAGTGTTAATATTTGCGGCTGGGGGGAAAAGTATATACAAGTCAAACATTTGTTTAACATACCTGTCTTTTATATAAGAAGGCATTTCAGAAAAGTGTGCACACTTTATATGTTCAGAATGAAAATACTTATCGGGAGGTAAAAGAATGTTAGTGCTTTTTGAAGAAAAATTCACAAACATTTTATTTATTTTTTTTTTTTTTAATTCTATTTTAAAAGAATGTAGTTTTTGAGTGGAACAAAATATTGCATTCATTTGTTATTTAATCAAGAATTTATTTATTTACATAACCAATTTTTTAAAAAAGTAATTGGTCCTGATTTTGTCCCGCTATTTGCAAAATTCTGGACCTGAGTCGAACCAAATTTGGAATTCCACATGATCAAATAGGAGAATAGATGTAATACCAAATAATTTCCAAAAGTTGAAAGCCCCCCAAAAAAAGGAACACAAAAATTGAGGTTGTTTCAAACAATTTTTTTTTTTAATTTTTCTACTATACTTAACGATAAAGTTAGAAATAACGACCAAACCTTTGCACTTCTACGAGTTGAAGTATTGTTAATCCAAACTTATAACCCGCTTTTCTAAAATATAAATATTACTAAAGTTATTGAAAAATATTATCAGTTTCAAAGCATTTGACATAATCCCATATATGGGTTGAACCATCTCAATTCAACTTAAAATATTGCTGTTTTTCAGCGCTGTTCCCAAAATGGCTGAATTTTAATAGGGATAAAGCATATCAGAGAACTAAGAAGAATACATAGTTTGAGGCCACTGAAGTATCTGGATACGGAAATATGAGCCCTTGAAAATCGAAAAAAACTATAAAAACGTTCAAAGTTGAATTTACTTAATTTTCATTTTCTTGAAAAGTGTTATAGGTAAGCAACTCATCAAGTAATTGAAAGGTTATAATTACCTTTCATTTGATATACAACTTGATTTTGCATTTGGAAAGTTCAAAGTTAACCTTTCTTGGCCTATAAGTAGGAAGGCTATATATATATCTTTAAAACGACCTTTTTAAAAATTTAAAAAAAAAATACGCAAAAGATAATTTTCTTCTCCACAGTTGTGACAAATTTTAAAGTGGAGGTATTTTTAGATCAAGAAATCTCAATTTCCAAAAAAAAACTGTAAAAAATTTCCAAAACTGCTATTTTTACATTTATTGCAGTCTTGTCCACATTTGAAGCGATTGTTAAATTTTTGTTATTAAACAATTTATGCATACTTCTTTTGCCAAATTAGCTTAAAAACATTTAATACATGCGTAAATCCAGAAAAAGGTTTTGGGGAGGGAATAATAGTATTTTTGATCAACTTTTTTATCTCTTATTTTCAATTTATAACGAGCTTTCAACCTCCGTATATTTACAAAAATACATTTTTGTATTGAGTAACTTTATTTTCTGGGAGGAAATGTTCCATTTCCCTCACCCTGCTTGATTTAATAAAACTGTTAAAAAACTTTATGCATGACACTGTATGGATCTCTAAGTTAATTATAGAGATATTTTGATCAATCTTTGTATATTAATGTTTTAAAACTGTTAACCCGTGCATGACTCCAAGTCCAAACAAAATATTTAGATTTTTTTTTTTTTATAAAACACAAATATTAAGGAGTGGCTAATTTAAAAATCGCTCAAAACTAAATAAATCCTTCAAATTTGTTTTTATTATTATTATTTTTTTATTTTATAAAACAGGGATAACTTTAGTAAACAAAATAACTTCATCCACTTTTTAGTCCGAGTGGGTTCGCTACTTTTATCGATTGCCCTTCATTAAGGCTTTGATAGTACCCAGCCAGAAATTGCCAATGGTCTGAAAAATCAAGCACTGGCAGAGCACTGTATGCCAATGGTCCAACAAATAAAGTGCTGGCAAAGCACTGATTTACAACGCTCTGCCAACGTTAGTAAAAAGTGCTTTGCCAGTACTTAATTAACAAAATTTACAACAGTAAAAATAGTAAAAGCACTGGCACAGCCCTGGCTTATAACGCTCTGTCGTAAAAAGTGCTTTGCCAGTACTTGATTTACAAAATTTAAAACCGTAACAATAAAAAAGCACTGGCACAGCACTGGCTTGGAACGCTTTCCCAACATTGGCAAAAAGTGCATTGCCAGTACTTATTTACAAAATTAACAAACGTTAGCATAATAAAAGCTCGATTTACTAAATTTACAATCGTTTATAAAAACGGAATTTAATGCATGTACTTGTTATTAAATAAGTTAGCAGGTTTTAATAAAAATAACAATTAAATAGTATTTTTGAAATTTATTTTACATACTTTATTGCTATTATTTATGTAAAAGAGTTATGGCAAATGTTTCATTATTTACAGTAGTAGGAATACACTTCAATTCTACCATATTTATATTTATTTCAATATTATTTTCAATCATCTTCTGATGATACTGGATAATTAAACAAATCGCTAACTTCATTAAAAATATTGCCTTTTACGGGGCCATACTCTATATTTCTTTATTAGGATATTGTCCTAACAAATAATATATAAAGTTTTATGTTTTCAAATTTATTATCATTATTTATTATTTTATCATTAAAAAAGCACTTTAATGGTTGTTATACAAATGCTTTGCCAACGTTTTTAAATTATGGTTTCTGCCCGGTGTTATCATTTTGGGGTTGGCAAAGCACTTAAATCTTCAGAAATCCAACGCTCTGCCAACGCTCATACCACCGTTGAAAGCACTGGGCCAATGCTTTGCCGTTCGTATTTATTTTTCTGGCTGGGTAGTTTTTGTTATTTTAGAGGATTCCTTCCAATTTCTTTTCAAAATCTTTTCTGTCATTGGCAGTCTGTTTACTCTTTTTACATTTAGTTTTTATTAGGGCCCAATATCTTTCAATTGCCCGACATTGTGGAACGTTTGGTGGATTGCTGGCTTTTTTGAATTTAAAGTTGATGCAGCGTAATGAGCTGAAGCCATATCAGCCCAATATAGGTAGATCCAATATGTTTTTTTACAAAATTAATTAATCTGTAGTTTAAACATTTTTCTTTGTATGCTTCTCCATTAATGGATCTGTTGTTACAAATGACGATGAATTTTGGCCGCATTGACAAATAGCCTGACAGACAGGTATTTCGAACCGAACTTTTCAACACCAATTGACGTTTCCGACTCTGGAATAATTTTTCATTCAAAAATTTAATAGTTTTGGGAACCAGGAAGTATACGAAAGTCCGCCAAGACGTATGTTTCATCCTCCATTACGATACGATATGATTTCATTTGTCTACAATTAACAAAACAAATCGCTTAAAATAGTTCAAATGTAAATGAAATACATTTTACAAGTCTACTGAATACTATTTAATATAAATTAAAAACCATAATTTAGAAGTTTCTTTCATAGAATCCTTAAAAAAAAAAAAAAATCGATTTGGAAACGAGCCACTAATTAAATTTTTTGACTTCTCATCTCAATAGAAAACTAGGGTCGTTGTCCGATTTTTGAAAATAATTTAGAACTATTTTATATTTTTTTATTGGAATTCAACAATACGGAATGAACACATGTTTACAGACAGTTTTCTTTTCTGAGTGTATAGATTTAATGTGTTGTTAAATTTTTTTTATTATTTTATTTAAATCTATTTAAACAATTTATGATAGCCTTTATGTATCTTGTTCATTTTAGTTTAAATTTAAATCATTTTTTTATGTAAAAGTCTTAACACTCATTACAAACAAAACCACAAAATTACCGACACAAATGTAAAAAGTTTTACTTTAATTACAGCATCATCTAGAAAACAAACTCACACACATACACAAATTCAAACACGTGTAAGATGGTACAAGGAAGAAATATAAAAAATCGATAGCAAATAAACCCTTTAGAGAATTGTTACAAAAGTCGGACTAACTGCTCAACATAAAACAAACAAACACACAAACAAACAAAGAAACAAACAAGCGAACATCATGACCCTTTTATTTTTTACAACTACAACAACTTACAAATAAATAAAATTTCATAAAGGAATGTTCCATATTGCGTAAATTTAGCTTTCATGAAAATTTATTTTTGGACACATTATTTTTGTCCCTACTGCTAAGCATAAAGGTAACAACATATTTTTCTATTTTTTGAAAGGTATTTGGTAATGTCATTATTTTGCGCGACGTCCCCATATAAAAGTAGTGAGATATGAATTGACAATTGCAAGTACTTGGCATTACCAAATATGTACGTATATAACCACTTATATGGTAATGCTTTTCCACTACCCAGTGTAGAAAAGTAAATTAAATTAAATTTTCAAACAAAATAAATTTTATAAAAAAACATTTTTTTTTTTTATTGAAAATTTTTTTAAAATGTGCCCACGCAGGACTCGAACCCTTTTGAGATCATAACTTTACACTTAAAATAATGTAATAAACAAGTACTTATGTGTAACGCATTTTTTTTTTGTACTATTAGGTGTATAACTTAAAATGCAGGATTTTTGAGAAATTTGTGAATTTGTCGCATATTCCGGTAGTCCCTGTAATCATCTGGCCCGATTTCAGCAGCTAATAGTAGATGGTGCCATTTTGGCACCCGGGCTATCATTTTTATTCAAACAAATTTAAAAAACATTTATCATGTATTTATTATTTAATTTTTTTAATAACACTCAAAAAAATAAGTTAGTACAAAAGTTAGTAAAACGTCTTGTAAATCAGGTATACTATTTTTTAGCAAATTTTTTTCCAAAAATTGTGTTTTCAGCTAAAGTTTTTGTTATACTTATTCAGCACTTAACTGTTTTATACTAATGCTTTACTAATATACTAATGTTTTACTAATTAATTTTGCTAAAAAAAATTGTGCTGATAAGCACATGTATAGTGTGGACGACAACCAGATTGAAAGATATGCGCAGAATGAAGCAGATGTCGCGGCATGTCAAGATGTAGTAGAGAAGAGGAAAATGACACTAAAAAGTACAACTCTAATAAGACATATACAAAAATCAACCATGGAAGATTTTTGTATCTGTTTTTCATATATAAAACAAAATTGAGGATTAAAACAACTTAAATTTTGCGTTGTCACCGGCTTGTGAAAATAATTGTCTATTAATTAAATAAAAGACAAAATAAATATTTAAACTTAATATGTATTTCTAAACTAAATGTTTATAGATTAATAAGCTAGTGTGGTCAAATTGCAAACAAACATATACAGACATGTAGACAGAGTAAAGCGAAAGACAAAGACACACATCTTAGGTAGATTTTATGGTTCATTTTTCTTATTGCGCAAAAAAAGAGTTGTTTTTTTTGTTTTTTTTGTTTCATTTGTTTTTGTTTATTTTTTCGTTTCGTTTCTATAAATTCTGCAGTTGTGTCCTTTAAAAGATAGCATCATTTAGGCAACCATTTATGTAAGTAGTTGAAAGAAAATTTTTGTTATGTTATATATAGTTATTTCTATATATTTTCAGATATTAAATTAATTCATGTCGTCAATGTGGGAAAATGAAAATTTTTATGTTTCGTAATTATTGTTAATTATTTTTAAAAGAATCACAAAAATATGTTTTATGATTTTCAGCAAATAAATTAACTAAATTACAATTTTTCTACAAATTTTTTGCGTTTTTTATAGTCTACTAAAATTCAGCAAAAAATTTATTAATTTTTGAAAGGCATTTTTATTTCTAATCCACTAAGTGTTAGCATAACTTTTGCTTAATCTACTAATTTTTTTGCTAAAAATCAGGTCGCTGATTTTCTGCAAAAGATTTTGCTGACATTAGCAATTTTTTTGCAAGCACCCTCCTGACTAAAATTTTGCTGACTCAGCAAAATTTTTTGCTGACTTTACAAATTTTTTTTTGAGTGTATGTTACAATTTTAAATATGTTTCACAATATAATGTTGTTATTTTAGTTTAATCCAATTTTTATTGAAATCTAAAATGGGCTTATAAAATTTCCTTTCAAATGATATGTAACAAATAACTCACGTATTAATTATAAAAAATCATATAAGTTCTTTTAATTGTCCCACTAAGGGTACCAATATAAAAACATTTAAAAAGTAAACACCAAAGGAAATCTTTGGTAATGTGTACGATAAAGTAATACATTACTTTGTAATGTATACTTCTTACATATAGCATTACTTTCCAACATAAATTAATGAGTTACTAATAATGTGTTAGATAATGTATTACTTTGTAATGCATACTAATTACTTTCATCATTATTTCAAAATATAAAGTAATGACTTACCGATCATCAATTACATAATGTATGAAATATAAACGTAAAGTAATATTTACAATATTTTTTGAAAATCTATATTTAGACACATTATTTTGTCATATTTTGTAAGCATATTTTTAACATCACAAACAAAAACTCGAAGCACAACAACTCATTTACATTTTAAGCAACCCATTACTATATGTGACAATAGCACAGTTGGTACAGTTCTCGCCTAACAACCAGAGACCCTAGGTTCGAATCTCAGCGAGACCACGTTATTTATTTAATTAATAAAATATTTGTAATCATTTTTTTTTATGAAAATCTATTTATAGACACATTACTTTTCCCAACCCGGTAATCATATAAGTAACCAGTTACTTTACCACCTACTAGGTAATGAGCCCACCCATTACTTTTTGGCTCATCGCCTGTAAAATTCATCAGTGAAGTAAGGTGTATTGTAATGCGTGTGGCCCTATGGCGATGCATTATTTGGTAATGAGTAGTTTTGCTGGGTATGGAACATAATTTTAGCATATTGGATAGTTTGCAATAATATGGGTTATGAATATAAAACCATTTATTGCTACATTTCAGAAACTTTACAGTTGTGGGTTTTTGACAGAAAAATTTGCATTGCTTTGAGATTTTTAACGTACATATCAAACCCATTTCTTATGCTTACTTTTAACAGTTTTTAAATTTAGTACGCATTAGTTAGACAATTAAAAGAACTTTATAATTTTTTTTAATTAGTACACTCAAAAAAATAAGTTAGTAGAAAAGTTAGTAAAACGTCTTGTAAATAAGGTATACTATTTTTTAGCAGAATTTTTTGCTAAAATCGTGTTTTCAGCTAAAATTTTTGTTATACTTATTCAGCACTTAACTGTTTTATACTAATGCTTTACTAATATACTAATGTTTTACTAATTAATTTTGCTAAAAAAAATTTGTGCTGATAAGCACATTAATAGGGTGCACGACAACCAGATTGAAAGATATACGCAGAATGAAGTAGATGTCGCGGCATGTCAAGATGTAGTAGAGAAGAGGAAAATGATACTAAAAAGTACAACTCTAATAAGACATATAAAAAAATCAACCATGGAAGTTTTTGTATCTCTTTTTCATACATAAAATAAAATTGAGAATTAAAACAACTTAAATTTTGCGTTGTCACCGGCTTGTGAAAATAATTGTCTATTAATTAAATAAAAGACAAAATAAAATATTTATTTATTTAAACTTATATATTATATATAACTTATAGATTAATAATAATGTGGTCATATTGCAAACAAACATATACAGACATGTAGACAGAGTAAAGCGAAAGACAAAGACACACATCTTAGGTAGATTTGTATGGTTCCTTTTTCTTATTGCAAAAAAGGGTTGTTTTTTTTCGTTTCGTTTGTTTTTGTTTATTTTTTCGTTTCGTTTCTATAATTATCTTCGGCAGTTGCGTCCTTTAAAAGAAAGCATCATTTAGACAACCATTGACGTAAGTAGATGAAAGAAAATTTTTGTTATGTTATATATATTTATTTCTATATATTTTCAGATATTAAATTAATTCTTGTCGTCAATGTGGGAAAATGAAAATTTTTATATTTCGTAATTATTGTATATTTTTAAAAGAATCACAAAAATATGTTTTATTATATTCAGCAAATAAATTAACTAAAGTACAATTTTTCTACAAATTTTTTGCGTTTTTTTTCAGTCTACTAAAATTCAGCAAAAAATTTATTAAGTTTTACCAACGCTTTTTTATTTCTAATCTACTAAGTGTTAGCAAAACTTTTGCTGAATCTACAAATTTTGTTGCTAAAAATCAGCTCGCTGATTTTCAGCAAAAGATTTTGCTGACATTAGCAATTTTTTTGCAAGCATCCTCCTGACTAAAATTTTGCTGACTCAGCAAAATTTTTTGCTGACTTTACAAACTTTTTTTTTTGAGTGTACGTAAGTTATTTGTACCACATGTTACATATCATTTGAAATTAAATTTTATAAGCAAATTTTAGATTTTAATAAAAATTTTATTTATATATTTCACATATTTAAAATTATAACTTAAGGAAAAAAAAATTAATTATAAATAAAGGGTGATTTTTTAAGAGCTCTCGGATTTGATTTAAAAAAATAACATATACAATTTAGAGAAATGTATGAAATCTCTGGGTCGATATAACAAATTATATAATTCAATATTTAATGATGATTTCATGTAAATGTTGACCACGGCTACGCCTCAAATGGTTCATACGCTGGGTAAAATTTTGGCATACTCTCTCCAATATATCGGCCGGTATCTCACGAATAAACTCTTTCATTGCGGGCTTGTCTCTATAGACATAAGCCTTAACATAGCCCCATAAAAATAGTCTAAAGGCATTAAATCACACAATCTAGACGGCCAATTGACGGGCCCCAAACGTGAAATAAACTGTTCACCGAAATCGCCTCTCAATTGGGCCATTGTTTCGCGTAATGTGTGGCATGTGGCACCGTGTTGTTGAAACCACATGTCACCCAAGTTTAGCTCTTCCATGTTGGGCAAAAAAAAAAAATTGAAATCATAGCACGGTAGCGTTTGTCATTCACAGTAACGTTCCTAACTTCGGCGTCTTTGAAAAAGTACTTTCCAATGATGCCACCGCCCCATAATCCACACCAAAACAGTCCATTTGCATTGGCATTTCTTGCAATTCTTCTGGCTGCTCTTCACACCAAATACGGCAATTTTACTTGTTCACGTATCCATTCAACCAGAAGTGAGCTTCGTCGCTGAACACAATTTTCCTCTGCCCGCACTCTTCGTATGCGTGTTGGTGGTTTAATGTCAAATAATATATAATTGGTGCGAAATTTAGTCACAAGATTCCGAATAGCCGCCTCAGAAGGTCGCCTAAACTGACAATAAACTGGAAGAAGTGCACCATGCACTTTCGTAACCGAGCATGAATTTTAATAATAAAATTCAATAATCTGCAAGCGGTTTTCGTTTGTAAGTCGATTCATGGTTAAATTATAGACCAAACTGAACATGTTTAACAGTAACATGTTACACGAAAACAGATGAGCTGCCAAAAACAATGTTGTCAAAAAAAGTTGCAAAAAATCACCCTTTACATTATATATGTTTTTCAAAATTTTTTGTACAATATAATTTAAAAACTACTGTTTCCTTCCTTTAAAAAGAGGTACAGAACACCAAATCGGGTGTCTGTTATGAAATAGCGAGCATTTGACATTACAAGGGACTATTTGATTTAGACATTTAATAATTTTTTGTTGTAAAGTAAAGGCTTTTATCACGTTTATGTTTGTTAAATGTGTATAGTATTACTATGTATCGCTATTTGAAATTTACATAACAAACTCGGATCTGTAATATATAGTTATATAAAGAAAATAAAAAAAATTTGTGAAAACACATTGTGAAATGCATTTGGAATATTTTACTTAGTTGCCCAAATACCAGGCATATGCCCACATTAGAGAACATTCCCATACATATTTTTTATATGACTATAATTGCATCAGTATGAAACTAAATAGAGAGAGTACCAACAAGAAAACACAACGTACTACTAATATTTGTTACTAATTTAGAGTGACCTTCTTGAAAGTAATTAAAAGTGACCCTGCAGCTTAATGACAGCAATTTTTCAAATTCCAAACAACAACTGACAATTCATTCTATATAAATATATCCAACTATACCATATAGCACAACGTATTTAAAGCAAAGGAAATATTTAAATCAAGAATATTCTAGCAGAGAAAATGGTCTTGCTTTTACTCAACTCATAACAATTATAACATTCTGGCTTTAACTACAAGCTACATATAATTTTTTAAACATTTTTGAAAAAAAAAAACTTAAACTTGTATAGATCTTTGTGATGATGATGATGATGATGATGAGGACAACGATGCTTTTAAAATAGTTTTAAATACTTCTTTTTTTTAAATATGGTTTTAAAAGTGTTTGTGTTTGCATTTGTTGTAGCAGATTTGGTCTAAAAATGACTTTTAAACTGTCTAAAGGTATTTAAACTTTGAAATAACTTATGTGCATACATAATAGGGTATCCCTTAAAAAACGATTTGCCGATTTGCATTCATTACACCGCCCAGTTTCATAACAAATGGTTCCAAATGGAATTTTTTTTTTTGAAAACGTTAATTTAAAAAAAAGTGTGTTATTATTAAAAACTCCTAATATTTGATATTTTGAATATTAAAATTTTTTATATCATTATTAGGTATTAGAGTTCATTAGAAAAGTATAAAATTTTTCTTTTTGAGGATATCATCACTTTTTAAAATCTTTTAGCGCCAATAAAAATATGTCGTTATTATTTTTTAAAGTGCGCCCCGGTAGGCTAGTTGGTAGCGTGCTGGCTTATCAGTGCGGGGGTCGTGGGTTCGATTGCCACCAGAGGCACTGGTCTGTTTTCGCTACAACGCGCCGAAGGCCATAGTAGCTAGTGCTCGGTTAGGGTAATAGTATATAATTTGTAATTATATGATTATTAATTAATAAAGTAAAGTAAAAAAAGTATTTTTTAAAATGTCAGCGGCGGCCAAAAACGGTCCCTTTTCCTACGGTATAAGCTGTATTTGTATGAAATTTGAATTCACCTTTCGATTCTACATCATAAATTGTTAAAAACTTTTTCCCCGTTTTTAAAGAGCACCGTTTAGGAAATAGAGTCCTCGGAAAAATCAATTTTTTTCAAGAAACTTATAAAGTACTTTTTAATTACATGCAATCAGAAAACATTTTTAACTGTGCAAAATGGTGCAAAAATTGTCGTATGTTGTATGGTAACCGAGTTAAAAGTTATTAAGTTTTCAAAATGTTGTCTTTAATAAAATGCAATTTTTTTTTATTGATTAACAATTTTTTAACGGGCAGCGATATATCGAAAATGTTTGTGAAATTTTTCTTAGCTCAAAATACTTTTTCATTATGTGTGCTTAAAAAAATATTTTTATTATTTTTTTACAAAATTGATACCTTAATAATTTTTTAGGGGTTTAGTGGTAATAAATTTTAATTGTTTGTGATTAAAACAATTATTTTTAAAAGTTTTTGAAAAAAGATAATTTTCTTTCCACTCTATTGCCTAAATGGTGCTTTTTAGAAAAGTGAGCAAAACGTTTTTTAAAATAATTTTTGGCGTAGAATCGAATGTCGAGCTCTAATTTATTAGTAAAAGGTGCCCTAAATCAGCTTTTTTGGTCACACCGCGAATTCAAATAAAACTAAAAAAAAAACAATTCGCATTTTTTTTATAGATGCCAGAACCGTAAAAAATTGGATTTCAAAAAATCAAATTTTCGTGACGCACTTTATTAAGTATATTTTGAAACGGAATATTGACTTCACCATATATCATTAACCAACTTTAGAGTGGAATCGAAAATGACCCAGAAATTTGATAGAAATTCAAAAATGTCTTTTATTAAAATGAATTTTAAAGATTTTTTTTAAAATGACCAATTCCACATAAAACCATCAAATTTCGACTTCTACCCCATTCAAGTTTTACCAGACTTGGTATGAAAGGTAATTGTCACATAAATATGTCATCGTACAAGATTTGGGTTCCAACGGTTGTGGAAATATCGTGTTTTAAAATATTAAAAAAAAATTTTAAATTTAACAAAAGTAGTCATACTGAAACGTCCATATCGTTTTAAAGGTTAAAGCTATGTCATTAATCATTTCAAAGTTAATCATGTCATTAATAATTTCAAAGTTGACACACTTTAAATAAAATATACAACAAAATAATTTTTTTAAAGTAAAATTCATTTTTTCAATGCAGCTTTTCGAACCGCGTTTTTTAAAAACAATGCACTTTGCCGAGAAGTAGTGAATAATTTGTATGTACTAGTAAAACCACAATTTAAGTAGCTTTAAAATGATGTATCAATGACTCTCGTAGCATGGCTACTTTTTAAAAATTTTCGAATATTTTTCATAATTTGAAACGCGATATTCCAAGATCCGCTGGGATTAGCTCTACTACTTTTGAACGCGGTTATATCAATTTTGGTTGGATAATATCGAGTGATTAATTTTATATGTTTTCAGTCAAATGAATAATTTCGAGATGATATTTTTATGATAGTTTTAGTAAAAGGGAAAAAGAAAATGAAAAAATTATAGTTCATGTTTGTGTGTAGAGCGACTCCTTTACAAGAATTTTTGTTTTAAATTGATTATTTTAGGCAAAAGTTGAAGAAAATTTCAATGTTTTCATCAGTTTGCATAATCGAGTACTGCTGTGGGTGCCTTAACGGATGGATCGGTTTTCAATCGTCTGTTTTATATTGTAGAGGGCTAAAAATTAAAATCCCTGACGTAGAAATAAATTTAAATTTTTGTAATTTTTTTTAATAAAAAAAAACGATTTCTTTGGGTGTTTTTTTTTTTTTTTAATTTTTGAGTTTATTCCAAAAATTTTAAAATTCGGCTACGTCAGGGTTTAAAGAACTTATTTGTGTGTAAAAAAACTTAAAAATTTTATTCTCAAATCAGTACAAATGGCTCAACTATGGTAACCGATTTTGCCTTATAAAACAAAAGAAAAAAGAAATTATAAATGGCCACCTGGGTTGCCATGGTAGTCCGAATTTTTAATTTAAATTTTTTATATATAATATATTATGTTGGGTATTTCTATTGCAAAAATAATTTTTTAATAAACCATTCGTTTATTTTTTTATAATTATTTAAATATTGTCGTTTATATTGATTTCTAAGGATAGGTAGGTAACTCCTTAATGTAATCTCTTTTTTATCTCATTAATTTCGGTGTTGATGTACATGCGGTAGCCAACGACTATGCTTATAAAACGGTTTTGAATGCCAACCCTGATATTTCATGAAAAAGTCAAATAAAAAATTTAATTTCACACAAAATTTAGAAATTAATTTCAAAATTTAGAAATTTGTAAGTTTTGTTTTCAAAACTGGGTAATTTTCGGTCGCAATACGACACGTACTAACGTTAAAAAGCCATATAAACCGTTTGAAATAAAACTGGGTGTGTAATGAATGAAACTTGACAAATATTTTTTTAAGGGACATCATAACACATTTACATTAAGGGAAATTTATTTAAATACACCTGATTTTTAATTCCCTAATTTCGTTTCTGGTAGTTTTAAATATCGGAATATAGCAATAAAAAAAGTTCGTAAAGTTAGCAACAAAGTTAATTGAGTCAGCAAAATTTTTGCTGGGAGGATCCTTGCAGAAAAATTGCTAATATCTGCCGAAATGTTTTGCTGAAACTCAGTGCACTGATCTTTAACAAAAAATTAATAAATTCAGCCTCACGTTTTTTAGGCACTTAGTTCAAAGTAAATTAAAATCTACATGTTGAACAAAATTTTTCTGGAACTTAGTAGATTAAAATAAAAACTAAAAAAGTTGGAATAACATTTTAACTTTAGTTGATTTATTTTGCTGAAATTTAAATTTATTTTTTTGTGATTGTTTTAAACATATATTAAAATCTCAGAACTTCCACATCGTTAACATAATGGAATTAAGAATAAACAAAATATTTTATTAGTAGCATTAAGAACAAAACATAATAATTCCCAATTACATACATGCAGGCATGTATATAAAGGGTCCGCCAGCTAACGTTTTTTTTCCAACTAGTGCTTATTTGGTGAATGGTAACACTTAGTTCATGTCTGATTTGACAGATAATTAGTTTTTTTCCTTAAGCTGAACGAATATGGTCCGTATGTTCGTTAACTTGTGAAAAAAGTGAAAGAAACTGGCATCCTCATCGATAAACCAAAGCGCGAAAAGCCAAAAACAGTGCGTACACCCGAGAATATTGCTGCTGTGGCAGAAAGTGTGCGTGAAGCGCCATCAACATCAATTCACCATCGTTCTCAACAATTGAACATTTCGGAGACATCATTGAGACGAATTTTGCATAAATACCTTGGTATGACGCCATACAAAGTCCAATTGGTTCAGGAGTTCAAAAAAAAGTTATTTGGCGGGCCTTTTATATGTATGTATGACGCAATTTTGCATTTTCCAAGTTAAGATATTTCTAAAATACAAAAAAGAAATATTAAAAATATCGCTAAATATCTTAAAAACAAACCCTTTATCTTTCAAAAACAATTACCGAGACAGGCATTTAATGTTTTGTACAGTCGTCCCAAAGCATATTTTATTTTTTCTTTTTGCCTGTAGATAGATAGATAAATTTTTTATTTATTATTTCTTTAAATTTTTAACAAATATTTGCTTAATTATAAAGTTAATAATAATAAATAAATAAAATACAGCTTGGTTTAAAACCGTCAGCTGGAAAATTGGTTGATATAATTTACATTTTCTAGTAATTACATTTGCTGGTAATTAAAATTAAATTCTGTTTCTAGTAATTAAATTCAGATATTAAAAAACTCCTATATTTGAGTGATTCTTTAACATAGTGATAAAGGTTTTGCCAAGTAGTATCCTCACCTCCATTTAGCACTTTAATAACATTATCATGTGTCAAAATTTGATTATAAAAGTATTTATTACGAAAAACTTTAAACACTGGGCATCTGCCCAAAAAGTGATAAATGGTTTCCTCTTCTCTTAAATTGCACAGAGAGCAAATTCTCGTGCTTTCATCCCGAAATTGACTTCCGTTCAACCATAAAAGTCCCCCCCCCCCCTTGTCATCATTATTATAGATATTTGATCTTGTTTAAACCCTTCGATACAATATGTTAACCCCTTGGAGTAGTCCAAATATTTGTAGATCCTATTCTCACTTGCCTGTGCGTTTGCCATGTGCTCTTGTTTTAGCCTGACCTTCATTTTTTCAATTAAGTTAATACAGGCATTGCTCCAAACTATTTTATCTTGTTCTATACCGTTGTTGTCAATGTTGTGTTGTAGTAGGTTGTTTTTAAGATCAGCATACCAAAGATGTTTTTAGCAATTACTTTTTTAGACAGAATGTACGGTAGCCTTTTGTGATCATACTCAAAAATAGTTTTAAAAATATATTGAAGGTGCAAGCTGTACGTGTAAAAATGGCCTGCTTCTTGTCCTGTTTCCAAAGCCAGCACATAATTCGGGGGTACAATCAGGTAATCTTAAAATTCGCTTCGTAAAAAACTTTTGCAATTTATCTACGTCATCAAACCAAGCAAAGCCCCATATTTGTGCTCCATAGCTTTGTATAGATCTGCACACTGCCAAAAATAGTTTCCACTTTGCACTTATAGAAATATCTCCTTTTACAATAAAATTTTTCCAGGTAGCATTTACACTTGATCTGGCTGCATCATTCTTTGCTTTCAAATGCTAAGTAAACGACATTTTTGGCGTCAAAACCATACCTAGGTATTTGTATTCCGATACTATATTTACATATTGACCATTAAACGTCCATTTTTCTTTTGCTCCAACACGTCCACCACTTCGAAAAATCATTATTTCAGATTTGGTCAAATTAACTTCCATTCCCCAAATCATGCAATAGTCCTCAAGCTTATATATCATCTTCTGTAGGGTATTATTATCATCCGCTAATAGCACAATATCATCCGCGTACATCAGAACTCGTATATTAATATCGTCAATAAACAAACCACCCTTCACATGATAATGCATATCATTAAAATACAAGGAGAATAATAGAGGCGATAACAAACAACCTTGCTTTACACCTGTACAAGTTTCAAATTCATTTGATAACTCGGAACCTGTCCATACCGCTGATTTAGTATTTTGGTAGACCACCTCAATAAAATAAACAATTTTGGTTGATAACCCCATCTCATGCAGCTTATAGATTAATAAGCTCCTCGGAACTCGATCGAACGCTGCCTTAAAGTCCACAAAAATCCATACACTTTCTTCTTTTCTGCAAACTTAATTTGAACAATTGATGTAAGATTATATACATTGTCTTTTCGCCTGTATCTTCAATTTTTAAATTTATCAAAATATTACTCATTTAGTAAATTTTTAAATTAGCTTATATAATTTTTATATAAAGTTCGTTAATTTCTCCTTAAATTCCACGATTATTTCTCACGAAACATATTCCTATATGTAGAGAATAGAATATTATATTATTTATTTTAATTTTATATTATTATTTTAATTGGCAGAATATATATGACACTAATGTTATAAAAATACGAGCCATTTTTACAAAAATAATTATTCCCTGCGGCTTTATTTTCGAAAACACTACAACTACGGACTTATTTTTAAAAAACTCGCTTCAAAGCCATGTAAAAATAAAAAATTTCCTCGAGGTGCATAACTTTTTACTGGATTGGTATTTTAGTCTTTAGTCTTCGTTTTGCGCGTTAAGACGTAAAAATCGTCTAGTAGCAACACAAGGAGTTAAAAATGCATTTTAATTTTTTTTTTGAGTTTCAGTGTAAAACTTGAATGTTTTAACATGTCAAATATGTATTTTTTATAATTTATTATTTTTTTCTGTTGTATTTTACAACTGATACTTATTCATTATTCTTAAACTCAAGTTTTTCAGAATGTAATGGTTAGCGCGTTGGACTTTTACACAGAAGGTCCCGGGTTCGATCCCCGGTGCCGGCAACATCAAATTAATATGTATGAGTTTTTTCTATCCCTCATACGTATCGCAATGTCCACCTTCGGTGTTCCCATAGCAATTAACCCCACCGAAGTAAAATAATGAATCAGGGCTATGAACCAAAAAGCTTCAATAAGTTCGCCAACTCTCCATCAGGTGGCGAGCAACAACTGTTCTAAGCATTATCATCTCGCGCAATTACAGTGTTGCCATGTCTGAAGCCCTTCATCTTTCCCCACCTTTCATCTCTATACTATCCCTTTCCAAAGAAAGCAACACAATAAATATAGGAAGTATTTCCTGAGTGTTGCCTCTCTTTTTAAAAAAAAAAAAAAAAAAAAATTATAACATTTGGCACCTGGCAATTTTTTAGTCCGAACATTCACATGGGCTTATTTGGAACAAGGCGAGTTGTTGTAAGGATACAACTGAAAAAGGACATTTTGAGACAATGTACAAAGAGTACTTGATTATATCGGAACAGAACATCGATAAAATTTAAAGTAATTCAACTTTTATTATTGGCTAATATATGTTAATACAAATATACACTTAAATCGGAAACAAATTATAATCTATAAACTACTATAAATTAAACAATATAAATAAAAACTTCTTTAAAATAGCTTTGATTTTTATTTTCCAGAAGTTGTTTAGCTTCTTCATCTAATTAGATTGAGGTTGATTGCCATTTATGTTGAATACTGGACATATATGGGCCTGATGTGCACAACAAAAATATGATAACGTCTTCAATAGTACAACATCTGGACATTTTCTTGTATTGAGCTCGCGAAAGAATCTGCAGTCTTTGCTCCTTATTTATTGCACTTCTTCAGATAAATCTCCAATTGGTAGCTCATTGAGTTTAGTTATTTGTTCCCCATGGTACAACATTTTATGAACTGTGGTTGGCATATGTCTCCAAGAGTATTTTTCGTTATAAAGAATTGCTGTTTCATTGGCATACTGACCAAATTTTGTTGCATTTATCTTTCTGCTACATACTATCAATTCTAATATGATTTGGCATCATCTTATTAATACATAATATACTCCAGTTATAGATTTTGCAGTTTCGGGATCGGAAAAAATCTACTTGCATTTCTTTCTCCTTGAATTTGTTTATTTTTACTCCATTTTTTCTACATTTTCTTTGTTTTTTTTTTGTAATTTTTCGCCTAACGGCCCAAATTCTAAATCAAAACCCAATTTAAGAACATGCTCCATACAACTAATTCAGGCATGAAATTCGTATGTGTCATTGAAGCTATCATCTTGTGATGGTGTTTGGCTTAATTGACTTGATGTCTTTTGGCATATGGTGCAACTTTAGGAAGACTCTGTTTCTGTTAAAGCTTGTGCAACTTTTCCATCGATCATTGTAAAAAAACATTTCAAAATTAATTTCGATGCATTGGTCATCAAATATTACTTGTTGAAGTTCCTTAATTTGTTCTATCCTTTTTTTAACTTCTTCAGATATGAAATCTTCAATTTCTTTTTGTAAGCAATATTTACAGAATGCATTCTTTACAGAATGGATTATTCATTAATTGTAACATAATGTCGATTTCATCTTTCTGTTGAAAATATATATCAGCGTGAGCTTTATGATTGAACTTAGAAATTGTTTAAACAATAATGAAATAAACATTTGAATGCATGTATTATTATACTCTTGCTCGAAGTTTTTTTTATATAATCTTTTATTAACACTTCTTTGAAACATAATAAACCCTAAAATTTTGAAAATTCAAATATAATCTTTTATTAGCGTACTTTGAAACAAAAAAAAAACCTGTTTTTCTCACTGTTTAAAAGTATTACATACTGAAAATAAATTAAAAGGTAACATACGAGGGCGGATCAATAAATCCGTGACTTTTTGAATGAAACACAGTTGTTTTTGCAAAAAAAAATTATTTTTCAACATAATCTCCTTTTAGCTCAATACACTTAGTACAACGTTTCTCCAATTTTTGTATTCCTTCCAAAAAATAGGATTTTTCGAGGTCCATAAAATAGGCATTTGTTTAATCAATAATTTCATCGTTGGAGGTTTGGAAATAGGAAATAGTCACTGGGGGCTAAATCCGGAGAATATGGCGGATGAGGGTACCAATTCGTAGCCCGATTCATGGAATTTTGCCATTGAGACTGCACACGTGTGCACCCGTGCATTATCTTGATGAAAAAGAACTTTTTTCTTGGCCATATGGGGTCGTTTTTTTTTAATCCTCGTTAAATCGGTGCAATAAGGTGGCATAATATTAGTCGTTTATTGTTTTTACATTTTTAAGGTAATCGATGTGGATTATCCCGCGTGCATACCAAAAAATTGTTGCCATCACCTTATTGGCGACAAACTTACCTTGGCAAACGCGGCACCCATCTTGCAAACAGCTTTCTTAAACCCAACTGCTCATTTAAAGTCGAAACCACACTGTCATCTGAAATGCCTATGGCATCCACATTCTCACGCACTTTTACTCTTCGATCGGTCAACACCATATCGTGGATTTTTTCGACATTTTCTTGTGTATTGACCTCAATTGGCCGTCCAGAATGTTCAGCGTCATTTGTACTTGTGCGACCACAACGAAAATCATTAAGGCACTTGTGTTATTGAAACATCGAGGAAAATAAATTTTTGTATTCAGAAATAATTCTAGCATTGAAAATGTTTTTCATAGTTTGAGCTTTAACCGCGACTACACTCAAAACTCGATGTATGACTCAAGCTATTTTAAAAATTTAGCCATATTCGTATATAACATAGCAAAATAATTAATTAAAAACCTGCTTACTTCATACCATGATAATATAAATAAGCTCGGGACGACTTTCTCTATTACTTGGGTAAGGCATTTGTTCACTAATTTGGGGTTAGTTACGGTCTGTTTTTACAATACGTGTATAATTTCAGACGAACGTGTGGCACCCGAACGAATACGTAAGGAAATGAGTTTTTATAATTCGTTCGCCTGACTTACTTTTGAGTACGTTAAGCTTTATGTTATGTCAAACAGTAGAGATTGCCATGACATTGCTTTTCGGTTTTTGTTAGTTTATTTCATATACAAATAACTCATTTTTCGTTGCTAGATGGCAACCCAACACTATAATTGAAATATAAACAAAAACAGCTGATTTTTTCTTAAAAAAAAATTAATTTATTTTGTTTAGAAATTAATTTATTTTGTTTTAAAAGTGGAGATAAAAATATAATTTGTATAAAAAAACAAAAATATTTACAACTAAAAATGTAAATAAATATAAATATAAATGAAAATAAAAATCATTATTCTTTTTTTTATTACAATTTTTTGTTAAAAAGTATTACAGTGAAACCCGGTTAAGATGAACTCCGAGGGACCAAAAAATTAGTTCGTCTTAAGCGAGGTTCGTATTAAGCGGGTATTTTTAACGACTAAAAATATGTATATGTTAAAACAAAAACAAGATTTTTACATAAATAAAAAGTAAAATTAGCATTTCATGCATTCACAATTAAAAATGCAATTAAAATTCTTCATTAAAAACAAAAAAAATATGTTATTTTTTTCTGAATGACTGAATTAACGATTTCATTCGTTATAAGTTTTTCTATTGCCAAAATATGATTGTCAGCTTCTTCGGCACACGATTTTGTTCGAATATATTACTTGACAAATTTTCAACATCGGCAGGATTAACAATTTCCAATATTTCTTCACCTGATAAAGTATGTGACGTTAAAACATTAGCATCTATATCTAGAAAGTCATCCACGGATATGAAATTCATATTATTTCTATCCCATTAAACGGATAAAGAGTGTACTAAACATGGTAATTTGTATGAAAACGAGTTTTTGGGACTGCTTAAAACAGTTCGTAATAACCGAGGGTTCGTATTAACCGAGTTCGTATTATAAGATGTATTTTATATATATATTTTTGCCAAAACGTCGGGACTTTTAAATTAGTTCGTATTAACTGAGGGTTCGTCTTAACCGAGTTTTACTGTATTTTTTTTTTTAATATTAAATTGTGTTGCCTTTTTTCTTTGACGAATACTTTTTTGTGAACGTCTGTTTTTGACGTTTGTGACGTTTCAAATCGCATTGTGGAAACCAAAAAAAGAGACGAAAACGACAAATCTTACGTTTTCACTCAATTCAAAGTGACATTTGCATTACAAAACCCCAAAATGAATTTCTTCACTCATTTACACGAATTTTATGAGTGACACGTCTTACAAAAACAGACCGGAAAACGACAACTCTTACGTTTTCACTCAATTCAAAGTGACATTTGCATTACAAACCCCAAAATGAATTTCTTCACTCATTGACACGTCTTACAAAAACGACCGTAGTTATGTTGGCGCATTTTATATGAACTTGGGGTTTACATAAATAACAATTAATGGATTTTACATTAATATTTTTGACAATGATAATAAACATAAAATACAAAAATCTTTATCTTCTGTATCGGCAGATGAGAGTTTATTTGTTTGCTGGAAACCAATACATCTCAATCGACATTTCTGTTGTTGTGATCCATGTCGAAAAATTTACTAAAATAGACAAGATTAGACAAATTAAGTAATGTGCAAAACATATAAAAAATGCTAAAACTTTGAAACCAATAAAAAAAAATAAAAAATAAGAAAATATAGCAAAGGTCCACGTTAGGGAACAACAAAGTATAACTGTAGGGAATATTATGAAAATTGAATTTTAAAATTTCTTTTCTTATATTTATTTTATTTTTGGAATCAATTAGTTTGTTAAAATTGGGAATAAAATTCTTACCGTTTTCAAAAATCCGATTTGGAAAATTGTTGAAAACTTTTTTGTTATTTAGATTTTATATTTACGAAAAATTAAATTTTACATTGTGTTTTTTTTTGCAACGTCACAGTAGCACCAAGAAAAACGTGTGCGATTATGGCGAAACTTTTTTTAAAATAGGGATTCCGCAAATTAAACTCGATGAGAGTTGACAGTTTTGACATATTCATGCAACAACACGAACAAAAAACGGAAGGTCCATTTTAGGAAACAGTCCGCAATTGCACAGTAAAAGTCGTGGTTTAATTTTAAAACTTAGCAGTGTTAATTCTAAACTACTTTGGAATTAAATTTTAAATTAATTCCAAAAGAGTTTATATCTAACACCATGTGGTATAAATTGTAATACTTGTGGGAATTGTTTTAACACCCAGAGAAATTTAAAAGTTTTTTAATGACTATTTGGAATAGAAATAACACCAAAATTGTAATTAAATATTTTCAAGAGAAAAAAAACAATTCCTGTTAGTTTACAAATAACACCGACGCAGGCATTGTTTTTTTTTTTTTTTTTGTTTTAATACTTTCGGTTTTATTTTAATGCCAAAAAAGACTTAAATTTCTCTCTTAAAACAATTTCATTTTTTAAAGTTTAAAAACAACACCTAATAAGGTATTAAAAACAGCTGTAAAAATGTGCCTCTCTCATGAAACTGCTTGTTTTGGTTTAAAAATAACACCAGAAAAAGTATTAAATCTCTCTCTTTGTTGAAATTAATGGAGTTAAAGTTATATTTTTTAACACCACGCGGTTTAAGCAAAGTCATTGGACAAAGCTTCGAAGGTCCATCTGAGTGGCCCATTGACGTATTACCGTTTTTAAATCTTTTAAAATAGCTTCCTTCTACTGCTGCTGGGCGAGATACAAAAAAGCTAAAATCAGTAAATCAGTCAACAGCTTCATAACTTTCGAAGAGGTAATTTGTTAAAAAACATCGCCTTTACTATATCTTATATATCTTATTTTATATTTTTATTGCAGCTACACACACCGATCGAAAAGTACAAAGTAGGATCTCAGCAGCCAACTATTATAGCTGTTGGAGAAAAGAAAGCGTCTATTTCACAGTACTTCATAAGTTTGGATGGTAAATGCATCAACTTACCTCTCGAATATAGCTTTGCGCAGGTATTTGATCTTTATTTTAAATTATTGTACATTTTAAATATTGAGTTTGATATCTCATTGGCAAACTTTTTCAAATATTTAATTTTAAGAAAAACAAGAAAAACTTTTGCTTTATTTGTATGATTATCTCTCATTATAATTAAATTTATTGTATGATTAAAATTATACTATAACTTTTTAAACGACAATACATAACAACAAACGTAGGCCTTTAGTTCCATATACATAATTATTTAATATTTACACAATATTTATAGAAAAATAAGAATAATATTTTTGTTTATTATATAAGAAAAATATTTATGATTATATAAAATATTAATTAAAATATTATAATAAATATAAAATATAAATTAAAAATAACTAAACATAAAACTAAAGTTGTTTAATTTATTTTCAGTGAAATTTTATAAAAAATGGTGTTAATTTTAGCCCTTCCTAAGTTAAAAGCAACACCCGTTCAGTGTACCATATATTTCATTGGGTATTGAAAAGAACACCTATTTAAGAATACAATATAGTCCTAATGGTATTATTCTAATTCTTGGTCAGGTGTAAAAACTATTCCATATGGTATTATATTAATGCCAAGTTACTTATTGAATATAAACAATTTGGTTTTATTTTAACACCAAAAAATAATAAACCGTAATACATA